>JAJMFD010000001.1:0-600000 GCA_030574535.1 Tortispora starmeri | reverse complement strand
TTAGTGAAATCGCTGCTTAAGTTGCGGTACAAGGACAAAGCACTAGCCTTGCTAGAAAGAAGACTAGCCTACTTATCTGATCCGAAGATTGGGCCTGACCTTACTCGGTTGTTCCATGCCCTTTCCGGAAAACGGATCGATCCCATTAGTTATTTGCCACAAGAGGTATTAGAGCATTGTTTAGAGTATTTGCCCCTCAAGGAGATTCTAGGATTTCGGCTTGTTTCGAAATCTTGGAACTCTATGATCGAACGGATCCCGCGTCTATTCAATTATGTCACGGTATGCGATCAATCGGAGACCCGATATGCAAAACACTTCAGTGATATTTCTCGGAAAAATATGACTTCAGTAAAGCTGTTTTGGGAGTCAAATCCCCTCCGGTATATGAGCGATTCTAAGATCGCTGACCCTACGGCCTTAACTACTTTGTTTCTGGTTCCTCGTTCATGTAAATACCAATACTCGGTCAGCAATGTACCGCTACCTGCTTCGGATGTGCCTACATATAGCAATTTGTCAACGTTGTGCGTGCACTCCATTTTTTTGCCGGATATTATACATTTGGTCCATCTGAAGCGACTTCCTGCCCTTTCCATTCTATACATACATCATAATGAAACTTCCTCGCCCTCCCTTCAGTCCCTGCCCTGCCTTGCACAGATAAAGAAACTGTATTGGCGGGATCACAGTTCCCATAAATTCGACTCTTCGCTGCTTATAGATGATACTCATGTGACAACTAAGGCCACGAGTTGGAAACCGCTTTCTACCCAGGTTCTAAAACAGATTATAGACACCTTCCCTTCTTTAGAATTACTGTCGTTTACTGGGGTAAAGTTCGAGATTAACCGGTTTGAACAGGTTGTTCTAGCAAATGTTCAGACGCTGGCATTCATACGTTGCGTGAGTACACCCTTCTTAACCTGTCCTCGGCTTGAGAATCTCAGCTTAATTGCTACAACTGGATCGGTTTACTTGAATACGGTGAAACTGACAAAATTGTCTATCAAAGGATGTAACTTAGCCAATATAGATTTGGATCGTTCCAGCCTCAGGGCTATCCAGGTCTTAGATACCCCGGTAAGTGATAATTTTGTCCATCAACTTTTCGAAGAGCCCTTACAGAGAACTTTGGTATTTCTTACTGTGGATTTTATGCATGAACGACTTGCTAATGCTCTAATGGCTTCTTCAGTAGTTCAAGCGTTAGCAGTGCATAGCCCAGCCGCTATTTCGGATATATCTGCCGAAATCTTGCTGAGTATACAAAAGAGGATGGATTTCATTGAGATATCTCGTGATTGCGACATCGATCCCGCTCTTTACAGCCGCCTAATGAAACGATACAATCAGACTCGAAAGAGAATTTCTGAGTATAGCACACTATACTGGGAATGGTCTTCTCATATTTGGTTTCCACATAGTTTAAAAAACTGGGTGAAACAACAGTCACTTTTTGTAGGTCGTATCTACCCGCGATGATCCATTTATCGCATCGATATGTCCGTTTTTATTTTATTCATTTAAACAGCAGCGAAGTAATCTTTGGCAGATATCTAAAAATAAAGAATAACATATGGAGCAGCCATTCCTCTTGATTTCACATATTATATAATCTCTATATCACTTATCTAACGGCCGCAGTATAATTATTACAAGTGGTCGACCAATCAGAATCTAGAAAAGCAGTCTTTCTTAGTTGGGTAATTGGAGCCAGATACTAACCAGCAGGGAAACTGGGGTAAACTTTGTAGCGATTTCAGGCTACGTTAGAGTTACGTTCTCCCGCGTCCTACCGACGTTGATTGAAGAAAACGGTGATTTAAAGGATCCTTGTTCATTGATTCTACACTGTTCAATCGATCGAGTATAAGTAGAATAAAGGTCGACACTATTTCTGGCGTCTTGTTTTTCTTCGATCAAAATGTTCGCGATCAAGACCGTTCCTAGAATTCGTCAGTCGGCAGTAAGGTCTTTTTCCTGCTCGTTTGGCCGCGCTAATGTGTTTGCGCCAAACGATACCTATGCCCGCCGCCACATTGGCAGTGATGAAGAGGAAACTAAGAAAATGCTGAAAGCTGTAGGTGCATCATCCATGCCGGAGTTTATTCGATCCGTGGTTCCTGCTGATATATTGGTGGAGCGCCCGTTGCAAATCGAACCCTCACAGGGCTTTAGCGAGTCTGAACTCACGGCGAGATTGAAGGATATCATGGAGACCAATCAGATACTTAGATCGTATATCGGCATGGGATATTATGCCACTATAGTCCCGCCAGTGATTCAGCGGAATATGCTTGAATGCCCCGAGTGGTATACTAGTTACACTCCTTACCAGCCAGAAATCTCCCAGGGTCGTCTAGAGTCTCTGCTTAACTTCCAGACCATGATCACGGACTTGACAGGAATGGATGTTGCCAATGCCTCTCTCTTGGATGAAGGTACTGCTGCTGCTGAGGCTGTAATCATGAGCACCCAAGCTACTAAGGGTAAGCGCAATCTGGTGTATGTCCACGATAGCTTGCATCCCCAAACCATTGAGTGTGTAGAATCTCGGGCCGCTCCTTTAGGTATTGAGGTCCGTAGAGGTCTTCCTACTGATGCTGACAAGGATAAACTGGCTGGAGTTCTGGTGCAATATCCAGCCACTGACGGCACTTTATCCGATTGGTCTGAGTTGGCTGACCAGGTCCATAGTTATGGTGGCCTGTTATCTGTAGCATCAGACCTTATGGCGCTTACTATTATTAAACCCCCTTCTGAGTTCGGTGCCGATATTGTCGTGGGTTCTGCTCAACGCTTCGGTGTGCCCTTTGGCTATGGTGGACCCCATGCCGCTTTCTTTGCTGTCAAAGATGGCTTGAAACGCCGTATGCCGGGTCGTTTAATTGGAAAAAGCCGAGATCGTTTGGGCGATAGTGCTTTACGGTTAGCTCTACAAACTCGTGAACAGCATATTCGTCGGGAAAAAGCTACCTCTAATATATGTACCGCCCAAGCCCTGTTAGCTAATATGGCTGCTATGTATGCTGTTTATCATGGTCCTGAAGGCTTGAAGAATATTGCTTCCCGCATCTATTCTCTAACTTCTATCTTGAAACTTGCTCTCGAAAACGAAGGGTTCAAGGTTCCGCAGCCTACCTGGTTTGATACTTTGTCCATAGAGGTCAACGATGCTGACTCTATAATTAAAAATGCCCTGGCTGTTGGTATCAATCTTCGAAAGGTTTCTAGCAGTATAATTTCTGTCAGTCTTGATGAGACCGTCACTTCAGATGATTTGGACGATATTTTGTACGCAATTACTGGCAAAGCTATCTCGTCTCGAGAAGTGGCTGCTCAGGCTTCCGTTGATAGCCAATACGCCGTTATACCGACCGGATTCCGTCGAAATGGGAAGATCCTTGACTATGAAGTTTTCAAATCCCACCATTCGGAGACAGAAATGCTTCGTTATATCCATCATCTTCAAACCAAAGATCTATCACTGGCCAACTCTATGATTCCTTTGGGCTCTTGCACGATGAAACTCAATGCGACTACTGAAATGATGCCATTGACATGGGAGAAAGTCGCCAATATTCATCCTTTTGTACCCAAAGATCAGGCCCTGGGATATCATACTTTATTTGCCGAACTTGAGAAAGACTTAGCTGATATTACTGGATTTGATGATGTCTCTTTGCAACCCAACTCTGGTGCACAAGGCGAATATACTGGTCTGCGTACTATTTCCGCTTATCTCAAGTCTATAGGTCAAGGCCACCGTAATATCTGTTTGATTCCTGTTTCTGCCCATGGAACTAACCCTGCCTCTGCCGCTATGTCTGGCATGAAAGTTGTCGCTATTAAGTGTTTGAACAATGGTGAACTCGATATGGAAGATCTTAAAGCGAAATCCGAAAAACACAAAGATAATCTAGCTGCGATCATGATTACATATCCTAGTACTTTTGGAGTTTTTGAGCCTACAGTGCGTGAGGCTTGTAGCATCATTCATAGTCACGGTGGACAAGTCTATATGGACGGAGCTAATATGAATGCTCAGATCGGGTTAACTAGCCCCGGTGAGCTTGGTGCTGATGTATGCCATCTGAATCTACACAAAACGTTCTGTATTCCTCACGGCGGTGGTGGTCCTGGTGTCGGACCCATTGGGGTCAAATCGCACTTAGCGCCATTTCTTCCCGGGCATTTTATTAAAACTCGTGACAGTATCAGTCCAGAACACAGCATTTTACCGGTCTCATCTGCACCATGGGGCTCTGCCAGTATTTTAACTATTTCCTGGGCCTATATTAAAATGATGGGTGCCGGACTAAAATCGTGTACCGAAATGGCCTTGTTGAACGCCAATTACATGAAGAGTCGCCTTGAAGAACATTACAATATTCTGTATACTAATGAAAACGGACGCTGTGCACACGAGTTCATTCTTGATGTCCGTCCTTTCAAAACCACTTCTGGTATTGAAGCTATTGATATCGCCAAACGACTTCAAGATTATGGTTTCCATGGCCCGACCATGTCCTGGCCTGTGGCCAATACGCTCATGATTGAGCCTACCGAGTCGGAACCCAAAGCAGAGCTTGACCGATTCTGCGATGCTTTGATTTCCATTCGGGAAGAGATACGCCAAATTGAAGATGGCAAAGTTCCTCGAGAGAATAACGTCTTGAAGAATGCACCGCATCCTATCAAGGACCTTCTGTCCGGGGAGTGGGATCGTCCATATACCCGGGAACAGGCAGCTTATCCATTACCATATCTACGAAACCGGAAGTTCTGGCCCACTACTGCTCGGTTGGACGACACTTATGGAGACTTGAACCTGTTCTGTACCTGCGAGCCCCCTGCCTTAGAAGACTAAAGGGTAATTCTCCTATCGGATCCCATACAACTTTTTAGAACAGCATACTCCTTCCTCAACTAAGGATTATTGCTTACTACTTAATCTAGTATAAATAAGACATTATATTTCCCTATTTGAGATATACAGTAGAGAATCGTAAACATTTGTCACGGTTGGAACATTATACCGTTTGAGCTGCCAGCATCATAGTTCTGAGGCGTCCCTGGTTAGATTTTCCACGCGTATAATGCCATTTCGGTAATTCGTCATGTGCAAATTGCGGGCGATTGTGTCGGCATGCGGTTTAGTTTTAGTAATAACCAACCACAGGCTGTACAAACTAGATCCGGAATCGATCTTGATAATTGCTTTATTTTCGTCGTCAATTAAATTATAGTCTGCTAGCAAAAAATGTAATGCATATCGGGGCATTTGACTAGGATAACCCTTCAACAATAAAATCCCCGAGTCTGCAGGAATATCATATTGTTTGCGAATAGCATTCAAGCTATATCTTGAAGGATAAAGAGCACTATTGAGAAAAACTAAAGGTTGTCCATTTATAGTTGGTGTGCGAGAGGTTTTAAACACAAGCTCGAGAAAAGCTGCGGCCCGGCCAGGCTGGAAAACTAATAGATAACCACTTTGCTGGACCAGTTTTGAGCTATTCCTGATTTTGTGCAACGAAAAGTTGATATTCTTCTCATTTAGGACCTTCTTAGAGGCATATTTAGGTGGAAGAAGTCTTAAAAAATCGGATTTCATAAATGTAGTGCATAAGGTCGGCACATGTAGAACATCAGACGGTGGTTTGGGGACCCAAGCATTACCGTTGAGCTTCGATATTGAGTAAGGAGCCAGAACAGACTTTTCAGTCTGGATAAAAGCGGTTTTTTGCTGATCCGATTTGGCCTTCTTATTGGAAGACTCTATAGCGGCTCGTACCTTGGATCGGTTAGACAGATCGAAAATGTCAGTAACCATATCGCGCATTGCATTGTTTAGCGGTCGTGACCCAGTGTGAAATACACGTCTGGAAATCTGATACATCATAAATTTATCATTTAATAGAAAGTATATACAGTTGTACAATATTAGCTTTGCTTATGCATGGACTGTGCTAGATAACATTTATAAGTTCATCTCCATTCGTGGTTTTTAAAGTATGTCTGAAATTGGCAACACGTGATCTAAGGTCGAGGTATACTTCTCTAGTACTAAGCAACTTGATGTACCTCTGTAATTGTCTAATGTGAGTAAACTAACCAAATAATAAGAACTGTGCGGTACAAATATCAATTTACTCAGATATGTAATGCTTTGTATTGCCTAAACTCCTGGTTATACATTCTCTCGCGATGAGTGAGGATCTCCCAAAATAGCCTCCGGGGAGAGGCTAGCCCGAGGTGAATGTTTAGACATTCCGCACTCACACCGGTTCCGCATTATGGATCTTGAACAGTTCCGCAAAGCAGCCCATGAGAGTGTTGATAAAATAGTGGATTATTATGCATCTTTAGAGTCTAGGAAAGTCGTATCGGAAGTCCAGCCGGGGTATCTGCGGGAATTGATGCCCACACATATGCCAGACTCCCCCGAAGCCTGGGATGCCATTGCTCGAGACATGGACACAATGGTTATGCCAGGCTTGACGCATTGGCAGCATCCTAACTTTTTTGCTTATTTTCCAGCAAATAGTTCTTATCCTGCTATGCTTGGCGAGATGTTTTCTGCGGCCTTTACCGCTCCGGCATTCAGTTGGATCAATTCTCCGGTTGTCACCGAAATGGAGACCATTACTCTGGATTGGCTCAGTACCGCCATCGGGCTGCCAGATCAATTCAGATCGACCAGTACTGGTGGTGGAGTGATACACGGCTCAGCATCGGAAGCAGTGATCACCACGATGGTGGCTGCTCGAGAACGGTACTTAAGACAACTAAATGTATCTGGTGAAGAAGAAGTGCGGCTTCGGGGGAAGCTGGTTGCGCTTGCCACCGACAACACCCACTCCTCGACCGAAAAGGGGGCCAAGATCGCTGGCGTGCATTTCCGCAAAGTTCCCACGGCGCCGGGGGACTATCGCCTGGTCGGGGCTAATCTTAAGCAAACCTTGACCGATCTCCAAAATGAGGGGTTGATTCCTTTCTTCATCACTGCTACCCTGGGAACTACAGGAGTAGGTGCAATGGATGATATTGACGAGGCCACTTCAGTTCTGCAGGAATTCGATCCAAACGTTTGGGTGCATGTCGATGCAGCATACGCTGGAGCGGCTTTGGTTTGTCCAGAGTACCAGTACCTTCTGAAAGGCGTCGAGAAGGTCGATTCTTTCTGTGTAAATATGCATAAGTGGCTGCTAGTGAACTTCGACGCCTCTTGTTTATTTATTCGAAAAAGAGACGATCTCACTAGTTCGCTGACCTTGACGCCAAGCTATATGCGGAACCAAGCTAGTGATTCCGGAAAAGTTATCGATTACAAAGATTGGCAGCTTCCTCTGGGCCGTCGGTTCCGCTCCTTGAAGATTTGGATGACCATGCGTAGCTATGGGTTATCGGGTTTCCAAAAGCACATACGAACCGGTGTCGAGCACGCCAAAAATTTTGCCAGTATGGTTGAACAGGCCAGCAACATGAACCTACTAGTTCCACCGTCACTGGGTTTGGTATGTTTCCAAATTCTAGATAAGAACGGGAACGAAATCAGCAAGGAAGTCAATGAGAAACTCATGGAGAAAAAAGAGTTTTTCCTTACCCACGCGGTCTCTAGTGATAACAAAAGCTTTCTTCGCTTCGTCTCCGGTAGTCCACAAACTGAGCAACGACATGTGGAAGCGTGTTTTGCTGCCATAACTGAGGCAATTGAACAATTATCGTAACTTATTATATAAATAGATTCTTGGGGCCAATTTTTACCTTGTAAAAAAATTATTATGTCTTCTGATTTTTATATACATCCTAATTCTCCAATATCGCATTCTCCCGGTACTTCCCAGTTTTTCTTCATATCCACTTTCTGCCATGGAGCGAAGACCTAACCCAAAAGGTTGGAGACAGCCTCGGGCTCCTTATAATCCTTATGATCCAGCAGATCAAAGGCCTCCGGAAGGCTACCCGAGTGAATACTCACCAGTGGACCAACCTTTGCTGCAGCCTTCGACCGGGTTTGCTGCACCTCCCGGATCGTCAATTAAACGCATCGAATACACCCCTCGGCCGCCATCGGATCTCTATCCTGGACAATACAAAGTACTAAAACGATTGCCACCCTCCAAATTTATTACCGGTGCTCGGGTCTTGTCCTTTATTCTGTCTGGCGGACTAATCACCTATGCTGTGTTCTTCTATAGATGGAATGAAGGGTACGATAATGTGTTCTCCCCGTTTTATCGTGCCCGCATAAAACTCAAGCACCGATTAGGATTTAAACTTACAGAAGAAGATATAGAGGATCTCAAGCCTAAATCTGCTCCATCTGTTACTAAAATGATCAGTCCGCCAGGCTCAATTGCTACTACCGACATCGACAGTGCCCTTGTACACGTTCGACCTCAGCGAGAGCACTATATTGAAGCTCAACGTATTATTCAAGACCGGGAAGAAGCTAATCTGAGGGCGGTAGAAATCGCCGAGGCAGAACTAGCTAAAAGAAACCAGAAACGATCCTTTTTCAAGTGGTAATTACATTTTATTCTGAACAAAATTGGGGGGGCTATGGGAGGTACCATGTTATTAACGAATTAAGAATGGGTCATTTCGCTCTACTCCTTCATGCAGTTCGATGATATCACTGCCAAATAGGTTATGAAGTGGTATTCGATTGGTTGAATCGTTTCTTGGCCAGATGGGGTAGAATCTTAGGGACTCGTCAGATGCCGCCACGCATATTAGATTATTATCGGGAGATAAAACCGAAGACAGCGCTCTGATGTGTGAAGGCCATTCGATTCTCTGTTCTTGTCGACAGCTTGGAGTAGCATATGTCGCTATTCTAATGGAATGTTCAGGGTTTGGATACCCGAAGGTTGCTACTATTGCTTTTAGTGTTATCGACCAGTTGATGCTGGTAACCTGGGCACTCACATCTAATTGACGCAATAATGTCCCTGAATGGGTGTGCCAAAACCGAATTGTGCGGTCATTTGACCCGCCTCCCGAGCATAGAAGCGCATGATGTGCCGGGCAAAAGGCCAGTGCTTTCACGGCTGCTCGATGGTGCCATAAGTGCCGCCGAGTAAGCTGTATTCTGATGTCGGATGGCCTGGAGATATCCCATATAGATAAATTGTTGTCGTTGGATCCTGCTGCTAGCTGAGTATCGTCCCCAGAGAAGCAAAGCCCGCAGATCAGTTGCTGATGTGCGCTGATTGTCTCTACCATAGATATGAGATTGGCATCCACTCTGAACAGACGAATATTTCCCTGTTCATCCCCTACTGCTAACAGGTTTCTGTTAGCTGGAGTGTTCCCCCAAGTCAGAGAAGCTACGCCATTGTCCAACATATGAGTGCAGATCATCTCTGCTGGATCTGAGCGGAGGTTCCAGCAGCTTATTGCACCATTCATCCGTCCAATAGCTAGAATCTCGGTCTTGCTGAACCCCACGACGGAAATTGCAGATACCGACCAGTCTCTCAGACAGAGAGCACCGTCGCGCTCGGTCCATATGTATATATCCATAGATAACCCCACTGCCAATGTTCCAGAAGCTGACCAGGCTAGTAGAGTGGTATAAAAGTCATCTCTAAGTCCTGGGGCATCTAAGACTCGAGCGGGTATCATACTGTCAGGACTCTCTTCACTTTGTTTCTCACTGATCAGATCTAAGTCTAGTTCCTCTAGACTGTTGTAATTTTTCAAGCTCTTAGTAGGGGAATCTCCAAATACTAGCACCTTGGATATATCCAGACCTAGTGCTCCAGCAACTGCTGATTCGTGCCCGTCGTCTTCTGGGGTAGGATCCAGCTTAAATGCAGGAGGACTTAACCCTGAAGCTATAAATCGGTCTGGAACTAGCTTATTTTTTCTTTTAGGGGTCACTGCTGCTCTATATTTGGGATTGACAGTCATTGTAAATATCGAATTGAGTCCGTATTAGCATATAAATAGATGTAGCAGTCCATTCAGTGCCTGGAAGATCTATATAGCATGTGACCTCCAGAATTGATTCCACCTCCCAAACCAGCCAAAATAATTATATATCTTCCGATCACACATTATAGACACAGAAAATGCCTTCCAGGTAAGTGAGATATGAGACATTTCAGGTTGAGATTCTAACTTGTTTTTTTAGCTGTAAAGACCTGCGCAAATCCTTTGCGATATGTATGCAACGTTCTCCATGTGTAATGATTCAGCGTCACAATGTACAAGAATGCCTGGACGATCCAGAGCTGCGGCAACATTTACCCCAAGAATGCATATTACGTCTTCAGTCGTTTTTGGAATGCAAGAAGGGTATTCTGGATATGACTAAGCGGATTCGCGGTAACGGTCCTTTGTCTACAGGACGCTATGATGAACAATACGAAAAGATGTCTAAAGGCGACTTTGATCCTTATGAGGAATTAGAGAAGCTAAAAATATAACCCATTAAATTCTACCATGCTAGCAATAGAATTTGTTTTTTTCTGGTATTCCGAGGTATTAGAGACTATGACTCAACTTGAGGTAATATGCTTAGGTTTTGAGATCTGATCTGTTTAGAGAGTGTGATATATAGATTCCCTAAACTTCCGATTTCTGAGTGGTAAACTGCGGTTAAAAGTGCGGTATAATCAGGATGTGGACTAGCATCGCTGCGCTGTTCGATTTCCTGGTACATCTGATATAGTATGTCGGCGATCTCGCCATCTAGGGTTGTTAGAGGGATATGGAGGTCTATTAGTCAAGCGGCTTACTTACCGGTAAGAGGTTTCAAATGTTGAAACTCGCAAAATTGATTGGTACAATTTGCTTCATAGTAATATGAGCACATTGGTCTCTCAGGGTCGATTTGAATCGTTTGGGCATAGCTCCGCAAGTACTGTTCTATAGTAGGAAGGGCAACTATCCCCAGATTCTCCAGTTTGGAGGAGGACATTAAGATATTCTGAACACAAAACCTTAGCGGATATGGATTCATCAAATTCCACGGAGTAAAGTCAAAGCCATTTTCAGATATCGGGGGATTTGGTTTAGCCTCGGCAACGAGTTTCTGGTAAGCTTCACAAAGCGTCTGTTGGTGTTCTTCGGCGTCCCTGATAGCCTTCCGAAACGAATCAATTCGAGAGTCTAAGAGTTTATCTTTTGCTTTCAGTTCAGCAACTGACTTTTGCACTATACTAAGTTCTTTTTCGATTTTAGGTTTCTTCCGTTTAACTTGAGATATCTCCTGGGTTATATCTTTTAGTCGCTCGATCAATCTGGCTTTTTCCAACTCCAGTTCTGCCAGGATGCCATCAATGTTTTCCAGTTTGATTTTCTCTTCTTCAAGTTCTAGTTGTTCGATGCATTCGTGGACTTCTTGTTGCTGGAAAGTGAGATTTTCTATGGATAGTTCTCGAGCCGAGATAACTTGGTCCAATTTAAGTAGAAGACGTTGGGCAGACTCTGGATCTGAAACTGAGCTTATTTCTTTCACCAATAACTGATATGAGTCTGATGGAACTGGTGTGGAGTTTTCTGACGAATTGCCGGGGTAAACAGAGGAAGTGTGATCATATGGTTCCTGAATAGACGGAGAGGAAGAAGCAGAGCCGTTCGGAGAGATTGCATCCGTGCCACTTATTGGTTTTGCTTCAGAATTGGGTATTAATTTGCCAGAATCGGACGTAAAAGAGGGTATTTGGGGTATTTGTGAATCTCCCGGCGCAATGGACAAAAAGTATCTGATAAGATCAGTCTGAGCGCCGGTTCTGGTCTGAATATCTTGGACAGAGAAACCAGAAGCCAGCAAATCCTGAAACGCTTCGGCACCTTTCTGGAGAAATTCTGATTTGGAGGATAACGACATTACAGTCTCATGGGGAAAAAATTACCGAGCAAATCAAGTCCCGGAGTGCGGATTACTAAACAGCTAAATAGTCAATTAAATGTGGCCCTTGGGGCACTTGGGATAAAGAGCCCCGGACTCGGGTAACCGTTGTCTTGCCATTTTTCCTCCTGCTAGTGTGACTCTTACCCTTTAACTGTTGAGATTCTAAAAACTTGGTTTTCTTCTAGCTGAAAGCAATAAATTGTACTTTCTAGTTTAACCTAGTTTTGGTTGGAAAAAAAAAATATACTCGGGCTGCTGCGAAAATCCCGATCACGCTATGAATAGTGGTCAGAGCCATATTCAACTATTTGATAATCCCCATCAGATCATACGTATACCGTTACCATCGGTTCCACTCTATGTCCAACCTATTTTCTCCTTGATTAGTTTTGCTCGAAAAAGCGATATTGAGGATGAGATAGTCACGTTTTCAGTCACGCCTATTGAATGTTCGGTGATCTGTCCAAAGCGATATAGTGAATCGCTATTCAAGCCGCTCATGGAACTGATCGGCCCCGAAAATCAAGCCCAGATCTTGGACTCGGACTTTTTTGTTATACAAGTCGACGGCGATTCAGGCCAAGCCGGCACTCAAGTACTGCGACTCACAAGCCCGTTAGCAACTGCAGGAATCTCGATCTTCTTCATCACGACATACTTTTCAGATTACGTCCTGGCACCTATACCTTCCAAAACCACCGTCACGAAACTCTTAGAAGAAAAGGGGTACACTTTCTTCTCGATGTCCAATTCCTATATCTCGATTGCTTCCAGCAACTCGTCTGTGGGCTCAAATCCCCCTGCTGGCAGAGAGAGCTCCACGACCGTATGCTCAGACTCTGATCCCAGCACCAGAGCCGGCACAGCTTTAGTACCTAAAGCCGATGTCTCGGCTCGGGTTCTGATGGGATCGGCTCGCAATGATCACTGCTCGGAGTTTTTCGTAGAACTAGCCGATCTTATTGCCAATCCACCCGCTTATTTCTCGGTGACTCTAGCCGGCGAATCGCCGGCATCTATCCTGGTTGATGAGTCGATCGCTCAAGACCTCCTCAAACGGGACATTATTCAGTGTGTTGCTGACGACGTTCTAGTGCCACTCACCCTTGATTTGACTGAGCTGCCACAGGACATTTCTGGAGTTGTATATTGGGTAGCATCAAGATTGATGACCTCTGATGAAAATGGAGTTCCTATGAGTTATTTATCCACAGCTAAGGCCGGCACGGTTCTGGTTCCCGAATCAGATGTTGAAATGGCCATAGAAATATTCAAAAAAGACCATGGGAACCAGGATTAGCAAATACCAGCAACGCCTCGCCGCCAGTCTCGGGGCCATTGATCCCCCATCGGCAATCTCCCCCCCCGGCTGGTTTAGACTAATGATTTTATGTGAGCTGTAATTACTTCAATTAAAAATGATCAAGGAATCGTAAGAAGGTGTAAATGCTGGGTTTGAATCGGGATCAGTTTCTCCCACTCGGATCCAATATAATACCTAAGACAGTTCAAACTTATAATTAACCAATTATAATGAACCCCACATGTCGATCGATCGAGCTTTTACGTCCGATTCCAAAACAAATGCCTAAACATTTACATAGTTCTAGCTCTGCAGGAGTACGTCGAAGGACATTCCCGCGGGCCAGAATAATTAACAATGCCTGGATCTCCGAAGAAACCAGCCATATCACTCCAGATTCACCAGCGGGAATGCTACTATCGCGACCTGCGATTATTTTTGAACGACAATTAGAGCTAGGCAACTTAATTTTCAACTTTGAGCAACTGAACAAGTACATTCTCTACGATGCCAACGGGAACCAGGCCGGACACATGGTGGAAGACGGCAACTCACTACTAAAAGTCCTTACTCGCCAGATCTACCGATTACATCGCCCGTTCTTAGTTTACGCCTACGATGTTTATGGTAACCATGCATTGACTCTAAGACGACCATTTGCATTCATCAACTCGCATGTTCAAGTATTCACTCCGGAAGGCCAATGTGTAGGCGAGGTGCAGCAGGAATACCATCCGTTCCGGCGCCGGTACAACCTTTTTATGTACTTAGAAAACGGCTTATTTGATCAGTTTGCTCGCATAGATATGCCTATGCTTTATTACACTTTTGTTGCCAAAGATGCTAATGGAAGTACTCTAGGATCGATCCAACGCAACTGGATGGGTCTCGGCCGAGAGCTCTTTACTGATGTAGGCACCTACATATTAGATATGGATAATGCTTCACAGGTCGAGTATGATGAGGCAGTTCAAGCCGGTACGGATTATACTCCAGCCGCTCCTATGACTCTGGATCAGAGGGCTGTGTTACTAGCTGCGGCCCTTTCAGTGGACTACGACTATTTCTCCCGCCATTCTCGAACTGGCCCATACTAATTTCTCCCTTCTCCACATCCCCGAACTCATATACCCATCCCTTTTCTTAATAATCATTACTTCTTGTATCGGTATACACCACTTAGTACTATTGTTTAATACATTTGATAAATGTCAGGCTGGTCCACCATCGAGTCAGATGCCGGAGTATTAACCGAATTAGTGCAGCAACTCGGGGTGCAGTCTGTACAATTCGAAGAACTGCTTAGCATCGACGAAGAGTCCCTGCAGCAATTAGGTACAGTGTATGGATTCTTATTTCTATTTAAGTACGAAGGCCATGCACCACCTCGCGAATCCTTTGACCAGGATGCTCTGGAAACGAACTCAGTATGGTTTGCCCACCAAACCATACAGAACGCTTGTGCCACTCAAGCGGTTCTTTCACTGGTGATGAATTTGCCTCAACTTGACTGTGGTCCTGTTTTAGATTCTTTTAAAGAGTTTACCCAGGACTTCGACCCCACCATGCGGGGCGAGGTATTGTCTAACTCCAATGAGATTCGATCGGTTCATAACTCGCTATCCCGTCCAGCGATGGTATTCTACGATAGTACAGGCCCTTCGGACGAAGATGCGTTTCATTACATAGCTTATGTTCCAGTTAATGGTACCCTGTATGAACTTGATGGTTTACAGCCTAGCCCCATATCGCACGGTCCCTGTGCTGGACCCTCCTTCTATTCCAGAGTTGCCAAAGTGTTACGAAACCGCATTAGCCAGTACTCTGAGACTGAGCTGCGATTCAGCTTATTAGCGTTAATACCCGATCGCTTGCAGTCTCCAGACCCTGCGATTGTTGAACAAGAACGACATCGACGAGCCCAATGGGCTCAAGACAATAAACTGCGATGCCACAACTTCTTGGGTCTGATCCATGAACTGTACAAAGGACTTATTCGGGCAGAAGGACTCTCGGATTCGGAATGGAAGGCCAAACTAGCCCGGGCTAGGCAGTCTAAAGTTGCTGAAATCGTCAGGTCTCACCATGATTGAATGAACGGAATACTGAATAACCCCATAAACTCCTCATTTCTCATAATTCCCATCGTCAATGCTCACTGATCAGTATCGGCATAAGATTCGTAATCATTGTCGTCAGCTGTTTCGTCACTGCCGTAGATCCAGAACTGGAGGAAAATGATTCCATCCAGAAATAGCGTGCCCAAGGATCCAACCAACCAAGATGCATTGACCGCTAAATAAGTCGGCGAAGTGTCCCATACCAGGATGGATATGACGTACATTAAATTCCCTATGCAGGCGAACAAAAAGAACAGAAAAGCTATGCCCTCGCAAGACTTGCGCCGGTAATTGAGCATTATCTGAGGAAGCCGCGACCCTAAGTACAAAGCAGCACAAAGCCATCCAAACACCTGTCCTAAGAAGTTCATAGCTAGATCCCCGGAATTGTCGTCTCCGTCATCATCGGATCCTGAACCTAGGGCGTTAGAAATGTACCATCCCATGGTCCCCGCTACCAAAACCGCAAACACTACCAGTACATTACCGATCGCGTTTCGTAAAGCTGACTTCGGAGGCTCGCGATCATCTGTACTGCCATAATTTTGAGAGGCGTTACCGGATATTATGGGTTCCAAATCATCATTCTCAACTGCTTCGATGAAGGAGCGGGAATCAAAGCCGTCGGCTTGTAGATGCTGGTGTAAAGGGGTGACAGGATTCAAGTGCGACGCATCCACTGTAACCGCTCTTCGCCGATACATTAGAGCCTGGCATAGCAAGATTATATCTGCAATAGTGTAGTAAATCGCTAAGATAATCATAGTAGGTAGCAAGTGCTGTAGAACAGCCCCGAGAACATTAAACACATCACCGGCCAGCCATAAAACAATGAAAGTCATGGACAGTCCGTCCGCGGATTTTCTCTGGAAATTCTCGTATAGCTGGGGACTGAACACAATAATCCAACATAGAATGGATATGGAACCAGTGATGCCCGAGACAGCATGGGCATCCAGGACAAAAGCTGGAGGAGGGGCCATCGCTGATACAAAAAATACTGATAAAAAAAAATCTGAGAATGCAGACTACCCCGAGGTATTTTTTTTCTTCTTTCTCCGCGATGAGACTATTTACGAGATATCTGGGGTTAAATTTCCGATTCGCTACAGATACTCGCGGACTGTATGTTCCTGTCAGACTGATAATTACACGTAAAATACCTTAACTCAGCGAGCGAGCTGAGCTTAGTCTTTATTCCCCCCCATAATACGAGTATATAGTCCACCCAGACCAACCGTTTGCTATGCCGCAGATAACGAAAGTCGAAGATTTTGAAGATATAGATGACATAGATAACATGGACTACGATCCAGCAGACTTTGCTCAGGTATCTCCGGATCCGCCTCTATTTCCTGAAACCAAGGCTGTTCAGGTAGAAGCGGCCGATGAGAGAAGCCGGTGGACCTCAGTGTACCCGATATATTTCGATAAATCTCGCACGCATGCTGAAGGTCGAAGAGTATCATTAGATCGAGCGGTGGCGAACCCTATTGCTGAAAATATAGCCCGGGGAGCAAGCCGGGCTGGATGGGAAGTGCTGTTGGAACCGACCAAAACTCATCCTCAGGACTGGGCCAATCCTGGTCGAGTCAAAATTAATCTAGCCAAAGCGAAACTACAGGACCCTCCATTAGTTTCCAAAAGACATATGTTGAATGTGCTTGCTGACTACCTGCAAATGACTCCATCCACAGAAGAGAACGCTCGAGCTTTGAAGATTGAAGGGCTGGAGGAAATCTCTTTGACTCCGGGACCGGTTCCTCGCGGTTGGAAAGTAAACAGTCTGCTTCCTAATGTGTCTCCGGCTCTAAAAGCTCCCGGCATGCTGGAGAGTATGGACAATATGGGTGGAATGGATGCCTTGGGCCAAATGATGCAAAGCATGGGTGGAAGTGGAGGTGGAGCCATGCCTGATCTCGGAGCATTAGCAAATCTGGCCGGGTTGGCCTTGCCTGGATCGCGATGATCACTTACTTCATATTAGTATTACCCTTTACGAGTAGAAAACAAAAAAGTTTGATGATTTCTTGCGTGATCTTAGCTGTTTCTCTTATCCTAGTCATTCGTAGGTCGGTGGAGCCGGCTCCACTTTTCTAGCCCCGACGTCTTCCCAGTTGGTGCTTAAAGTTGTTCCATGACTCTCGATATAGCTCTTCATCATGGCTCTTTTTGTATCATCATCTGCACCAGCATAAATAGCTTTGAATAACGCTTCTGCATCACTTCCCATTGCTTCTTTTTCTTCGGCTTCATCGACTTCTCGCGCCAGCTGATCCCAATAGCTGAGGTCTTTAGTGGCTTTTGCGCCGCCTTTTTTCGTAGTACTGGAAGTTGGATCTTTATTTTGATTCGCTTCCTTTAGCTGCTTCTCACTCTCTAGAGACAACGTGGATATTTCTTGATAGGGAGGGGATTCAGTGTGGACATTTTCTGCATCAGATGATTGTGGACTTTTAACTGGACTTGCTGATATTCCAGAGTAAATGCTAACTTGAATTTTTGGTTTCGAGATAACCAAAGAGAACCATTCTAGGGTGATTTTGTCTGGATATTTGATCTCACATATATACTTCCGGTACTCGCCCGACATATACCAAGATATAACGAGCTGGTCCCCAATCACAAGAACATTGAGACCCTGAACACCATTTCTCTCTACCGGGATACTAACCTGAACTCTTTGTGGCGAATGGTGGATTTCAGCTGTAGTAACCAAGTGGTGAAATTCCCGAAGATCGTGGAATGGACGGTCTAGTTGGCCAAGCAGCGCAATGTCCACAGTTTGAAACTTATCGAGGCAGTTTTGATCTAGGATCTCTGGTTCTACATCCAGATTGTTTATTTTGTGCGAGAAGGTCACTAAGTTGAGATCATCTGTCGGTAATAGCTCCTGGGCCCATTTTATGCAAGTTTTGGCTAAGCCAAACTTCTGTAGACGAAATAGAGCAATTGCCCGGCGCAGATAACAGGTGCCCAGCATGGAAGCATCAGGATTAGCAAATGGATTGGCCGTACAAGCAGCTATTGCCAGTTCTGCAAAGTCCAGTGAAGCTCTGAAATCCTCGACTCTTAACTCTACCAGTGATTTCCGCATAAGAGCATCGGGATAGAATGGAGCGTAGACAAGTATGTTGTTCAATATATCATTTGCTTTCTCAAACTCCTTATTTGAAATCAGTCTATCTACATCCCCGAAATATACCTGCATCGCCTTTTCGTGGCTATTATTGGGTTGCAATCCGGACAAGTCTGGATCCATAGTGTTATATCACAATCTGACTCTCTTGTCCTCTCCCAGTTAATTAAGTTAATTGGTATATGAATAAATTTAGATTCAGATAAAGCCTAGTATCTATACAGATATACCTTCTCTTTGCCCTTGATTTATTCAGTAACTGTACATTTTGCTTATCAAGAACAGTTCTAGCAAGGCTTCTTTCTACTATAGATAATTGTAGCATGTTGCGGTACATATGCCGATCCCGATCGCTTCCTAGATTCTACTCTACTGCCGCTCGATTAAGACCTACTAAGGACAAGTTGAGGCGATTCAATGAGAAAGAGATCAAAAATACGCTTCCATGCACTACTATTTCAACCTGTGAATCTTATGATATTCAGAAGGTATCTAAATTGGTAGAAGGTTCTGAGTTGTTGAAAGGTGAGATCTTCCATATCGTTCATAACCAGGCCGATATTTTAGTGCTCAACTCTGGGGCTATCAGTAGTTGGGGCCTCAACGAGAATGATACAGAGAAGTTCGCTGAAGCGATATCTAAGGCCCAGATCAATCCATACCAAGCGGTTGAAACAGAAGACATAGACTACATGGAGGAGAATAGCGATGTCAGTTATCTGGTTGGAGATGTGATAGTGGTTGCTGGCTCAGATCCCCGCACAAGGCTGCTACAAAAAGCAGCGTTTTCTTCTGGCATAGCTAGGAGTACCAAGCTGGCTGTTTTGGAGTATGGTGTTGAGCGCTATATTACTCAGATCAGACCACTGACGGAACAATTAGCGACTGGCGGTACTTTGAAACTCAGTGGATCCGAAGCACTGCAAATTATGGGGAAACTACTCAAGTTAAGAGGCCAGCTAAATCTCTACTCTGAACTCACCGAGACCCCAGATCTTTACTGGTCTGAACCTGATCTCGAGCGCGCCTATAATGCGATCTCGAAAAATCTGGATATTGCCCCCAGAATTGCCATTTTAAACAAGAAGATCGACTATGCCGGTGAGTTGGTCAACATTTTGAAAGCCCATACCGGAGAACAGCAAAGTATGCGGTTAGAGTACATGATTATACTGTTGATCACGGTAGAGGTCTGCTTTGAAATTATCCATCTTCTCGGCCAGTTTTTCCCCGAACTATTTCAGAAGAAGACAGAAACTGTGTCCGAGGCTAATTAATTATCAAGAAATAGAATATTATTAGTACATGCTATCCATTTAAAACTCCAATGTCATGACTTCCCCTCTATATCCCCAACCAGATGCGATGATAATGCCTCTATAACTTTCGGCAGGACCAGTTTATCGACATCTCTGCCCCATAAAAGATCTAAATGTTCATATCCTTCCACGGGTATACGCTGTGTGTTTTCCGGAAGATTCGCACTCATATGTGCGAAGTTGATTAGACTGTCGCTAGTTCCATATATAAGAACTATTGGAGTGGAAATATTCAGCGTAGGGAACTTGCTAGGAACATAGAAAGTGTTTCCATACAATGAAGTGCTCCCCCCTAGGTCATCGTCGTACATTTGGAAAGATTGGTTTCGCAGAACCTGGAACCAGTGCACTACAGACTTCACACTGGTGGTGGAATAGAGATGAAAATAGGATATAAGTTTCTGCTGATGAGAAATATTTTTGCCATTCCATTGGAATAGCAACTTCAAGGAAATATCTATAATGCGGATATATAATTCAGGCTGGACCACGTATTGCCAGAACATTGTGCTCGGCAAGATTGCTTTGCGACCGAAGATGAGATACAATAGAACCGGGGAGGCCTTCATCAATGAGTCGACTACTTTGTGCCGCAGCCCTGGCGGGGACATCGCCGGGGCTATGGCTACAAAAACAGAAACTTTTTTATTCAGAGAAGGGTTCATAGACAAACTGGCAAACGCTTGGGCGGTGCCCTGCGAGAACCCTATATAAGCCAGTGTCTTATGATTGGTATAGTTCAGAATAAAGTCTACGGTGTTTGGAATATCGAACATTGCAAACTCGTCAATTGAGAAATTCCAGAACCGCCTCTCACTGGGGGAATATGTCTGGTGTTTCTTGGAGTATTTGTTCCCCCGATTGTTACCCAGCCAAACGTCGTAGCCCAGGTCCGAGAGTGCAAAGGCAATGCTCTGTTCAGCAGATTCAGTGGCTACCCATACTTCGCTACTCATCAAAAGTCCATGGTGGAGATACACTGGAGGTCCGGTGCATTTTGGTTTCCCTATGCGGCCCACGATGCGGTGAACACCCAGAAAGTACCCATCGTCGGTTCTTATGATGAACTCTTCAGCCGCATAACCGTAGAGATTACAGAGTGAGATGAAATTAGGTGCTTCTCTTGCCTTCTTCACCGCCTCTGTCTCTTCATCGGGAAGAGAATAGCGTATAAATCGCTGGAAGGCAGAAATCACATGGTCCGGAAGCAGCCAGGTAAGGACATGTAAAGTCTGTTCTAGGAACATAAATGCCAGACTCAATACTAGTATGGGCCACTCATAGGGCTTGAGTCTACCTAGAAGTGGAATCCACATAAATGTATGCACTAATGGTGTTAATCGATGTACAGGTTTTCTGGAATCGGTGAACTAATCAAGGCTGGCTCGGCGGGCTGGGTGTGACTTGTGCTCACATGATTTGCTACCTCCCAAGTTCAAGATCAGGATCTCGTTGGTGTTTAGTGGCCTCAGTTCTGTGATTATACCACTAAATGGCATAAACTGGCTGTTGTAATTATTAGATGATTAATATGAAGAAAATGAATAACTGATTGGTTCAGAATGGTTCAGATTGGTTCAGATTGGTTCTGCATAGTTCAGCAGCAATGACGATGATAGGAAACAGTTCTAGTTTAGTCGCATCTTAAAAAGCGTACTCCTTTATTTTTTGGTTCACACTTAGGCCAGTATATCTGTATTGAGAAAGCCTTGGCTAGTGATGTTGAAATGGTAAAAATCTGTATAAAGAACTCTCTCAGGGTCTTCGAATACATGCTCGACCTCCCGATTTGGCTCTTA
Source organism: Tortispora starmeri (assembly GCA_030574535.1). NCBI lineage: Eukaryota > Fungi > Ascomycota > Trigonopsidomycetes > Trigonopsidales > Trigonopsidaceae > Tortispora > Tortispora starmeri. The sequence continues at coordinate 578,445 of JAJMFD010000001.1, read as the reverse complement.
GTTCCGAGATCGCCCATAGATATATAACGGCAGTTCGTTGGTGTTTAGAACCTCAGTACTTATGGTGCATTTTCTTAGTCTCATTGCGGCATGCATTGCTTGTGTGTGGGCTACCGAACCCGCAGATGGGGCGTCGGAGAGTTCTGCATACAATACCTACTCGGAACATAGGGATGATTTACCGGCACTCAATGTACAAGACACTAAACCGGCTAAACTAATCCAGGGGGATAATCGCTTTGTTGTAGTTGACGTGTTCAACCGTAGATTTCTCACAACTACCCCGATTGACCAAATCAGTGATCTTAAACTGGCTCGTAGCTCTGAAGCTAACTGCACAATAGAGCTAAATGGCCGGCCATTGAATGTCAGTGTTCGCAACGTCCGGTTGGCGGAGTTTGTCGGGGCTAATGGTGAGTACTTTCTGCAGATCCCACGCCCATTGGATCCTAATGGCTCAGATACCTGTATTGAGTTTTAATATGTAAATTACTCTCCGACAATTGTCTAGGTATAATATCTTTTTTCCGGTAAACTCGTAGCCGCTCGTAAAGTCTTGTCGATCCAGCAAATTAACTTTCTTAATGACATTTCCCAACTGACCTACAATCAGCTCCAAACCCTATATTCTTTGGCGACATATTGGGAGGGCATGTAACCTAATTTCCCCACTATATCCTTCTTAACCCCGAGCCGAGGATCCATATCCTCAGATATATAACGGAGTGAAATCAGAGAGAGAACACGATAGTGATATAAGCGTAATTCCATTTACAATGCCTCATAAAGACGAGGAAGTCTACATAGATGGCATTTGCGGCTCTTTACTACACCCAGAGAACCCCTGTGGGTTAGCTCGCGCGGTAATCATTGTCCATGGCCATGGAGGGCATCGAAATTATGTGTACCAGAAACTACTAGCCTTTGAACTGGCAGATCGTGGGTTTTACTCGCTTCGTGTAGATATGCGAGGTTGTGGAATGTCGGATGATCTTCCTGAAGGCGTTCCTCGTACGCTTCAGGTAGATTGTGAAGATATAGCCAAAGCTTCCGACTTCTTAAAAAAGAGAGAGATAATTGTACATGGTATTGTTGGTCATTCGCGAGGCGGCGTTGCTTCGATGCTGTACCAGATATTCTACGATCGTTCTGTGCTGTATTGCGTCAACGTCTCCGGCCGATTTCGGGGTCATTTGATCCATCAAAAGATCGACTCCATGTACCCGGAGTGGCGAGATGCCGGGGGGTATAAGGACAAGGTTGCTCGGTATGGCAAAACAGTTGAGGTTTGGGTTCCTATGGAGGAAACCGAGACCATTGCTCGTACCTCAATGGAATGTGTCCAGCAGTTGCCTGTCAACGCTGAAATTTTGACGGTGCACGGCACCGATGACCAGGTGGTTCCTGTGTTGGATTCTACGTTGTTTGCAAACACTTTGGAGTACCGGCATACTCTTCATCTAATAAAAAATGCCGATCACAATCTTTTGGACACCGATTCCGACCGAGCCGCTAAGGAAGGGCGCAATCATCTCCGAATCGAAGCCGCTAAGCTCATCGCCGATTGGTTAACAGATCAAGCTATTTCGCATCGATTTCAGCTAAAGACCAACGGAAGAGTCGGTTTCCCCTCTTGGCGCAAAGTTGATGGTGTGCACAATTTTCGCGACTTTGGTGGACTAGAGACCCGGACAGGTACATTTCTGCGAAATGGGTACATGTTTCGATCCGCCACACTTTCTGATATCACCCCGCAAGGGAAATATACCATGCAGAGACTCCGTATTAAGAAGGTTTATGATCTGAGAAGCGATCCGGAGCGCTTGAAAAAACCGGCCCCTGCAATTCCCGGCGTCGAAATTATCTCGGCGCCGATTTTCAAGGCTGAAGACTATTCTCCGGAAAAATTGTCTAAGCGAATAGAACACTACAAATCTGACGTCATAGGGTTCCAGATAGCCTACAAACATATACTAATGAGTGGTGTTCCTGTGTTTACCATGATATTTAGTCATATCAGAGACTATCCCGATGATCCGTTTTTGGTCCATTGCACCGCAGGCAAGGACCGAACCGGGGTGACTGTTTTTCTTCTGCTCCATTTAATGGGAGTGCACAATGACACCATTTCGCGTGAGTATGAGCTCACTGCTATTGGCCTTAGGGAGCACCATGCTGCTATATTGAAGTCCTTGGATCATGCCCCAGAGTTTCAGTCTGACCCGGTGGGATACAGAAATCTAATGGGGTCCAAGTTTGAGACGATGAATCGATTCTGTAAGTTCTTTGAAGAGGAGTATGGTACGGTCGACAATTTTTTGATCAGATCCTGTGGGTTCAGCAAGCAGGATGTCTCTCGAATAAAGCAACATTTGCTGAGTGAAGATACTCCGGTGTTAGATACTATGCGACAGCCATACAATATTAACCTCTAAACTCAGGCTGTACTTACTGCCGGATAATTATTCATGTCTCCTGTTCAATTTCGTAGAAAATTAGTGTTTCAGTGACCGCGCCATCCCAGCCACGATGACCACTGGCAGACACAGCAAATTGGTCTAAAGGATCAACCAGCAACGTGGACACTACTCCTCCATGATGTCCTGGTACAATCAAAAATGGCGTAGAACTTTTGGAGTTCAGATCGTACAATCTAACATTATCAAAAGAGGCGCATAATAAGTGCCGGCCGTTGTTCATAGGCTTTATGGCACTGACCGCTCCCGATATTGAGGGGAACTTCAAGGTTCTCTCCGGTTTGTCTGTGACATTTCGAATATCCAACACATCGACAGAACTATTACGGCGGCCAACAAAAATAGAATCCCCAGTTTTAGACCAACATGCACTCATGGCCCATGGTGGAGTTTTACCACTGGGGGCTATTTTCATTGATGAGCTAGACATTCTTCGATCCCATATTCTTATCACTCCGTCAATAGAGGCTGACAGAAATATATTGTGGTCCGTAACCTCACTTTTTGGGTTCTCATCCCTCGGTGGTGAAGCATCCACTGTTTCATTTTTTAGGGGAACATCTGCGGTTTCGGAATTCACATCCCCATTGGAATCAGACAGTTTCTGAGTGGATTCGTCTTCATCCCCAAACAATGACCCCATATCATCATCTTCATCATCATTATTATTAGTGGTATTGGTACTAGTAGCGGCTACAGCAGCAGCATTTTCTTGAGGATTTGTGGATATTTCAAAGGGCAAGGCAGTACTTGGTCGCCGTTCGATGCTAGAAATCTGGCCTGAGCATCCATCATATGTCTGAGAGGCCATGCCTTTATTCAAGTCCCAATCAATCAATTTACGATCCCATCCCCCCGATATGCAAGAATACTCATCGGTGCTCAGACTAAGTACTGATATTGGCTGGGTGTGTCCTGCTAACACCGCATGGATTTGGCCTTCATTCACCCGAATGGTCTGCAAGGCGATTGCTCCAGACTTCAACCCAGCTAGAAGCCATTGGCCTTGGGCTTGTGCAGCTAACGCATTTACTGGGCTTAGAATCATATCCGGTTTTGGTTCCTGAACTGGAGGATCTTCGTTTTCCCAGTAAGATAGGATCACTGCATTTTTCGTAATGGAGTCAGGAACGTTCTGTCTCTGGGCCAGGGTCATGGGGGATTTGCCATTCATAGATCCATAGAAATCATACATCCGTATATAGCCATCATCTCCACCAGTAAAAAGCCATTTGTATCCAGCCGTAGGTGATATGCAGTTTATAGAGCAACCCTGTGTCGAAGATACCGTAGGAATCACATCGTAAGACTTGGCTTCCGTTTTGGCAGAGTTACGCCAATTGTGAAAAATGGCCTCGGAAGAGAGGGTGCGATCAGATACAAGAAACTCTGCCGGTCGTTTTAAGGAATTGCCTCGGTTGCCAGAACCAACTTCGTCCTCATCTTCCTCCTCTTCCTCCTCGTCTCCTTCCCCTTCATCTTCATCTTCCACTGGCTCCTCTTCTTCCTCTTCGTCTTCCTCTTCGTCTTCCTCCTCTTCGTCTTCTTCCTCTTCGTCTACTTCCATTTCATCGGCCAGTTGGCTGTTTGACATGTCCAAGCCTGATCCGTTTTGCTCAGGGGTGTTATTTAACTGTTCGAAGGATGCATCTTGAATGCCACTGGGAAACATGGCAGAAGGAGGAAGCTCTTAATTTAAATATCTCGCTATCGTACAGCTATCTCTCTTCTACCGAATATGCATATAAACTTGCTGTTTTAACAGCAAGTTTCCCGTTACAATATGAGTAACACGGTGTATGTATTCAATCTGAGTTTGCTCTAAGCATTTTGAGTCTAGCTCGGGAGAACTCCTCTCTCAACCAATGAAGACGTCGGGTTGGGTCTTCGAGCCGAAAGTTTGGTTTCTCTTGAAGTACTTACTACCTAAACTAGCCCTGAATACGTTTTTAGAGTCAGACCCGCTTCTCGACAGCATTTTCTTTTATATTTGTTATCGAAAAGAAAATGTTTGTCAGACGGTTTCATGTGGCCTCAATAGCCCAGGCTGCTCCAAAACGTACGCCCTCCATCGTTCGACATCGAGCTTCTGGATATAAGAACGTTCAGTCTAAGAATAATGCGTCGCCAAAGAAACGTTCCGGGGTCGGCAAAAACAGTCCTTCAAAGGTTATTGCACGAGCAAGTGTTCCTATTACCCCGTTATCGTTAGCCTCGGGTATGAAATTTGGAAAACTCAACCTATTCAAGTACTGCAAGGAGATTTCATGCTTAAAGACATTTTCTCATGAGCGACACCCAAAAATGTTCAGTGAAAGATTCACTTATGTGTCTAAAGACTCGGAAACTATAAAATCTCTCGTTCAATCCAAGAAGTCTGCTATTATCTATGGCCGCAAACTCATTGGAAAGTCGACGTTGCTCGCCCATGCCCAGGAGTATGCGTTCTCTAATGGATCGCTGGTGTTACATATTCCTTCCACCAAACATTTCTACGATGGACGTAAAGATGTTATTTACGATAATGATAATTTCTATCAGCCGATGATTACTAGTGATATCTTCCGTGCCTTTGCTAGAGCTAATCACCAGACTCTCTCCAAAGCCACCCTTGGCTCTACCTATTCCTATCCAGATAGGTCTGGCAAGCGAGCGACGTTTAAGAAAGGATCTAGTTTATTTGACTGGATTTTCTATGCTTCAAAGTACCGTCATAACTCTATTCAAATGTTCAATGATTTCAAAGCTGAGCTGAAAAGTAATCCGAAAATGCCGCATCTCTTGATCACTATCGATGAGTTTTCGCGATTTGCCCTGACACCCAAAACCGAATACTATGACACTGAAGCAAACACCCTTACTATCCATGACTTTGCTTTGCCTCAGTTTCTCTTCCGTTCCATTTCGGATTCGGCTGGTCTCAGCAAGAACGGTGTTAATGTTGTTGCGGCTACAACCGGTAACGAAGGCATGAATTCCCCAACCCTCAGAACTATTCTCAAAAAGGGACTGCCAGATCCTTATATCTTGAGTGAAGTTGACACCAAGCTAATTGACGCCTGCAAATCTGCGGAAATTGTGGAAGCTGGTACTCTATCGTTCCCTGAAGTTGAGTCCATCATGACCGCTCTAGGTCCGGCTACCAAATATTACTGTGAATCCTCAACAGATATAGCTAAAGCCTACAGTTTAAGCGGTTCTGGAAATATTGGTATACTACTAAATTCGGAAACGGAAAGGCTTATCTAGTCTAATCTTAACAATATAATGATTTAACTTCTCTTTAGATGTATTTTATTACCAGCTTTATGGACCTATCTAAGACTTCTTTAAAAATGTGGAGGATATGACTCGTCGGACCTGCCGGAACGAGGTTTCCTTATTCTCGGCTGCATTGGATGCAGCACCACGAAAACTGAAAAAGGATTTTGCTTTATGAAGATCTCGAGAATTAGAGCTGATCTTTGGGGTCTTTATAGGGACTGTGTTGTTTATTTGGTATGGCTCAAAAGCTTCCGACCATAAGGTAGGAGTATCCAAGGACATAATTGGAGTAAACCTGCCTATAATCTCCTTGAGTCTGCTAGTGGTTGGTTCGGCTAATTTCTCGTATTGCAAAATGATTCCGGACCTCGAGACATCAGAAAAGTCCAATCTAACTGTATGATAAGTCTCACATATTCTCTGGATGTACTCCTCGAGTATTCGCAGCTGGAGGTCTATAAACCTGGCGTGTAGTAGGCTGATAATACGGCATGCTTGCTTCGAATTCTCCATTACAGTGACTCTAAGTTGATAACTTGACTTTTGCAGTGCCTTTCCTATCTCGCCATCAGCTTGTTCGCTATGAACATTGTGTCTGAACTGGTAAGGCTGATCGGGGGAAGCCAGAAGCCGTTCATGAGTAACGAACAGTGATTCATGGTGTTCGAAAAGGCGGATTATTTCTGAGATTTTATCAATGATTAAACTCTGAACATCGTCATAATATTGCTGCATTAGTTTATCGGTGCTCATATTGATGAGCTGTAACAAGTTCCACCGCTGAGCAGGATCGGGGCATTTTGGATCGATCTGTTTATAGCAATGGAGGGCCTCAGAGACCATATATTCTTGATAGTGGTTGGTCATAGCAGCATCTATGGTTGCTTTAATATTGGTTTGGGTATCCCTAAGTCCTTGGAGCATGTTTAAGGACTTTTTTCGAAGATAATGAAGTTCATAAATATCCACTGCAGAGGAGGTATTGTCTGCGGCACAATTGTCGTCGTCATTTTTAGACTTAGTTGATGATAGGATCGGCTGTAATATAGTCATACCGATGTCTTGAAGTAAATTTACCTTAACTTGAGATCGGTTCTTTTCGACCGAGTTATTAATGGTCTCCATCATGAGCAGCAAGCGGTGAAGAAGTACAGACAAAGCGGGTACACTGGGATGACAAGGATCGATGGTGTTTAATATCGAGCGAAAAAACAGCGGGTACTTCAGTACTCTTTGCACTGGCTTAAGCACTATTGACTCCAGGTCCCATGCCGAAGTGGCTTGACGACATCCTGCAGAGCCGTTTTCGAGCCATTCAAGACCACTCGGTCGAGATCTAATCACCGAAACAGTTTGAAGTATTTTACTGTGGCGCATGCAATGCTGTTTGTAGACCTGCTCCATATCACTTAGTCGAACATTGAAGATGTCTACAACCGCTTCTAGAAAGGCCAGAGACCCTGCTTGGCTCTGAGGGTTTGATTGATATGATGAGTAAGCCTCAGTCAGAGCCTGGTTTAGGCTGATAGAGAATTGGTATATATGCTGTAAGGATGAAAATATAAACAGGTATTCTTTAGCAGACAGAGCTGAGGGGTTGGGTTGGTAAACCGCTAAGGCGGAAGTCAAAGAATGGAGGTAGGTTTGTTCGGTGCTGACAATTTCTTGTAACACAAAGGAGCATTTAGTTAAATTATGTAGTGATAACGAGTCTGTATTGCTTTTGTCTTTATAATGCAAGGATGTTTGGCTATTAGATCCGGCCTTATTAATGTTGTGTAATGTTATATCCTGTAGCGGGCATCGTGCAGGCGTTTTCAAAGAGACGTCCCTCGTCTTCCTTGGTTGATCTGAGGGCATATAGCAATGTATAGCCAAAGCCTATTAAATAACACGGTAAAACTTTACCAGAAGAATATGCGCAGGTTGTAAGAATCGCGTCTGAACTGGGTATTGACTATAGGTGATTGTTATGATAAGCCGCACTTTGTCTATAACTTTATCTCAGGAACTTCATTTAGCTTTCTCTATCTCCAAAAATCTGAGAAATCGTACCTCCAGTATATTATCACCATATTTTAAAAACCACCACAGCATAGCTTTCTACGTTTAGGCTAACATAAGCCCTTACTCATGAAGGATACACTGTCTTTAGACTCCGGTCACCCTCTTGGAGTGCTTCCTGAAGGAAACCTTCTTCTGTCCTCTTCTACAGTATGGTCGAGGTCTTTGGCTTTAGGTTCCTTAGCTAAACTGGATGACGATACGATACTTGTCCTTCTTGCGCATTTACCTCCCCAATCTATTGCAGCCCTTCAGCGTACCTGTAAATACTTATATGCTTTAGGTGAGCTTAATGAAGTCTGGCGAGGCTTGGTAGCGCAAATGCAAGTTCCGATCCGGTCTTGGAAAGGATCTTGGAAAGCAACTTACTTGGATTTAGTCTCGCTAACTGATACAAAACCCGGAAAGTCAACAGATAGCCAAGCATCTCCTCTATGTCAAGGTGTGTATTCGGATAGTATATATCGGCCGTTTATGTGCAGTCGCTATCGGTTTCCGGTGGAGAAATACAGCGATAACACCAACATTTCTCGGATCTCGGAGGTTACTGAAGAATTGTTTAACCAAAAATACAGCAGAACCCCATTTATCGTGGGGGGAACCCATACCCCGGACTGGACAATACACTCTTTGGCTAAGAGATACCCCGATCGGTTATTTGAGGCCGAGGGACTCCAGCTTACTCTAAAGGCCTATGCTGACTATGTCTCCAACAACAGTGATGAGAGTCCTCTGTATGTCTTTGACAAGACTTTTGCCGATGATACTACTTTAGGTAGTGAGTATGAAATATGCGATGCCTTCAAAACAGATCTGTTTAGCTTGCTAAGTAATAGGCCGGATCATCGCTGGCTGATCATTGGTCCGCCTCGAAGTGGAAGCACGTTTCATCAGGACCCGAACAATACCTGTGCATGGAATCTCACAGTTACTGGCAAGAAGTACTGGATCTTTTTCCCTCCTTCAGTCGTTCCGCCTGGTGTCTTTGTATCTTCCGATAAAAGTGAAGTCACCTCGCCGGTCTCGATTGCGGAGTGGCTGATGGGCTACTACTCTCTCGCTCGTTCAACTGCCGGGTTCATTGACGGTGTTAGCTATCCCGGGGAAACGGTTTATGTTCCTGCTGGGTGGTGGCACCTGGTGTTAAATGTAGGCGATGAGCCGGTCATAGCAGTCACACAAAACTTTGTTCCCCGCAGTCAGATGCATCCCGTACTGAAGTTCCTGCGAGATCGTAAGGATCAAATATCTGGGTTCCCCAATTGCGATGACAGTATCTACGAACAGTTCAAGAAAGCGCTGATCAGCGCAGGAGAGTTGTCTGAACAGAAACTATCGGCAAAAAGGAAATGGGCCGATATAGTCAGCAACCAAAAAGGTGACTCTGCTGCTCAAGGGTCTACTGGCACTATGGAAAATACTTCATTTTCGTTCAACTTTGTAACTTCATAAGTAAGCAAACGAGCCATCTAAGATGGTTTACTATCTACCCACACCTCCTTTCGCCGGAAAGGAGGGTGCTGGTTCACTCTATGATACGTTACTAATATAGGAAGACTAGCGGATATATTCACTCATTGAATGAGAACAGGCCGTTTCGTTCTGAGACGTCAATGGAGAAAGACTCTATGAGTTTCTCGTCTACGGATAACTTACAGGTCATCTGGTCCCCAGGCTTCACGGCACCCACGCCTTTCGGGGTTCCGGTAAGAACTACGTCGCCAGGCTCCAAGGTCATGACTGCAGAGATAGACGACAGGATTTCGGGGATTTTGAACATCATGAGATTGGTGAGATCTTTCTGTTTGGTAACTCCATTAACTGCCAGCTCAAGCATCACGTTGTGCGGATCGGGAATGGCGGATTTAGCTATCGGAGGAGATAAAGGCAAAAAAGTATCAAACCCCTTCGGAATAGACCACGGTAAACCTTTGGCTTTAGCCTTGTCTTGAACATTGCGAGCAGTCATATCTATCGCCAGGGCATAACCACCAATAGCATCCAAAGCCTCGTCTTTGTTCTCTTTCGGTAAATCTCTCAACTTCTTTCCCATAATCAAAGCCAATTCTACTTCGTAATGAGCCACTACCCCTTTAGGGACCAAGACCGATCCGGTTCCGGGCAAAATTATGGACGTTGGGGGCTTCAAGAAGAAAAAAGGTTCTGTAGGAATTGCGTTATTGAGTTCGCGAATATGGTCGACATAATTGCGTCCGATACACATAACTTTACGGCATGTCTTGTAGGACATTGTGCCGATTGCTCAGTTGGTGGTGGAGCCGGCAGGATACGTGGGGAAGAAACAATTTAATTAATGATTGGCTGGGTTATTATTAGAAGTACAGAAAATAGTACTTTATTTCTACAGAGCCTAGCACTTTACTTAATGCATATTGTCATTTACATAATATTTGCTGGTTTCAATAGACATAGGAAATATATTAGCGCCGGCTATCATTCAGTGGTAAGTCCTTATGTGTGTGCTTAACTTGCTAGTACGCGATTTTGCGGTGCTCTCTGCTCAATTAACTCAAGGAAAACTTAATGGCCGGCCTCATTTAGCCTCATTGGCCAAGTCATTGGCCAGGATCAATTTTGTCACGTGACCCTTTAGTGTGCCTCTCAGGTAAATAGCCAAAGCCATTTAAAAGTCCCAATTCCCCGTTCTTCTATTAATATTCCACAACAATCCAAAGACCTATCAGACACGTTTCAGCCGAGCTAGGTACTTGTTCAGTTCGACGTCGCTTTTTGATTTTTCTTCATAAAAGTGTAGACGGTAATACTGCGTCACTCCATTGTCGAGATTAATTAGCATATTAGTTTTCTTTCCAATCTGTCTTTACTGTATATATCTCCTACTCTCCCTTCACCGGATTGTCCTGCTAAGTAATGTTTCAGCCAGCTCTTGTATTCGCGGTTCTTTCAGCGCTAGGTTTTGTCTCAGCCACCGAGACGAAAATCCCCTTTGAGCCTCTCACTGATGTCGATGCTGTTTTCTTTGACCAGTTCACGAATGGACTGGGCTCCTGGGAAGTGTCCCAAGCTCAGAAAGTAGACAAAGACGGCAACTCTGACTTTTCCTACATTGGCGAATGGGCTGTGGAAGAGCCGACTGTTTTGGCAGTCATGGATGGGGAAAAGGGACTTGTGGTCAAGACCCCCGCTGCTCATCACGCTATCTCTACCAAGTTCGATAAGCCCATCGCCAGCTTAGGCGATGAGCTGGTGGTGCAGTACGAAGTGAAGCTTCAACAGGGTTTGACTTGCGGTGGAGCATACATGAAGCTTCTGGCTGAGAACAGCGAGTTACATGCTGAGGAATTCTCTGACCGCACTGATTATGAGATTATGTTTGGTCCTGACCGCTGCGGTACCACTAACCGGGTTCATTTCATCTTGAAACGTCCCAATCCCATTACTGGGGAGAAGGATGAGCATCACTTGGCTCGCGCTCCTCCAGCAAAGTTTGATACTCTCACTAATCTGTACACTTTAATTCTCCGAAAGGACCAAACTTATGAGGTCCGGATCAACGGTAAAACTGAAAATGGTGGTTCCTTGTTGGAAGAAGGAGCATTCAATCCTCCGTTTGATGCTCCGTTGGAAATTGATGATGAAAACGACACTAAGCCTGATGACTGGGTGGAGGAGGCCCAGATCCCTGATCCAGAACAAGCCGAGAAACCGGAGGACTGGGATGAAGACGCTCCGGTCGCCATTCCTGACCCGGAAGCTGTTAAGCCCGAGGACTGGTTGGACGATGAGCCGCCGTACATTCCCGATCCTAATGCCGCTAAGCCTGAGTTCTGGGATGATGAGGAAGATGGTGAATGGGTCGCGCCCGAGATTCCGAACCCGGCTTGCGAGGGAGTTTCGGGATGTGGAAAGTGGGAAGCTCCTATGGTCCCTAATCCGGACTACAAGGGCAAATGGAAACAGCCTATGATCCCCAACCCTGACTATAAGGGTCCCTGGAGACCTCGTAAGATTCCTAACCCGGATTACTTCCAGGATCCCCATCCGGCTAACATTGGTCCTATTGGAGCTATTGGCTTTGAGCTTTGGACCATGTCTCCCGATATCATGTTTTCCAACATCTACATCGGACACTCGGTGAAAGAAGCTGAGCGCATTGGTAATGCAACTTTTGTGCCTAAACACGCTGCTGAGCTTAAGCTCCAGGCTAAGAGCTTACCCAAGACTCCAGGTGCTACCGATGATGATGATCTATTCGGTGGCAGCCTTCTTGAAGAGTTCAAGCTTGACCCAGCCGGATTCATCTCCCGACGCTTGACTGTATTCCTGAAGGAGTTGAGTGCTGATCCTGTTGGCGCTATCAAGACTAATCCTGAAATGTTGGGGCTCTTGATAGTGACCGTTCTGCTGGCCATGATGGTTCCTCGGTTCTTGATTGGAGAATCTTCTGCTTCTGCTCCGGCTCCGGCTCCGGCTCCTGCTTCCAAGAAGGCAGAGCCAAAAGCGAAGAAGGTAGAGGAAGAAGAGAAGGAGAGCTCTGAAGAGCCCGCTCGCACTACTCGCCGCCGCAAAGAGTGAAATTGCTTTTAAAAAAATGTAACTGAAGAATGAAAAGATAAACTTGATAGATTTTATTAATTCTGAGATAGTGTTTTCTGGATTATATGTAAGTTTTGGTGATGTAGTATATTAGTAACCTGCCAACGAACTAAGTATAAAGGATAGTCGGTCCCAATATCACTTCCATACAGATACAATCAGACTTGCCGGGCTTTACAATTCAGAACAGACAATGAGTGGGTAAGTAACTATATAGATAGATTTCGACTAGTAAGAGACTATATTTCAGCATGAAGTCTGAATTTCTCTAATTAGCGTGTAATAGTTCGACTACTAACATTAGCTGGACAGTGGTGTGGGCCCTAATTGCTGTGACCGGAGCATCGGTGGCAGCATGGTTTCTCAGTCCTAAAAATTCCAACCCGTTATTGTGGCGCAGTAGCTTGATTCTCATGTTCTCTATGTGCTGGCTAATGTGGGCGATTACCTACATGGCCCAACTACACCCGCTTGTGAATCCACGCCGGAGCGATTTACGTCCGGAGTACGCTGAGCCTCACAGTTTATGATACCGATCGTTTGTGTTTCAGTGTTTCCTTTAGATTTAGACTTCTAGTGACTGTTAATGTTGTTTGTTATGTAACGATGTAGCTACTCTTTTTGTAGATGTCCTATTCGATGAAGACCCAGACTCACCTCGAATAGATGCTCCAAGCTCTCCATCAACAATTTGGCTTCCACTAGCGACCGAGCAAACACAAAAGGACCATGGTTTCGCACAATTACTACATATACGTTTGCAAGATTACTGCGTAAATAGCCGTCCTTGATGGGGTCCAGCAATTCCTGTTCTGTAGCCCGGTTCTCCACAATAGGGATTCGCAGGACCTCTGTATTTGGAATTCCGAAGGCTTTGATCTGCTCTATTCCAGACACTGTATATTCAGTTTCAAATAAGTTGGTGATAAGAATAGAGTTCACTGTGTGGGTATGGATAAATGCTGGCAGCTGTAAACTCTGCACGGCCCAGACAAAGATCGGTGCGCTCGCGCTTGGTTTGACTAATATACTAGGGGTGTCTTGGTCATAGGCCGAGGTCCAAGTTACACCATCACTCGAACACACTAAGTCTTTGTGGTGTAGCATGTCTTTGGGAAATCCTGAAGGAGTGATTATGTACGTGGAATTCTCCACCAGGCCTGCCGATCCGGCACTGCCTACAGCAAAACCGGAGTCATAGAATTGTTTCGATACTGTGATCAGCAATTGGCTATTTCCATACTTATGATCGAGCCATTTCAGCTTTCGTTCTTCGGCGGTCTTGGGTGCCTCGGCCATTGTGCAAGTAAGACGGAGAAGTCGCTAGCTGAAAAGCTCGGAGGGACCGAATACTAACGTGATCTCAGCAGAGAAACCATAAAACAGACCTGAGCCAAAATGAGAGATATACACTTTTTGCCGGCGATTATCTTCTAAATAAAACTAGGCAGAATGATTGGTAGAATTGTTAAAGATATTTAGTACTGACAATCGAATCAATACCAAATGAACGGGATCAGAGTATACTAGTTCGATTCGGTAGCTGTTAGATTATCAAAATTATGCAAGAACTCAGATAAATCTGTAAATATTTTTTTCTATTATAATATTCTACAGTATGTTACACGGTTTCTAATAACACCGTCAACTTGTATTCCCCGAAGAATCACTGTGATTCGCAACTACACCTGAATTTCTAAAGTCCAATAAACATAGAGAGAATTGTCATTATGCATTAATTGTCATTATGCATCAGTTGGAGACTCTGATATATGGATCAAAGTTCTATTCTTTAATATCTAATATACACACGGTTTTCATTCATATCCTTGTCATTTCCATAACGGCTCACTCAACAGCTTGCTACAGTCTGTCATCATCCATCTAAAGCAGCTATCATTGAATGTAGCTTTCTGCTGGTTGTAATTGGCTCATCACAATTGTTGCCAAGGAGATCGATCATTAAATCAATCTATGTATCCCAATATCCTATCCGGACCTCACCAACACCAAGCTTTCTCGATATCGTGACTAAACTTTAACCTTCTCTTTTTGTCATTTCCACCTTGGTGGCCATTTGTGCTTTAAATACTAGCAACAAATTTGAATTACTCTGTCTAACCTATTCGAGAGAGTTAGGTACTTATTTTTCCTCTGAGTACCACTAAACTTGCAGATCACTGCTCTACTTGATCCCCTAGTCTCTAGATCTGCTGTTGCATCTCACTCTTTTCCCCCGGTTCCAGACACTCATTCCTTATCGCTCTAATGTTTCAGGCCCCTCTACTGACTTCCTCTTATTGTTCGGAGTCTAACTGTTCAGACTGCGAGAGTCAGTGCTCTTCTGAATGCGGTGACTGTCCTGATGAGTCTGCACCGTGCTCCGATGCTTGTTCCTCTTACTCTGATTCGGTTTTGCACTCACCGGCCCCAAGTTTCGCATCTTTGCCTATGCCTCAGAAGTTTAGTCTCATGCCAGACTTCGCTCCTCCGTCCTCTTCATTGTCGTATCCTAGCGTTCCGGACTATGCATATCACAATACTACCAGTGATTCCTTCAAAGTACCCTCTCCTTCGTCTCCGTCACCTCCCAGCGTGAACTCCTATGATGCTGGCATCACTATCAACCATAATGATTTCTACCAAGATTCTAAGACCTCTAACGCTGCTCACTTCCACTGTCAGTGGAATAACTGTCAGGACATCTATTACGACCTTGCTGCGCTAGACTCTCATATATTTGCTGAACACGTGCCGCTTCCTTCCCAGAACCGACACCAAGAAACCGAACCGGAGCAGCAAACTCTCGAACAATGCGAATGGGCATCTTGTTTTTTCGAGGCATCGTCTACTGAAAGCCTTTTGGACCATGTCTACAAAACTCATTATCCAGAAGCCATCCATTCGACTGCAGTGAGTCATTCTTTTAAAAATGACTCTAAGAAAGATATCTGCACAGTCAGTAATGATAGTGTTCAGAATACCCAAAGTGAGTATGTCTGCAAGTGGATGCTGCAGTCGGGAGAGCAATGCAACAAGACTTTCTCCTCTTCCGAAGACTTGACCACCCATCTGACTCAGAACCATGTCGGTTGCCGGAAACCCAACTACACTTGCCAGTGGGCAGGATGTACGCGCCATGTTCCGTTTCGACAGCGGGGAAAACTGCTCAGACATTTGTCTGTTCACACCGGCTACAAACCTTTCCATTGTTCTATATGCAACCTGGGGTTTTCCGAGGAATCTGCGCTCCGTCAGCATTCCAGAGTCCATTCCGGCGAAAAACCATACCAGTGTCACTATTGTGGTAAGACCTTCTCTGCTTCCACCGCCTTGACGGTTCATATGCGTGTGCACACCGGTGAAAAGCCACTCAGCTGTAAGATATGTGGAAGAGCGTTTGCTGAGTCTTCGAACTTGGCTAAACATATGCGAACTCACTCTGCAGAGCAGCGATTCCGATGCCCTGTGCCTCATTGTCACCGGAGATACGTGAGGAAAGATCTCTTGGAGAAACATATGGCCAAGCACCATGGAATTGAGATGCCTGCGGCTTCTGCCTCTGTAGCTCCAGCTTCTGTGGCAGTCGACCAGGTCTCTGCTTAAAGAAGGCTCGTGGTGTTGGTACCCGGGAAACTTACGATTTACGTCTCATGATTTAATGATCTACGATCTAGAAACTATATACTTCCAAACATCTCTCATTAAGATATATTTTACATCATCATTTAGGGGTCAGCCTCCGTAGACATGTTCTCAGCAAATATATCTCCCAGATCCCTCTGTTAGCCAACATAAATGAGTGAGATCGCAGCATAGTCACATGAATTCAACAATCTATTTACGATAGAGTATAATTTCACTCTGCTTAAAGTAGCGACGAGAATCCTCGTCAATTAGGACTAGAGAGAGAAATGTTCGGGTGGAAAACTTCTTGTTGACGTCTCTATAAGTAGGAGTTAAATCAAATCCGCCCAGAAATAGTCGTATAGGAATCGTCTCACCACGCACTGGCGCGCCATCCATAATTTCAAATCTAACCAAGGTCTCGGATTCGTTGTATTGGTTTGGAGCGCTCCCGGCGGTTTCTCGGCGAATGAGCGACAGTTCCATGTGTCTGATCTTCAGTCGAACCAAAAAGAAATATATACGACCCACAATAACGTCTTTTAAATGATAGCGCGATTTGGAGTACTCAAAGTCGATATGTAAACAGTCCTCAATACCTACATCCATTTTGATACTATTAGAAGTATCCGCCGGAACCCGGTAGGAATATACCCAGATGTCTTTCTCGCGAACGATGTCGTTCATGCGGCGGCTGACTGTGACCTTGATGTAGTACCTTAAACGAACGTTAATCCCATTGTAGCTTTCGTATTGCTTTTCCACGTTCTTGAATTCAAACTCGTATGTCTCAGGATGTCGTAGCTCCGCCGGGGCAGCTAGCTCCTGGGCTAATGACAGAAACTCGTCATGATTGGCACGGTCTACGTATATCTCTATCACTCCAATGAACTGTACTTTGATGCCCAGATGTTCAAGTTTCTTACCATCCCGTGGCCGAACTGTCACCGTGCCTTTAACACTCTCGCCATCGAGGTAGAGTGGTAACTTTTCGACATGGTCCTTGCTTGACCGTACTTCTACTTGTTTGCGGTTCTCTTCACCATCCAATCGGACCTCGATATCTAATGGAGACTTGAAAAATAGAGACATAGCGTCTTTTCTCTCTATGAATGTGGCAGTATGTACAATATCTGGAAGTTAAGATATACCCTCCGTATTATTATCAGATGGGGATAGTCTTAAGGTTTACCTAGCAACCGATTCCCTGATGGACTAAGTAACTGCTACATCAGAGATCAACTATTTTGTATCCGCTACTAAATACCTGTCTTTCTATTGCATACCCTGTTTCTAGGGGTAAGTGCATTATTTATTACACATATCCTGTTTTCTTGTCTACTCTTAGCTTGTCTTGCCTTCGTTGCTTATAAGCTGTAAGCTGTAAGTGTTCTGGATTGTGTAGCGGGCTAGGTATATATGCTTGTGCGTTTAATTTAGTTTAAAGTGGCTTATTCTTTACTTATTTGATTGATATAGCTATCATAGTATTCAAGTTGGTGCATTGTCCGTGGATGGACGTTTTGGTTGCTTATATACTTATTTACGTTTGGGGCCGCGTCATCCACCCTCATTCATAGGTTTACTTGCTCCAAACTTAGTGGATCGTAGATTCCATTCACACAACATATATCACCCTCCGATATGGGAAACTCTAAGATATATATTCATCTGAACAATGCTAAAAAAGAATATACTTGCGGAGATGAAATAAGTGGAACAGTTGTGCTGGACCTCACCTCTCCTACAGAAATCTCGTCAGTGACTATCAAATTAGAGGCTGAATGTAAAACCTCCTTGCAAGTCGGGCAACTTATAAATCAGAAGCGTCACACAAAGTCCGCGATTACTTCACTTTGTAAGGAATTGTATCAGAAGGTTAGTCGTGACGACCAGAAAGAGGCCGTTGATCTGTCTTGCGATTCCGTCTCCCCACCTACAGCGCCAAAAAGATCCAAAAATCAGGCTAAAGGTAAAATTCACTATGAGGAACACAGGTTTGTCTATTCAGTGGCTCAGCTTTTTCCCGACAAGAATTTTGAAGAAGCTACAAGATCTGGCAAGAGTTCTTCTGGCTTCAAGCTTCCCGCTGGTTCATACTCCTATGCGTTTTCATTCATATTACCACTTGAAGCTACCTGTGCAGATCGGCTAGTCAGAACAGCTGCCAAATTAATTCCCAGGTACAGTACGGAAAATCCTGCAGAACATCGTAAGACCGTATTGCCTCCGTCTCTGTCTGATATTCCCCAAGCCAAGGTTAATTATTATCTGAAGGCAACTGCTAGCAAGTCTCACACTCTCTCACTCTCACTTAGATCTTTCAAGCCTTTCAAGTTTACTCCTCCAGACTTGTCTGAAAAAATCGATTCCGGTACCTACCTTCATTGCTATACTCCAGTGCGTTTAACGTCCGGTAAAACTGGTGGAAGAACACCACAGAATAAAGGGGATCTAACTTTCAGACTGGAGGCTCGGCTCCCTAATCCAGCAAAACTAGTTTGTGGAAACCCTCTACAGATGGTATGCTTGCTTATCCCCAACGGAGACTCTCATTCACTCTCCAACCTTAGCATTAAATCCTTCAAAATTACTCTGATATCTGTTACTAGAGTAGTTGCTGATGGCCTTAAGAGCACAGTGAAGAAAAAAATGACTCTTCTTGAGCTTAATAATATCTCCTCCTCATTGTATCGCAAAGACTCTGATCCTCAAGGTACTTTGAGGTTCCCTTGTCTTTGGCGGAATATGGTCTTGAAGCAAGTCCCTCCTTCCTTTTCATCCTGCTCATTGACAAGGTCTTACTTATTGCGTATTACTGCAAGCTTAAACTACGCTTATAGTATTGATTCAGCTTCGGCGGCGAATGCTGAGCTTCTGGTCCCCGTAAGGGTTGTATCTTCTATTCCAGCTACAGGAATTAATGTTAATGATACGTTCGACAGTTCAGTATTTGATGATGATAATATATACTTAAATGATGAAGATCAGGGACGCTTCATCTATTTGTCAGAATTGAAAGTTAGCCGAGGACATCCTCCAGAGCTGCCCAGTACTACAGAGTTTTACAATTCTGTCGGTAATGAAAACTCACGTTCGGCCTCTTCTACTGCTCCTCAATATACTGCTCCACAATCAAACTTATACTTTTCTGGGCCTCGTTCCTCGGATCTGTTGCCCGCTTACGCGGAAGTATCGTCTACTCCGGTAGTCACTCAGACTGAAAAGCCCGACCGCTCGACCTAAAATAACCGGTATGTATTTACTTTCATTATTGAAATGCTTATTTACATATCACTATTGTAACTGGAGAACAGTAATCATATATTTGTCTCTAGGCACTCTAGCAATGCCTGTCTGACATTCTCGTGAGATGTAACCTCAACCGCATAATTCAGCGGTTCATTATCTGTGAATTCTGCATCGGCCGCCGCTGCCGAGATATTCATTGGTCTGCGGGCTTCTAGATTCGATGATTTCCCGGTGGTGTGAGCATCGACTACAGCCTTACCTTGGGCGGTGATCTTCTTCATAAGCATAGGCCATAATTTCGCACTTGAGAATTGAGACTTTTTCTGTTCTGACTCGAAGATAGCTGGATTTTCTAGATGGGATTTCCGCACTCTCTTTTGCATGTAAGAGTTGATGTCCGAACTAGCGGAAGCATACTGCAGCGACACCTCTGTTCCGGGGGTCATTATAGGAGAGGAGGACTCGTAACTAAAGTTCAAGTGGCGCGGTGTAGATATTGTTTCAAGGCTGCTATTAAACTGAGGGTATTTCTTTCTTCGGTTACTGGCATGTTGAATATTCCTGCTGGGTTTTATAGGTAATGGTGAGGCCAGACCAGAATCGCAGGATGATGCCTTGCGGAGTTCTTTGGTGAGGTTACAAGAAGTTGAATGAGTGCTAGACAGTTTCTCATTTGATATACTAGACCAAGATCTTCTGTGTGAAGATACTGAACTGGCAGGTGTTAAGATTCCGTGGAATCTTCGGGCTGCTGAAGGAGTCTGGTACACAGATTCACTAGCGGCATGGTCGTGATAGAGTTGTTGATGCAAATGGAGCTTGTGAGCCTTTTCGACCTCTAGCAATGATCTGTAATGATCATTTAAAAAGTACTCTGGCATGTTATGTAAGGGAGTCTGCAGAGTGCGATTGGACCCGAGATACTCGTAGTATACTGGTCGGGAACCGGGAGGTTTGCCGAATTTATCAAAAGGGTCCAGCGAGTTCCGTTCCATAGAGGCGGTAGAGCAATTATCTAACGAGTTTTCTAAATAACTGTCAATAGGATCCATGTTGGAGTCCGGATTTGTAAAAGTTTGAAAGTTGTGGTAAGCTTGCTGTAGTTTAATATCCAATAGGGAATCTTCCATAGACTTGATTCTACTATTATAGGATGCAAGCATAGAGTAACTTTCATTCACTTTGACTAGATTATAATTAAGTTCCTGAGCATAAATTTCACTGGACTCTATTGATTCGTTTAATGCTTGAAGCCTTTCCAAAAGAAGTTTGTTTTCCTCTATATGGGCCTGATTCCTCAAAATGAGATCCCGATTTTGCCTCTCTAGAGACTCCAAGGACTCCAAGACAGAATCCATAGTGTTTAAGCAAAAACCACAAAATATGATGGAGATAGCGAAACAACAAAAAAAAGAAGAACACAAACAGTAAATAGGAGGATACGAATGGGGCTGCTATTGGCAGTAGATCAACGAACTAGATATAAGAACGATAATGGCGGAAAGAACAAATTTGTCTGCAACTTAATAGGCCTTGTAAGTAAATTAAATAAAACAAAAACAGAACAAAAATCCGAGAAAATATTGCACTTAAAGGTACTATAAATATGAAACTAAGCACTAAGGGTACACGTAAACAAAAGAAATCAGGGTTCAGAACCTTATTATATTATCGAGGTATGGGGCTACGCTGCTCGGCATTGAGAGCTAAAACAGAAAGAAAAAAAAGCATCACATCGTTAAAAATTAGAGGAAATTGACTTTTAAATAATTATGATAGTGTTACCTCAAAGTACTTATCTCAGTTGCTTGCCCTCTCTTTGTCAGTAGCTGAGAAAAGTCGTTCGAAGCAAGCAGTATACTTTGATCCACCATTACGAGCCACCTTTTTCCCTTCTTCAGTAACATGGGTCATAAGATCAACACATTTATCTTGGGCTTCCCATTCTGGTCCTAGCCGCTTAAATAAAGGGTGATTTTCGAGGTGAGAAACCATCCAATCGTGGAGTTCTTTCACATCGGTGATAGTATAGATAACGCCAGTAGGACGGAGAACATATGCATATTCATCTAGCAGTGTAGGCGAGATGATTCTCATTTTATGTTTTCGCTGTTTAAAATGAGGATCAGGAAAACAGAAGAACATTTTGGTGAGTTGGCCTTTCTTGAAAAAGTTGGGGCTGAATTTCATAGCGTTGGCACGGATTACAGCAACGTTCGTGTATCCATTCGTATCGGCATGCATTCGCCTTAATGCCAGGATTCGGTCTTCAACGTACTGGGTTACTTGCGATCGGATCTCCATACCCAAGATATAGGTTTCCGGGAACTCTTTAGCTAACTCGATCGACAGTCCGCCAAAGCCGCACCCTATATCTGCGATTTCTACTGGATTCCTCAAGGAGCTGCCATAGAGTTTAGTCCAATCCATAGCATCTGGAGAGATAGGATAATCTAGTAAATGATCAGATAGTGGATTTGAGTGGGCCCTCTGGCGGTAATACTTCTTTTTGGGTAGTTTTGGATCAATAGTATCAGTATTTTCATCTTTATCGGCCTCGCTTGGTGAGAATTGGACTTTCCTTAATTTCTGTCGAAGTTCCTCTTGCTTTTTCCTGTAAGCTTTACGTTTCGGCAAAGATATTTCGTCGCCCGTCTCTTGTTCCGTCATGTTGAGGGCTTGGACAAGAAGAACTAGGTCTTAGGAAAGAATAGGTAGGCTTTTCATTCTCCCAGTCTATTCTTAAGTTTTGCCCGACTTGACTCCCAGGTATATCAATAACAACTAAAAACAAAACCTCTCCACTTAATTTCCCTTATTCGCTTATTGAATATGTCTAATTCTGGAGGTAAGTAAATACTTTTTGCCTAAATTTTATATTCGTGGTAGCTCCTAACATCTAGGTTTTAGTTTCGGTAAACCGATCAACTCTACTACTGCTAACAGTGCTACTTCGAAGCCCTCATTGTTTGGTTCTTCTCAATCATCCACTGATAATACCGCTAAACCATTTTCGTTTACTGGCTCTAATAATGCTTCCTCGTCATTGTTCTCCAACCCTCAAACTGTGCAGGGTCAATCGACATCTCCTGGGTTTAAGTTCGGTGCCAACTCGAATGTATCGGCTACAAATCCCAATAATAGTCAGAAATCTTCCACAGATACCCAAAAACCGACGAGCTTCTCCTTCAGTCCTGCTTCTCTAGGTTCTGACGCTTCTAAAACCGCTTCGGCATTTTCCTTTGGCTCTCAGTCCTCTGATAAACCGTCTACGGGAGCAACTGCTCCTGCCTTTTCCTTTGGCTCTAAATCATCCGAAAAGCCGTCCACTACTGGAGCTTCTACCGCTCCGGCCTTTTCCTTTGGTTCTCAGTCCTCTGATAAAACATCTACTACGGGAGCAGCTGCTCCTGCCTTTTCCTTTGGCTCTCAATCGTCTGATAAACCGTCCACTACTGGAGCTTCTGCCTTTTCCTTTGGTTCTCAGTCCTCTGATAAACCGTCTACGGGTGCAGCTGCTCCTGCCTTTTCCTTTGGCTCTAAATCGTCTGATAAACCTTCTACGGGAGCAGCTGCTCCGGCCTTTTCCTTTGGCTCTCAATCATCTGATAAACCCGCCTCTGTTGTTTCGGAGAATTCTACAAAACCTGCTTTTTCATTCAACGCTAAGTCATCAGACTCCGCATCCAATGCCTCTACGCCTTCTGCCACTTTTGCTTTTGGTAAGTCTGAAGAAAAAACCAAAGAAAACTCTGCTCCTTCTTTTTCTTTTGGTAGCAAAGCAGCTGAAAAAGACAAACCTGCCTCAACCACGACAGAGTCATCTTCATTTACTTTTGGTCAAAAATCTGCTGACCAGGGAGCTGAATCAAAAAGTACTTTCTCCTTTGGTACCAAGAGCGAGACTAAAGCCTCGGACCCTCCGCTGAAGCAACCTGAAACTAAAAGCGAATCTAGCGCACCATCCTTTTCTTTCACTTCAAGTAGCTCAGAGAAAAAAGAGACTCCTGCGTTTTCGTTTGGCTCGAAACCAGCAGATAAGACTGACTCTTCCAAACCTATTACATCCAAGCAAGCTGATAAAGAACCATCCTCTACTGGGTTTTCGTTTGGTGCCAAACCTACTGAAAAAACTGAAACATCCGGAGAAAACTCGAAGAACAAGGAAGAGAACAAGACTGTGACTGGTTCTGGTTCTTTGTTCGGGTCTTCGTCTAACTCTGCTAAGGCATCCAATGATTCTTCAAAACCAACACTATCGTTCGGTTCAAACACCAGCACTACTACACCAGAAACTTCAGGCTCTACCAATTCTGCTGTGCCGCAGAAATCAGTAGGATCCATAAAAAATAAATCAATGGATGATATAATATCTCGATGGACCAGTTCTCTTTCTCGAGCCACTACTGATTTTATAAAATCTGCTCAGAAGGTATCTGACTTTGATCGCATTCTAGTGTCTAATGGAGACAAGATCTCTCAAGTTTATAGTGAAACAGTAGAGGCCGAACAAAATCAGGCTAAGATCGATCAAATGATCTCTTACCTGTCTGGTCAGCAGGATGATTTAGAAGGGTTGCTGGACTCTTATGAATCTCAAGTGGACGAGCTGTTAGGGAATATGAACCGGGAAGTTGTGGCTGCGCAAATTGCAGATGAGGAGCGGTTCAAAGCATACAGCACAGTGGATAAGCTTGTCAGTGAATTGGAAAATATGGGCTCAGACCTTACTTCCATGGTCAAAGAGCTCAATACGATGTCCGCTGCGACCACTTCCGATTCCGAAGACGATCTTTTATCGCAGATTGTGCAGGTCTTAAACAGTCACATGGGAAGTTTGCGATGGGTCGATGAGAATTCCAAAGATCTACAGCGGAAACTGGAGACATTACAGAGGAGCGAAGATGTGTTTTCGGAAGATGGTCGATAGATGATGTAAAGCGCAAAACCGAACAAAAGAAATAAATGAATCTAATAAACATATCCTATTACGTATGTAATTAATCTAAACTATTATTTTCAATCATTATAGCCGAGGCATCAATCCTCGGGGCGTAGGCGTTTGTTCCTCTTTAGCATTGCAACCCTGCGTTGGTCTTCCTGGAACTTTCCAAGAATAGAATCCATTTCTTGTTTCTTTCGATCACGGACTTGGAACCTGTAGAAATCAGTGAGTCCTGTTGCTCTATTCTTCCGCTTTTTTATATCGCTCTCCTGCATATGCCTTTGTGTCTGCAGGGTTCCACGCACTTTAGATGGCTTTACAGTTATGAAGCCATCAGCATCAGGTTCATTATACTTGGCCTGTAACCGAGCTTGTTCCTCTTTTTGTCCAAATTCTATAAGTGCATTGTTCGCTAGCTCTTCAACACGACGTCGCAATTCAATTCCACCATATGAGTCGATCTGGAGAGCCAAATAACGAGGAGAACCTAGAGGAGGGATTACGTTTCCTGATCCGATATCCTGGCCCCAGACTGGTAAAGAGGCATTCGGCTGGGATAATGCCTTTATTGTTTTGAGTGTAAGTTTCTGAGCACTGTGATCCACAAAAGTTACTGTGCAAGCAGTTCCAGAAGGATATAACGGTCGGAACACTGATTGCTCATCACTCGACTTCGGATTCCATAGAAGACGTCGTTGGAGACTGTTCCTACTTCGAAACTGGATATCTTCAACTACAGAACCGCAAAGATCACGAAATAGAGCCCTCAAATGTGCCCGAGTAGAATCGGCTGGAATATTAGAAACGTAGATCGATTGTTTCGAGGAGTCTTGTTCATCTGGCTTTACATAGAGAAAATGCTTGATTTGGGAAGGAGATTCAGACACCAGGATAGGAAAGACTAAAAACATATACAATAGAGTTAACTAAAGAATATATGAAGGCTTGCAGAAGACCTTAAAAAAATTATCTGGTCTCTCTTAGATCGATCTTTAAACTTCTTGTGAGGCTCGGAGATTAATCGCTACTGAGCAAGCTAATTTGCTGGGTAAGAGATATAGAATTGGATTGGGAGTAGGAATGATTGCTGGCAGGCCAGAAAACCCTTTACTTTCCAGGGAAGAAGATCACTATCACCATAGCAACGATCCAAAAATCAGGATAAAAATTTCCCTAATTTCCTCAGATCACTTTTTTCTTCCACCTTTTCAGGTATCCAAACCTCCTACCAAATTTTCACATTATGTCTGAAGGCCTCCAGGAGATCGACTCCGATACCATTGAAACTAACTACACCCATACCATCTCTACATTTGAGGATCTGCCGGTGAAAGAGGAAATTCTCCGTGGTGTCTACGCATACGGTTACGAGAATCCATCTTCGATCCAACAGCGGGCCATTTTGCCTATTATTGAGAAGCGAGATGTGCTAGCCCAGGCCCAGTCCGGAACCGGTAAAACTGCCACCTTTTCAATTGCTGTCTTGGAGCGCATTGACCCTGAGTGCAAGGAACCCCAGGCTATCATTGTCGTTCCCACTCGTGAACTGGCGCTGCAGATTCGTAATGTCATCATGGCTCTAGGCAACTTCACCGAAACCAAAGTCTATGCCGCCATCGGTGGTGTCCATCCCAACGAAGATTTAGCAGCTTTCAAGAGCGGTGTCCAGGTGGTGGTCGGCACCCCTGGTCGTCTGTATGATAACATTTCTCGCGGAATCCTTCAGGTGAAGAACATCAAGATGCTGGTCATGGATGAAGCAGACGAGATGCTTTCTCGCGGCTTCCTGGAGCAGATCTACAACATCTTCCAGGAGCTCCCCCAAGGTGTACAGACCGTGTTGCTCTCTGCTACTATGCCTCGGGAGATGATCGAGATCACCAAGGAGTTTATGCGCGATCCGGTTCGTATCTTGGTCAAACAAGACGAACTTACCTTGGAAGGTATTAAGCAATTTCTTATCGATTGTCAGGAAGAGCGCTACAAATTCGAGACCCTTTGCGATATCTACGATACCATCAGCATTACCCAGACCGTCATCTTCTGCAATACTCGCGAGCATGTCGACTGGCTGACTGAGAACTTGCGTAAAGAGACCTTCACGGTGTCTGCCATTCACTCTGACCTTGACCAGAATGAACGTGCCTCTATTATGAAGGAGTTCCGAACCGGTTCCTCTCGCATTCTCATCGCCACTGACTTGTTGGCCCGTGGTATCGATGTCCAACAAGTGTCCTTAGTCATCAACTATGATATCCCCACTTCTCGTGAGAACTACATTCATCGTATCGGTCGTGGTGGTCGTTTTGGCCGTAAGGGTGTTGCCATCAACCTTGTCACCGCTGAAGATTTACCCATGCTCCGTGAAATCGAGCGCTTCTATAATACTCAGATCTTAGAGATGCCTGAAGACATTTCTGAACTTGTCTAAATCAGTCTGCCTTGTTGCATCTATGCGACTTCTATGCTTGTTCTAGACTCCAAAAATGTAACTGTACATGTAGTACATCTATTTGCTTTGTTTGTATTGCCGTAGTTATTAGTTCCCTTTTTCCGTTAACCTTTGTTTCTCACTTCAAGTGCAGGCACGCATGCATGCGCATGCATGCAATGCCATGTAACGACCATGAGAGAGGTAGATAGTTTCCCGCTACTGTCTAATTAGCATCTATCTCTTCAAGAAAGTCGTCTATATCGACCAAATCAGCTTGGATGGGAGCTTGATCATGGACGGTGAACTTCTTTTTCAAATCAAGTAATCGTTGTCTGGTTTGTCCTTTCACTAAACTGTCATCCAGCTCGTCCGTGAGGAGTACCACTTTTGCTTCTTCTTCTGTAGGCTTAGTGTAGTTAAACTTTAGTTTAGATATATCTACTTGGTCAAATTCCTCTTCAACGGACCCTGTTTCCTCTGTACTTTCGGGAACTTCGTAGCGCCATCCGTTCGATTCTAGCGGAGTCGCATCGGGACTTTCTTGATCTGAATGGTCGGAAACGAGATCAGTTTTCGATATATCGGTAGTAGCATTGTTTAAATCTTCGGGTTTTAGATTATGTTTACGCATATAGGACTTTTTGGCTTGCCGCTTCCATTTATCATTGTGTAGTACCATTGTTAGTGAAAGATCGGTTTATTTGGGATAAAATCAGTATGCTTTACTAGATGCAGTCTGTGCAATACCGCTTGGTCAGAGCGTAGGTAATTTTGTGAATAAATATTACAATTCTTTCAATTGTTCATATCAGGCTAACCCGATTAATTTTCTGATCTCCTTCATATTCTCAGAAGCGAGAGATCGGGCCTTCTCTTTGCCATCGAGTTGAATCTGCTCCAATTCATTGGAATTCATCAATTCCGCGTATCTGGCTCGTATAGGGGCTAAAAATTCTTGTAATTCTCTAACTAGGACGGATTTGACCTCTCCAATACCGCTGGCATCCTTGAACTCCGCAGCTAGTTCACTCGGAGAAACATTTCGAATGGTTGCAAGAATGGTGAGTAAAGTAGCCAATCCAGGACGATTTACTGGATCGTAGGTTATTTTTCGGTCGCTATCTGTGACAGCTTTACTTATTTTCGATTTGATGTCTTCAGGACTGTCGTATACATAGAGGCATCCTCGGGGATTAGGATCACTCTTCGACATTTTACGGTAGGGATCACGTAACGACATAACTCTCTTGCTCTCCGTTAAGACGGTTTCAGGAGAAGGAAAAAAGTCTGTTTGGTACTGCGAGTTAAAAGAAGCAGCGATTTCTCGGGTAAGCTCCAGATGCTGAACTTGGTCTTCTCCAACTGGTACATGAGTAGCTCTATATAACAGGATGTCTGCGGCCATTAGAACCGGATAGCTTAATAGCCCGAGCTTCAATGATTGTAAGGCCTGCTTGTCGGATATGTCTGCTGTCTTGCTGAGATTTAGTTTGCTTTTCCATTGAGTCATTCGATTCAGTTTCCCCAATCCCACTATATTGGATAATATCCAAGCAAGTTCACTGTGTTCAGGCACGTCGCTTTGAAAAAAGACATGAGCCTTGCTTGGATTTACCCCACAAGCCAGAATGCTGGCCATTGCCTCTTTTCGAAAGTTTCTCAACAGATTCGCATCCTTTTGTGAAGTAAGAGCGTGAAGATCAACTACCGAAAATAAAAGGATCTGATCGGTTTGAGTAGAGGACATATCGACCCATTGTCGAATAGCCCCCAAGTAGTTACCAATATGAGGAGCACCTGAAGGCTGGATTCCACTAAACACTCTAGAGCATTTTGGTAGTGTTCTTAGATGCATCGAGCACTAATTACAGGTTAAGAAAAGACACTAACTCTAGTAATGGGACATCGATATATAACTCTGGTTTTCGAGGATTTCGGAGTTGGGATTGGGATTTAAAGGAGGACAGACACTGAGTGGAGTTTCCGCAATCTCTTTAGTTTGTATATACAATATATATAAAACTCTGGAAAATAGAATGCCTAGTAATTGAAATCCAGTTTTTGTTCTTCATTGTTTCAGCGGGCCTCTCATTATACTATCATCCTATATTTGGGACCAAATCATCCCCCCGATATCTCTCTCACTACTTCTAACCCTCGAGAAACTCTCCCAAAGACTCACTCAACTTTTTCCCGCCATGGTGTTAACAGTAAGACGGGCTTTCCCGATATATAGGAGACTAATCTCCAGATACTCTACTTCTTCTGTTACGCCTGGGGAAACTAATGAAGCTTTCATAGATATTCCAGGACTCACGACTTCTTTGGAGCAAAACTTGGAGAAGTACTTGGTCGGTCCTTATACTGAATCGAACCTCAACCTTTTGCTGCGGGATAACAACCGGCCCGTTCCTTTAAATGCAAGCCTTAATTATCTAGCTCATTTGAAAAGAAAGGCCAAAGTCGGCCAACCTATCTGCGACGTGAAGCTACGATCATTCGATCTGGATGCCCTCAAGATCTTTTCAGAATTTGTTATGCGAGCCGCCTATTACTTAAAAATCCCCGCTTCTGGTCCTGTAAGCCTGCCTCGGAAAATAGAGAGATGGACCGTCATTCGAGGACCTTTCGTTCATGCCAAAAGTAAAGAGAATTTCGAGAGAGTGACGTACAAACGACTGATTCAATTACAAGATGCATCCCCGGTGCAAATAGATGTTCTGTTGTCATTTGTCCGAGAGAATATTTTCCAAGCAGTCGAGGTAAAGACCAATAGATTCAGTTACTTATCTATCGAAGACGCTTTGAAAGCATCAACACTTGCTG
This sequence comes from Tortispora starmeri, assembly GCA_030574535.1. Lineage (NCBI taxonomy): Eukaryota > Fungi > Ascomycota > Trigonopsidomycetes > Trigonopsidales > Trigonopsidaceae > Tortispora > Tortispora starmeri. The sequence continues at coordinate 548,978 of JAJMFD010000001.1, read as the reverse complement.
TCGAACAGCAACCTCTCAATTTGAGTGATGTGGCTGAAGTTTCTAATGCCAGTGTCGCGCAGCGCATTAAAGAACTGCTTTCTTCGCCAGAATTCACGGAATTGTCTGGAAACGATTCAGAGGATCTTGTAAACCAGAAAGCTTAGCGTACTCTCTAACCTAGATAGTGCGCTATGTATATATCTGATACTCTTACAAACTTTCTTACGAGGATCGCCGATCTGTCTGTGATTTGTCTCATCATCGAAGCCTCTTAATGTGCCATGAAACTAGTCAATTAAATGATTTTGAATTTCTCTCATATTTGTATCTTACTATTACTTAAAGTTCGTCTAAACTATCTTTTCCAGTATACCCATGGATTTGTACGCTGCATAAACTTCTTATTTTACTCTAATTTCTGAATTAATTTGCTATCCAATTATTTAAACGATGATTTCCTTCAGTATATATGTTGGCTCGCCGGTGATGAGACTCTGCAGACATGGTTGCTATGCAGATACCCTTCCGTCTAATCCACACCTCCTATTCATTTTGGTTCCTATTGGCTGTCTTACTTTCTCTTTCGACATAACTAACCATGGCCGGCCACGGATTTCCTCGTCTCGGACCTATTCCAGCTCCACACCCGCCTCGACCTTTTTATAGATTTGCCACTGTTTTTCTAGGAGCATCAATGTGGTTTTGGATTTTCTATAGAGTCAAAAATGTAAGTATTGGGTTACTAAGTCTGTAATCGAAGACACAGCAGACTAACTTATCAGGATGGAAAAGTCATGCTCGGACTAGAGCATCCTTGGGATAGCCACGGAGACCATTCAGATCATCATTAATGTATTTGGCAGCAGTACTGTCGGTAACCGGTAGCACTCTTACCATCTTATTACGACTATCCAACAGAGATCAAGCTTCAGTTTACGTATCAATAACCTATCATTAAATTATTGTCATTAAATATTTATCTAGAATAGATTAAACGCTAATTTGATCCTCCAATAACACCTTGTATCTTTTCCGGTTCTTCTTAGGCCCTGATATGTAGACTTTGAGTCTTTTCCATCCATCAGCCAGCATGGGAAACATATAGTACTCGGAAAGGATTAGCACTACCCCAAGCAACACTGAAATTGCTAATATTATCAAAGAAAACCGAATACTCAGAGGACACAAATTGAAGATGTCCACCACTATTGGCGCAGGTCCTAGCAAAAAATAGGTAATGAGTGCAAGCGCAGCAATAATATCGACCATAAACGGAATGTTTCTCAGAATCGACTCCTGATAAGGTGGTCTGCCACATAGACACAAGGCCACAAAAACATACTGGTAACAAGACGCAATGAATAGTACCGTGTTATCAGTACTCCATACATCATCATCTCCAGAACCAACCCGGGGCGGAATTCTATCCGGCAGTTGTGCAGACATATACCATATCCCTACCAGAGTTGCCCCGCATAAAAAGATTTCACCAATCAGAGGAATCAAGACTTTTCGAGAAACAAGATTGGCATTTGGATGTTTCTTCGCTAATACCGGATACGGCTTAGACCATGCCATGAATACTGCAATAGGAATAATCAGACACAAATCAATAAAGAGGAACTGAAAATCACCTAAATTAGTGCCGACAGAATAGAGTATTGTCACCGATATAAACTGTATAGCAGAATAGAGACTCATATATCGGAAGCATCCAAAAGATGTCACCAACGCGGATCGTCCTTCTTTGATGAGTGCCGGCATGCAAGATATGTCGAAGACTTGACTCGTAAATGGAGCAGCAACACTAGCTTCCGCTTCCGACAGAGATACACCAACATCTGCAGCCTTTAAAGCACCACAGTCATTGGCTCCATCCCCGCAAAACGCAACACAATAATCCAGACCCTGCAATCTGATCACCAACTCATTCTTCTCGTCAGGTGACATACGAGCAAATACATTAGCCCGCAATAGTATTCTTTCCAGTATTTCCGTACTACCGTAGCCAACCAGCCACTTGAAAACATCACCTGTCACGCCTAAGGTCGCATGTTCAACCAGATCGGTATAGCTATACAATGAATCTCGAGGCTGAAACTTAGCCGGTAACAACGTGTCGCTGTTCAACTGAATACGAGGATCATCCACTAGTTCCCAATAAATATTGGCTGAAAAAAGATCGGGACCATTCAACTCTAAGCGAGGAATAAACACCAATGCTTCCTTGTCTAAAATACCACATTCTTTGCAAACACTAATTCCCGTCAAAATGTTATCACCTGTACACATAATCTGACGTATATTTGCCTGGTGAAGTTCACTCACTACCTCTGTTGTAGCAGCTTTCAGTTTGTTCTCAAAAATGATGAACCCAAGAAATTTCATGTCAGATTCGACCTCATCACGCGTCATTTTTTGACACTTCAACCAGTTCGATGAAATTGTTTTCGCTGCAACCGCAATAACACGGTATCCATTTCGGGTATAGTGATGTAGAGTGGAGTGAAAGCTCGGTGGAATTGTATCCTGGCGACATATATCGCCCATCACTTCTGGAGCACCTTTCGTATATACAACAGCTTCCTGAGATCGAAATTGTTTGGTTATAACAGTCATTCTTCTCAACTTAGAAGCAAAATCAAACCTTCTGATGACAGCTAAATTAAGCGATGCTGCCTCGTTCTCTGTAAGATGTTTCGTAGAGGAAGAAGACGGACGCACAATTGCAGGAACAACCTTGGATGACTCCGCCGGCAAATCAATATCAACAATGTTATCGGCAAATTCAGAATTATTGGGATTTATGAACGCACGTCCGTCCTCCTCAAATATAGAGCCTGTAAACAAGAACATTTTATAATCAAGAGGGTCACCCATCATCTCCCCATCGATTACCCGAAGAGAGTGACAAGAGCTCATAGCCCGGGACATATGCAAGAGCGAAGAAACGCCGGTGGTCGATACAGGCGACTCCAGCACATCGTCTAAAGATTCAACAATATCTCCAATATCATTATTTGTATCTGAAACCACATGGATACCTAAGACATCCAGTCCATCTTCTGTTAGTGTGCCAGTCTTGTCAAAGCAAATAGTGTTTATTTTGCCGCAGACATTCACTTTGCTGGGGCTTATGCAAAATATCTTAGATTTTCTCAAGGTAGACAGAGCAATGTTTGTACCTATCGATAAGGTAGCCGGCAAAGCAGGAGGAACTACGATGGTGATGAGATCAAAGGCCCGCAGAAGCATTAAGCTTAGAGGAAGTCCTAGCGAGATAAATCGAAACAAGGAATAGATAAAACCAATTCCAGCCATCAAAGCCATAACTCCAATGTATTTGAATGAATCGTAATAGAATTTGAACTTGGATGGCTTGGGGAAAAGCATTGATCGAACTAAGGAGCCTTTTGTGGTGTTGAATCCAGTACGGACAACCAAAGCTGTAGCTACAGCTGAGCTTGAGTCATCCGACGATGAAGTCATTGGACGTTGGACTCGAATGATCTTGGTACCTGAATACAAAAAATGGCGCGAAAGCTCAGGCGTCATCTGATCATGGGAAAGAAACTCACTCATGGAATGAGAGTCTATAGAGTATTTAGAAACAGGCACAGACTCACCAGTGAGCATGCTTTCGTTAACAATCACATCGCCTGCAAGTAGCAGACAATCGCATGGTATAGTGCCCAACAGAGGATCCGAGACTTCTATGACATCACCTGGAACAAGATTATCCGAAAGAGTGGACATCCAGAATCCATCCCGAAGAACTCTCACTGCACAAGAAAAACGGGAGACGTCTCTCAATCTACGCATAGCTCTTCGAGTTTCAATCAATGTATCACCCACACTTAATGTAGAAATGAGAAAGATGCAAATTGCATAATAGTAGTACTCATCCAATGTCCATAAAATAATGGAGAAGACCTGGAAGACATAGAAGGGATGCAGAACCTCACTGACCAGCAGCTGGAGAATAGGCTTTTCTTCTATATCAATTAAATTGCGTCCAAAAGCAATTTCCCTCTCTTCTTGTATCGAAGAGTTTATCCCCCCTTTTGCTTCCCATAAATCGCTCCATACCGAGTCCTTCCAATGTGAGTTGAGCATAAACATATCATCCAATGGATGGTAGATAAACTTAGTATATCTGTACATGACCGAGCGAACTTCAGAAAGAACAGGATCTTCTGGGTCATCTAGGAGATTTTCTTTATCTTCTCGTAGATTGAAGATAGTCGATAATCGTTGCGTATACTTCTGTACGTGGACGTTGATAATGTTGAATTCACCCCACTGATTTTCCACAACAACCCAGTCGCAAGTACCCAATGGTTCTGGGCGGCCAAGGAAGTGAACCCACTGTCTAGGGAACCATCGAAAAAACAGATAAGCCAGGCCGAGGGTACTGATACATAGAGCATAATACATCATTGAGGAGATATAACGAGTTTTATAACCAGCTATCACAATCATTAGATCCTCATCTTCCATGTAGAATTTCTGCAACAGTGTCTCGGGATGACCACTGCTTACGGATGCAACTGACTGAAGCAGTAATGCTTCTCCTTCACTGCTTTGAAAGCCAGAACGGCGGTCCCATTCTACAGCATGATCACCAGCCGAGATCTCTTCTGTATGGTAATTACTCCGTTCACTAGTCTGAGTGTTCCGTCTTCTTGCACGCCTGCTATGGTGAACATCATTGAATGAGCCAGCATCACCAACTGAGTAGTCGGAGTCGTAATCGCCATATTCCGAGCCAACCAGTACATCTTCCAATTCTTCTCTAGAGAATAGTCGAAAACTATCTGTAGTTGAGGTAGACAAGCGTCTATGAGGAAAAGCGCTCACAGAAGACGGAATAGATTCAGATACCGGACCAGCATAGCCTTCGTAGTTTGCGAAGTCAGCATCCTGCGTAATTTCGATGTCATTGGCTATAGATTGAGCTGATCTCGCCTGTACATGGTTCCAATCAATACTCCTCCTACCAGAGCTCATCATAAAAATCTCCGACTTCTATCTAATAAAAGTCCAACCAGGGAAACTAGTATGACAATCAGAGAAAGTTGATGGGTATCTTCGAGTTATGTAAATCTGTGAAAGTTTCCTCTGATCTGGCTGGGACTTCTTCTTCCCTTACGTACGTACGTAAATGGGGCTGGGCGGGTTGGTTCCACCGGGGCGCGTATATGCTTCCAGTCCCGCGGGGTCCAGGAGACTGACCAATGAACATTGACTCTGTTGCCATAGCAACACAAGACCTGGGCAGAGATATTTCCACACCAACCAACCCATCTGCCGTTTCTTTACTAATCCTTCTTAGCCTTTTCGCGATTGGTGTCGAGTCAGCCTTGGAGTTTCGCCGGGAATAGCTCTACATTTCCCCTTCATTCACCGAACTTAAGTCCAATCTGTCGGTTTAAACCGAAAGATAGACTGCATTTCGAACCTTTTTCTCTGGACTTTTATCTGTCTAACCTATCTCCCCTTATTTTTAAGTGTTTTGTGGACACTCCTCGGAGGCTAGTTTACACAACACAAGTATTCCTTTTCCTTTGGATTATTAATTACTTTTACCTTAAGAAGTAATTTTACTGACAAATAAACTGCATAGCAAATATAGGGCTTATATTCATCGAATTATATGAATCCTGCCATGAATCAACAAGCCATGCCCCAAGTTCAGGTACCTTTTCCGACTAGCAAGGCCGATTTGGAAAAATTAACTGCTCGCTGGAACACTCTCAAAGGACAAGGGGCTAATGTTGCGACCAATCCTGAGTTTAGACAGCTAACCGAGCGCCTCCAGCAGGCTTCTAACCAAGCAGCTCTCTACCAGGCACGCATGAGCAAAGCTGGTCTCGCTGGCCATCCAAATCAACCGTCACCCTCAGCCGCGGACACGGGTGCTCATAGTTCTGAGAAATTGACTGAAGAACAGCTCCAAATTTTCAAGCGGCATATTGCTGCTTACCGTATGTTTTCTCGTAACATGCCTCTGACAGAGCCCATGCGCGCTTCCTTATTAGCTAATAAAACACCCGAGCTCGCTCCTATCGACGATCGCCCAGGAATGCCACCATCCTCATCTAATTCTTCTGTTGCCACTATTAGTCATGGTCCTGCTGATCCGGTCAATCTGACTAAGGTCGAATCTCCTTATAAAACATTCGAGACTCCTATTCCTTATTCCGACTTTGTAGCTCGTGCTAAGAGGGCCATGGTACCTTCTGTGATGCCAGCAGGGCTAGATGCATCAGCTATAGAGGAGGAACGAAATCGTGTTATTGCTGCACGAATTGAGTATCGTCAGCAAGAACTCAACAGCACTCCCGCCAATATTGGTACACTAGATGTTTCCGATGTTTCACCGGAAGGTGTTGCTGCCGAAGAAAATAAGTTAAAGCTAAGAGCGTTCATTGAACAGAAATGTTTGCGGTTGCTAAACAAGCAGAAAGCCCTTCGACAAGACATGACCCTTGCTTATTCCCACATTCACTCGCTTTTACTCGCGGGAAATCGAGCTAATTTTAGACGTATAAAGAAGCTGTCTTTGGTAGAATCCAGGTTGGCGGAAGAAATGGAGCGTCAATTTCGAACTGAAAGAGAACGAAAAGAGCGTCAAAAGCAACTTGAAAGTCTTGAAGCGATCTGTAAACATGCAATTGAAGTTTTCAGCACTGGTCGCGAGAAAAGGCAGCGATTCTCTCGTCTTGGCAAAGGTGTGGCCAATTACCATTATCAAACTGAAAGAGAGGAACAAAAACGTTTGGAACGTACCGCTAAACAACGTCTTCAAGCTTTGAAGGCTAACGATGAGGAAACTTACTTGAAGCTTTTAGATCAAGCCAAAGATACACGTATTACACATTTACTACGTCAAACGAATGCTTTTCTGGACACACTTTCTCAGTCTGTTTTGGAACAGCAGCGTGAAGCAGGTGATATGGAGGTAGACACGGCTATAGAAGATGAATCCGCGAACGGCAATCGTGTTGACTATTATGCTGTTGCTCACCGTATTAAAGAGGAAGTGAATGTACAGCCCAGTATCCTTGTAGGAGGACAGTTGAAAGAGTATCAACTTCGTGGCCTGCAATGGATGGTTTCCTTGTACAACAATAACTTGAATGGTATTCTCGCTGATGAAATGGGTCTGGGCAAAACAATTCAGACAATATCTCTTATTACATACCTCATCGAGGTAAAGAAGCAGACTGGACCATACCTTGTCATTGTTCCTCTTTCCACTATCACCAACTGGACTATTGAATTTGAAAAGTGGGCCCCTTCAGTGAAAAAGATCGTTTACAAGGGCCCGCCTCTTGCCCGTCGCGCCCAACAAGCTGCTATTCGTGGTGGTGATTTTCAAGTTTGCTTGACTACATACGAATACATCATTAAAGATCGTCCCATTTTAAGCAAACCTAAATGGATATATATGATCATCGATGAAGGCCATCGTATGAAGAATTCTCAGTCTAAATTGAGTTACACGCTTACTCAGTATTATGTGACTCGCCATCGTTTGATTCTGACGGGAACGCCCTTGCAAAACAACCTGCCAGAACTCTGGGCACTACTTAATTTTGTATTGCCCAAAATTTTTAACTCAGTTAAATCTTTTGATGAATGGTTTAACACTCCTTTTGCTAATACTGGCGGACAGGACCAAATGTCTCTCTCTGAAGAAGAATCCTTGTTGATTATTCGCCGTCTTCATCAAGTGTTACGACCTTTCCTACTTCGTCGTTTGAAAAAAGACGTTGAGAAAGATTTACCAGACAAAGTTGAAAAAGTTATCAAGTGTAAGATGTCTGCGCTGCAATTGAAGATGTACCAGCTGATACTGAAGTATAACATTCTGCTCGTTGATGAAAATATTCAGCCCGGCAAATCAGCGGGTCTGAAAGGATTAAAGAATCAGATTATGCAGCTGAGGAAGATCTGCAATCACCCGTTTGTGTTTGAGGAGGTCGAAAATATGGTTAATCCTACTCGAATGACAAATGATTCTCTTTGGCGTGTTGCCGGTAAATTTGAGCTTTTAGATCGAATTTTACCTAAGTTCAAGGCTACTGGGCATCGCGTACTTATGTTCTTTCAAATGACGCAAGTTATGGATATTATGGAAGACTTTATGCGCTACAGAAACTGGCAATATCTTCGCCTCGACGGTGGCACTAAAGCCGAAGACCGCTCTGATTTACTGAAACTCTTTAATGATCCTCAGTCCCCCTACTTCTGCTTTTTGTTGAGTACTCGTGCTGGTGGTCTCGGTCTGAATCTTCAAACTGCGGATACAGTAATCATCTATGATACTGATTGGAATCCGCATCAAGATCTTCAGGCCCAAGACCGTGCACATCGTATTGGCCAGACCAAAGAAGTTCGTGTTCTCAGATTGATCACTGAAGATTCAGTAGAAGAAATGATTTTAAATCGTGCTCACCAAAAACTTGATATTGATGGTAAGGTTATCCAGGCCGGTAAGTTTGATAATAAATCCACTTCTGAAGAGCAAGAGGCTTTCTTACGGTCATTATTAGATGCAGAGGAGCAGCGTCGCGCTAATGGAGAGGTCGAAGACGATGACGAGCTTGATGATGACGAGTTGAATGAACTTCTAGCTCGTAACGACGAAGAGCGTCTTGTATTTGAACAGATTGATGATGAGAGAATTGCCACTTCGAGGTATGGCAAAGGATATGATAAAGAACGTCTTTTTGGTGAAGATGAGCTTCCTGAAGTTTATAAGCGAGATTTCCAAGAGACCATGACAGAAGTCGACGAAGTCACAGGTCGTGGAGCTAGGGAACGCAAAGTGACTCGGTACGATGACGGGTTAACAGAAGAGCAATGGCTAGATGCGATTGACAATGATGAAGATAGCGTCGAGAATGCGATTGCTCGGAAGGAGGCACGGATGAGTAGGCGTATGGCGAACAAGAATCGCAAAAATGTTTCACAATCAGCTAACGAAGACGATGATGGCGATAGCGAGTCTTCCGAGGGCGTGAAGCGGAAGCGTAGACCGCGTGAGTCTGTTGAACCTCCTCCTGGCAAAAGAAAACGTGGCCGCCCTGGGAAAATCCGTGTTCCAGAAACCCTTGATCCTAATTCTAGAGCAGTTCTTACCACAGTTACGAATAAGATCCTGAAGGCTCTTCAGGATTCGGAAGAACCCGAGACGGGAAGAAAATATAGTGGACTTTTCTTGTCACTTCCAAGTAAGAAGCTCTACCCTGATTATTACGTACTCATCAGAAATCCTATTGCTCTCGACTCCATTCTCAAGAAGGTGAATGGAAACGTTTATCAAAGTTTTAATGAATTTAGGGCTGATCTGAGTCTTATGTTTAACAACGCCCGCACTTACAATGAAGAAGGTTCTTTTGTGTATGAGGATGCGAATACTCTCGAAAAGGTGGCGGAGGATTTCTATGAAGAAGCAGAGTCTCAGTTTGCTGCGGCCCTAGCAGCTGCGGAGAACAATTCTTCCAAAGCTTCAGATGACGAGTCTGCCACTTAAATCCAAAATGTATTAACTAGATCAATTACATGCTAATTTTATAAAACTCTCTATAAAGATGCATTCTAATCGCGACATAAAACTCGTAGCCATATTTTTTCCTCACTAACGTGATCATAGGAAGATAAAAGAAGACTGTTTCTACTTACATGCGAAGGCTTAGAAAACTGCTTTCTCCTATCTTTGTAGTGTCAATTGTAATAGAGTCCTCGTTTTCTTCCACAGCGCGCAGCCATTCTTTATCAGTTCTTTCTTGCCATGTAGTACCGACATGAACATCTAATCTATTGTTACTGTTCTCATCAAGATCAGAGAAGTTCAACATATTAGGTGGAGAAAACACAAGTTCACCAACAGCATCATTTACGGGCTGTTTTAGCAAATCAGCTGTGGAAGGAAAAAAGTCGGGCAAGGGATCTTTGCCCATACGCATATTTTGAGTAAGAGGTGCATTTAATGCCTGCTGCCCAGAAGCGGAGGAAGGTGCTTGTAGGCTACTGTTTTCGTCATTGGTGCCACGTATACCGGGACGGTTTTCGTCGAAAGCATTGAATGATTTATCTAACATTCCGTCCTGCTTTCGTTTCTTTGTAGCCATTCCAGAATTTACTGGAATGAAATTTACAACTTTGTCATCATTATGTTTTTGTGGGGCAGCATTAGCGTACAATGAGCCATACATGATTTGACTTTCTGATGCAAGAGCATCGGCTATTTCGTCTGCACCCTTCATACCAGAGTTTTGGTTTCTGTTCAAGCGCTCAAAATACCGTTCTTTGAGTTTTGAGCACCAGATTATAGCAATATCCCAATGTTCCCTCAATAGAACTAAAAAGCGAAGCGTGGCAGCTAGATGATGTTTCGCAATCTGAGATACCTCTGCATCACTTGAGAAGCAGTTAGCAATATGAACATGAGCGGAAGAAAAGGCACAATATCCCAAGAATGGGGCTGGAAGTACATCACTCACCTGGAGCACATCTAAAAGGATAGTCGAAATAGAACAGGCTGCAGCAGTAAGCTTATTTGCCGAGCGTTCAATGAAGGAGATTGGAGGAACATCAAACTTTGACGAGGCATGATCATAAGGGTAAATGCAACGATGCAGAGCAAAAATGGCAGTTTGGATCAGAACATGTAAGTGAGCAAATTGACCTGATTCATGCCGGGCGGCCGATGCGTTGAGATTGTTTTTATTATACAGCAATCCGGAAGGCAGATCATTGTAGAAACTAGTGATTTCACGCTCAATTTTGTGGAAAGATGAGAACTCTGACCAAGGTGGAAAGTCTTCTCGTTTCCTACCAGAGTTAACGTAAAGAACAACATGACCCCACATAATAATTGATTTGACGTGAAAGGCAGAAATATCCAATTCCACCAACGGGTATGATTTCTCAGCCCCCGGATCGATAGTACCATCCAGACGCGGTAAAACAACAGGAATGTTATTCTCAAAGTTGTAGTTGCTACAGGGTAACTGAATCTGCGCATCATCCTCATCTAATAAAAACGTACGCGTAGGACCAGAATGTGCCAGCCTATCCATTGTCATTGCACTCCACCAAGTTCTCCGACGAATCTCCCGATCAACCCAAGACAAAGAAGGATCATTCGATTCTTTCGATAATCCTAGAGTGACACAGGTCCGCATCAAAATTGCCGAGTTTATTGCTGATTTTGTACCATTCAAAGATAGGAAATCATGAAGAATAAGAACGATCAAAGCCTGTGCTGTTTCAAGGTCCGGGGAGTCATATTCATTGGCAAGCAGTTTTCTGGTTTCCACGATGAACTTGTCACCAGCAAAATGCCGAGGAGAGACCTCTACATCTGGATGATTGGAGAATCGGGCAGATACTGCACAAATAGCGAACACCAAACTTGGCCTAACTTTTCCCTCTCTTATCCTTGATAAAAAACTAGGCTGGTGAAGGAAAGAGTACTCTTGGTTATGTATATGGATAAAAAAGAGCTCGACGAGGTGGATAAGAATGTGCGGCTCTGGAATATGGATCTCTACGTTGAACCGCGGAGACTCAACAGCAAGACTTCGTCTTATTACCGATTCTGGCTCAACGGACTTGTCGAAAGCAGACACAGCAAAATTAGAGCTTGCAGGAGGTGGAGGTTGGGGCGATATGGTAGGGTATGGCTTCATTACGCCATCGTTAGAATCAGGGGATTCAGTTGGTAGATGCATTAGATCTTTGGCATTAGCAGTATCATCAAGGTGTTTTTGCATGAGATCCAAGCGCTTCAAGAGCATTTCATGATATGAGAATCGAGCACCTCTATTTTTGACAATAGGATATTTGCAGGGAAGACTTAATCGTAAACAATTGCTGCATGCAGGACGATCACCTGTACATCGTACTTTCTTCTTTCTGCAAGCATTACAAGCAATAACTGGACGTTTAGTCTGTTTGGTGTTGGATCCTGGAGAAGACTTCTTCTTCACGGAGTCGGACATTATACATAGGCTAAGTGCACTGTAAAATGATCGGTTGGGAAAAAGAAATAAGTATTAATCCGTTAAAACAAAGAAATCAGGCTCGATTCAAGGAGTGCAACAATAGCTTGGAGCTATAATCTGTAGAAGGACGAAAAAACGGCTGGAATGCGTGCCCAGACCTGGAAGGTAGGTAGTTAATAAGAGGATGAGTGTATCTACAGTCGAATGCGGAAACCGGAAAAGTGGTAAACTTTAATTTATTACCCCAGGTTAGCTAGCCCCTCTCGCAGATTTTATTGGCCAGATATATTAATTAGTGTTTCGGTGGAAATATTAGTGGCAGCAGCCACTAGTATATTACTGGTTTCTGGATATCATCGACCTTACAGAACTTCAGTTTATACGCTATTTTAATAACACGCTAACACGTAAGTCTGAATACAAACTTGGATCTAACTATTGTTCGCGGGCAGAAATCACCTACAAATCAGCAATGTCATTCAGGCTATTCGTCCGTTGGGAGGTTTCGATCGCCTCATAAAGTAAAGAGTTTATATCAATATATACGGAATAATTGGGGTTTCCGAATTAGACTTCTGATCATTTTACTATGATCCAACTGATATACTATTTCAAATGGAATTGTGTTTCAAACGATACATTTGTAGCTACGCAATAGCGACTTCTATTGTATTTGATTACTTGATATATTTCTTGGGTTTTAGCTTTCCGCCCCGCTGAAAGAGTTGGTGCCTTTAACTATATCATGCTAAAATCCTCGAAATTCCCACTCCTGGAAGCTTAGCGATAAAATCATCCATAACATATACCTTTATCTCCCTTTCATTTATCCGACGGCTACATAGTAGCTCTGCCAAGCATACCTCAAAGCGAAAACCTGGGTCGAAAAATCATACCAGCAGTATTTGCTGTACAAAAACATTTCCATTATTTTATAGCCCCGATCCGATAGAAATGAGCGTAAACTGGGTTCTCATTCCAGGCCCTGCCTCAGCTCCGTTTAATCTTCTACCTTCCGAGGAGATACTGGCCTCTTCTGGTTCATACAGGACGAGCTTAACTTTTCAACCAGATAGTATGAAGATTCCTAAAAGCAAACTCTCTCATGATGAAGGGATGCTCTATCTTACTAATCAGCGACTGGTTTACCTACCAAAGAAGCCTACAGAAATACCCTCTTTTGCTTTAGCCAATATAGCTGGACCTGACCAAAAAACATTTACATTTGAGAGCTTTACAGTGCCCCTTAGTAATATTCAAGACTGCCGGATCGAACAACCTCTATTTGGAGCGGTGGCTTTTGTCGGGGTTTTCCAACCTGTGCCTGATGGAGGCTTGCATAACATCATATATAGCCTATCAGTGAAGTTCAAAGACGGAGGCGCATTTGAGTTTTTTGAGACCTTCTCGAGACTGCGCGAGAATCTCCAAGATGGAGTTTCTCACGCAGACGATCTGCCGATGTACTCATCTTCGAGTCAGCAGAATGCACCCCCGCCATACGACTGAATACTATAACAAGATTTGGAGATGCTAGCATGGATTATATTTGAAAGTAAGGTAGTTTATAGTGCTCTTTTCATAAACAGGCAGTTGTAGTTAGCTAGAGGTGGAACTATTAGAGTTTATGTGTTGTAGATGCTGGTATCAATAGATCATTACATAAGCTATGACCATTATGGATTAGCGATATCTCGCAATAACCTTGAGTAAAAATCATTAGTTATGGTGAACATTCCTCGACCGTCTCCCGTCAGCACGATATTCATACCCGGAATAACTGAAGATTTAAGGTTCCTCACTTCTTATCTCCCTTGAGATAATTCAAGCATGTGACATCATCACAGGATCTGATTAATAGCTGATCAAACGAACTTTTCGTATCTCTCATAATAATTACCTGACATGATGATGAAAATTCGACCTGTCCTCAGACCCCGGCAGGTTCAGGGAAGGCGTTTTATTTTCGGCGGATTGTCACAATTATTGCAGATTATATCTAATCCGGTCGATGTCCTCAAACAATTGGAAGAGTCGCGACAGCTTCTTGAATCAACCAGGGAAGAGATAAAAACCAGTTACGAACGTGCAACTATACCCCAGACACACACCTTTGCACCATTACCTGGGTTCTTTGAGAGAAAAAAGGAGATTAGAGTGATAAACTCATCATTAAGGGCCCAACCTTGTTTTGCGGTTGTGTTTGGTGGCTCCAGCACAGGCAAAACGGCTCTTTTGCGATCTGTTCTCAATGACCAGAAAAGTTTTGCTGTAATCACATTTGATCTCAGAGTCCCAGGGTTTGCTGATATGCAAGGCATGTATATGACATTCTCTTTAAAGTTCGAACAGTTTCTGGAAACACTAGTTGCCTACTACGATGAGCACTTCCCTCCACATGTGGGGAAAGAGTACCAGTCTAAGCTCAAGGGCCACATTAATGGATTTCGCGTGGCTAGAAGAGATCTGGACAAAGAAAGGCTTCAAGGAATCTCAGTCTCAGGTAAATCAACCAATTCTATTACCGAAGGCCATATATCTCGTCTGTTCGAACAATTCCAAGCGGCGTTATTGGCGTACTGGGATGTAGATGTCGATCTCAATCAGACCAACTCATCGGAAAATCCTCCTGATAATGACTCAGATCGGTTGGCACACAGCTTTAGATCATCAGCTACCAGGAGTATGAAGAAAATGCCGGTTTTATTCATCGACGAAGCTCACAGACTCGCTCCCTTGATAGGCTCCGACAGGTGTATCAAAATGCTGCTCGATGCCAGCTTAGCTTTGACCAAACAGGATCGACTATGCCATATTATACATGCCACTTCAGACCCATTCTACATGTACTGGCTAAGAGGTTTGAACATTTCTCACCATATCAAACTCTTCAGTTTAGATGATTGCACAGAAGCTGAGACCAAGAGGTACTGGTTCCATCATTTGCTTCCGAATACTATCGAAAAGATTCCATCTCCAGGATTGATAAAGCACAAGCTAACAACTTTTGATACTTTGTGGGACCATTTCGGTGGGCGACTGGCTTTCTACGCAGATTATGTGGCAGAATTCATTGAAAGAGATGGAAATTACACACCTACACAGTCATCACATTTCATGCAGGCTTATCTATTATTGCGCATATACCTTAGTGATCAGAACTTCGTTTCTGCAGCAGAGAAGTCTCTAAGAGCAGAAAGACTCAACTCTGATGCGGATTCAATGGTTCTGGATTGTAGTAAGCTGAGATCCTTGGTCAATAAAATAGTTAATAATCCAGACCAAGTGTCTCCAGTCGACAACACTCACGAACTAGATTATTTTAAGACATGCGATGAATACTCTGCCGATTTTGTTGATCAAATGGTAGCAACTAAAATTCTTAATCTTCTTTGGATGCCACCGATCTCTCGCTGGCGCAGTGCCTACGACTCTAAAGCCTCAGGAAAAGACGAAGAAATGATAAAATTCGAAAAGGGAAGTATACCTATGCTCCGACCAATGTCCCGGGTGATGTTTAAGGCGATGCAGAAGGTTTTGCATGAATAAATGTCTTTACACATATGCTGTGCATAACCTCCTAACTACTACTATTCTTTTAGCATACTCTTCTCGCTAATGATTTCATATATTTAATTGTTATGACACTTTCTTATGCAAACCCAAACCCTTCGCGGCCTTCAGTGATGGCCAAAACGATACTGGCTTTCAGTTGATCATAGTTCTCGTATTCGGGTAGGTCCAATTGATTAAAGCATGTATGGGCGGTCGGTAACCGGTCTTTGCCTCCAAAGCCCCGGTGAATATTGAATTTGGAAACTCCATTCATACCCTCGAGTTCTTTGAAGCCATTAAGCGGAACTTTACTAGTACCGGTTACAAACTGTAATAGTTTAGCCCGCTCCTCTGGATCAAAACTCCGGACAACCCTCCAGAACCATTGAATTTGAGGAGAAGAGCTACTATAATTGTGGTAAATAGTATTGTTTCTCCAATCATCAACATCTATGTCGGGAAGTCCAGAAATTAGAAGTTCAAGCTCCTTCTCATTAAATATGGAAATCAAATCTTTGGGAACTAAGTCATAGAATCCTTTCGCAAAAGCATCTAACTGGTCACGGACACTTTCAACTAGACGATACTCAACAACTTTTCGAACATATTCGTCTTTATTTTCTTCTGTAACTGGAATATCACGTCCATTGGGGATCAGATCAACAATTTTCTCATCACCGTAATCGTCAGTCACTAAGGAAAAGGTCTCGGTGATGATATCAGTTATGTCATTTTCCAGCATCCAGTTCAGTGACTGATAGTAGTTCAAGTCTAATGTTTCCATGTCCTTCAGAGAAACAGGAATTCCTAACAGCTGCTTGTAAACGGCCCGACTGAAATAACAATCTAGGACTCGTTCCTCATAAACAGCCTTGCCAATGATCCTTCCAATAAATTTGAAAAATGACAAATGTTCTGGATTAACGCCAGATAGTCTATTAGGATGGAAAGTGGTACGATCAGACTCAACAGGAGTGAAAAGAGCATAATCAGGATTGAACATCTGTCGAGCAAGAACCTGAAACCATTCACGCGATACACCACCAGCGTCTACTCCTTCTTCTCCAGAAAACCGTATGTGGAATTTAGAATATTTCATCTCCTCAGCTGATTTGTAATATAGATTTTTGTAAGAGTCCAAAAATACATGCTCACGACGTACATTGATATTCAGCGCAGGCAAGTTTTCTGCACCACTGCGACCATGCAATTTCTTGGTAAAGTAAACACGTTTGTTATCAAAATCTAGAACTTTCGGGTTATCAATGAGAATAGCAAACGATCCAGACATCAATTTAGGGTTGTTTCGAATCAGTGTATTAAGAATTCTCCGATTGTCTTCGGTAAACTTCAAAAACGTTTTGGCGGACTCCATACCGTCCTTACTGGAAATGTCCAAGGAGGCCATAGAGTCTCTTCTTCTTATCACCATGAAGCTTTCAATAAGAGGCAAAAGAACTGTAGCAACATGTGTAAGATCTGGCCGGGATCGGAGTTCTTGTAAGCAACGATTCAGGGCTACCCATAAAGGACTATAACTGGTACTCAGGGTTTCAGTAAGAGAGAAGACATCAGAAACCGCCAATTTAGAGAACTTCAACCCACTAAATATGTAGTCGATAGCAGTCAAAACTCTTAAAAGCTTGGCTTGCTCTGAATTGACCGATGAGAAGTGGTCCAATGTGTTCCCTATGAGTACGGAGCTTTGTCCAGACACCAAAGTTCTCTCCAAATCATCCAGTTGATTTAACAAAACAGACTTTAGCTGAAAAGCCTTTTCAGATAAAGATGAAAGAAACAACTTCACATTATACTCGGTGACTGAAAGGTTCTTCAAACATCCAAGCACCTGCTGAAACATATTTGCAGAGCAATCATCAGATACTAATATCGAACAAAGAGATTTCAAGTCCGAAGAATGTATAGGAGGAAATTGCGCAAGAACATCAGGCGTACCAGATATTGCTTTCTTATTAGGTGATAATTCCGTAGAAGAATCCTTTCCAGAAATTTTTTGTTGCATTTTCTTTGATAAAACAGGAAGAGGCTTAGTAAAGATATTACATAGAGTTACTAGACTTTCAACAATAGAAGTGTCGACAATAAGTTCTTCAGAGTCCAACAAAGATAAAAGCAAGGACACGGGACTTACAGCGGCCATAGTCCCATCATCCTTTCCAGAACTAGAAGTGGAAGTTTTGGTAGGTTTCTTTATTAAAGGCAGATCAATCTCCTTTAAATAAAAGAGAGACATGCGAGACTCGGTTCTAGAGACTTTGGTAGAATGTAGAAGCACTTCTAGACACTGTCTTACAACGCGTAATGGTGTAGAGCCGTGAGGTAAAGTTGAGCAAAGTTCAGCAACAGACGACGAAGGTACCGGAAAAGTCGTTGACTTTTGTGGTAAACAGTTTTTTGCAATACTGGAGTAACACCTGGCTAATCGCGAATAGCTATGAGCACCTTCATGTAAAATTGAAAGTATACCTGCTACTGTATCGCTTCGATGTGCATCATCGAGAAAAGCAGAAGAGAGAATTCTTATCAGAAACCATCTCTGCTGATGAGTTTGAGGAAGGAACAACAAGCGCAGTACATTCCATACAGATGACGTATTAAAAATTCGGGGATGAGAGTCGCCCAAAACCTTTCCTCTTTGATTACGAATAGGAGGGCTTAAAGGCCTCCTTAGACTTCTGGCCGAACGGAAAATCATAGAAGAGGGCAATTGATGATGATCGTCGGCAAGTGATCCATCATTCTGTTGCCATAATCCTCGGGCTTCAGCGGATATTTCTGGTGGCAAACGACTCAGGGATTCTTCATCTTGCTCTTGTAATATAGTAGCTCTTAAGTCAGGCGGAAGTGTTGCTAAGAAAGCAACTAGGTCATCATCATACTGACCGGCTAAAGTGCTTACATCTTGATCAGCGTTGGAACTGGTCAGTCTCTCAATTTCGTGGCGCATAGTAGACGGTAAAGCGCGAAGAAAGGTTTCATCTAGATCAGATTCTGCAGAAACAGAATGACGCATCTCTCTGATATGATTCGTTACCACCTCCTGCCGCATATCTTCAGGAAGTGCTTCAAGGAATGTGGGGTCGATTCCCAAAGAAGTGACATCAACTGCCTCGCCATTCACAAGCACAGTATTAGATCCAGATGCTTGAGGTTCTTGGGCATCAATCATTGGAACATCCTCAATAGCACTATCGCCGGAATTTTGTGGCAAAGAAACAAGAGTGGCATCACTATTCGTCTCATTTAACAAAGGCATATTGTCAACTAGATCATGCAGTTCTGAAACAGCTTGTTCTCCAGTAGTATCAGAGCCATGGTCGGAACTGTCTTCAGAAGAATCCCCAGAATTATAGGCAGCAGAAGCTCCACCATTCAATGGCCGGCTAACATCTTGCTGCGGTGAATGAACATCAGATTCAGAAATGGAAGGAGTTCGAGCATCAGTATAATATACATCCAATCTCATTAACATATCAGATGTTAAGTCTTGAGTTATAGAAGAAGAAGAGAACATACTCAGCATAGAGGCATAACGCTGAACCGTGTTAGTGCCTTTGAAGTCCAGAATGACTGAATTCGGGTCTTTTGCGGTATCATTCTTTTTCGTTTTTGATGAGGAACCCATAGTATCTGCTGCAACGTTACCGGAGTTAGAATCAGAATCGAAGATAAACACCAACTCTTGAAGTAGATTTGTAATAACTGGAGGGACATTATCTACAATGTCGAAGGACCGAACCCAGTGTTCCCAATATTCTAATAGCCTTACCACATTATCAGGCAGCTCTATATGACTCGAGGCCTCAGCAATATCTGGACGAGTTGCAACAGGGTTGCCAAGGGCATCGCTTCCTCGTGCTCTCAGCAGTATAGCATTGGAAAAGCGGTTTCCAGAGGGTTGAGCATGAGAGCCTCCAACGAATATAAAACGTGGACGGTGACGAGGTGTCATATTATGCAGACCCTCAGCAAGAACCTCAATATGATTATGCCGCCTAGAAATTCGAGCTTGTAAATTAGAGATATCAGCTAGTGTTGGCTCATTATGTCGAAGACGAGAATTTCCAAGAGTAGAAGAGAAAGGAAGGGCAGTATCACTATATTCATCGAAGTCGCCATCTTCTTCATGAATACCATCACTGATACCATCATCATCGGGGGAGCCAATCAAGTCATTATCACCTTCGTCAACAATCTGGAAGTCATGATCGTGAGTCAAGGAATCAAACCCGTGCCTAACTCCCGATACTTGAGAGAAGTACTGATTGGCATGATTAACCGCGTCAATGAAAGAGCCAAAGGAAGATCGTAGGCGTTGTGCATCATTATTATTCACGAATAGTTCTCTTTCCAGTTCTTCATCAATATCTTCACTTCCTATTGAGATTTCCTCATCAGTATATCCGATTGAGATCATGTCGTCGTCGGAAAGACTCTCATCCAGTGCAGAACTGTTCCCATCATCATCATTCAAATCATCGGCATGACTTTGATCACCATCATGATCATCATCAATTACAATTTCAACATCCATAGGTTCAGAATCGCTGTTCATAATCATATCTTCATCCGAAAACTCTGTAACATCAGATGATTCGTAGCCATCTTCCGACCCATCCATATCTGAGTCCAGGGCTTCATCATCAGTCATCTCAGATCCTAAGCTCTCTAAGGAGCCACTTTCCCCTTCATTTGTGCCATCATCATAGACCTCAAGGTCATCAGCATCACTAGAGCTATCTTCTTGATCACTCTCGATAGGTTGATACATACCGAGAGTAGAGTTTCTAACGATGTCAGTAGTATCAGCCTCGCTTATGTCATGGTTAGAGCCATAGCTATTAGAAGAGGCTACAGACAGAACGTCATCTTCAACTATCTTCCCTGGTGAGAGTTTGATCTTATCGGGGAATTCATTGACGACTGCTGATACAGCCTGAATGGCTCTTAAAACTGATCGAATAGTTCTTTTGGAGGAGTAGTGTTCCGGGTTAATCATCAGTAAGAGTCTTGAGAATTCATTTTCGATGTCCTTTTCTAGCATTAACTGAACCATTTTCAGACTATTCGTCCTCGCAAAAGAGTCCAAAAACTCTGCGTCACCAAGCTTGGAAGTTAATCTCATAGCAAGAAGTTTGCTACAAAGATCGCAAACCCCGGAGATGGCGCAATGACGGTCTAAAATGGATTCAATAGACCATATATCTCTGAAAGTCTTAGAAATTACTTCGAGGACCAGCTTCCGAATATATGTCATTGTAGTGTCATCTTCAGGCTTCAAACTTTTTACATCCGAAACCAGGGAGTAAATGACTTGTGTGGCCAAAAGTGATAAGTTCACAGCAATATTCTCATCTAAAGATCCTTTGTCACCAACAATCACGGTAATTAGTTCATTAACAAAGTAGAAAAGAATAGTATGTCGTGGTTTTGATGGTGTAGCAACAGAACCTGTATTGCTTTTCTTACTAAAGTTAACAAATTCTAGTTTACATTGCATATATGAACCCAGAAGCTCACTTAACTCCAGTAGCAATGTCGCTTTGTACTGATAGTTCATATATGATTCAGCAACGAATGATTCTTTTGAGACTTGATCCGGTTTTGTGTTTATCAGTTCACTAAGAAGAATATGAATCAGCATAGTTTGATGTTCCAAGATTGGTGCCTTATTCACAGATAGTTCAGTCTCCTTCGATTCAGACACTACCTTGCTTTCCAAGGAAGTGGAGATAATATTGGAGTCTTGAGATGGAGGGTCTCGTAACTGAAGATAGTTAAAACGATACCCTCTCGCATCTATGGGCGCAAACTTGCACAGCTTAACTGTGACTTCAAAAAAGGTACTCGGAGACCGTAATATAAGAGCAGCATGCTTTTTCACAAACGGCTCTAACTCTAGTGGGCGGCCCTGTTGACTTATCATGTAGTCTGTTAGTTCCTTTTTCATAAACCATTCTAAAAATTCAGGGGTCTCAACAACAAAGCGTGAAATACACGCAATAGATATTTTCATCCCTGTTGGAGGACTCAAAGAAGAGTCAAAGTATCGTAAACTTTTGAGTAGATTTAGAAATAGGCCAGACTCGAAAGTATTAACGGCGTAGTGCCTTTCCACGCAAAGAAGAACAGTGATACGCGCCACGGAATAGCAAACTGGTAAGCTGTCAGAATTAGACAATGAAACCAAAAGACTGAAAACAGTTTTCTTGATTTCCAAGCAATCTTGAGGAGTTATATACTTAGGGGGCATGTCAGTTGCATCCAAGAAAACGACCATCCGAGTCAATCGCTCAACAAGCAACAACATGAATGGAACATATTTTTTGTCCACTGTACTTATCAGTTCTAGATAGGTGCAAAGATTAGCAGGCCTCTGTATGAAATGAACTAGAATGAGGTAGGACACAAACTGGACTTCCATAGTAACACCCAAAATATATCCGATTGATACCTTGGCAAAAGAGGAAACGTCTTTCCCCAAAAATTCTAGAAGATCTCCAACGAGACGTGTTAGATAGGAATTAGCAGTCTCTTGGCGATAGGAATTTGTTGACATAGATGCTGAATCCGCAACACCGCTAATAATTGCACTAGCGATAGAGTACATCAGCTGTTGGTTCCAGTCAGAGGAGTTGCTAAGCTGGACTATAAATGCGGGCATACCTGTAAGAATTTCTTCACGGGCATCCTCTAGTCTTCTGAACGGCGCAGTCTCAGAAAATGAAGAATCAGAGTCTTCAGGGACATGTCTGAGAGATTCACAACCGTTTATTATTCTTTCTCGTTCGCTACTATACAAAGTCAATGCCATAGTAGGATTGTTATCATCGTATCGTAAAAGGCATAACTCCACAGTAGCTAAATTCAGATTCTCAGGGTCAGCCTCACGAAATGGTTCTTGGTTGTAGAAGGAAGGGTGGATACATCGATGGGATAATAAGGTAACATCACCATGCGGTTCACTTGATTCGACAAGATTATCGACAATGTTTCCCCAGACGTCGACTATAAGCTGCAATAAATAAGAAGGAAATAAAGCTAACTCGATTCGGTTGATATTACCGATGAGCGTGTAGCATTGTAATCGAAGAACGGCTAGAAGCTCCCGCACGTCAAATAGTTTCCCTTTCTTTCCTGTTAAATCCCGAGAGAGAAACGAAGCATGAGACGAGTCTGCTACGCTCTTCCGAGATGTAGCAATCTTGACCATATCAAAAATAAGCTGGACACAACCAAGTAAGGATATGCCCAAATTTTGCTCCCCCAATGGGCGAGACTGAATGCCTTTCAAAGAGTTTAAACTCTTTAGCCTTGTCAGTGTTTCGTTCAAGATGGTACTAATCGACTTGAATCCTCCTAACTGTAAGAAGCCTAGCATTACGCAAATATTCAGTCGTGATTCTCCACGGCTATCGATGACCAAAATTCCTCTAAGTAAAGTCAGCGCAATAAGGTAATGCATGAATTTGCGATCGTCTGAAAGACAAGGAGGACAGGTTAAAGAGACAATAGAGATTGAGGCAGAACATTCACCAAGAAACAGTGCCATTTTCTGCGAGCATAAATCTGTTGGTCGCCGAGTAACGAGAGGTTTCATGAGGCTGTTCAACAGAAAGTTGATGACGGTAGGGATAGACTGTCCAAAGAAACGAAGAATGATCTTAGCTTTAGAAGCACGAGATTGTAAGAAATTTTCCCATAATTCATCTTCTGAATCCGATTCACTTTCACTCTGTTGTAACATTTTCTGCAGCACAGTGTATGGTTTGGAACTTACTGAAACATTAGCAAGTACAAGTGAGTTTTCTTTACATCTTTCATCTAACTCAGAAGAAATAGTGATTTCAAGAGCTAGAAATTGCTGCTGCAATTTTGCCAAGTCGGCAATTAAAGATTCTGACTTTGCTGAGGCGTAAAAAGTAAAATCGGTATAGAAAGCCCTTAAAGGAGAGGCTACTGGGAATGATGCAATTTCACCCATTACTGCTAAAAGAGAGTGAATAGATGTCATGTAAGGCAGTAAGTTAGCAGCACTATCGTTCATATTCACTAAACCTTGGAAACTATCCTGATACTCTCTGTTCCATTCAGGTAAAAATGCCTCTAGACATTCCATTAAAGCTAAGACACTTTCGTTTCCAGCCGGCCGGTTCAAAGCCTCGAGAAATTGTAGGATAGTATAAGTCAGTGCCACAGAGGATGTACTATTGGCGAAGTCAAAAGGAAGGGTTGGTAACAGATAAAGTTTCAGTAAATTTGACATAAGATCGCATTCACTTGCGATTTGAGCAAAGTTACGGTTGACTATCAACGAATTTAAAAAGTAAGCAACATTCTCAATAATATCACACACAGGAGCCGAAATTATGGAACCATCTGAGAAATCAGAAACCGTGACTCTACTATTATCTGCCAAGAGCAACTCCGAGCAAGGTTTCAGGTTAGCACAAGCACGAGCAACATCAGAAACCATATTGCAACACATTTTGGTTAGTTTTGACAACAGAGATGGATGATGGCGTATTAATTCATCAAAACATTGACCTAACTGACTTGAAAAGTCGGCGTTAATCAGTTCAAAAGCGATTTCTGAATCTTCAAAAGACTTTAGAAATTTTTCAATAACATCAGATTCAGCTATCAAAACGTATCCAGATTTGTTCAGACAAATAGCCTCTACCATATAAATCAGAGAAGAAAGTAATTCTGGATTAGGAGATATCAAGCTTGGAAACACAGATATAAATTTGGAAGGTATATCGAGTTCCTGTAACGCGAAGAAGGATGTTGGCTCATTATGTATAAAAGCTGTGATAATACTTATAGCCGAAGTACATATCTTAGGGCCGAAAATCAGAGGATTAGTCATTATGTTGGAGAGATCCATGAGGAGTTGGGATTCAAATATGCCTCGAAGCCTCTCTGCTAGTTCTTGGCTTTCTTGCATGCGCAAGAGAAATCGCAAAGCCGTGCGTAGAAGTGCAGCTCTATCATTATCCATAGAGGCCAGAATTCCAAAACGGGAGTTTAATGGAGAATATTCCGGAGTAAATGCCGATAATGCGCGCGTAACTTCACGATTGATGACATTGATAAGCATGCTCAATCCACCAGAGTCATGGAAGGCATCAAAAGCGGCAGGGACAGTCATAATAATATTATCCAATAACGAAAGTGATTTGTAAACTAATCGCAATAGTTTAGAGTCTTGAGATGCTATGTTATTAAGAATTGGCAATAGTCCTGCAGTGACCAGAAGGTGAGCGGACGGCTGATTAGAAAGTGTATTCACTACTGAGCAACTGGCGATTCCAATGGCTTCAGAGGATGAGTCATTATCTTGCACTGCTTGATATATTTTGCGAAACATATAAGTAAGAACTCCGTGACTCATATTTGCGCTTAAAGCGCCCATTATTTCAGATATTTTCGTCCGACAATTGGCTATACTCTCAAGAGCCAACAGAGCAGAAATTTTAAGATCACTCGATACAACTGTATCTGGATGCGCAACATAACAGATTTCTTGTACAAAACCAGGGAGATTCTGCAGAACTTTCAGCTCAAAATTGTGAACCGATAAAGCATATCCAAGGAAACTGACAGCGAGGTATTTACAAGATAACAGTTTATGTCGTAAAGATACCATATTTTCGCCAGGAAAACAGGATTTAGCTGTTCTTATCCTTATGATTGATTCTGAAATGTCATCCTGAACCCGAGAGACAAGCTGCTGCACCAACTCTTCTAGCGTCAATGATGCCATTTCAGCAGCGGTGATTTCCAGAAACAAGTCGTTGGACAATGAATCAGAAGAGGTTTTTTGTGGAGTTGAGGGGACTTTTTCGTTTGCAATTAATCGCTGATTAGATAGCGGAATCGATAATGTTCTAGAAACATCACCAGGGTCGTAAAGAGGATCGAGCAAGTCTGAATATTTATGTACAGTTCCTGGAATACCAGCAGGATCAGAAGGGAAAGAGGTAGCCCAAGCATACATCGATTCAGTCAACAAAGAATTGATAGATGACTTCCCAGAACGATGAGCAGAATAGCGGAAACCAATCCGATTAGCGATCAGCAGGGATTGATAGACTATTTCCAGAGACTCTGCATTAATCAAGCAAGAGAGTCGATCAGCACTAGAGTAGAGTCCCCGACTAGTACAATTTTCAAGAAGCATTAAGGTAAACCTCAATATAGAAGAAACCAAGCCTACCTGAGTTGGTTTAATCACTAGCAAATACTTAGCTAGATCGGGCACCGTTTCGTTACACGACTGAATAATCTCCTCTAAGACATTGTCAAATCGATTTAGAACTGTTATCCAGCTATACAGGTCCCCCCTAGGGTATATCCACTTAAATTCAGACCGATTCAAGACCTCCAACAGCTGGGAGTAGCTCTCTGAGGTTTCGATGCTGGATATAAGTCGAGCACAGTTCGGGTGCTTACGTTAGCCAGAGTCTAGAAAGAAGAGAATTCAACTGTTTTTTAAAAAAAACATCATAGTTCTACTTACCAATATAAGATGTCTTTTAGACACTGGAATAGGTTTGGTGATCAGCATACTGTAAAAGGCAGCTTAGACAGAAGAGTACGGCAAAAAAAATCTAGAAGTATACTGGCAGATCTTCTCTTATATAAGGTTTCTTTCTCGTAAATTATTTAAGTATCAGACAATTAGAACCAACAAGAGAATAAAAGACAGATTCTTGCAATTTTTAGCACTCGAAAGTGAAAAAAAATGGAAGTAAATACTTTCTAGATAATCTTAGTTTTTGCAGGCAAATATAAAGACAGTTCCAATTAACCCTTCCTCCCAGGCACCTATCGAAGGAGATCAGTGATTATGTATGTACGGCAGCCGGGTAATGGGGCTGGGTAGGGACTCGAACCCTCCGAACTGAATAGTTCAGACAAGTCAGGGAGTCGCTTTTATGGTTTATAGAGAAGATAAGAATTTATACATAGAATGAGAATCGTAAAACTGTTTAAAACTTTAGTATTACAGAACATGAGACAGAGCTGACGGCAGTTTGTCCAACGTTCCGAGACAAGTAGTTATTCCGGGGAGTAGCAGCTGATTTCAAGACCGCTATTCCACTGCACGCGCCATATTTGAGGTTGAATCCACCAAATATCACGTAACCTACCAGCTGAGAGGGTGTCACATTTTCTTTATTGGAAGAATCATAGATTCGGGCATTGTCAGCTAAGTTACCGGAACCATTGATTGTAAGGTTTACCAAGTACAGCTGAGACTGCAGTTCAGCATGAACTAGCTTGAACAAAGAGTTCACGAAGTCATCCGAATATTGACCAGCTTCAGGAATAGGCATAGCATTTCCACTAGCAAGAAACTGCCAATCGCAACCAAAAGGCAGTCCGGCTTCTCCTTTGTGGGAAGGATTGACCACAAAATGATCGTAGTTGATCCGTTTGCTGGCGGGCTTCCTATTCCAGGCTTGGTATTCAGAGTAAATAGTAGTCAATGATGCAGTCAGACCAGAAAGGGTCAAAGGATAGCAATCTGGATACAGTCCAATCCCGTTCTCGAAACAAAGCTGTTTTCTTTGATCCAGGCCTCCAAAATGCACCAATGGATGCTTAACTAATTTGCGCCAGAAATCCTGGGTCCACTGCCAGGGAACCATCACTGTGATCATTTGCTCCCTCT
Source organism: Tortispora starmeri (assembly GCA_030574535.1). Taxonomy (NCBI): domain Eukaryota; kingdom Fungi; phylum Ascomycota; class Trigonopsidomycetes; order Trigonopsidales; family Trigonopsidaceae; genus Tortispora; species Tortispora starmeri. The sequence goes on along the minus strand of JAJMFD010000001.1, from coordinate 521,717 downwards.
GTTTTACTACCAAGATAGGAATCGAAGAATTGGTGGCCCCATTGTTTGAAGGGTGTTTCCTTTGGATATCGGCTAGCGATCGGTGGTTTTCAAGAGAAGCCATGCGAGCGCCATGATTTGCGATACTTGGTACTGGAGTAGAGCTGGCAGAAGATGCGTTCCATTGTAGGATAAAGTCGGCAAAGTCTCCATTAACCGGCTGGTTTGTTTTCGATGTTGGCAAACGAGGGTCATCCACGCTAGCATGAAGCACGGCGTTATGAGGGAGTAACCGAATATCAAGACATTGCTTAAAACTGTCCCAGAATTTATTCAATGCCGGATTGTCTGATTTAGAGGTAAGTACTGACCCTAGTGCAACAGCAGATTCGGGGCCAACTATATCGAAGGATCCGAAGGTGTAGCGGAAATCAAATAGAGATAGAAGAGACATTTCTCGGTTTAAAGATTCTTTAAGCAATAAAAGGGAATTCCAAGTAGAAAGAAAGATAGAGGGATGGATTTTAATCAATACACAACATTGGCCGGCTTCTTCAGACGGAGCCGGGATAAGAAGGGCCGGAGGAGACCCGAGAATAGTAGTGATATTGACAGTAAAAGCGAACGAAAAGGCAGTGTAGAACCGCTCGAAATTTAGGGTTTTGTTACACAAACTCTCAAATAGCCTAGAGAGCAAGGGCGGAGAACCTTGTACCCCTATGGTAGAATAGTAAGAGCTATCGAACGCCATACAATCTCGTATAGAGCTATATCGGTGAGTGGCTCGGTAGCATTTCTGAGTAGGAGATTTAGGAATCATGTACCCATGGTATTCCATCATATGAGCCCGCTTTGCATGCCATTTGTGGCTAGGAAGCCACAGTTTGTCCTTTTGTCGTTTAGCGTATCGCGGGTGGATAGGAGGCCGAGGCGAGAGTTGATTGACACCAACAGTGTCACATGGCTTTGCGTACTCCAAGATCTTCAGACGAGTCATTTTATGCAAGTAATTGATGAGACTGCGCTTGCGTTTGATACTGAGTACAGATCGAGGCCGTTTCTTGATGGTCACCGGCTCCTGGGCCATTTCTCGCAGAGCTCGTTCTCTTAACCGCCGGGGAATTCGTTTCGGGTTGTGGCTAGCAGTACGCCGCCTTAAATGGCGTGGCAGTTTCTGAAATGCTCGTTGAGCAGTGGATCGTCTGGACTGTCGTACCGCATTGTCTAACTGTTTGATTTCATAGGACCGAGCAGCCACAAAGGCTTGTACATCAATCAATCCGTTATTCAAAGCCGGTTCCCGAGTCTGGATTGTTTGTATCCGTTTCCGAGACTTTGATTTCGGCTGGGTAGGAGCCATTCTGTAGCATCTGGTGCGAAAGAAGTAATGTTTAAAGTCTCTTTCTTTAAGTAATTGCCCAATAGAATGCATGCAACCGAGCCATAGAAAGGCACGCCACTGCGCAGACATAATTTTTGTATATCTAATAATTACATCTACATTTAGATCAGTAATAGCATTCGAAATATTTTTTTATTGGTCAAGACCATTTAATGAGACGGTAGCATTAAGAGTTTCCGAGATCTCGGCACGAAGTAGATCTCCTAATGTAGAATTATCTCTCAAATTAGTCCACTTACCGTCACAGTAGTCGTAGCGCTTTGGTCCGGAAATAGGACTCGATAACCAAATCTGCTTATTTGGAGGCTGTTTATTTATGACATATGTTCCCGCCGGTGGTAGAATCAAGGTAAGAACTCCTTGGGCCAGCTCGACATCGACAACAGGAAAGTTATCGCCTAACTCTTCCAGAGATTCAAATAACAATTCCATGGTGTTATCGGATACTTCGTGGTATTTCTCTATGCTTAATGGGCTAGGCTTATTTGAGTAGAAACGCAGGTTAGGAAGATTTGGATGGGTAGGAAGATTTGTAATTCGACGGACGGTGGAGCACGAGGCTGAGGAGCATGAGTATAATATTGGCACTGAGATTTGACGAGAAAAACATCGTCTAGTTGACCTATATCCGATGGATCTCCACATTTCAGATAGACAAAAGTATAGTAGATTCTAGGACTGGCAGGTATAAATGGAAATAGGCTTTATTGGGCTGGGCCAATCACAAGACTAATATAGAAGTGGACGAGGACCAGATCTGATAAATCCAGGATTCTAGAATAAACAGTTTAGCGTGACTCATTAGTGGTTTATTATTCATTTAAAGCTAAAATTAATGCAGTGAAGCTAGGTTTTGGTATACCCGGCACCTAGGGCTTACCGGGGGGCAGAGCCTTGAGATCGGCGGCTTGAATGGCTTTGGGGAATTCTCGAACCACAATATTGCAGTCATACTCTTTACACAAGGGCCGTTGTGACGATTCCGGTAGATTGAGAAAAAACTCCACGCCGGATGAGCGCTCAATTGCCTCAGCAGGTACTAAGAAGGATTTCAAGGGAGTGTCATTGGATATTGGCGCATTGGGCAGAATGAACGCAGCGGTGGCTACGGTATTACTGAATTTTCCATCTTTGCGACTTTCCGCCACAATTAGCTTGTAGAAATGAGTGGGTACAGCCACGTTAGGTGGGTTGCCTATCATTTGATACTTCACGTAGAATTTCCCATCCTCATGAAGCTGGGGCAGGTACAACGGGCCGGTGACTACACGAATGCTATTATATTTCGAGGTCAAACCTCGAATGAAATGCTCCAAGTGCGCCCAGTAATCCCGATTGAACCCGTCTCCAACTTGAGGACATATGTTTGTTAAAAGGAAAGTCTCGTCCATAGCATCCTGCGAGTATTTAGCATCGGCAGCAGGAACTTGATGGCCTCGATCAAAGCCAGATCGAAAATAGTCTCGCAAATGTGCTCTAAATTTCTCGGGAATAGTTTCATCTTCCCGAAAGAAGCTGCGGCCACGATCAGAGTCACGATTGGTCAACGACTCGGGGGTGATATGCTCAATTGTCCACACAGGATTCCGCCTCTCGCGATCAAAGCAACTGATGAACATATCGTGCTTTTCTATGTCATGATTAGGAACAGGATAGCCATACTTAAAGAAACCTTCAGGATGCAAGATGGCCGATGACTGGACTGATTGTGCCGGTTTCTTCGGACTAGGAAACTGGGTTGGAGTAGAGACTTCTTGCTCAACTTTCTTTTGACCAAACCCTAGAAAGAATAATGCACCAATAGGTCCTGTTGCTAAAGCAACTTTAGTTCTTGTAAGCATTTCCTTCGCACAAATTTTCCTGAGAAAGAGTCAAACGCAGTTTACCAATTCTTTTAACGTTTGTTCCTGTTAAACTTTATCTCAGATAAACCATGAGCGTGTCTCTGGCTCATGGAGCATGATCGATTGAATCCTTGTTTGGAATTTAAGAAACTATCTGAATCGCGATTTGCATTATATTGGTTGCTCTTACATTAGTTGCTATATATTGGTTACAGGGTTTTGGTATAGTACAGACGTGGTGATCAGTTTCTTTCTCCTCGATTGGTTTGGTCACGTGATAAACTATTTCGTGCCATACCTTGTAGCCACCCTTTTCCCTGCTGATTGTTCCTGAAATGACATCCGAAGATGAATATCGCGAATCCGAAGATGAAGATTTCGTTCCTGGAGTCGATTCAAGCGATGATGAAGAAGAGGATCTTGTTCCTGTTGAAGAAACTGCTGCCGTAGAGAAACCTAAACCAACAGTCGATGTTGATGAATTATGGAAATCCATGTCTGGTAAACCGGCGGCATCAAGTAAGAAAACCGATCCCATATCGACTACTCCAGCAACCACAACACCCGAACCAGCCAAGAAGAGTACCCCCGAACCGGAATATATAACTATCTGCCGCTCGTACGAGTTTGCGGGCAAAGTGCACACTGAGGAGAAAAGGGTACTGAAAAGTTCCGAAGAGGCTAAAGCATACTTAAATTCACTTTCTCAACCAGTTGTTGTGAAAAAGTCCTCGAAACCTGGACGGGGCAAAAAACGACCTTCATTATTGGAGCTTGAAGCTGCAAAGCCGAAGAAATTGAGCACTTTAGAGAAAAGTCGCTTGGACTGGGCTCAGTATGTCGACTCTAATAGTATTTCAGAAGATCTAAATAAGAATAAAAAGAACAGTTTTCTGGAGAAACAAGATTTCCTGTCGAGCATCGAGCAGAGAAAACATGAAGATGTGGTTGCGGCCCGGCGAAAGGCTAAATAACCAAGGACCTCTCACTACTATCAGTCTATCTCATTACTTGGATTTATGTTAAAAAGCGGAGCTACATATCTGGATATATTGTAATCGAATACTTATCTGCCATGCTCTAAGCTGTGCCATTTTGTTGGTGAAGGACGTTTCTTCTGGCTCGTACCGCAGCGGCTAACTCGCGCAAAACATTTTCAGTGGTTTCCCAAGAAATACAAGCATCAGTTATACTTTTACCATACTCCAGAGCGTCTTTACCTTCGGGAGGAACATCCTGCCGACCTTCTTTAATGAAGCTTTCAATCATTAAACCGAATATGTCGGTTGAACCTGCACTCACCTGACGAGCTACCTCGGTAGCAACTATAGGTTGGTTCCTGAAATCTTTCTTCGAATTGCCATGGCTGCAGTCAACCATGATTCTTGGCTTTCCCGGTCCAGCAAGTTTTGCTTTCTCTAACTTCTCTTGCACCACTTTGACACTGACCTCATCGTAGTTGGTACCTGATTTCCCACCCCGTAAGATGACAAAAGTATCTTCATTACCAGCAGTACCCACAATCGCTACAACTCCCGGCTTTGTCACCGACAAGAAGTGGTGGGGATGAGCTGCGGCACGCATCGCGTCTATTGCGACGTCGATAGTCCCATCGGTACCGTTTTTAAAGCCTACGGGAAAAGAGAGCCCAGAAGCCAGCTCTCGATGAAGTTGAGACTCCGTAGTACGGGCACCAATGGCACCGAGGGAGAAGAGATCGGCTAAAAACTGAGGAGAAATCGTGTCGAGCATTTCACCGGCAATAGGGAGCTTTTCTGTCAGTTTGACAAACAGCTCTCGGGCGATCTTCAGACCTTTATTTATCCGGAAGCTGCCGTCTATATAAGGGTCGTTGATTAGACCTTTCCAACCAACAGTTGTACGTGGTTTCTCCAAATAAGCTCTCATTATAATCAATAGATCTCCTTTGAGCTCTTCATTAAGCCGAGCAAGACGCTCACAGTACTCCAAAGCAGCGATAGGATCATGAATAGAACAAGGACCAACCATAACTAGCAAACGATCATCAAGTCCATTAATGATATTGTAGCTTGCTTCTCGTCCTTCAGTAACAATTTTCTCGGAGGCGGGACTCTGAGGATACTCTGATTGGAGAAGATCTGGGGGAGTAAGAGGATCATATCCAACAACTATGGTTAGTTACAGAACATATAAAGCAACGACAAAAATATGACTCTCTTTTGCACTATTATCTATGTAGATCCTCCATTTTTCGAGACGAAAAATAGACGGATTATTGGGAAATAGGCTATAGTATCCGGAGAGCATACAGCGACGATACTTCACCAATGTTGCCTAAATAGACAGCGCCAACATTACTTACTTCGCCAATCTTCAGGTTTTTTGCGGTCACCAAGATGAGAATTTTCAATAAACATCTAAGTTAGTGAATATTAATAAAGGGGAAATCAATAGCTAGAACGACTCTCTAAATATTGCTTAGAAAAGGACAACCCCGAGAATTCTTGATCTCTGAGTCATTAGTGAAATGTTATACGAGTCAGCTTGACGCCTAATAAATAACCGTGTCTTCACTATCTAATAGATAAGTCAGAATACGTGGTACGCTCTATCACTTATCAAAAATTGGCACTTACAATGAACCAGTGGGTTTATGACTGATTTTTTTACAAGAGTTGTTAAAGCTAGTACGAATGAGAAACTGAAAAGTCTAAAAATTTAATATATACTGATCAACCAATAAGGGCGGTTGGGACGGACATATGAACCAGCACAATGAGGTTTGGCAGAAAGAAGAAGCGCAAACGGTACAGGGATAGCACTAAAAGTTCAATAATCCTTACTGGTTTTCTTTTCTTTTCTTTAAAAATACATCATGCAATTAAATGGCCAAACGTTTTGCTGGCATTGGTTCGTAGTCATCGTCGTCGTCGTCGTCATCGTTTTCATCGGCGTTTCCATTGGAGGAATTACTGGTAGAGGCCTGGAGTTAGTAAAGTTCAATTAATAGAAAGACAATCGTCGTAGATATATTTTCGTCCGGTCAAGTGGATAAAAAAATAAATAATGTTAATTCAAGTTGCACCTAATTAGTTTTCATTTTTTTCTGTCCTTTTGGCTCTGTACTTCATAAGAGATTACACAAGGTATGGTTCCGCTCCTATATTGTACATTCTATGGCGCTTTTCAACCATACAAATGAGCACGGCACTCATACCAATTGCACACTAATCAGCAAAAAAATGGCTAATTACAACAATCATAGTCATGTTGTAAACTACAAATTATACCTAATACGATTCGTAGACAGGAAACTATCCGAAAGAGACAGTTATTCAGGTACTCGGGGTATATGGGTATAGGGAGCGGTATAAGGGGTATTAGGCGGTGGGTGCAACGTGAATCCACGCGGGACTTAATGAACAGTATATACTTACATGTTTGCGTTTGCTGGAAGTACCAGCAGATTGTTCTGTGGGTTTTGAAGAGGATTTTGCTTCCTCAAAACAAGTAGCATGATATATCACCCCATTACGATCTACAGCATTCATCCATACCCAATCTTGGGCACTCTCGTTCCAGGTACTCTCGAACTTTTCTTTACAGACCGGACAGGAGATTGCCGATGAATCTCCAGCAGGAACAGTCACATATTGTTCCTGTAAAGTTTTAATTTTAGCCGCTTTAGTTTCCGCTTCTGTCGGCTCAACCAACGCATTGGTTTGATTTTCCGCATGGTCGGAAAGATCCATTATCGGTTCGCTCAGCCAACCATCGACATCATTCAACCAGGCTCGACTATGAACAGACTTATCGTCCCTATTTCGACTATTGACGCGAAAATGGTAATCTTGATGGTTTGACCGTCTCAATGCTGCTTCTGGAGTGTCGGGATAACGTTTTCCACAGGTAGCGCATTGCTTGGCCAGTGCCTGGTACAACGAAAACGAGCCGCCGGGATTGGGTTTATTTAATGCAGCAGTTTCTAGCCCTACCGAAACTGGAGTACATTCTGATTGAGCTGAGGCTGTAGGTGCACCGACCCCACCTTTTTGAAGAGAAGCCATTAAAGCTTGCAAAGTCTCAAGGTTAGTGACCGAAGGAGTTGCAGCTGATGGAGAGATCTGCGGAGCCTGTGGAACCTGCGGGACCTGGGGGATCTGGGGGACTTGTGGGATAGCCGGTATCCCGGACATTCCATGTAAATTAGAATAAATAGAAGGAGAAGGTATAGAAGATAAGTTAGTGGCCATACTACTTGGCCCGTAAGGGTACGCATTAGATTGGCCTTGCGGTACTGGCAATTGATAGTTTGGCGGTACAAAAGTAGATGCGTTAAAAGGGACAGGGGGATGGTTAGTCACTGGAGCCACTGGAGTCACTGGAGCCACTGGTACCGGTAAGGGTACCTTGACAGGCATCGGGGCCAGGGTTGGAGCAGAAGTGGGCGGGTGAACTCGGCGATAAACCAGAGTGTCGCGAGATAAAAATTCTTCTATACGACGTAAACAGTCTTCGGGAAATAGTAGGTGAGGATATCTCCAGGTGACAGCTAGTTTTTGAATAGATAATCTGGTGGCGTCATCTACCAATATGTATGTATCAGTAACTAACTTGTACAGTTCTCTGGAAAACAGGGTCGGGAAAGGCTGGCCAACGTTTTTACAAATAGAGTCGAGCAAGTATAACGCCGGCAATTTTTTCGACGGGCCAATATGAGAGATATGGTAAACAAGAGCATTAACAATAGCTGCAGCATTTGATTTATTCTCCTCAGCAGTACGGGTCAAGTCGTTTATAATAGGCTTGGAATTGAACGTAAGTTCGGCAAGAGCCGTACGGTAGGCTGATTGTAGGGCCATAGACATATTTACCGTCTTACAAAATAAAAATTCTAGAGAACAACAAATATATCGGCAGCAAAATTATGCACAGGCAAGGACTATAATGTTCGAACCCAGTCTCGGGAAAGTGATGCGTGTTATGAAAAATGGAAAACTAGTAAAAGGAGAGGAGAGATGGGACTATTGGGAATTGTGCTAACCAGCAACGAGACCCAGGCTGCAGCAGAAGAATCCCGGGCATAGGCTGCACTCGCAGAGTAACTCAGTACAAGCGAGAAAACTCTGTGATAATATTTATGCGACCTAAAATGTACTATGAGCAAAGTTTATAGTATAACCAAAACGGATCTTAATCCAAGTCCCTAGAAGGAATCGCGACTCCAGCTTGAAGTGTCAGCCGCATTTCCTGTTTCAGTACACTTAGTCTCCCGGGCATGCCCCGATAAGTTCGCCAATTACCCCATCCTGTGAAAAAATAGATATAAAAGCAGCAGACAGCGTCAGACCTCTTCGAATATTTCTGACAGTTGTATTTCTATTTCCCGAAAGTACTGTTTTGGAAAAGCTCAATTCTGCTTAACCCATTTATTTGCTTTTAATCTTCCTGCACTAAGTATACCACTATGTCACCCCCTACTCGAGATTCCAAAACTAGTGGGATTTCTCGAGTCTTAGGCTCTGCTACAGCTGGCATTGCTGAATTGACCGTATTCCATCCGGTAGATACTATTTCCAAGCGTTTGATGAGTAATAAGACTCGAGTTACGAACCTGTCTATTCTTAATCAGGTCATATTTCGTGATCAAGCTTCTGCCCCAGCTCTTCGAAAATTTCTCTCGTTATTCCCCGGCTTGGGTTATGCTGCCGGATACAAGGTTTTGCAGCGGGTCTACAAGTATGGAGGACAGCCCTATGTGAACGACTACTTACGTACCAATTTTGGTTCGGATTTTGATAATGCTTTTGGTCCAAAGACCGGCAAAGCGCTCATGTCTGCGACGGCTGGTTCGCTGATCGGAATCGGTGAGATTATTCTGTTGCCATTGGACGTATTGAAGATCAAGAGACAGACCAATCCCGAATCGTTCAGGGGCCGAGGACTGTTTCGTATTTTGGCCGATGAGGGGTTTGGCCTCTATCGAGGCTGGGGCTGGACCGCTGCCCGTAACGCCCCCGGCTCTTTTGCACTTTTTGGAGGAAATGCTTTTGCTAAAGAGTACATTTTAGGTCTTTCAGACTATAACAAAGCTTCCTGGGGTCAGAATTTCGTGGCGTCTATTTTTGGTGCTTCTGCTTCTCTAATCGTTTCTGCACCTTTGGATGTGATCAAGACCCGGATTCAGAATCGCAACTTCGATAACCCTGAATCTGGGTTCACAATCTTGAAAAATATGGCTCGACAAGAAGGGTTTTCCGCCTTCTTTAAGGGCTTGGTACCTAAACTATTGACTACAGGTCCTAAACTGGTTTTCTCTTTTGCTCTTGCTCAATCCTTGATTCCAGCCTTTGATAAGTATCTTGGCGGAAAGTAGTTTATATAGACGAAAAGAGCCGAATTCTTTCTACCTTTCTGATTTAATTGAGTTCCGTATTCTTCTCTCTCCGAATATTCGTAGGAGAAAGTTCCTACAAACTCATCTGTACATACCTGTAATTCACTTTGCCCTTGCTAGCTGACTATCTCCAGGAAGTAAAATAAAACAATCTATTCTGTTGAGTTTTTAAACCTATTAATGTTTATTATATTAATTCAGTATTAATGAAAATTTGCTTTTAGTATTTCCATGGTGCACAAAGTAGTATATGTCGAGTGTGCATGTGATATGTTTAATTACTGATTGCCCAATCCGTACCGCCCACCTGTCTCTCCAATATAGACTGGATCATATGGACATTCATAATCAAAAACGGGGCCATGGAAGACTGAATTACTGTTCTAGCGTGTCTGAGCAAAAACTAAAAACCAAACCAGACAGAAATCTCCACAAAAGACAGAATAAACGCCAACCTCTAACCATACTTACGGCATCAGTAGCTGATCCAGACCAACCCCCTGCTCACCCCAGCTCTCCCTCGCTACCATCTTCCAAAATCTTGAACATGTTTTCTCCTCTGAGTGAAGATCATTTGCTTAGTGCTTGGATACCTTCTCCCTATCCCTATCTTCAGTATACTGCACCATCAAGGGTCGGGGACGCATCACCAAAACCCGGCTCCGGTTATAATAAAGAGGGCCTGCGTCAGATCTGGTCCACCAATATTCCAATAACCACTAAATTTTGTAGTGGCTACACAAAGCATGGGAATCATAACCAAATTTCTTCCAGAAAAGCCAGAAGAATAGCTTTACTGGCATCCGCGCCACTACACATGATAGACTCATCAGCTGGTCGAGAATTCACCAGTCAAACCATTCTCTCTATGGTCGGCAGAGTCCTGTTTCAGTGCGACTACGACGCTAGTCTCAACCTACGCAGAATGCTTAGTTTGCATACTACCGGTCCCATGGCAGATATGCTCCGGGGGCATATCCTCTCCAATTGCATTAGCCTGGCCTTAAACCAGTTTGGTGCCTTAGTGGTGTCGAAAGGATTTTCTGTATTCGACACAACACAAATGGGGAAAATCAGCCAGGCTTTCCTTTCCAATCTCCATCGACTTCTTTTTTGCCCTGCCGCAGTGCCTGCCATGGAGGCAGCCATCATTCATGGGTCCCCACGGCTTACAGTACGGATCACACGGTACATCCTGAACCATCTGGATTACGTGCTCACAGGTCCCATAGCTTGTTACACATTACAGTTTCTTCTGGGAGCAGGAAAATCAGATAATAGGGACTATCTTATAACCAGACTGCATGAATGCCTTAAATCAAGATGGGTGGAGGTAGCCAAGTCTCGGTCGTCGTACTTTCTGATATATGCAATACTAGATTTCTCGGAAGCACCAAATCGGCAAGACTGTGTGGACGAATTACTGGCCGGGTTTTCTGACGTCATGGCCAGTGAGCACGGATCTGACCTGATCTATCACATTTTCAGCTTTGGGATGCCGACTGAACGTTACACCATCCAGTCGGTATTCATAGCACAAACAAATAACATGACATGTATCAATGGCGGCCGACGGTTTGTACAAAGAGTCTTAAAAGCAAACAAACCTGAATATACTTGTTTCGTAAGAGAATACGTGGCCGAAATATGCAATCGGGCTGAAGGGCGTATGATGGTTCCGCTAATTGTATCGATCGCATGTACACCAGATGGATCCGAATACGTAAAAGCTTTGCTAACTCTAGGAGATAGAACTGAAAAAGAGCATATTTTACAAACACTGGTAAAATATGTAAGAGACTATCCATTGCTCTTACCAGTGCTAGAATACGACCGCCAAACCTGAGCCTGAATTCGGTCTGGTGCCTAATAAAATCACAGCTGCATAAAAAAAAGAAAAAAATTAAGATCGTAACTGAGCAGAAAAACACCCTGGGCAATTGTGTAGAGACTCGTGAGCAAAGAGATCGCAGTCTAAACAGTAAAGATTTCGACAGTTCTGACACTGATAGGCTTTGGATGCATTAGAAAAGTCTCGCAAACAGGTAAAACAACGAGAGAAGACCGGAGGAGAAGTTTCGACCCAGGCAGGTAAAGGCATAAGATGGTGGAAAGAACGCGCAAGATGGGTTGAGAGCACTAAAGTCAGAGAACAAATTGGGCATTCCATAGGCAGCCGGGGCACTTTGGCTTTACATTGAGGACATTGAAAGCCGTCGGAGCAGAGTTCCGAATTGATGGAGGAAAAAGACGGCAGGGGCTCTGATATTCTATTAGGGAACCCCATTTTCACCAACGTAGCAACATCTTTCTTTTCGGTTTCAATAGCCGGAGGAGGAGTAGTGGCTTCGCGCAGAAGATCTTTATAGTGATGTTCATTCAACACCACTCCATAATACTGGTCGGAACCAAAGTTTGTGCGTTTGCATAGTTCAGTGCACAAGGCTATCTGGGCAGAGAGTCCGATCACCCTCACGCGAATCCGATCTGCAACCAGCATCTCAATGGTTTTAAAGATATCGCCGGGATCGGCGGTGAGTAAAGCGCCAAAAAGCACCAAGATCTCCCGAGACCCATGCGCCGGGGTGTGTGAGAGTAAGGTCCGAGCAGTTTCTAGTGCATTTTGCAAGGATGGGGCACCTCGAGGGTCGGATCGAGACGAGTCCTGTCGCAGTTCGCGAAGGGCTGCAATATGGCTGTGCGGGTTCCCTCCGAGAGGCGACACCACCGAGCAGATTCCGTCACGCATAGACAAAATCACGATCTGGGACAGAGGATTCTGCTCAAAGAACTCAGTCACAAAATCCACTGCGTTCGAAAGCGTCAGAAGAGCTCTGGTTGGCCGGAGATCTTTCTCGGCCATGGTTTCACTCAGATCCAGTACCAGCACCAGATGCCGAATGATGCCGCGCTGAACAGGCGTCGAGTCTTCAACTCTGCGTTTCTTAGCCGCTTCAACTAAACCGGCAATCACAGTTTCTAGCGAGCCGCCGTCATCTTCTTGAACAGCGTCCCAGGTGCGCCGGATCTGGTCTTCCCAAACATACGCCTGGGGCTGAGAAGCCGCGATCGATGTCCTGTTTTTACTTCTCAGGGATCGTCTTACTTTGGCCGGATGATCATCGTATTCATCATCAGAGTCCATGTACACTTTTCTGCAAGGACCGGCCTACTTCCCACTGGAGGATTGCGAAACGGCTAAAAGGATCGATCGAAGAAAGTACATAACGACGGACGGACGGGGGGCCTCTAAGTCCCAACCGTCTGACTCCATTGGACAGCCCTGAATTTTTGGCGGGTCACATTCCCCATCTTCATACAAGGATAATTGATTACTTACTTTTCCTGTCATTCATCTATCTATCCCCCTTATTCATAAGGGTAAAAGACCAAACTAAAACTGCTAAGCAGCGTTCGCCTTTAATTCTTTTTTCTGTTTCCAGCTAGATTACTACAGATTAATTTGTAAAGGTCCCTTTTTTATTAATATTCACGGCTGGCTTTATTTTATTCTAGTGCGCGTGCTATTATTATATACAGTTAGTTCTATATAGCCATTCCAGCCCCTCCTTAGACCATATACTCGCGCTGCAACCACAGAACTACTTAAGTTTGATAAAACGAAGTATAGTTTCTGCTGTGAGCTGCGATTGTTTGAACTCCTTTGGCGGCTTGTAGCTTTTTCTGGCGCCCAAAGTGTCGTCGTCGTCAGACTTCACTCTCGCCGACTCGGATTTTGACTCCGATTGGCACGGCGATATCACGAACCAACGTCCTGGCCGCACAGTAACTTTTGCAGCTTCAGACTCTCATTTTTCAGACTCCGACTATTTATCTTCCAGCGAAAGCGACGAAGTCCTTGACGACCCCCACGCGGGAATTTACCTCCATCGCTATCCTTCGCCATCCCGCGCTCACTCGGTACGTCGTCGTCGAGTGCATCATAAAAAGTACAAGTTTGACATCGCGATTCCTGAACCGGAGTTCCCTGTTCCTTCGACTGTGTCCCGCTTTATTGCAACTACTATGAACTCCATTGCCGGCCCCGACCGCCATGTCAAGAACGTAGCCGCAACCGGTTTAGTCGGCAAGCGCTTACTCTATTTTACTTCAATATTTGTTTCTTTAGGTGTTTTTCTATTTGGATACGATCAAGGGGTTATGTCCGGCATAATCACCGGCCCTTATTTCAAAGACCAGTTCAACCAACCCACTAGCGCCGAGGTAGGTACCATGGTAGCTATTCTGGAAATCGGGGCCTTGGTTTCCTCTTTACTAGTGGGAAGAATCGGGGATATTATTGGGCGGCGTAGAACTATCTTCTATGGGGCTTTAGTCTTTGTAGGGGGCGGGGCCATGCAAACCTTTGCTGATCGCATGGCCGTAATGGTTGTGGGCCGCATCGTCTCCGGGTTTGGAGTCGGTATGCTCTCTACCATTGTCCCGGTTTATCAATCGGAAATCTCTCCTCCTCATAACCGAGGGAAACTGGCTTGTATTGAATTCACCGGAAATATCGTTGGCTATGCCTCATCGGTCTGGATCGACTATGGCTGCTCCTTCATTCCCTCGAACCTGTCCTGGCGCACCCCGCTGGGAATTCAATGTATTCTTGGGTCTTTGCTTATGATGGGATCTCTTATTATTTGCGAGAGTCCACGCTGGCTGCTGGATAACGACCACGATGAAGAAGGGATGATTGTTATCGCCAGCTTATATGGACATGGCGATATATTCCATCCCCGCGCCCGTCAGGAGTACCGAGATATTAAAGAAAACGTTCTTATCATGCGGTCTGAAGGCGAGAGATCCTACAGCGAATTGTGGCGCCGCTATAAGCACCGACTACTCATCGCTATGTCTTCGCAAGCATTCGCCCAGCTAAACGGAATCAATGTGATCTCATATTATGCCCCGTTGGTATTTGAGCAAGCCGGATGGGTCGGCCGCGATGCCATCTTGATGACAGGAATCAATGGGTTGGTATATATTGCTTCTACCATTCCGCCATGGTATCTGGTGGACCATTGGGGTCGAAGAATCATTCTTCTTTCTGGAGCCGTGGGCATGTGCATTGCACTCTGCCTTATTTCGTATTTCATGTACCTGGACATACATATCACTCCTACTATGGTAGTAGTGTTCGTTATTATATATAATGCCTTCTTTGGTTATTCCTGGGGTCCTATTCCTTGGCTATACCCTCCAGAGATCATGCCATTGTCAGTTAGAGCCAAAGGAGCCTCGCTATCCACTGCCGCCAATTGGGCATGCAACTTCTTGGTGGGGCAGATGACTCCCGTGCTGCAGGATCTTGTCAAATGGAGACTTTATTTGTTACATGCTCTCTCTTGCGCTTGTTCTTTCTTTTTGGTGTTTTTTGTTTATCCGGAAACCAAGGGAGTGCAATTGGAAGATATGGACATGTTATTCGGCGATTCTTCCATCGCACCCACACCTTCGGACTCGAGGTCCTTGATGTCAGCCGATGATGCCCCTGAGGCAGGAGCAGCGGAATCGGCTATGTTTGGCTCGAATAATGCCTCACTTCAAGCAGCTCTACTTGCAGCCGAGCAGGAACAGCAGCAGGATACTGGCTCGCTACGCACGGGCTCGATCAGATCGGCCCGGACTGGAATCAGCATCAGCGCACAAGATATCGAGCCCCCCGACGTGGATCAGGCAACGTTGCGGTCTCACACCAATAGAGGAGTCAGTACCGTTTTAAACCAAGTGTTTGATGCTCTT
The DNA here is from genome assembly GCA_030574535.1 of Tortispora starmeri. Lineage (NCBI taxonomy): Eukaryota > Fungi > Ascomycota > Trigonopsidomycetes > Trigonopsidales > Trigonopsidaceae > Tortispora > Tortispora starmeri. The sequence continues at coordinate 506,365 of JAJMFD010000001.1, read as the reverse complement.
ACCTGGAACAAGTCCGAGCCTCAACAATATTCTCGAATCAATGACTAGCCATTTCTACTACCGTATTATACCGCTTGCAGGCAGAGCCTATATTTCATTATATGTAGAATTATACATTCAAGTCACGCATTTTTTCTTTCTGTAATACTTTGTGGCTAATCGTAGATACATGGCCTTCTCTATTTACTCTATGCTCAGATGATTTGATTCTAACAAACTTTAACCCCACAGAATCAGCCTCCATCTTCCCCGGACCCTCCGAGGGCCAACTACCGGACAAAAAGAAGGTCACGATATTATTATGACACGGTCAAAGCTCTGGGCAAATAGAGCAGCGAGCTACTTTAGGAGAAATAAGATTCTCCACCATTCTGGCCGCTCGCTTAGTGCTAGTGGTGGCTGTTTGACGTCCCAACACCCCCCTTCCTCTTTTCTACCTTTTACCCCTACATTCTACTCGACTGTTCACTTGAAAAAAATGTCTGTTTTACCGGATTTTTTTGCCGAAGTAGATAAGCTAGAGACGCAGTTTATAGACCGTTTATCTGCAGCAGTGGCAATTCCTTCAGTATCAGCCGAACCCGAACGCCGTCCTGAAGTGGTCAGGATGGCTGAGTTTCTAGCGTCTGAGCTCAAAACTCTGGGTGCATCGGTAGAGTTGCGCGAGTTGGGGAAGCAGGCAGACGCCGAGGTGGATCTTCCTCCCATTGTACTAGCCCGGTACGGCTCCGACCCGGAAAAACGGACGATTCTGGTTTATGGCCATTATGATGTGCAACCCGCCGAGTTAGGCGATGGGTGGAACTCTGAGCCGTTCCAATTGGTGCAAAAGGACGGCGTGATGTATGGAAGAGGGGCGTCGGACGATAAAGGTCCGGTCCTTGGATGGATAAATGTTTTGCAGGCCCATCGGGCTGCGAATATTGCCCTGCCGGTGAACTTGCTGATGTGCTTTGAAGGAATGGAGGAGTATGGCAGTGATGGTTTAGAGGCTCTTATAGAACAAGAGAAGGACAAGTTCTTCAAAGATGCTGATGCGGTTTGTATTTCTGATAACTACTGGCTGGGGACCGAGCACCCTGTCTTGACCTATGGTTTACGTGGGGTGTCCTACTTCCAAATCTCGATCTCCGGTCCTGCTGCTGATCTACATTCTGGGGTGTTTGGTGGCGCTGTGTCAGAACCTATGACAGATATGGTCCATATCATGGCTCAATTAGTCTCTCCGGATGGTACCATCATGATTCCTGGCGTGATGGACATGGTTGCCCCGGTCACTAATGAAGAGGAGGAGTTGTACGAGAAGATCAAGTTTTCTATTTCCGATTTGCAAGGAGCCATTGGCTCAAAAACCAATCTGTACATGGATGCGAAACGTACTCTGATGAGTCGCTGGCGCTTCCCGTCGCTTTCCTTACACGGGATCGAAGGGGCATTCTCTACCCCTGGCGCTAAAACAGTGATCCCGGCCAGCATTAAAGGCAAGTTCTCTATTCGAACTGTTCCTGATATGGATACCGAGAAACTGATCAAGTTGGTAAACGACTATGTGCAGCAACAGGCGGAGCATCTGCACACCAAGAATACGGTAAAAGTAGAATGTCTACATTCTGGTCCATGGTGGTTGTCTTCTCCGAAACACCCAAACTTTCTGGCTGGAGCAAAGGCCACCAAAGCTGTTTGGGATGTTGAGCCTGATTTCACTCGAGAAGGCGGATCAATTCCCGTAACCATTGCCTTCGAGAAAGCTCTGAATAAGAATGTCTTGTTACTGCCGATGGGCCGTGGTGATGATGGAGCCCATTCTATAAACGAAAAACTCGACAAATCCAACTACATCCAGGGAACCAAGACCCTGGGGGCCTATTTGCACTATGCTGCTGTAGAGCCTGATTTGTAACTAACCTAATCTACAATCTTCATTATTTTGGTATATTCACTGACAAACCTACCTACCTGTAGAAACAGCTCCCTCCCACTTTCTTCCTCCCAATCCTCCATCATACCCGCTCACTAAATTTCGGTGAAAGAGCAATAATCACGAGACTTTCTTATTTTAAGAAGTTGTGTTAATACTGGTTACACAGTAGAGAATCGTTTGCAAATAGTGTCAGTCTCCAGAAGTTACTAGTCTTTCGACCATGTCCAACGCTGCTGGTTTCGACCGCCACATTACCATCTTCTCTCCTGACGGCCGTCTATACCAAGTAGAATATGCTTTTAAGGCGATAAATTCATCTAATATCACCTCTTTGGCTCTAAGAGGCAAAGACTCTGTGGTGGTTGTGTCTCAGAAGAAAATTCCCGATAAACTGCTCGACCCCTCAACTGTTTCTTACCTATTTACGATCGCCCCCCATATTGGAGCCGTTCTCAACGGATCTATTGCTGATTCCCGAGCAGCAGTGCTCCGTGCTCGAGGCGAGGCCGCGGAGTTCCGGTACAAGTACGGGTATGACATGCCGGTAGAAGTCTTGGCCAAACGGGTCGCCGACGTCAACCAGGTCTATACCCAGCGAGCGTATATGCGGCCCCTTGGAGTTGCTATGACATTCATTTCAATTGATGAGGAGAAGGGCCCCCAAATATTCAAATGTGACCCTGCCGGATTCTATACTGGGTACAAGGCTACTGCTGCTGGCCCGAAGCAGCAGGAGGCTTCTAACCATTTGGAAAAGATACTGAAGAACAAATCGTACGTGGAAGGCGACTGGAAGACTGTGGTCGAGACAGCTATAAATGCTTTGTCCTCGGCACTCTCGGTGGATTTCCGCAAAAATGATCTGGAAATCGGCGTGGTCGGTGCAGGCTCCCCGCGTTTCCGAACGTTAACCCCAGACGAAATTGACGAAAGATTGATTGCCATTGCCGAGAGAGATTGAGGATCTCCAAGCTTTACTTAATGGTTTTTTCCTCTCTATTCTAGCCATGTATAGCCGCTTTAGATGGGGTCGATAGATATCCTGTTCTGTGACTCTTAGTTTGCAAGTAATGTAATAAAGACCTAGTCCTTTCTTTAATTTTTTTTTTCTTTAGTTTTATATCTAAGTTTAAGTATTGATTCTTCCTGTGCCATGTCGATACAGTAAGATCAGTGAATGGTTTTAGACTCTATTTTGTGCTTCTTCCCTCCTTTTTATTATCGCTGCATTCCAACCACTCTCCCACTGATACAGTCCAAACGACATAGACAACCATGTCAGACGTGCTTGGCACCTTGGTGGTGGTGATCATGCATGGAAAACATTTGACAAATGTACGATCTTTTGGAAAACAGTCTCCTTATTGTTTGGCACGGGTAGCCAATGTGGCTCACACCACGAATGTGGACGTGAATGGGGGACAAACCCCGCGTTGGAACTGCGAAGTCCGATTTGAGATTTTGCCTACTAAAGATCATCAGTTTATGAGACTGTCTGTATTTGATCAGCAGAAATCGAAAGTGGTTTTAATTGGCGATGTCGAGATCAATCTGGAGCCAGCGTTTTTGTCCGATTGGAAAACCGGGTATGATGGTTCTCACAAGCTCCATAACCGCGGGCACTATGCGGGTGATATTTTTATCGAAATGACTTATTATAAAACCCCGCCAGCTGGAGCAACTCGTCCGATCCCCATCAGTTCTCCTGTCGCAAATATTAGATCTCTTCCAAACACTCCAGTCCCAGACTCTCGGAGTGGAAGCCGGTCTAGCCATTCCTCCGAACGACGTCCCTTGCCGACAATCCCTACAAATCCCGAAACGAATACGTCGTATTCGCATGCTCCTAGCACTTCTCTGCCCGATATACCGGCCCTACGACCGTTGCCATCCATGTCGCGACCGTTGTCGCCGGTCCTGCCTTCTGTTCCACGGAGACCATTATCGGCCAATATTGAACTAAAGTCGAGTCTATCTGCAGCGTCCACATACCGTCCTATGTCACGCACAGAGAGACCGACCTCGCCTCTCCATGGAGCTCGACCCTTATCTACCCCTGGACATTCTCCGAATCCTAATAATCGATGGACAAACGGGCCTGGAATATGTGACGATACCACTCCAATTATGGCACCTCCGGACTCCAATTCTCCTAAAGGCAGCCGAAATGTGGCAAGAAAACCAGTCGGATCAGGAATCACAGTGTTAGAAACGAAACCGAAGCCCCATTCTTCTCCAGTTTATATTCCATACTCGGCCGAGTCTCTAGGCTCAGACCTAACTAAACCCGTCAATGATACTCGGGGACAAGACGTGCAATGGGCATCAACCCATGCTCCGGAACCCCGTGAAGTGTTTGGATATCAACCGAAAAGCGCCGGCGATATCATTGATCCGGGGGCTTCAGGTTACAAAGGCAACCAGCAATGGGAAGCTAGCAACATAAACCCTGTCCTGGACCGGACTAGCCCGCGAATGCCCCCAAAGATCCCCATAGGCATGAGTGCGGAGGAATACTACGAGTCTGAAATTCGTCCATCGAGAAGTAGAATTGATCTTTAATGAACTCTGATCATATCTTCCCGCTATCCGGCGAATATTGCCGGTTCTACTAAATCGCATTAATTGGCATATTATAAACATATATTTAATGAAACATTCATTCATGAGTATCACTATCACTTTCTACCATTTGTAATAAGATCCAGCTGGACCGTAGACCGGTTTCGACACGACCCGGCTAGCCAGTTTCTGGGCTCGAGCAAGCTTTTCGTTTGCTATCCTCGTACGAGTTTGTTCGGTCTTGACGATCGCAGATACACGAATAAAGTCGCGAGATATCCGGCCATATCGACTACGACCTTTTATATCGATCTCTTTAGTGCGACAGTTGGTTTTGCCGGCCCAGATCTGATCAAGGTACAACTCATTGGTCTTCATTCCCATCCGTTCCGAATGATCAGCAGCCTTCTTCAATAGCTCATAAACAAATCGGCCGGCTTTCTTCCGAGAAAATGTACATTGGTTAATGGCATCAGTTAGAGTTCGACGACGTAACATGCGTAAGAACGGGGTGACTTTCTTCACCGAGCTTTTAAACTCCTCAGACACAACATATGTGGAGGGCTCAAGTTGGTTTTTTAACCGCTTAGGAAGGCGTAACTGCAGGTTGTTGACGGATTTTTCACCGTTTTGCTGCGCCAGATACAAAACTTGCTCAGACTTGGTTAACAGCAGCTCATACGGCTTTTTCGGAACCGGTTTAGTTAATTTCTCTAAAACTTTGTCCTTTTCTAAATTTGCATCTAAATTAGTGACCTTGTCGGTATCGGTAGTAGTGATTTCACCAAATACTGAGTCTGCTTGACGGACAGTCGACCCATGCAACTGCCGGATACTGTGGAGAGGATTAATATATACAGACGGCCTAGCCAGACCAGTCAGACACCGGCGGAGTAACATTGCAGACTTTTAATAAGATCGATTTGGGCCAGTAATAGATTTCTGGACCTCTGTACGTAGAGAGAAATTAGTAGGGAACTAGGTTAAGAAGGAGTAATATAGTTTAGTTGCATAGCAACGACCTCAAGCGAACCTCTACAATTTACAAACCTAATTAGTAAAGCTGTACAATATCGGAATCATATAAACTAAGTAGAACTGGAAGCTATAAAGAGAGAAGAGTTAAAAAAGGACAGGTAGAAAGAGAAAATAGTTTTAAGAAAGTAAGAGGAATTTTTTCTGCTCCGAGTAGTTTGCAAAACCTTTAATAAGGACGGGGTCTGTCATGGTGGTATTCACCAGATGGAGAGAGTGAAGAATCAGATAGTCCAGTGGATCCAGGTGATTCATTGCGCATGTTGTCCATGTATCCACGAGGCTTGACGCCAGCTATGGCAGCCGCAGCAAGGTTAGTAACGGCGTTTTGAGGAAACTTCGATTTCTGGGCGTCCAAATGGGCATTGATATCCATAGTGAACTTTTGTTGCTGAGAAGAGAATACTGGATCGACTGTGTTGCGTTTTTTGCCACCGCGTTTAGGAACATAATCGTCAGGATGCAGACGTCGAATGTGCTGCTGTTTGTGAGTAGAAGCTTTAGGGCCCTTAAAGATGCGGTGGCAGATATGGCACTCTTCAGAGCGGTATTGCAAGCTGGTATTAGTACTGGTTCGAACTGGGGCATTAGGACGAACTGGTTTGGCAGTAGGTGTCTCGTCGCCAGTACTATTGCTCATGGCTGGAGGTTTCACACCGCCAGTAGAATAGTTGCTCATAGTAGAACTGGCAAGACTGGAGATAGATGACGAGAGAGAAGGAGTTTCTTCTAACGGAGGAACAATATTAGGGCGACGAGTGTTCAGCACCTGTGGATCAATTGGAGGCTGTCCGGAATCATTATGATCAAAATATCCCGGTCCTGGAACAATCGATTGCGAAGGAGGCATTTGCGAAGTTTGGTAACGAGGGAATCGAATACCCTCGACAGTTTCAATGGCGTCACAGATTGCAAGCAGTCCTTGAGCTTCAGAACTGACCATAATTATTCTTTTGAGTGAATTCTGAGTAAAATATTCTAAGCCAAAGCTAAGATGATAGAGTTTGACTAAAAAAAGAAAGAGGTTTGTAACTAAAGATGGAAATCCCTGTTTTGGACGATAACTGATATAAACCCTATATATGGATTGAATCGACCCGGTTAAAAAAAAAGTATACAGAAAAAAGAAAAAAACTAAACAGGTGAGTGCCTAAATTTCCCCAATAAACAATTGTTTCTCAAGCAAAAGTCAAGGATATATATATGGTAACCGGTTGCAGGGGAAAGATATAAGAGTTCAGATCGGATCTCGTTGGGAGGATTCTCAGAATTAGGAAAGTCCCGATGCGATTTCAGTTAAACTCGTTGGGAGGATGGATATTAATCCGTTGGGACAATAGAAAGATTAAAAAAACACCAGAGAGTAGTTGGAGAGACGCAGAAAGAGCAAAGGAATAGAATCCACTAGTTCTGGCTATGCAAACTAAATAATAGTAAGTTCGGCTGAAAGCACAAAAAAAGGCGTTCCTAAACCAATATAAAACTGCTAAGAGAGAAGATTCTATCTATAGCCAAGAATACCGCTATTATTGTGGCAAGTAACAACAGTCTAAACCAAAGCTACCAGTGGAAATATTGTAACCAGCAGCAGTAAAGGCAAGAAAAAAACTGGCCGCGACTCGTTTGATTCGAATAAGTTAGCAGTCAGTTTCCACAGACTATTAACAAGTAAACCCCAGAGAAAAAGCCAGATAGACAAGAAAGTGTCGAGGCGGTAGGTTATGAAGTGGGGGATACAAAAAGAAGAGGGAACCTAAACGACCCAGAGAAGGTTCTTAGCTGAGTTAACAGTACTTCTGAAACGAAAAACGTGTAGAGCCGAATACAGACGCTAGCTAGAAAGAAAAAACAGAGCTATATTTCTATCCAGCAATGATGAAGAATACAGTACGAGTATTCAGGGCTGACGAAATACAGAACTAGCGAGGAAGGCGCGAAAGGGGGAGAAAGTGGGAAGGAAGTTTGGGAGTTTGGAAAGTCGGGTTTGGCGGGGAGACCATCATCTGTCGGGAGAAGAATGCGTGACTGTGAGTATATACGCATTACTACTGGCTAGAAAGCCATGATAAGGTTCTAGTTGGGAGATAACCTGGGATGGTCAAAATTGAAAGGTAAGCAAGAAAACGGAATGGATACAGAGGATGAAGTGATTATTAATTTTGATGGAACCAAAATATGCAAGCGTTATATCATTGTTATCAAGTTATTAATAGGATTCATGAGATATTAAACTGGCTATAGCGGCTTCGAGGAGACAGACGACCTTTGAAATAGGGTTTTGCTATTCTCCCAGCAGAAACCTGGGGCGCTCATAGGTCCTTTTCCTCCCAAAGTCCACATTGGCAGGCACCCGAATTGGGAGGGATTACAGATAGGGCTAGATTTATGCCAGTCCAGTTTGGCTGAGGGGCCGAACTAGGGTAGTTGTGGTTTAACGACCAATTCTTTCAAGCAAAAGTATTCAAGCGAGAAAACGTCTAGCAAAAAAGAGACTATTAGAGATGGTGGTAGGGATGAGATCAGCTATGAGGACGTTTTCGCTTGTAATCCTCGCGGCCTTTCACCTTTCCTGAAGCCCCGATGGAGATATTGACTTTGGGAGGAACACTGAATCCGTAAGATTTGGCGACTTTAGCGAGATCGAGTTGGTCCAGCTGGTAAACGCTCTTTAGGTGGTGAGAGGCATAAGCTTGGAGGTAGGCCCGGTAGCCGTCTTTGGCACTGGCGTTCAAGTAATAGTTGGAAGCGACGAGCTTTTCCAGTTGAGACTGCACATTAGCGATTTTATTAGCCGGGAACTCGAACTCGTTCAATGGCACTTTGGCAGCTTTCAAGTAACGCAGGAACCCGAGCTCTGAAGGAGTCAAGAACATCAACGATTTGCCGCGGCCGTCAGAGCCCCGGGCAGTTCGGCCGACTCGATGGATGTAATCCCGAGGATCGTCGGGGGGATCATACTGGATGATCCAATCGACGGCAGGAATGTCGAGCCCCCGAGCAGCGACATCAGTACAGATAAGAATCCCTTGCTTGGCGTTACAGAACTCGAAAAAGGTGTTGGTGCGTTTTTGCTGCTTTTGCTTCCCGTGCAAGTCCAGCACGGGCAGATCGATATAGTTGAGTAGCTCTGAGTAGAATTTGACGGAATTGCACGACGACAGAAACACAATCACTTTTTTCTTCAGGTTTCGTTTCAAGAAAGAAAACAGTAACAAGAACCGTTTATCGGAGTCGCATACCACGTACCCTTGTTCGAGTCCAGCCACCGTCGCCACTTCGCCTTCTTTATCCTGGTTTACGTCAATATACAACGGCCCCGGGCGCAAAGAGATCCGGGCCAGATCTTCCACTTTGGTGGTCTGCGTGGCGGAGAAGAGCATGGACTGGCGGTCGTCTCGGGGGAGAATGCGAGCGATCTGTCGCATTTCGTCCTCGAACCCGATTTCCAAGATCCGGTCGGCCTCATCGATAATTAGCGCTTTCAGATTCTTGTATACAAACCCCGTGGTGTTCTGCAGATGATCCAGAAGTCGGCCGGGCGTGGCTACGAGAAGATTGATACCTTTAGCAAGCTTCTCGGCCTCTGCGCGACGATTCGCCCCTCCAATAGCAATGCCCACGGTCTGAGAATGGCCATGTTCGACTAGCTGACGAGCCACACCGAAGATCTGTAGCGCCAGTTCTCGAGTAGGGGTGATCACAATGACCCCGGTTCCGTTTCGGGGTTTGAAGCGCAAAGAGTGCAGCATCTCAATGGCCGGAATCAAAAAGGCCAACGTCTTGCCGGAACCAGTTTTCGCTGCACCCAGAACATCTTTTCCCGCCATTAGTGGGGGGATGGTTTTGGCTTGGACGGGAGTCATGGTAGTGAACCCCATGGCTTTGATGGCTGCCAGGGTGGGGGGAGAAAGAGAAAGCGACTCAAAGGTATTCGAGTCGTCAATAGAAGCTTCATCTGTTTTCTGTTTCTTGGAAGGCTGAGACATGATGCAGAGATCAAGGATCCAGAAGGGAAAAGTCGATAGCAGCGAAAGAGGAAAGAAAAAATATCGAGCGAAAGAAAGTTTAATTTAAGCAGCAGAAGGTGCCCAGTAGTTACAAGACGGTCTTTGCTCCCAACTCCTATATAGCTGTTAGGAACGAGATGAGGCAGCCAGGCGGGGGGTAACAGAAATCGCTGTCAGGACACAGTTCGTTGTTAGAAAACTGGAACTGGATACCAAGTCCTGAATCCATATCTAGTAGAATAGCACCAAATTACTTTATTAGAGAATTTATCGGGCAACTGTCACTACACTGTAATCTCCAATATGGCTGGGGTTAATCGATCCCCATTCCTAGTTGCCCGGCTCTGATTGGCTAATACGCCTTCAAATCAATGCAATATCTATTTTTATCCCAACCAAAACCCTCAAACATATATCCCCCTACCCTTTTCTTTCAATCTATCCTTTTTTCACTATCTACTCGCGTTCAAGTAGTTATTTCTGGTCCTTCATCATCCCTCCTTCTTATACTATCCGGCGCTTTTCTTCTTAATAGTATATATAGATACTGTTAAAGTCGATTATTTTTCTCCTGGGAAAAGTACTACCTACCCCTTTAATCACCTCGTATCTCTTGGGCTCCTGTAGTCTGTTATATAAATAAGACCCTTGAAACTTCATAAGTCTTCCGGCCCCTCTCCCTAGTTGATTTTTTTCTTTTTCTTCTCTTTTGTCCTCTTCCAAACTTGTATCTAGCTCTCAGGTATTTGGAGAAAAAAATATTGCTAGTCTCCATTAACTAGCTTTGTTACTCATAGTCTTCGTGTCATATTAGTCCCGTTTTCACCTCCTTTCAACCATGCATCTATGGTTCTTCTTCGCCACTGTGGCTCTGGCAGTCCGACAGTTGGTCACCGATTCTTTGTCTTCCTGCATGGACAATTCTGAATTATCGGCCAGTGTGTTTGCAGTCAACATTTTCCCCGATAACGGAACCATGACTTATGACGTCGTGGCCATCTCGACGGTCTCCGGCTACGTGGTTGCTAAAGCGTATGTGGTTGCTTACGGTATAACAGTCATTACTCAGACACTTGATCCCTGCTCGTTGGGCTTTGCCCAGCTCTGTCCCACCACCTCCGGCCAGTTCGACCTCAGAGCCTCCTACCAGTTAGACGATTCGCTGCTCGACCAGATCCCCGGCATCGCCTACACGGTTCCTGACCTCGATGGTTTAGTCAAGGTTGAGGTTTTCGAGGTCTCCTCCGACGGAGGGTTTGGACAGCAAGTGGCTTGTGTGCAAGCGTCCTTGTCTAACACCAAAACCGTCAACCAGCCTGTTGTCGGCTGGGTCACTGCGGCCATTGCTGGCGTCTCGTTGATCACCTCCGGTATTTTCGGCGCTATGGGCCACTCCACTACTGCCGGCACCATCGCTGCCACCACTCTGTCCTTATTCGGGTACTTTCAGTCTGTCGCCATCGTGAACATGGAGGCCGTTGAACGTGTGCCCCCCGTGGCCTCGGCCTGGGCCCAGAATTTCATGTGGTCTATGGGAATAGTCAATGTCAGCTTTATGCAGTCTATCTTCAACTGGTATATCCAAGCCACTGGCGGTCACCCCAGCATGCTTCTGCGAACTCATTTTTCGGTACTGGCAGAAAAGCGGACCCGACTAGTCCGCCGGTTTGTTGAAGAAGGCATCACCAGGGTCAAGCGCGCGGTTATCGAGCGTCGTGACAATGACAGCAATATTACTTCGGCTGTTATTGTGCGTGGTATTCGACGGGTTGCTTATTTAACCGGCATTGAAATCACCAACTTCTTCTTGACCGGAATGGTGTTTCTGGTCTTTGTTCTTTTCTGCTTCATTCTGCTCCTTATTTTGGCTAAGTTTTTCCTTGACTTCATGGCCCGTCGAAATGTCAAGGCCTTTGACCGTTTCTCTGGTTATCGCCAGAACTGGCGTACTATTCTCAAGGGAATCATGTTCCGCATGGTTCTCTTGGCCTTCCCACAAATCACCATCTTGTGTTTCTGGGAGTTCATTTCTTACGACAGCCCGGCTTGTATTGTGTTTGCCGCCGTGTTCATTTTGATCTCGTTCGGACTTCTGGGCTGGGGTTCGTTTATGGTGGTGCGTCTGGCTCAGCGCTCGATTGAAATCCACAAGAACCCGGCATACATTCTCTATTCTGACACAGTGACACTTAACCGATGGGGTTTCTTGTACGCTCCGTACCGTGCAGCTAATTACTACTTTATCTGCATCTTTTTGGTATACATGGTCGTCAAGGCTGCCCTCATTTCATTTGCCCAAAGCGCGGGCAAGGTGCAGGGTATCACTGTCTTCATCTTGGAACTGGCGTATCTCGTGGTTATGTGCTGGCTGCGTCCCTTCTTGTCCAAGAGTGTGAACATCATCAGCATTACGATCCAGTCGGTCTGTACTCTTAATGCTTTGTTCTACATGTTCTTCTCAAACCTTATGGGTCAGCCACAAGTGGTTTCCAGTATTATGGGATTGATCTTCTTTATCTTAAATGCAGTGTTCTCCTTAGGACTTTTGATCACGGTGATTGTGATGTGTTTCTGGGCCTACTTTTCTAAGAACTCAGATAGCAAGTATGCCCCTATGCGGGATGATCGGGCATCTTTCATTAAAGATGACACCGGAAACCAGTTCGGCCCCTCTTCTGGCACCGAGTTAGAAGCTTTGGGTGCTACTGCTCGAGGAGAAGACTTTATGTTCAACCGGTCTGAGGACAATGGATCGTCTCATTCCAGTTCCAGCTATTGGAACACCAAAGCAAACTTGAACACCTCATTTGAACGAAGAGAGTAGATTAGGTAAGATAGGATTAGCAAGTGGATTAAAAATGGAAATGGTTATATACCTTTAAACAGATAAAACCGGTAGTGGTACTTGGTAGTTATTCACTGTATTTAAAAATGACCTACCCCAAACTACTTAACTACTTACACACCCCTGCCCATCCCTGTCTGATGGACAAATTCATCATAAAGAAGACGCCGATAAATTCTCAGAATGGAGTTAGTTTAAGTCCTCAGAAACGTCGGAAAATTGCTGATGATCCAAATTACCTTCCGAATGTTTCCCAGGTTCTGAGCATTTGGCGTACTTTGCAACCTAAACTTCAAGTCCGGATCGACGAAGGATTATTTGAGGAATCCATCACACTTCTACAGGCATATGTGTACGATATTGATGAACTAGTATCGAGATCGGAACTTAACCAGCTGAAAGATGTAGACCTGCACCGAATGATCCCCAGCACTTTTATTTCGGGACTGCTTGCACTTTCCATCGGGCTGGTTCCCCAGGACGCGGTATCGGGGTACTCTAAACCAGAGGAAATCACTAGGGCTAAAATGAGCTTGAGAAGATCTGCATCAATGGTGCTGTGGAGTTTTTATAAGGTACTGGGTCCAAAGATCCTTCTGCCTTCTTTGCGCGGTGAAGACGATTCTAAGAGTACTAGTAGGATTGACTGTTTCAATCTCTGGAAACAAGCAGTTAGCCATCTTGATTTGTCTTGGGGGGTGTTGTGTAATATAGTTAACTATATTGACTTTTACCCTTATCGTGATTCGTACTATACTGCATTATGTACGTTTTTGGATATGGTACTAGAATGTCTCTGTGATTTAAGTCCTTCTACCCCTGTCAGTAAATGGTTATTCCGAGACTTTACGGTTGTACCAGGAACGTATAGTCGAATACGCTGGCAAGATATTATCCAGGACATTTTGCGGCCTAAACCACTTGATGAGCTAAAACTATCCTCATTGGCCCTGGATTATACTGCTTTAGCTCCCACTCGAAACAACTCGGGTCTCAAATATCGGGCTAAAATGTTGGACTCCTGCGTATATGCTGCAGCTTACGCCTCTAAACATTTTCCCGACAAGCCAGATCACGGGTTGCGCAACGTCGACGGTATGGTTGCTGCGATTGTAAGTAGTCTTGTACCATATTCTGGCGAGGATCTGGAGACGCTCTGCCACTGGACCTATATGGACGATTTTGAGGAGTTAGTCATGTATCGCCGAAGGATTATTGATGAGATGTTGGCTCAACTTTTCCATATTGATTTGGAACCAACCGATTTTACTATGGGGATAGCTACTATTCACCAGAAAGTCACTCCGTCTACACTACCTAACGAACCCTTACAGGTTAAAAAGTTTCTAGCCTTATACTACTCGGTGTTTTTGCTGCAATCTGATCCTTCTAAGTTTTTAGCCGCAAGCGAAATATTTTTATGCCAGTTTAAACCCGAATCAACCAATATATTGCACAGAATTCTGACTTATAAGCTAGTTACAAAGGAAGGTTTGACAAATTAAAACCTTATCTGGATTGATGTGCTGGGTAGATCTTTTCTGGCTGTGATTTTGACTACACCCATCAAACTTGACACATCCCCCACTTTAATCGCCATGTTTGCTACCCCTGTTAGTGTCAAAAAGTTGTCTTTAGCTTCATTCAAAGAAACCAATATCCCTAAAGTGGATACGCCTGCTCCCACAGTTTCTAATAAAGCCGAAGCAAACTCACGCTGCTCTTCAAGTAACTTGACCCCGATTCCTAAACGAGACCAGTCTCTTGGACGCTTTAAAAAATATACAGAATTCCAAAATCAGGTCCAGTTCTTGAATCAGACGATTCAGCAAATGGAAGAGACTCTTGTTGATACATCAACCCCAAATTCTCCCTCTAAGAAGTTTGGCTTCAAGAAAACTAGACCCGGCCATCCGAATACGAGGATTCTTGATTCACTCCAGCAACTGAAGTCAATTGCTTCATCTTTGAATACTCTTAGCGGGTCTATCATGGCTGAGCATAAAGAATACCGAGAAGATCTGCTTTCGCCGTCTGGTTCTACATCTGATGCTTCTTCGCGTTCTTCTAAATCCTCCCCTGATCCTTTGTACCTCGGAGACGACAAAGAATTATATCTAAACGCATACTATGCACAGGAACAGAAACCAGCCAATTACACTAATAGGCCCATTAGACACTCCGAGCACCTTAGGAATCTGTCAAATACTGCCGCAGGTAACCCCAGTGAAATTTGGTTACATACTAAATCTGCTCGTACTAAAAGAGCAGTGTCTTTGCCTGGGATACCAGATCTTCCCACTGTTCCGGAGTTTCCTGATCAGCAAGAACGACACCGCCAACAGTCCCTCCCCGGCCCCGCGGTAATAGATGAGCCATCACCAACTTGCCAGGAAGATTACGATTTATTGGAGTCAAATAGCTTCGCAGTAGGTCATCCATCACGGTATAAAGCCGATATGCCAACTAAAAAACCGTATAAATCTCGAGCTGTTTCCATAGATTATGTTCATGCTCATAGTCGAACTGGAAATGCGTCAGATCTGCCAGTAAGATCTGGCAAATTAGGGTTCTCCACCCCTTCCTCCTCCAAGATGGAAAGAGAGTTCTGGTTTCACAAACCTCCCCGAATGCGCTATTCCACTATATAACTAATTTTGTCGATGTGAGGAACACCACGATAGTGTCCACCCATCGGATATACTACCGCGCAATGTAACTATATAAGATAGATAGTTTAATTTCCTTATTATTACTTGGAGTTAAATATCTAGAGTTACTCTTTAAGGTTAAACCGGGAGGTAGATAGTAGTAACTCTAATCGATGTGATGGATGATTACCCAGACAATTACAACCTAAAAAATCCCCTTAGCTTAGCTACCTGATTTACCTCCCCACTCCAAGATTAGGTTTATCTATAGATATCTCAATTGCCAGATTGTGACTATTTGAGAAATTATATCTTGATTTCTATCTTACATAGCTAGTTATTTAAATGACATACTACATTGGCGTGGATGTGGGCACCGGCTCGGCTCGAGCCTGTTTAGTGAACAAGTCCGGTGAGATACTGCAACTGGCTAGTAAAGAGATCACTAAATGGGAACCTAAAACAGCCTATTTCAATCAGTCGTCTACAGAGATCTGGAATGCATGCTGTTATTGTGTCAAAACAGTGGTGGCTTCTGCGGGCATTGACCCCCAGTCGGTGAGTGGCATCGGGTTCGATGGCACCTGCTCCCTGGTGGTGTTGAACGAAACAACCAATGAGCCTATGGCAGTCGGCCCCAATTGGAACGAGTCTAATCAAAACATTCTTTTATGGATGGACCACCGGGCCGAAACAGAAACTGAGGAAATCAATGCCACTAATCACAGTTTGTTGAAGTACGTGGGAGGAGCGATGTCGGTGGAAATGGAGATTCCCAAGGCCAAGTGGCTCAAGGAGCACATGCCGGCCGGTACTTTTTCTCAATGCAAGTTTTATGACCTGGCTGATTTTCTAACGTTTAGTGCGACGGGGTCTGAAGCGCGATCTTTCTGTTCCGTGGTGTGCAAGCAAGGATACGTGCCAGTGGGCGTAGATGGCAGCCTCAAAGGATGGTCGGCGGAGTTTCTGGAATCTATAGGACTGGAGGAACTGACAGAAGACAACTTCCGGCGCCTTGGCGGTGTGAATGGAGAAAACGGCCAGATCCTTTCGGCGGGAGAGTTTGTGGGCAAACTGTCTCCAGAAGCGGCAGCAGCGTTAGGACTAACGGTTCATTGCTCGGTAGGATCTGGGGTGATAGACGCCTATGCTGGATGGATAGGCACAGTTGCTGCCAAGTGTGACTTGAGCGAGACGTCCCTTCTGCCATCCTCGCCTGATTTGGACCAGTTCACTACTCGATTGGCCGCGGTGGCCGGAACTTCTACCTGCCACCTAGTGATGTCTCAAAAGCCTATCTTTGTGCCTGGAGTGTGGGGGCCCTATAAAGATGTTCTCTTACCGGACCATTGGATGGCTGAAGGTGGCCAATCTACCACTGGAGAACTGTTGCGGTTTGTGGTAAGTACCCATCCGGCCTATCCAGAACTGCTGCAGAAATCCCAGGAGGCAGGAACGAACAAATTCGATATGTTGAACAGCATACTGGAAAAAATGTGTCAGGACACAGACTCTCCGCATATTCCTTATTTAGCTCGTCACTACTTTTTCTACGGGGATCTCTACGGAAACCGCAGTCCGATCGCCGATAGTCGAATGCGGGGCAACACAGTTGGCCAGGAAATGGATGACAGTCTAGAAAACCTGGCGTTGCAGTATTACGGGGCCATAGAGTTTATAAGTCAGCAAACCCGTCACATAATCGAAACTCTTAATAAAGCAGGACACGACGTTCGCACTATCTTCCTCTCGGGCGGACAGTGTCGTAATAGCTTGTTGACCTGGCTTATGGCGACTGCCTGCTCAGTAGAGGTAGTAATTCCTCGTTACATTGATGCTGCTGTGGTATTGGGTGCCGCCATGCTGGGGGCTAAGGCTGCCAGCTATAAAAACGGCCAAACCCGGCCCTTGTGGGAGATCATGGCCGAGATGTCGAAAGAGGGGAAAGTGGTCCGGCCATCCTCAGACAAGTCTATACGCGTTTTGTTGGATACCAAGTTTGAGATCTTTTTGGATCAGGCTTTTCGACAGCAGCAGTACCGAGCCAAGGTCGATACTGCCTTGCAACAAGCCAAGGTGATGAAACAGGAATAGATCAACTAAACAAATCACTCACAGCTACATCACTCGGACTGGGTTTTCTTTATAATTTAATTTCGAAATATATACCTCAATATAATTAAACTTATCTGTATAGCGTTCCAAGTGGCGTTCTCACTGGACTCATTCACTCAAATATGATTCGACTTTCAAAGTCTTGTGACAACTAGCACATGCCCCAATTAAGCTTCTTCTCTTGGACCTTTCACTTCACTTTACCTTCCGTCACCACATATTGAGAGTTACGGCTTTTCTTGAGTCTAAAAACGCAAGGTATCGATCACAATCTCATTATAAACTTCTCTCTAGCCGGACTTATCTGGATTTAGTCCCCCAGATTCTCATTTACAATACTGGTGGTCCACTATTGCTATGTCTAAATCACCACCACCACCACCATCTACTGCTGTTAATCCGGCTGACCACCAGCAAAAACCATCGGGGTCCAGTAATACCCCGACTATTCTACCCCCAATATCTGCATTGCCCCCCGACCCAGCTGCTGGTGCGCCTCTGTTCAGTCAGAGTGAGACTATTGCCTTTTCAGAATTCTTCGACAATGTCGCTGTCGATCAATACTTTATGCTAGACCCGAAAGTACCTGAACATTTGCAGAAGCCAGGTCTAGCTTCTTTTCCTCCACCACAAACGACTGCTTCTTTACGCCAAGCTCATACAACATCTGCTGAATACCCGCCTTATCCTTATGCTCAACATCCCCCCAACCCAAGCTCTCAGCCCGATATTCGTCCTGGCCCTCAGCCCTCTTATAGGTCTACCAATACATACCCAGACTATTCGACCAAAGCAGCTGTTGCCACCCTCACAAATCCTTATCCCAAAACGGGCCCTGTTTCAGAGGCCTCGGGCGCTGGCTCTGATGCCGCGACCATGGATAAACGCCAACGGCATGTTTCGAGCGAAAAGAGACGCCGTGATCTGATAAAGCTAAAGTTTGAGGAGATCTGTTCCTTAGTTCCAGGGTTGAATGACGGAGTCCATAGTCGTGCAGAGATACTGGAGCAGCTGATTGACTATGTCGGGATAGCTGATTCCAAGAACAAAGAGCTTCGTCAGTTGATTGAAGCCTCTGAGAAATAAGGTTGACTTGCAGTACATACTTTCTAGGAATCTTATTGATGACAAGGTATATTATTTTTCTTACCATGTACATGAATCTTCGTAATAGGATAGTCTGACCTGCCGCTTTATCAGACTATCGGCTGCTATCCGTGCTTCATCATTACACCTTGATGGTCCACATACAACCAAAGCAACCTGGTCTGGTTCCGAGGCCAGCTCGTCTTCGATTATGTTTGTTACCGACGGTCGGCCTATGATCACAGAAACATTTTGCGGATGGTCGCTGGTGTGGTTTGACACACTGTTTCCTAAAACATGCAGTACAACCCGACCGTTTCCTGTGTCTAAGTTCTTTAAATCAACTTGATTGATGATATCTATGTCCTTAACAATCCAGTACAGTACGAACTCTGGAGTGTTTTTGAGGAAAGACCGCGACCGTTCGGCCAGCTCCAGCGCATAAGAATACACTCCGCTGATACCTAACCCTCCGGCTAGAAACACCACTTTCCGGTATGGAGTAAGGTTCCAGTGGTGGCCATAAGGACCTTCGATCCAAATTGGCCAGATGCATTTGGGGAGCAAAGAAGTGCAGATATGTTTATAAACATACCTAGTGATCCCATTCTCTGCCTTGATGAGAAACTGCAGTTGGTTGGCGGAGGAATCATAGTTTAAGCACGAAAAAGGGTGTGATTGCCAAAACCAAGGGCCCCAGAAGTATATATAATAATAATGGCCAGGCTTGAAAAAGGATATGTCTCGTTTAGGTACCACTCTCACCGAGAAAACGTTATGCGACCGGGCCGTACATTCCGCCTGGAGGAACATACCATGATAAATAACTCGGCCTAAACGAAGAAGTCTATCTAGCGCCCATAATGCCATTGAACCCCATACATATTCAGTCCAGCCAAATGGAGCACAATGCTTATAGCACGACACGAGAAAGACGAGAGAGAGCGCTATGTGAAGAACTAGGAAAACCTCATAACTTTTATGACGGCACCAATAGAGCGACTGAATCAGAATGGTGGCAGTTGCTAGAAGGGCCAACTGTCCGAATACGATATACATTGCCCCAAATCCAGATTTTGCGGAGGCCGCAGACGAAACGCGCGTTTCCAAGTACAGGTAATAATGGCATATGGTGTGAATCGAAGCGTGGGTGTACATCATTCTGGCTATCCAGCGATGGAAGAGTATCATTGAATCATATGACCAATGAGTGAAAGTCATGAGCAGGTTGTTTCGAGTACCGAAAAGTATGATTAGTGGCAACTGGGCGTAAGCTAAGATGCCAGTGCGATCGGCTAAGTACCGCACGACCTGTTGGTGGTACGTCGGGAAGAGAGCAGAGCTGTTTAGGAATGGATAGAAGGAACAGACGAACAGTACGTTCATGATCAAGTAGATTGATACCAGTATTCCGTCGGCGCGAGTTGGTATGGACGCCAGAGGGAACCCCGATATCGAGAGCGGTTGCGAATGCTTTTTGCCTACCAGCGGCCGCACCGGGAAGCTAGAAGATAGAGAGAGCTTTCGAGAAAGGAAGAAGTATAGCGCCATTGCTCCTCCTAGAACGAAAAAGAATGACATGCAGTATAGTCCAAGAACAGTAGAATAGGTTCTGTTCCGGTAAAAAGCCTCTACTGGATAGTAGAGCTGGTCCAAGGTATGTTTGGAAAACAGAATGGGCGTAGAAGCTTTGGCGTTCGGCTGCGGAACAGCATAGTGTGTCGCATTCTCAAGAATCTGACTAAAGTTCATCAAGCCGGCCCCGCGTAGAATACAGGATTCCTGAACAGTTTCCCAGGCTTCAGTGGCTCCAGGGAGATCGGACCCATAGTAGTGGTTAACACACAGAGCCAAGGTACCCTGAGCCTGTGGAGCAGTACAGAGGCATTCCAGACGATTTATACAGCCGAAATCCTGTCTGACAGTCAGGCTCAAACAAGTAGCCCCCACTGACTTTGGTAAGGGAGTAGAAGAACCGATGGTTAGCTCAGACTGGGGGAAACCCAGAGCCTTTGAAACCAAGTGGACGGTCATAGGTAAGGACCGGGAAGGTTGGTCTGTCCTCCCAGAAATACAACGATGAAAAAGAGAGTTCGTGGAAAGTAGGGGCTTATCTTGAAGCGGAATAATAGATACAGTCCTTAGCAGTTCAGCAGAGTCTGAATTTTCAACCCGGAAGTTATCAGATTGTTTTACGTTCTCCCGATGGATCCTGCGGTTTTGATAGGCTCGGGAAAAGATTAGGTTTTAAGGTCCTGATGTGGCTTGGGAACTGCCGCACTCGACTCCACATAAAATACATCTAGCGGCATTGGAAATGAGGGTTCTATATGCGGTTGGTAAATATGAAAACTATGCACAACTTCTACTCAACTTATACAGTTAACGGTATCTAGTTTCCGTTTTTTTCTGTCTCTCTTTTTACTGCTGGGTATTAGTTAACCGCCAGTACGCTCTCTACCGAAAACTATGCGCTTGTCTATTGTTCTGGTAACAGTGGCAGCAGTCATAAGCACAGTGGTGGCACGAAAACCTGTTCTGGCCCCTATTTCCATTTCCGGGAAGCATTTCGTTGACTCGTCCGGCCAAGCTTTCTTCATTAAAGGCATAGACTATCAGCCAGGAGGAGAAGGCGGGGTATATCATGGTCGAGATCCCTTGAGTGACGGAGGAACGTGTGCACGAGACATCTACTTGTTGCAGCAGCTCGGCGTTAACACTATCCGAGTCTACTCGGTAGATCCCTTGATCAACCATGACGAGTGTATGTCGATGCTGGCCGCGGCGGGAATCTATGTGATCCTGGATGTGAACTCGCCCTTAAGCGACCGGCACTTGCATCGGTATGAGCCCTGGACCACGTATACTGGAGCGTACCTTGAGAATATATTTGCGGTTGTAGAAGCATTTGCAGCCTACGACAACCTGCTGGGCTTCTTCATTGGAAACGAGGTGGTCAACGATGCCACTTCGGCTGCGGAGAGCCCGGTGTACCTGAAGGCTCTGGTGAGAGATGTGAAGACCTACATGGCGGCCAGTCCCCGGATCAAACGCAAAATTCCGGTGGGGTACTCTGCCGCCGACGATCTGCGGTTCCGGGTATCTCTGCCGCGGTACTTGACGTGCGGGCCGGAGATGGAGTCGGTGGATTTCTACGGGGTGAATTCCTACCAATGGTGCGGTCACCAGACCTTGCACAGTTCTGGGTATACGTTTTTGATCGAAGCGTACTCTGACTTTGCGGTTCCGATTATGTTCTCTGAATTTGGATGCAATGTAGTGCAGCCCAGGCTATTTGAGGAGATAGAGGCCCTCTTCTCCGAGGCCATGACGCCGATCTTTTCGGGAGGGCTGGTCTACGAATATAGCCAGGGACCCAACAATTACGGGCTGGTGGAGATCGAGGCGGACACCGGGGCTGCCACCACACTCCGAGACTTCTACACGGTGAAAGAACGATATCGCGGTGTGGGAGATCTCAAACGGGCGCCCAACACCACAGTGACCCGGACCATGTCGTGTGATCCGTCCTACGCCAATCTGAACATCGGAAGATTACCGGAGGCTCCGATCGACGCAGGGATTCCGCTGCCGAAGAGTCGCTTTAGCGAATCCGGGCTGCGAATCATCAACACGGTTTCGAGCCCGTATAAAGTATACGCAGCCGCCAATAAAGACCAGGAGCCACGGTTGGTGGAGGAATGGGGGCTAAAGTTTACTCATGATTACGCCGCACATGGGTCATTGGCTGTCATCAAGCCAGCCAGGTCCACGAGCAACCATAATCCGCCAGATCAGGCCAGCATAGCCGCAGCCCAAAAGGTCGGATCAAAGCTGGATCGCTTGGACAAATCCACTGACATGGACAGCTATTATGGGCACAGCAGCGATGGAGCACCGGTATTGGCCGATATGGCAGAAGAGCTCAGTAACACTGGCCATAGAATCCAGGCAGATTTTCGCAGTGTACACCTGTTGGAGGTTGTTATTGGATTATTGCTCAGTCTCGCGTAAACCTTATCTCTAGCTGAAATCACCTATATGTCCCGGCTATGGTCGGATCTAGATTACATCAAATCGATATAGATATCCTCGAGCCACTCAGATAGAGCAATGTGGCTAGTCCACCCCCCAAATAAAGGCCAATAGGAAGACGTGGGGAGAGACAGAAATGTAGAATTTAGCTTTGGGCTTTCTTGCCATGCTCCACATAAAAGGAATACACGCTAGGCAATTTAATATAACTTTATTTCTATAAATATTCTGGCTACCGGTTCTTGTCTCCGAGAAACACATCATCTATAACCCCCAACAAACCCTGGATGGACTCTTGGCATTTTAAAGAAATATGCCGCCCAAAACCAAGAAATACGGCAGATCGGCCTGACATGTACACTTACTGACCGTGTGTATATGATCGAGCCATATATCTAAACCGGATTAACCGAATCAGATCGGTTTAACTCAGCTCTAATCTACAAGACGGCCAAGATAGCAGGCCAAAAAGGGAGCCGGTTCAAAGTTCCGAAATTCACTTTCATAACTTAATTGTTGGTTAAACTTATAGAGAGCGATAGCTGGAAAAGTACCAGGGGGGCTAGAGGGGGAAGGTAGGACGGTGTGTGTAATACCCTATTTAAGCTATCTAATTATGTCCCAGGTCGTGTAGAGCTTATTTTTGAGGTTGTAATATACGATCACAGGACCAGCCTGGGCCAGTTACGATGCGGTGCTACAGATCAGAGCAGATAGAGCACAAAAAAATAAAGATGTTTGTTTCAAAAAAGCAGACTTGTTTGGCCTTTTCCAGGTCTAGTGCTATCCCACTGATTTTCTGGCTAGCTGCCGATTTGGCTAATTAAGTAACTGCTTTTAACATTTCCGTAATTAAAGTTGCGGCCAAGTCGACCCTGCAATTGGTCAATATCATCTCAATTAACAACATCACGTGTATGGCTACGGTATCTTCGACATCGCAAAGCCTTCTGCCGCCGGGTATAAGTTCCATGTAAATTAATATAAGAAGAGAATGTATATAGTTGGTATTATTCCCGACCATCTCTGTCTGTTGTCCCTACTTTTGTTTTCACTTTCCTCTCTTCTTTCTTCTTCTGTAGGCACTTCTGTAGTCGATCTTGTAACTACTTTGTCGCTGTAGAACCTACGTGATATATACCCTTCTCTCGCCAATCTTGCTAGATTTACCTTCATTGTTGTGTGTGAGTGTGTGTTAACTGTGCAATACCATGACTTCTGTCAGATCTACACGCAGCAAATCGTCCTCTGCTAAGCCGTCTGTAATGTCGACCGAGGAATGCGAGCGTCAGCTGGCGCAGAGCAGTCAGCTTCCCCCGCGTAAACGGGCTCGAACTGAAGACGAACGGCACCGACGTCAGCTCGAAAGAATTCTCCGTAACCGCAAAAGCGCTCAAATATCCCGGGAAAAGAAACGACGGCAGTTGAGCCTGCTGCAAACCGCAAATGTGGCCCTGCTGCAGCACTGTCGACGGCTGGAACAGTCTAACCAAGGCCTCAACTCTTTTCTCCAATCATTGCCAACCCAGCTCCGCCCGGATATCTCGGACCCCCAGTTCCACTCCATCCCCTCGCTGGCCTACCTCGAACCCTTGACGGAAACCCCGGGCAATGCCCTCGGCCTGCTGTCTGGCCAAGGGCTCCCTCTGCCTACCCCGGATGTCAGCAGAACGGCAGATGCCTTGCTGAATGGCCAGTACACATTGGAGCAGCTGTTTTCTGTGGAGCAGTCTAGCCCCAGGGCCGGGGATCTCGGTCACCACACGCCATCGTCCGGATGCAGTAGCCCCTTGTTTATGGAAGATCACGATGATGACTGGGACTCGATGGGCCGACCCTCGTTTTCGGCCCGCCGACACACCACTCATCTGGAGCGGATAAGTCTTCCCTACGACAAAGAGAGTTTTCTCCCTACTCCTTTCACATCTCCTACTTATTCGTCTCCCAACTGTTCGGATCCGTCCCTGATTCCTAACTCGTCGATCTCCTCGACCATGTCCCTCGAGCAGGATTCCACCCCGTTTTGTCCTAACAGTTTTGCTGAGCAAATGTTTATCTCCTGCGATTCAAATATAGGTTTCTCCGACATATACGGCATAAATAACTCTTTTTCTTCGTCGGTCTGTGGCCAGCCTATGCTCTATTCCAACCCCGTCTCGTTCGAGCCTCCTAGCTCAGCCAAGAACGAGAACGCGGCCGAAGAGAGAAAAGTATTGCCAACTTCCTTTTCGGGAA
The DNA here is from genome assembly GCA_030574535.1 of Tortispora starmeri. Taxonomy (NCBI): domain Eukaryota; kingdom Fungi; phylum Ascomycota; class Trigonopsidomycetes; order Trigonopsidales; family Trigonopsidaceae; genus Tortispora; species Tortispora starmeri. The sequence goes on along the minus strand of JAJMFD010000001.1, from coordinate 481,873 downwards.
AAGACGACTATAAGAACGACAAGTATGCTGGATCTGAGACGAGTTTTCAGCCATTAGTATCGGTCAAACCCGACCCCATTCCGGAAAGCGAACGCCAGCCTCCAGTTATGGCCGTGCATTGATCTCAATCTAGGTAGGCTTTTTCCTCCACAAGATGATTTCTTTTATTTCCCCTGTTTATACCTTACAGTCATTGATTGACTCCTCTTCTCCCGAGAGTCCTGCCAGTACACTTCGTTCTCACTATTGGAGTCTCTGTGGCTTATATCTGTTTCCCTTCGTTATCTTTATCTTTCCTTTTGAATGCCAGTTTTTCGTATAGATGTGATAACTGGAATAGGAAAACGGTTCAACTTTACTTTCTTTGTTGCTTGGTTAACACGTTCTTCTTGTTTATATTCCTTCTATGGTTGGTTTATCCTTCTAACTATTTCTTTTATTTGAATAGTCTACTGTTACCCATTTCATATTTCTGTTCAACTAGAAAATTCTCGCACTTTTCTGCGGATATCTGACTTGACAGGATTATGCTGGCTTGGTTTGGAGCAGTGTGATTGTTCCCTTGGTATTACGTTTTAAAGAAACTAATGTATATTATTAGTCTTATAAAAATACTGGGTAGTACTAGAATTTCGTTTCATAAAATTTAAGAAAATTGTATTAACTTAGTCTGGGCTTGGTAAACCTTGCAAAGTCTTGGCAGAGAGAACTGTGTCCTAGTTTTTCTGGATAGTCGAAATAAAGTAAATTCAGTCCAACGGCACGATTTCCGGTTTCCGCAGGGTCCTGGGGGGATGGGATCACCTGATATTGGATTGTCCAGTTAAAATATTAGGAAATGGATAAATTGTGGCATTTTAAGTTTCGTTTTTCCGCCAGTAGTATTGGTTCTAATAGAATAAACGAAGAAGTATTACCTCGTAGAGCATTGGCTCGAGCTTATTTGGTCGACCAATGAAAATCGTTCTATTTGACCATCTGCCAGAGTGACAGATCCCTTAGGGCGAGTGAGGAGAAATATAAATAGCCACGAAATCGCCCGAGTATTTTGGGTATTAGAAACTCTAGAAATCATGGTCTGCTGCGGAAAATCTACTTCTTGTGTCTGTGCCCAGGAGGCACGCTGCTCTTGCGGCGCTCAGCCGGCTCGGGCTTGCGTCTGCGACAAAGCTGCAGTGGAGAATGCTGAGGTAGCTAACGGTTGCTCCTGCGGAATGCGCCAAGTAGGCAAGTGCACTTGTTCCCGTGCTTCTGCTGAAAACAGTTTACGTGAAGGAGAGACCGATTTCACTAATATGAAGTAGACTTTCTTCTCCTTTTAATATCTCAGCTTTCAAGATAATCGGCGGATCGATCTGATAAGATTAGTGTTTTTTTAAGTATAAAGCTTATTTACGAAGTATAATGATTACGATTTCTTAATACAATATGAACTTAGTTGTGTTTGGCAAAGCTAGGGGTACCCCCTTTGTTTACAATCTACCGTAAGAATTTATCAATGTACACATAGTATTACTTGACGAGGTGCAAGAATTGCATTGCAATGCATTCAAGACTATTTTTAACCAACCAATCCCTAAAGGTTTTTGTGCACATCCCGAGCCGATGCTTGATGGTTGGGGAAGACCAAAGTATTGGCAATAACCGTGTTTTCACGACGAGAAGCAGTGAAGACAATCAGTTCGGCAATATCTTCAGCTACCAAAGGCTCAGCTCCTGCATAGACAGCCTTGGCTTTGGCTTCGTCGCCTCGATAGCGAACAATTGAGAACTCGGTCTCCACTTGGCCCGGGTCGATCTCGATCACGCGAATCCGGGTGCTGATAAGCTCTTTGCGGAGAGACTCGGTGAAAGACCGCACAGCAGCCTTGGTAGCACAGTAGATGCCACCGCCGGGATATGGGTCTCGGCCCGCAATTGAGCCAAGGTTGATGATGTCACCTTTGTTGCGGGACTTCATCTGTTTCACCACCGCTTGGGTCAGGGCCACCAGACCAATTACATTGGTAGCAAACATCACGTCGACATCGGCAGCTGCGATCTCGCCAATTGGCTCGGTACCGAATACCATTCCTGCGTTGTTTACCAAGACGTCGATCTGCGAGAAAGGTTCCGGCAAGCTGGCAACAAATTCGGGAATCTCTTTGGTCTTGGTCATATCGAGCGCAGTGGCAAGCACTTGGATGTCGGGATACTGCTCCTCCAAGGATTTCTTCAAGGCCTGCAGCCGGTCGACTCGACGAGCAGTGAGGACCAGCTTCAGGGCCCCATTAGCGGTGACGGCAAACTCCCGGGCAGTGGCCTCGCCTATACCGGCCGAAGCCCCGGTAATTAAAACCGTCTTGCCTTTGAGACGCTGGGCTGCTTTGGAATCAAAACTCGACATCGTTGAAAGCTGCTGGATTGATGGGGCGGTCGGTAGGTTTATATAGTTGTATGGGTGTCGGAGATGACGTTTGCTCGGGGCCCGAAGGGCTAACCCTGTGGGGATGCGCCATCCCGACCGTAGTCGGGCAACTGGCGACAGCATCGTTGCAAAGCTTAAATTGCGAGTTCTGGTTGGGAGCAATAGAAATTTCTCTTGGTCGGTCGAGCCTTTAAATATGCTTTTTTCCAGGTCGGCTAGGAGGTGGTGGCTGCTCATCTGTTACCCGGCCTCATCCCATCGCACGTCGTCCGGGGAGGAACACACACACCACACACACTTTGGCAGCGTTTTGGCAGCGTTTTGGCAGTAGTTTAGTGTGTATATCTGCATATTTACATGGGACATGTTACGACAGGCCAAATTGTCGAAACAAGGCTCCGGCCCGAACACCATGCGCGGTAAGTTGATTCCTGATATTTGTCCTCTTCGAACTATATAGATGTCTAACCTACCCAGGTCTGGTGCAGTTTATAACTGACCTAAGAAACACAACCGATCCGGCATTGGAACAGCAGCGAGTAAATGCAGAGCTAGCTCATATACGGGTCAAATTTAAAGATCCGAATCTAAGTGGCTATCACAAGAAGAAGTACGTCTGCAAACTTCTGGTGATATATGGCCTCGGGTACAGTTTGGACTTTGGTCATCTGGAGGCCGTGGATCTGCTGGCAGCCAGCAAATACTCAGAAAAGCAAATCGGATATCTGGCAGTCACTATTTGGATCAACGAGAATGATGCCCTTGCCAACCTGGTGGTGAATTCTATCCGGAAGGACCTGCACAGCTCCCACGAACCTCACAACTGCTTGGCTCTCCAGTGTATTGCCACTATCGGGTCTCGAGATATGGCGGAGAATCTGGCTGATGATGTACAGATGCTTATGGTGTCGCCGATCGCTCCACCAATGGTTCGCAAAAAGGCTGTCTTGGCCATGTTGCACCTGTACCAGAAACACCCGGCAGCTATCAAGCCCCAACTGTTCGATCGGGCTATTGCTTTGCTGGACCATGAAGACTTGGGCATTGTCGGTGCGGCTATTGCGTTGATTTACGTCATGGCCGAACAGAATCTGGACCCTTTTTATTCGGCCTATATTGCTGCCGCTCGCTTATTACACTCCTTGACCGTACTACAAAGCTGTCCGTCAGCTTATATCTACTCTAATGTGCCGCATCCCTGGCTCCAAGTGCGTCTCCTTCAATTTCTTCAGCTATTCCCTCCTTCTAATGACCCCGTAACCAAAGACTATCTTCACTCTTCCCTCAGTTACATCCTATCCAACTACGCCATCCCCGCCAAATCCATCCAGCAGTCGAATGCTCAAACCGCCATCGTATTTGAGGCCATAAATCTGATCATTCACTCCTTTTTCTCTTCTTCTTCATCTTTATTAAAGTTAGCATACTCTCGTCTTGGAAATGCGTTGGCCTCCTCGGAGATCAACGCCCATTACCTTGCATTGGATAGACTGGCTTATCTAGCCTCAACTGTCGCTGATCCTTCCCCTGTGAGGAAGCACATGCCCACAATTCTTCGATGTCTACACAACCGTGATGTTTCTATTCGCCGCAAAGCGCTCGATCTCATATATGCTCTCTGTGATTCTAACACAGTAGTTCCTATTGTTCATGAACTCCTCCATCTACTATCTACTGCAGATCCGTCTCTTCGAGAAGAACTTGCGCTGAAAATTGCTGTGCTAGCTGAAAAATCTGCTAGTGACCCCCAGTGGTACATGTCCACCATGATGAGGTTGGTCAATCTGGCGGATACCCAGGCCCCAGATGAGGTATGGGCCCGGGTGGTGCAAATTGTCACCAATAACGAATCAGTTCAAGAACATGCTGCCAAGGATGCTATGTACTATTTATTACGCCCGAATTGTCATGAGACGATCTATAAACTGGCGGCATATATTCTAGGAGAGTTCGGGCACCTCCTGGTGCATGTCGACGGTTGCTCTCCCCATGACCAGTTTGCGGCCTTGCATAACAAAATGCAGTTATATCATTCTGCCACTAAAGCTGTGGTTCTCAGTACTTTTCTAAAATTTGCCAATCTCTTTCCTGAACTAAAACCTTCTATTCTCAATGTGTTTGACCAGTATATCACATCTCCAACTCCTGAACTACAACAGAGAGCTTCTGAATATCGAGCAATACTAACCGATCCTGATTCCAGCTTATTGGAAACTATATGCGAAGAAATGCCGCTGTATGGAGCGAAATCTTCGTCTTTATTTGCCCGAGTGCAGAATACTGATAAGAAGATAATCCGTCAACGTGAATATGAAAAACGGCTGGCCCAACAAAAACTTCTGGAGAGCGGGCTCGTCAAGTTGGACGTGAACAAAGAAGTAGACTCATCAGGTCTACCATCTCCAAAAAAGCCACTAATTACCCGGGAGTCTTCTTCCTCGGCCTCCTTGGAGACTCGTGACGCTGTTATACCCATACCTGCCGAGCTTATGGCCCAACCTACCGGAGCGGTAGTATCTTCTAGCAAAAAATCAAAGCCAAATCTATCTAGTGGATGGGAACATGGATTCAAAGCTCGAATATCTACGTCGAAAGATGGGACTTTGTATGAAACACGATTGTTGAAAATCACCACTCGATCTCAGTACCGAGGAAATTTTGGCGGACTTATTGTCACATTTACTAATAAAAGCAATGATGACATCACTGGGTTCTCTTGTGTAGTTCTTGAGTACCCTGCCGACAATATGGTGGTTACAGTTAAACGACAACCAAGCAGCAGAATACTAGCGGGAGGTAGTGAAGAGCAGTTTGTGGCCATCGAAGCCAAGGCTCCATTTTGGGCCTCGCCGACTATCAAAATCACATATACTGCAGGGTCAGTACAGAGTTTGGTATTGAAGTTGCCTGTAGTGTTGACCAAGTTTTTGCAGTCTACTTCATTGCTTCTTGAGGTTTTCCAAAAGCGTTGGGCGCAAATAGAAAGTAGCAACTGCCAGTTCTCTACGACATTTAAAATTTCCGAAGATACTGGAAAGTCGATTATTCGTAAAGTTCCCGTAACCCTGCAGGGATTTGGGTGGGGTTTATGTGGTCAACACTCAGAACAGGGTGGTCGAGTACGGGAATTTTGGGCATCAGGAGTTCTAGAATTGGGGTCAGGGAAAGTTGGCTGCTTGCTGAAGGTCTGTGTGGATTTGTCTGGAAGTGTAACCCTGTCTTGTAGAACTACTGATGCCCGGGTGCCGGCTCTACTAACTAAGCACTTAGGCGACATTCTTTGTAAAGACGACTAATTCCAGGCATGGCATGTCAAAATAAGCAATACGGTTTAATAACTCTTTTTATCTGGGCTTATTTATCAATTATTTAGGTTTCCTCACTTTCATAACTCATTACTATATGATAAGTAGATGTCCAGCATCCACTAGAAATTGGATACATTAATTTAATGCTTTGGCGGCCGGGCACCGAATATATCACTTCCAACCCGGACGTTGGTCGAGCCCTGCTTGATTGCATCTTCGAAATCTTGGCTCATTCCCATACTGAGTTCGATGTTCTTCAAGTTCAATTCCTTCTCAACGGCATCACGCAATGAAGCCAGCAGAGTAAAGTCTGGGTTGGCTGCTTGCGCCGCGGCTTGAGAACTACTTAACGAACCAATTGTCATTAGCCCCTGAAACTTCAAGTTCTCACAAGCCAGAACAGCTTTAACCAAGTCAAGAACATTCTGAGGCTCACACCCAGACTTCTCTGGTTCTCCGGAGGTGTTGACTTGAACAAATACCGCAATTGGGGGGTGGCCAGACCGATACTCGTTGAGTTTTCGGGCCTTCTTCTCGGTGTCAACGGTTTCTACAGCATACAGATTGGGGATATCCATGGCCAGGGGTTTGCACTTGTTAGTTTGTAAACCACCGATGAAATGCCATTGAATATCGCGAGGCAATTCTTTGGCTTTATCAAGCAGTTCTTGGACATAGTTCTCGCCAAAATGACGTACACCGAGATTATACAAATGCTGAATGTCCGAAGCCGGCTTCAGTTTGGATACCGCTACTAATCGCACGGGCCGAGACCCCGCGGCAGCCTTAACTCGGGCCAGAATGGAATTGTAATTGTTTTCTAGTTCTAGAGCTCGAGACATCTTACGCAGCATAGAATGCTATACTGATGGGTTAGTAAAACCAGGAACATGGATAAAATAGATCTCAGATAATATTGTGTTTGGCTAATAGTCGAATCTTCATTATTATTCCGACTGGGGCGACAGATATTCATCATAGAATCAAGAGTAGGAGAGTGAAATACGTACTTAGAGGTGAAGGGGAGAAATAGGCTGAAATCAGAATCAAGAATAAAGGAAAGAAAGAAATAAGGAAGGAAAAATTGTGCGGGTGGGTGGTGGGTGCCCTAAGAACCTTCTTTACATGTCCCAATATCAACCCAGACCCGACGGTCCCAACGGATCGGCCTCTCTCTCTCTTTTGTCTTGTAATGAGTTGGCGCACGCTCGGGCATGTAGCTGCAGTATCACTTAAAGTGAATGCAGTAATGCTGATGGTTTTTACTCATTTTGTGGAGATAGGCGCTACCGAAGGAATGTCGATGTTGCCCACTGTCTTGGATGGAGATTTCGTGGTATTGGACAAAACCGTGCAATCGCGCCCCAGCCAACTCCGCGTGGGCGACTGCGTAGTGGCCTATAAACCTTCTGCGGCTACGGCAGCCATTTGTAAACGGATCGTGGGGATGCCTGGAGATATAGTCTACATCGATCCTCGGTATCCTGACGAGGGTTTGGTCCAAGTCCCCAAGGGCCATTGTTGGCTGGTTGGCGATAACCTGATCGCCAGTAAAGACTCGCGACATTCTGGCCCGGTGCCCTTGGGTCTGGTGCGAGGCAGGGTTACCCATGCATTTTCCTGGCCCTTCTCCTGGAGCAAAGGGCTTCTACCAAACGACTGGCGGTCTATTCCCAATAGTTTGAGTCTCTTACATAATCACACAGGATGAAGAACACACTGATTCGAGATCTTCTCCTGATCCTTGCACAGTGATCTGCCTCGACCCGGACGGGTGAGACCACAGTAGTTTCTGGCCCTCCCATTCGTATGTGCCGTCGCTCACCTCAACTGTAGGAATTCGGTACACTATCAAGGGCACAAACAACTCTGTCACGCCAGAACGGTTTGCTTCGATTGTAAGAATCATAGTTTGGGTGTTTATATTGGTTTCAAACTCTGTAATGGTTCCTGTAACTTTCACGGGACCTGCCCGCGCCACCGCATCCAAGATTCGTAGTCCCTCAAACATTGTGTTCATCGCCAGCGGGGCCGAAGCGGCCAATGCGGTCTCGGAATCTGTGCTTTTATCGTCTGCAGTGGCGGAGTCTGAGCCTTCATCACTGGAACTGGAGTAGCTAGACCTTGCCCGGTCACTGGTACAGAATATGCTTAGATCTTCCATGTTCCATTGGTCTCCCCATTGATGACAGTTAATAGTCGTATAGTTCCAAAGACAGTGGTTGAACTGCGAACCCTCGACGGCGAACTGGTTGGCATCCATTGCTGATCGCTGTTGACTGTAGTCACCATCTTTGTATGCTTGCTTTTTATTCATGTCAAATGGGATGCCGAACTCGGTCAGCACAGCAGGCGCATGCGTTCCAAACGCTTTTCGGCCCTCTTCCCGGATATCGCTGAGTTGCCGACGCAGACATTTTCGAATATTGGCTTCTCCAAACACCATAGCTAATGCTGGAGATAAATATCGACCCCGTAGTACTCCTAATATATCCAGGTTGTAATACGAGTTCCAGCTGCGATTGATAAGAGTCAACCCATCATAAAAATGCGGGCTGTATACCAAGTGCGGGTCAGATATGCCGGCATCCGACATATTCGGAGGCACCGACATAGTGGGTGGTTGGCAGAAAATGAACATTGTCGATGACACTTTCCGCAGCGCTTCCAGGTATCGGGAAAGGTGACGAGTCCAATACTTGGCGGACCATCTATCTTCATCCACCGGGGTCCCATCGGCCGCAAAACAAAAGTATGAAGGCTTGATGATGTGATTTGTGTTGGGATTCCACACCTTATGGCCCGCCCATACACAGCCCCGGGGCCAGCTTTCACTGCGAGACCAGCCGTAATGCTCGTCCATTTCGTTTACAGATGCGTTTCCTGGCATGTCGAGCCACGCACAACGCTGGGCAGTGTTGACGGTTTTCGTGCCGGTGCGAACAAACCCAAGGCGTCCCAAATCGAAAGTAGGAATATCCAATGTCTGGCCGGAGCCGAGCTGAAAGGCCTCTAGAGGGGTGGGACATGTGCCCTTCTTCAGGCTGTCGTTTCCTTTGCGACCATGATACTGGAGGTCGGTGCATCCAATAAGGCCAGGATTAGGTTCATTGATCGATTCGAACCCCAGTATGCAAGTTTCATATAACTTTGGCGCCTTGTCTTTTATACATTGAGCTAAGTAGACGACCGCGTTGATGAAATGGTCCTGGAGATAGTACTGGATGTTAACGCCATCCAGGAGACATTTTGGGGTGAAATCAGCACCGGCGAAGAACATGGCGTTAATAGTTAAGTTTGCAAGTCGTTGGTAATTGGTGGTCCATATCATGGATGGAAATTCTTCAGGATTGGGGTAGGTATTGTGGACCAAGGCAGCCTCGGTCTCCAAGAAGGATCTCGGGTCGAACCCCGCGGCATATATGGTCCACAGAGGAGCCCCGGATCCTCCGGTGAATCTGCTCCAAACATCTTGATGCGGATCCATTATGACTAAAAAATTGTACTCGTTAGCGATCTGTAAAATCTCGATTGTGAACTGTATAAACTCATCATCGTAGATTCCAGGGCCAGAGTGTTCTATGGCTTCCCATGTGAAAACATAGCGGATCAGATTAAACCCCAACGCAGCCAGTTTCTGGAAGTGTGATGGTGCATCTTTCAGCGAGAACGGGCGATTTACAAACGACACAGTGTCGCCGTCATAGAAACTGGTCGGCTCGTGAGAGGGCCCGGGAGGGTAGGTCGGCAGCTTTGAGTCGCCTGCAACATTGATTCCTCGAAGGTAGAGAGTTCGGCCGTCGAGACTTAAAAACTCTCCTTTCACAGCTTGTACAGGAGGCATGAGTCGATCTTCGAGATGGCAACAAACGATCCAGTCGTGCTACAGATAAGCGAAGAGGAGTCACCAGATGGTGGCAGATACACCCAATACAAAAACACACAAATACTAAATCTTGGGAGAGCGAATGTTGCCGGTTCTAGCTCAATTTGGGAAGTTGATCAGCAAAACCTGCTTGCTCTTCTGGTATCAGTAGGGGAGGCTCGGCTGCCCGCGATAGGATCGCAGATGCTGGTCACGTGATCGCCCTCATTCCCTCTCCTCCCTTGCCAAGAAGGTTTGGGGTTTAGCCCGAATTAGCCAAGGGGTCGGCCCTATTTCTCACTAGTGGTAACTCAAACAACAAAGCTGACACCCTCTTTTTGTCTCTCTCTTTCTCTGGTTTGGCCTCAAGTGTCTAGCCTCAAGTGCAGATCCTTTGTGTTTTTACCTAAATAGGCTTCTGCTGAGGCCTGAAGCTGTAGCCAACTACGACTTATCTTTCTTTTTCTTTCTTTTATCTTCTTGGAGCTCTTAGTAAAGCATCTCTCTGGAAAACACAGCTCGAATTTTTTTGTTCTTTCGCTTGTGTCTGGTATAGATGACGCTCTTATATCGAAGAGACTGCGTTACATGTAATGACACCAATCTTGAATGCCCGGTATGTCCTTCTGGTGAACAGTGTGTGATTACTGTTCGATCCTGTGACAAGTGTCCGACCACATATTGCTCACCTATCACCTCTGACGATGTGGGTCCCTTACCTTCCTTGGCTTCTTCTGCATCTGATGAGTACAGCTCATCTCACAGCTCTGTGGTCGGGGCTATTGCTGGTGGAGTTGTGGGTGGGATTGCTGCGGTGAGTTTGATTGCATTTCTGCTATGGCGTTTATTGGTCGCTCGAAAGCGCAGGTCGCTTGCCTTTGTAGACAAAGTCGACTATCCTTACTCGGAGTCCTATGGACTGGAAACTGTTCCCGAAAGTCCTGAGGAGGAGGAGGAGGAGGATGGTAGACACAATAATTCCGATCCCTTCTCAGATTACCCTCCAGGCTCTCAGAACCCGAGAGATTCTCATTTTCGTCATTCTATGCACTCCATCGCCACAACTACTCTCAGTCGCATGTCCAATATTATACCCATAGCCTATATCCCCGGGGTGTCGATGAGAGGCGACCCTGCTGCGTCCTCGGTGCCTCCGATTCCGAGAATGCCACAAAACCTAGTGTTCACTGCCGATGACATTTTGCGTGATTCGGTTATCAGTCGGGATAGCACAATGGTCAACTCGCCGGTCCCCACTACTCCTATCCGGGACTCGATTGATCCAGAGCGGTATCGCCAATCTGCGGTGGTGGCTCCACAAATGACTACGGCTGTGTCTGCTCGGCCGCAGCTGGTAGAACTGGTTTCCACTGGTACGAAATCTGCAGGCCCAGAAATGGAAGATCCCATTCAACCATCAGTTTCGAACCCGTTCTCTTCCCCTGCAGATCAAAGCTCCCATATACCAGCGGTCTAATTATTAAGTTAAAGATGTTCAGGATTGATTTTGATATGGTTCCTTTTTTTTTTCGTTCTTTCTTGTTTAATGTATGGAATATGAAGTAAGTAATATTATTTAGATATAGTAGTTGTACACAGAAGAATACTAGCTGCTAAAACTACACCGATAACTCTCTTAGATTTTTGGACATTGTTTTAAGTAGCACATCAAGTCGTCGTCTATTGGTCATGTTTGGATGCCGCCCGGGCTTCACGCTCCACATCGTACAAAAAGTCAAAGTAAGGCTTGTCGAAAGTATGTAATCGCACCAAACCATCTTCAGAGCCGGAAGCATACTGAGTACCATCCGGATGGACGGTGATACTATGGATAGGACCGAAATGGCCCGGGATTCGGCCAACCTCGTCGCCAAATATCTTATGGAAAAATCGTGCCTCGAACATACCTTGTCGATTCGAAGTCGTGGTGACCTCTCGGGCGTCCTGACCACCCCCCATAATAATAAAGTCCTTGACAGGAGTAATGGCTGCAGTATTCAAGGCTACTTCTCCTTCATACTTCCGGATCGTATCGAGAGTCTCCACGTCGATTAGTCGTGCGGTTTTGTCTTTAGAGGCTGTAACAAAGTAAGTGTGGTCTTGGGCCATCTGCATGTCCATAATGGTAACTCCGTCTTCGTGAATCATTTTTTCCGTAATTTTTGTGCCATCGGTTTCGAATTTGGTCACATATCCGTCGTCATGAGCCGTGATCAAATACAAGTGGCCTTGGAACCCGTAACCCCAACCAGCAGTAACCGCTTTGCTACGCTGATCAGGCAGAAATTCGTGCTCAAACAGCGGCTGTGAGGTAAACTCCCCATCTTCTTGGGGAACAGGAAATACTACAACCTTGCCTATGCGACCCATACGCTGATCGATAATAGCAAACAAGTACTTTCCGTCGGGCGAGAATCCGGTCTGTTTCACGGTGGTCTCAAACTCAAACTTGTGCACTAATGTACCATCTGCAACCTTCCATACATGCAGCTCGTTGTCTGCTCCACCGGTAGCAGCCCAAATCGAGTCAGGGTGGATGTCTACCGTCCAAGTGGCTCGCCCAAGATGGCCATTGTACGTGCCCAACCGTTCTCCGTTGTGAGAGTACCAAACTGATACCGCACCATCTTTACCGACAGTAAATAACAGATCGCCGTCTCTATTGTACCTAATCTGTGTCAGTGGACGCGTATGCCCTTGGAGTAAAATTGGACGCATGGCGAATAAGATGGAGAAATCACTTCTGAGTCGGTCGGTGAAATCTACTTTTTGGCATATTTTTCCAGGGTTAGGGTCACTTCTCCCTTTGAACAAACCAGCCAGGGCCAGCCAGCCAGTGACACTATAAAATACATCCGTATACTCTGCACTGTAAATAAGTAATGTAATTTATAACAGGGAGATTCGGACACACATCCATCGTGGTGTTGTCACATCTACGTATCATATGTCACTCCTGAACCAAACCATGTAGATCTATCATATACATAGACATCTAACTTCAATTATCAGATTATCACACTTCTTTTTTTAATCATAATTACAGTTTTCATCAATTGATGAAGAAATAAATATATATATTTGTGAGATATTTATGGCAATGTATTGAGCATTCTCACATCTCACCGTTATATCTATCAAAGGGAACAAATTCCCAAAAACCCCAGAATTAGCAGCCAGGCAAGACTCTCAGGGCAGACTAAGTGTTAAACAGATCCCCAAACTTCTAACGTTTATGGAAAAAACGCAGCAAAAGAGTTTTAGACAAAAATGCTATACATCCGAGGAATTTAATCAGTGAGATGACCGCCATAGACAGAATCAATGTCAGGAAAAAGTACTGTTTACGGTTGGTAGAGCTACCGATCACCAGTTCCCCAGCATTGTTCCATCCTTCTTGAGTAATGGCCAGAATCAGCACAGCATTACTCAGAATCCAAGCGATTACAAGATTGGTCCGGAAATTTCGGTAAGAATCGTCCAAGCTTGTTGTCTTCCCCTGTTTAGGGGCTCTGTATGGCACTAGAGCTCGTTTCACCACTCGGGAAAACTCCAAATCTATATCTTCCTGAAGCACTGTTGTCTCCTCGACTACCGCTCCTTTCTCGCCAATCTTCGTCGATTTCAGTTCCGGCAAAGCATCAGCTTGATCATTACCCTTGGTGCCCCAAGAAACATCGTGCCAGTTGGAAAATGCATAGACGTTCAAGATGTTCGTGAAACTAGGGGCAATGAAAGTATACTGTAACATAGAATGAAAGCAATGGAATGGATCCATATACAGTAATCCAGATATAATGAACAGCCCAAACGATGAGAGCAATGAAATCAGTGTCAGTAGTTCTATCGACTTCAAAAAGTTTCCATTGAATATACTGCCTTCACTGAAATTAGTGAAGGTCCGCACTACCAGATAATAGGAGATAATGTATATGTATATCTGGATCATTCCGAAAACAGTCATCATGATCAAATACCATGGTCGAGCACCTTTTGGACGATTTCCCAGAGCAACGATAAACGAAAGCACCAAAAGCGCAATGTATATAATAGATACTATCAGAGCAACGTACTGCGAGGCTGGGTTAGGAAACGGAAATGGAGCGTAATCTCCTCCATATTTGTGTGGATTGGCTGTCAGGTCCATCATAACTGTCGTGGTTAAGTAAAACGATGCTAACGCAAACCAGTTGAGAGTCAACGTCAATAGGTTATACAATAATTGGAAATGGAGTCCAATTAGGCGCAAAATATTATGAGAAGAGTTATAGACTCTGCCGAAATGAGTTACTGCATAGATTGCCGCGGCAAAGGATCCATTCAACCAGCGACGTCGTTGAGAAATAAACTCATCTACTCGATCTGGAACGTCTGTTTCGGCCTTGGATTCCTTGATATAAGCTAAGTGCCATTTGCACTTAGCCTTAAATACCACTTCAAAGCAAAGAATTCGATCCTCAGCCAAGAACATATTCTTCTGAAAGATATTCATTCCTTCAAATCCTTGAGAACCTAATTTCCTCGCCAAAGACTGATCTCCTCGGAAATACTGCTCCAAGGGTCTTCCCTCAATAGCGCGGTAGCGATAGGCCGAGAAAGCACCCGGAAGAACCGTGATAAAGCCAAAGTTCGACTCCAAGGGTTTATCCAATATGTTCGACACCTTGTACTCAAAGTTCTGAGCGGCAACTATAGGATTGAGCAGGTTTCTATTATGTTTACCTAACATTGCGTGAATTTCTCCACATGCGCCGCCAAGCGTTGAATCATTATAAAACGCGGTCCATAAAGATAGAATTGATTTATGCCCGGGCTTGGTTCCGGCATCAAGTAAGACTACGACTTCTGGCTGTAGCATTTTGCAGAACCCGTTGAATAACCAGCGATGTGAGTTGATTTTTTTCTGATTTTTCTGTTTGAAGCAGAACAGTATCTGGGCCGGAAAGAGACAATGAGGATCATCCTCATTAGGACACACTAGCTCCATATCGGCGGAAACCGATAGCTGAGTAGTGTATTCAAAGATATGAGCCGTAGTTTCTGATCCGTCGATATTCTTCTTCATCACACCATCCTGGTAGACCCCGATTGTAGCAAGGACGTCCAAAACTTCTTTATCACAAGGATCAATTCCGTCAAAAATCAAGCATACCACGATTTTTTGCCAGGAAGGGCCATTGTTGTTCCAGAACTCGGATTTCTTCAAGCGACAAATATCTCTGATGTTAGACATGATTCCGTGCAGAGAGCGTGCTAATAGGGATTTGTCTTCGTTGTAATAAGTTACGGCAATCATTAACTCTGTGGTGCGACCGAAGTCGATAGAGCGCAGAGAATAGCCATTTTGGTTATTAAAGTCATCAGGATCACAGGTTGCGGCAGTATATCGCATATGCGTGAACTCTGTGGTTCCATTTTCCAGATCAGAGAATTTTCGGAGAGTGGCATTCTTAATAGCTGAGGGGACAGGATACTCCGCACTGAATACCTTTCCCTGGACCAGCGAGACCTTCCTCGTGCGGTAGCGTTTCAGCTTGGCACCATTTTGCCGTTCAACCCAGGGGTGATCGCTTTCAGAAGTAAATGCAGCACTGGATATCGTTGAGAATCGATTAAATTTTTTGTTGGTTTGGCGAGGAGAAACATAAAAAGGATCCTCATCATTATCCAGATCTTTCTCATCATCTCCTACATAGGACTCACGAAGCTGAAATCGGCTAGGTTGCGTAGAAACAGTACTCGCCCTTGAAGCCATAGATATCGTGGAGTCGGGCCGCTCATTGCGGGAATGTAGCGAGTTTGTAGAGTACTCAGGAGGAACATGTATATAGGTATCGGGAGATAAGCGATTGTATTCCATGGGAGAAGGAGGAAGAGGAGAGGTAGAGTATACCGGAGCAGGACTCGATCTATCAAGGCGGTACTGATGAGGACTAGAGTTGTTTCTAATTGGAGAGGAGTTTGTCGAATAAAACTCGTATTCGGAGTATTGAGGACTGGAAGGTTCCCAGTGAGAATCAGAGCCAGGGCTATTGCGTTCCGGAGATCGGCTGGAAGCACGAGAAATAGGAGACCCTGAGCGAAACACGGTCCTATTTTGCTCGCGAGAATATGCCGGTAGAGGGGGGATATCTCTTAACAGAGGCAATTCCCCGGATTGAGAAGGACTACCCTGAGCCTGATTGGAAAACCCGAATGCCATTGAACCCTGAGTTATTGGTGATATTTGAAGAGATATAAGCCGGAAGTATTAAAGAATAGATCGAAAAGCAAATAAAATCCTTACTGACCGAACTCTTACTTTTGGTCTCTTATTCTCTACCACAATTGCGGTGTGGATTATTTTTATACAGATGTGGTAGAAGTAAAGTAAATAAACAATCCAATCATACTAAAGGATGGGACATATAAGGTTAAAATTCTGAAGAGTTGGGAATACTAGAGTTTCGATCGAGCAAAGATATTTGGGCCAGCTTTACTAGATTGACGGGTATGGGAGGTATTGCAAAGTCAAGAAAATCATTGAAAACAGAATCTTTCATTTGGAATATGTAGAGTGCTATATTCAGAGAAAGGCTGTGTAGTGGTAGCGCTAGATTGTCCTTAGTCTCTATACTAGACAGGATCCAAGGAAACGAGAGTGTGTAGACTGTAGAACGCATAGCAGGTTTATACACTATGCTTTGACAAAACCAGCAAACTACATACGGCACAAATCAGCTAGAATTGGGTCTATAAGCACATGAAACAAATGGTGTACGGAGGTGATCAGGTGGCCCCCCCACAAACCTAATTTCCTAAATGGGACGTATCGTTTACCCAACTTCCTACCTGATAGACCAAACTCCATTTCAGTTGCATGAAAGTCCAGTCTAGTTAGCACCGGTGTAAAGATTTGGTTTGAAGAAAGGAATTCTAAGTATATACCGAAAAAACAACGAGCGACATGTCTGGACCGAGTGATGAAGAGAAGAAGGCTCTGGCCGAGCCTGGGTCCCCATCTAGCATACAGCAAAGTACGGATTTTGTATTAGTCTTTGAGTATGGAAAGAAAAAAGAAGAGAAGATCAAACACGAGCTTTCTTTGGTTTTGGATGCATTGAGTCGAATTGGAGCCATTGCTAATCTTAGACCGGCCACTGAATCCTCATTTCTGGTTTTGATCTCATTACCTCCCTCTCTGGTGGAGGCCCGGTACAATGCTGCTCTTAAGCGCGACTGGTTATTAGGGGTCACTAATATCGATCCTCAAGAGTTCCACATTCTGCCGTATAATGAAATACCTCTCACTGATCGGGTTAGAATTGGGTATGGTATACTGGTGGGCTCGACACACGATTCTGGGTGTGGGTTTACTCCGGGATCAGGTCAGTGGTCTTTTATTTCCACTATATTTGCCCCCCACGATCCCGAATACAATAAAACCTGGATAAAAACCTGGTCGGGAAAATGGAAACTCCACCAGTCCGATTTAGACACCGTCAAAGAACGGTTTGGCAGCAATGTGGCCATGTATTTTGCCTTTCTCCAAACTTACTTCCAGTGGGGCTTGATTCTGTCAGGCGTTGGAGTTCTTTGCAACTACTTGCTCCGTCCCATGAGCCCCTTTTTTGCCATCTTCACTCTTGGCTGGGCCTTATGCTTTTTGGAGTACTGGAGAAAGAAACAACAGATTTTGGCGGGCCATTGGGGGATAGTAAATGTTACCCGCACCGAGTCTCTCCGGGCCGCTTTTAAACCTCAGGCTAAAACCATCGATCCGGTTACTGAAGAAGAGAAATGGATCTTTCCCGGCTGGAAGCGCGTGGTGGTCCAGCTAGCATTGTTTCCCGTTTCGATTCTGGCGGGCTTGGCTTTAATGGCTTTGCAAATCTCAATTTACTTTATTGAGATTTACGTGACCCAAATGTACACCGGGCCATTCCAGTCTATTCTAGGCCTCATTCCTACGGTGTTGATGTCTGTAGTGATTCCTACTTTCACCGCCATCTATCGAATATACGTCAACCAGTCCAACTCATTGGAGAACTATGCTACCAATGCCGACTATCGCTATTTTTATATCCAGAAAGTGTTTATTCTTAACTTTCTTGTGAGCTATGTCGGAGTATTCTGGACTGCGTATTTCTATCTACCCTTCGGCTCGCTGTTCAACAACTATCTAGGTACAGTCAACATTTTAGTAAGACGATTTGCCGGAGAGACCGCAGGAAGCTATACGGCAACCACATTTGAGCTAAACCATAAGCGTTTGGCGGGCCAATACGTATATTTCATGGTTACTGCTCAAATAGTTAACTTCATGACCAAGACCTTTGTTCCTATTGGGATTCGCATGGCCAAGTCATTCCTGGATAAAGCTATGGGCAAACTGCCGTTTGATCCAAAAGATGAGCCTCACGAGGAGGCCTTCTTGAAGCGACTAAGGAAAGAAGCACAGCTGCCGGTATACAGTCCAGAAGATGACTATCGGGAGATGGTTGTGCAGTTTGGGTATTTGGTTCTGTTTGATACTATCTGGCCTCTGGCGCCCTTGATGGCATCAATAAACAACTGGATCGAAATGAGATCCGATGCGGCTAAGATCTGCAACGACTGTCAAAGACCGATTCCTGAACGAGCCGACTCCATTGGGGCCTGGTTTGGCAACATGGAAGCATTAGCGTGGATTGGAAGTTTAACAGCATCAAGCCTTGTTGCTATGTACCATCAGTCATCGAGTGCTTGTGATTATGTGGTTCAGCGGGGCCCTCGAACTATTCTCATGGCAATACTAGTATCTGAACATGCCTTCCTTTTGGCTAAAGTCATTATCAGATACTTCTTCAACTCCACCGACCTAGTCACGGTTGCTCAAGAGAGATGCTCGTATAAGGCGAGAAAAGCAATTCTGAAAGCCATGGCCATCGAGGAGGATTTGGAGTCGGTACCCTCTAAAGAGGCCTTAGCCCAGAATAGAACACAGTACAAACGAGGTATCGAGTTGGCTTTAAGTCCACCATCAAAGAAGAACGACTAATACTAATATTGCATCAATTTCCAAAACTCAAACACCGCTAATAGTCTCATAGTTGTCCCCTCCCCAAACCGGCCTCCCTAGAACCCATATTCCTTCTGGGCTCTCTTCTCTCTCCCAATCCCAAGTATACTCACTAACTAACTTTACCACTATTCTTCAATAATCCAACCATGGCGGCCTTAGAACGAGAAAGTGGTATTCGACCAGTAAGTATTTGAACTCAAAGCTAGAATAAGAGATTGATGAACTAACCACTCATGGGGACTCGAGGTTTAGAAGGACCGACTTTCATAACCTCGCAGTCTAACCTGTTTCCCGTAGTATTACTTACAGAAGATCGACGAAACCGAGCTGCAACTCAGCCAAAGAACGGAAAATCTCCGGAGATTAGAAGCCCAAAGGAATTTACTCAATGCCAGAGTCCGTCTTCTTCGAGAAGAACTGCAGTTTCTGCAAGAACCGGGCTCGTATGTCGGAGAAGTTATCAAGACCATGAGCAAAAACAAGGTTTTGGTTAAAGCCCATCCTGAAGGCAAATACGTGGTGGATATTGCCCCCGATATCGATATTAAACAGATCACCCCTAATATCCGGGTCTGCTTACGGTCAGATACGTATCAGCTACACAAAATTCTCCCCAACAAAGTTGACCCATTGGTGTCACTGATGATGGTGGAAAAGGTACCCGACAGCACATACGACATGATAGGTGGACTGGACAAACAGATCAAGGAAATCAAAGAAGTGGTGGAGTTGCCAGTCAAACATCCCGAGCTGTTTGAATCTTTAGGTATTGCTCAACCGAAGGGTGTCTTGCTCTACGGTCCTCCTGGAACCGGTAAGACGCTGCTTGCCCGCGCCGTGGCCCATCACACCGAGTGTAAATTTATTCGAGTTAGTGGGTCTGAACTAGTTCAAAAGTACATTGGAGAAGGTAGCCGTATGGTTCGAGAGTTATTTGTGATGGCACGGGAACACGCCCCGTCGATCATTTTCATGGATGAGATCGACTCCATCGGCTCGAGCCGTGGAGAGGGAAGTTCTGGAGGCGACTCAGAAGTACAGAGAACTATGTTGGAGCTGTTGAACCAACTTGATGGATTTGAACCTACCACCAACATTAAGATCATCATGGCCACGAATCGACTGGATATTCTCGACCCGGCCTTGCTGCGGCCGGGCCGTATTGACCGTAAGATCGAGTTCCCCCCTCCTACTGTGGCTGCTCGAACGGATATTCTGCGAATTCACTCTCGGAAAATGAACCTTACCCGAGGTATTAATCTACGAAAAATAGCTGAGAAAATGACTGGTTCTTCAGGTGCCGAAGTGAAAGGCGTGTGCACAGAAGCCGGCATGTACGCGTTACGTGAACGCCGGATCCACGTTACCCAAGAAGACTTCGAGCTTGCTGTGGCTAAGGTTATGTCTCGAAACGAAGAGAGCCAGGTTTCAGTTGCCAAAATGTTTAAGTAGATGGAATAGTGATGCAGGATTGCTGCTAACTATTGTTTCTGCTTCTTTTTTTTTTGTTCCATCGCTTACTAATCTAAGTATACCATGATCTAAGATTTACTATATATGTATTATTATGAGTTCATTAAATAAAACACGCAATATTAGAAGTCCGAACACTTGTTATTGTGCCGGGTCGACTGCCACTGCTGCACTTTCCACCATCTTGGCGATCAGATCGTTGCAGTGATCGTTCGGCGGCAGTTTCTGTAGTATATCGTTTATCTTGGTGATTTCCAGAGCGGCTACTGCTTGACAGTAATCAATGCTGCCGGTCTTATACCGAATATAATCGCATGCTTGTTTCTTGATATCCAGATCCTGGGATCGTTGGAGCAGGATAGTCCGCACCGGGTTATCAACCCCGCCGGAATGAATGGCATGAATTACCGGCAAAGAGAACTTCCCTTCGGTAAGATCCTCACAAACACCCTTCGCCTGCTGGTAGGACTCAGCCGTGATGTTCTTTATGTCGTCAAGGATTTGGTAAACAATCCCAAACGAATCAGCCAAAGAGGAGAGCTGAGGTTGGAGGTCATGCGAGGCATTTAGAGAGGACGATTTGATTAGCAGGGTGATGGCCAGTTGGAAAAGACCCCCGGTCTTCAGCTTCACCATTTCCAGATACTCCTCTGCGGTAGGACAGATGAAATTGTCTCGCCAATATAGATCCAAAGCCTGGCCCCGATGAAGGTCCAGCAACGAATCAGTGAAGGTTTCCGCAATACCAGGAATATCGTACCGCAACGCCAACTCCAACGCCTGGAAGTACATGTAATTTGCCGAGTTGATGGTTTGCCCCACCCCGAATATCCGGTGAGCTGATGGCTGGCCTCTTCTCCGCGACGAACTATCTTCCACATCATCGATGAGCAAGGAGGCCGTATGGAGCCGATCGATGATCGTCGAGATAACATCCAGCCGCAGTTCGGGTACCTGTAGCCATTGATTAAACACATGCAAAAGATCCCGGCGAAAATCTTTCCCAGGTATATTGGCTAGATACTGGTAAGGAGCAGCGGCAGCCTGTGGTTAGTGACTGTGTGAAATAGATAGAGCAGAGAACATACCTGATCTGCCAGACTCTGAATGGACGACATAAATGCACCGTTCCGATATTGGGGGGAATAGTTTATAGATATTTACAAACAATAGATCGGATACAGTTTAATTCAGGCGTGCTGGGTACAAGTACAATGATAAGATCTGGGGATGTAGGATTGGAGATATAAAGTTTCGTTCATATGATGAAGGTACTATGTACCGATCTACGGGCAGCCACAGAAACAGCACATAGTGACACTATAAGTTGATCGATCATACTATTTTTTTAGGAAAACAGAAACCAAGAAAGATCCTTGACCTAATGGTAGAACTGGGATACTTGAGCTAATATCCTAGATTGGTCCTCGGGAAGAGAGGAAGGGAAAGGGGAGGAACATCATGCATTATAAAATAGACTTAAACGTGGTCATGGTTAAACTTCCCTGATTTCTTGCCGGATATAACTCGTCCCCACTTTTAGACAAACTCTTCCTCAGATATTTTATTTTAGACCTAGACAAGGCACTGTTTTCTAAATCTGGAGAACAGAGTTGTAGTTTTGACTATTATCTTTTGATTTGCAATTGCAGTAGAACCTTTGTTTGATTCAACCGTCGCCTTCCTGGTTATCTCTAGTCTAGAATAAAGGGGATTTGCTTTTTTTTTTCTATTTTTTGCTAATTGTCAGGTGAGTTCGGGAACATTGGCATTTTTGTAAAAATCGGGTTTAGTTTCCTGAATATTGTCTCTGGAACCCTGACTTACTAAATAGTCTTATTCCTTGCTAGCAGTGACTTGTCTATTCAATTGCTATGGCCTCTGGACAACCGCGAAATCCCAGCACAGATAGCTACTCTGAAGAAAGGCCAAGAAGCATATCAGGCTATCCTCATGTATATAGTGTTGACGACGATCACTCCGAGATTCTCCTCGATAACGAGAACCACAACCCTCGTCTACTTTTCCCTTCGAGATCCCGCAAGGATATCCGTGAACCGGTTGCTGACTATATCGAAGAGCTCGACGAGGAACTAGATCCTTTGGATAACGCAAGTGTAGCCAGCTCTTTTGAGTCGCTTACTTTACGCGACCGTCAGGATGCTATTAACGAGACCCATCCCTTTGGTATCCGGATATGGAAACCGGCGTTGTATAAGAAGCTTCGATCCGTCCAGCGAAATGCTGAAGCCGATATTCACTCCTCGCCTAATGAGAAACTAACCTGGGGTCTACGAATCGGCAATGCCTTCTGGACTGTGACGTTCGGCCTGTTTTTATCGCTATTTTGTTGGACCATATCCCTACTGTTTCTCGCATTTTCTTGGATCTACAGCGCTCAAGAATACGCCTTTTTCCTCGCCCAACTCGGTCTCTATTTTTTGGTGCCCTATCTCTACGTTGTTGTGCTGATTCCTGATGAAAACTACCTAGACGAGGACTCTCACGAAGGCAGAACTCTCCGTGACTACTATCGCTGGCAGGCGGGCGACTTAGAAGGCGGCCATCTTGTATTCGGACCTCACGCCAGGTCCAATTCTCGCAAAAATACTCACAAATCCAGTTCTAGCTCGACTGCTTTCGTTAATTCAAACCCTAACGAAAACGAACCACTGCTTCCTGCTTCTTCTTCCGCAGCTCCCGTCATTGATGACAGTGCTCCAGACGATTCGAATTCCAATTCTTATAATCAACGCCGTCGACTTTTTGGACGAGGTTCTTGGACATTTGGACGTTTACTTTTCTACTTCTGCTACTACACCCTGGTTCTTCCAGTGATGCTGCTTACTGCTGGAGTTCTCTACCTGCTGGTTTTCTCAATCCCGATGGCTAAGGTCCTAGGCCATATGTCTTATCTACTCCGCAGACACCCTCTGAATCTGCGATTTTACCGCACTTACTCGACAACAGACCTCCGCCGGGCGGAAAACCTCCCTATCCTCTTGTGCACCCATACTATGTTCAGTCGCAAGTACTACAAGTACACAATCGATGGAACAAATATCTTCTTCATCAATCTCATAGCCGTTGTTGTGTTTACAATATTCGATTATTATGTTCTGCATAGAATGCTGGACCTGAAATCTTTGGTTGCCAGCGCTTCAGTCATTTTTGTGTTGGCCTTAGCCTCAGTCATTCCCTTAGCATACTTCATCGGCCAAGCAGTGGCGTCTATATCTGCCCAGTCATCCATGGGCATGGGTGCTGTCATAAACGCCTTTTTCTCAACAATCGTTGAGGTGTTTCTATATAGTGTGGCTCTATCCCAGGGTAAGAGCAGCTTGGTGGAAGGCAGTATAATTGGAAGCATCTTCGCCGGCATCTTAGGAATGCCCGGAATGTCCATGATCGGTGGGGCGCTATACCGCAAAACCCAGCGGTACAATCCCAAATCTGCTGGCGTCAGCTCCACCATGCTCATTTTCGCTATTATCGGGGCATTCATCCCCACGATCTTCTACCAAGTGTTCGGCTCGTATGAGCTGAGATGCCAAGAGTGTGAGTTCCCCGGAGAAGAAGCACAATGCGGGCGGTGTGTTTTCTATCAGGTGTCACTAGATAATGATAAACTGTTCCACTCTTCAGTGAGACCTCTCAGTCATATTTGTGCGTTTCTATTATTTGTTTCATACATTATAGGTCTTTGGTTTACGCTGCGTACACACGCCGCTCTAATCTGGCAGTCAGGGGAACATAAAGAGGATGCATCCAGGAACCTACCAGCCCTCACGGCTGATGGATCTCGAGCATCCAACTCAGGTCTCGCAGGCACCAGTTCTGGAGAAACAAACCAACAGGCTCCTTCTCTGAGACAAAACTCAGTGACAGGAGAACGAGTGGCTCCGCGAAAGAAGTTGCCTACTTTATCGTTATCTTCTTTATCCAAAGAAGACAATGAGACTCTCACCGACATGATTCATGCCACTGCAGCGGCGATGGCATCACAAATCAGCGGAAAAACCAGCGGAATGAAACCACCTTTCAAGAAGTCCAGTCAATCTATCAAGCAACGAGGAAGCGCAGTTTCCATACAGTCGCCTATGTTGGCCCCCAACCCTAGCCAAACCGCAGCCACAGCAGTGCCACCTTTGCCGGGCGCAGCACGATTGCAATCTCCTATTATCCACAGCACCTACTTAGAAGAAGAATTGCCAGTGGGTGCTGAATCGGGGGGCCATGATGCACCTAACTGGAGTCGAACCAAGAGTTCAGTAATTCTTCTAACCGCCACTTTGCTCTATGCTGTAATTGCCGAGATTTTGGTCGGCACAGTAGACGTGGTTATTAGTGGAAGTAACGTCAATCCGAAGTTTTTGGGAATCTCGCTATTTGCGCTGGTGCCCAATACTACGGAGTTCGTAAACGCCATTTCATTTGCCATGCACGGAAACGTGGCACTAAGTATGGAGATCGGATCGGCATATGTTCTACAAGTTTGTTTGTTGCAGATACCAGCACTAGTGTTGATGAGCATATTCACTGCACCATACGCCGACAACATATCCGACTTTACCTTTACCCTTATATTCCCCCGGTGGGACGCAATGTTGGTGATCCTGTGTGTGTTCCTATTCTCATACATATACTCCGAAGGGAAAAGCAATTATTTCAAGGGATCCATCCTCATGTTGACATACCTAGCGGTTCTTGCGGGATTCTTTTTCTCAGGCAAAATAGAAACCGAAGGAGTGGAGACATTAGTTGCCCAAGGGTTTCGTCTGGTAGGGCTGACTCAATGAGATCAGAAATACTCGAGGGTGATCACCAGAAACTTCCTCTTTTCTTTCTCTTTTAAATTCATTTTTGCTGAGAATCTAGAACGAGTATTCTCCCTATCCAGTGCGTATATGTTCTACCATACATTTTCGTCTTCTCCGGCATGGCGCGGCACCCTTTTTTGTTCCCAGTCTTGTTCCCCGAGACGAGCTAGTCGATAGAAATCTTCCTTGGGGTCGACATTTCTTCGGGCCTTTTTGATACTCAGAGCCTCTTCTTCATGCATTTGAGTAACCTTACGATCATACTCCTCGAACCTGAGTGCGGTAAAGTTCTCTAATAGAAACGAGCCGGCCACTATTAATGAAATGAACGGGACACCGAAAAGCCAGAACGGGTGACGTTTTAATGCAGCAGCGTATCTCCCTCTAAAAGAATTGCGGTACTGTATTTCTTGTTTCACAGTACGGAATTTCTTATTTGGTAAGTAGTTAGACATCCGAGCGGCAAAGAGGTTTGGAGAGGAATCGTCGAGTTCGGTGACAAAGTTGGGACTTTAAATGGAAAGAAAATTGGATATAGATGTATCTCGTCCCCAGTAGGAGAGTTCCTGAAAGTACCATATTGCATACAGAAAAAAACAATAGTTCTTAAATTTCAGCATAGAGTAATATTAAATAGTTCACGGAACTCGAATTACTTGAAACAGGAAGATTGCCTTGGGTAATCTTTGAGATCTTTTTTTTAAAAATAATACTGAGAACGGTGGACACCCTTATATCAGAAACACTACTTTTGAGGGGGTTTTGAATCGTTTAGGAGATATTAAATAATGTTGACTGATCTTTACGGACAGGACTCACTGAAAGCGGTGATACAAGATCTTTTTCTGGCTAAGGATCAGCTGCTGGAGATGGAGAATATCCAGCCACCTGCCCGAGCCATTGGTGCCATTGGAACAGTGATCAAAGCTGCCATCACCAAATTGGCAGTAGCCAACAAACCCCCGAGAGATCAAGAAATGGTAAATAAGGTTGCTAATGAGATATCTACTTTACTTGGAAGACTGTGTGCCCCTTACGCTTTATGTGGAATCAACTGGGACGCAGACACTGTAGCCAAAGCGAAGGCACCCCAGTTTTTCAGGGCCGAGTTCCACGGCGGAGGAGTGCTATATAGACGTGTTGATGGTCCTATTAGGACACTCGCTCGGATAGACTACACCAACCCCACCTCACTTACGTTGCGGCAAGCTTACCAAAGCGCCGAAACGCTGCAAGAAGTTCTGAAGCTCACGGTTCATGATCTCGTATACAACGAAATGGAAACGCTATGTGCGCAAGTAAGAGACAATGTGGACGATCTAATATCTTACTTAAGTGAAACTGCCAGTCTAGAGCGAGAAGCTGAACTGGGTCTGAAGAATGTTCCTCCGGACCCCGATCCGTTCCCCTTGGATCAACTATTCGAACAGGTTGAAGAGGACAAGATCATGGATGATCTGAAACAGAGACTCGAGTCTGTAAAATTTGACCAGGTCGAGATCATTGATGACGAAGAAATTGCCAACGAGGAAGTACCGGACATTCTCAAGGACACTCTTCCACCCGAACTCCCCGCCGAACCATACCAAGAAACCCGGATACTAAGTCTTGAAGATGATTTAGACTCCGATGTTAAGTTATCCTCCAGATTCTCTGTGCTCCGCACATTTATTGTTCGGTGGATCACTGTGATTGACCAGATGGAGGTTTGTGTTCAGACGTTGATGCAAAATTGGTCCAGACTCGACACCGGCGCGGCTATTAGGTACCATATACTGTTTCTTAACCTCCAAGTTTTAGTCGATGAAGTGAGTGCAAGAATGATGGAAGAGTTGCCGTTACGACTAGGAGATGTGGATTTCGCTTCCGACCGCATGGAAGAGTTCATAACCCTATCTCAGATAATGATTACTGGCGGGGCAGAAACCGATCGCTCATATAAGAACGCATTGATCAAATCTCTAAAATAGACCTGGCTACAGAATGTGTACGTGAATACTGGAATGACATGCTTATCTTTGTATAATTATACGTGTAAGGGGGAAAATAGAAAAGGTGTTCCTTTCTTTTTGTACATATATTTAGCCCTTTAAGCCGAGTCTTGGGTTCTTCGATGATACAGATGTAGACGAGACAGTACAAACCTATGCCAGATAGGACTGTTTGTCATGTCTTGGCCCCGGCGATCGCGGAGGATCTGCGATTCTCGCCGGAGATTTTCCAACGTAACTCGGCGATCATCGCTAGGCAGCATCATCACATTAAGGCGGTCTATAAACCGATTAAAAGCATTGTTTTCTAAGGGCATAGCCGTTTCCGACAAGCTTGATTCTCGAGAAAAATCGGCTTCCGGGCCTGCTTCTTGAATCGCCAAGTCCACTCGGCACAACGGACATTTCGAAGAGCACTGCAACAACCAACGATCGACACACTCTGTATGGAACTTATGCGAGCAGGGTAACGCTCTTATTTCATCTCCATCCTTGAATAACTCAAAGCATATCGGACAACCAGTATCAGCTAAGTCAACGAAGTTGGAATCAAACAGCGACGATAACGAGGAGGAGGCAGGGGCTGGTTCAGAAGGAAGATGATTTTCGACTGGGGGATCGGAATCTAGGGACCCTGTAGATATTGATAATGCGTCCATCTTCGAAGGATCATCATGGCTGACGGCTGGTTTCAAGTAGCTAGAGCTAGGGGAACCCGGAGTGTAACTGGGCCGAGGCTGCTTTTCAGACTGGTTGCGTCTGATACGCACTTTCAGCATCGGGATACTTTGGAGTACGGTTTGTGTGATAGTATTAGAAACCGGACTTGCTCTATTATCTGGGTTTGACGGATCAGGCGAAGGGATCCGTTCCGGGTCGTGATTAGCATGCTGAGCAAACTGACTGGATCGTCCGTACCGGCCAGGGTACAGGTAGGGCCTAAGGGTACAAACCGCGAGAAAAATAAAACAGCCCACGGATACCAAACCTGTGATCACATAGAGGAATATCATCCCCGGAGAAGATTGGACCGGCGTAGACGTATCGGGAGCCTGCATAACAAATGAAATATTCGATTCGGCAGTAGAGTAAAGTGCAGAGTATAGAGTAGCCGCAGTCTTATACTCAGAGAGAGAGTATAAAGGTTTGGCCAAGCCACTGTATGTATAGTTTGGACTTAAGGAGCAGTAATTTTGAATGATGGAGAAAAAGACCAGGGCGCGGATCGAGGGGGTTTGGTTCAGTTCTACCAAGGCCCGCGAGCTCAGCCCAGTGTCATCGCAGTCTATTAATGCAATAGTTCCATTAGAAACATCTTCTGGAACCGAACTTTGATAGAGCAGCAGTGGTCCTTGAGCCGGTAATGGTATAGGGGCAGGGTTAGACAGTGTGATCAGATTGATAGGATAAGAGGAATCACGCAAGCTGGAGGCAAGTGGAGGAATAGAGAGACTGATATTTTGATATGGTATATATTTTGCAGAAGAAGAAGGGCCAACTAAATCTGTCGGAACTGTGGATAAATCAGAGACATTGGATAGAGGGACCGATCGACTTAAAAGAGGGATATTAGGCATGAATAAAGGAAGACCTCAATACAAAACGAATAATGCTTAAAAATACCACAAGTTTTCTCTCTTTTTCTAATAGAAAACTCAAACAAAGGTAGAACCAGCTGACCAAAGAAAAGATTACCGAATCGATAGCGGTAAGGCGGCGATTCAAATAAAACCAGCCAAGTACAGGCTTGAAGATCCTGATCTCCGTTTAATCAAAAGATAAGTTATACAGTATTGAGACAGATTATAGTAAAGAACAAAACTTTTCTTCAACTAGAATTATGGAGAGGCGGTTAAACAAAGAAATGCTCGGTACCCGTAGAAATGTATATATATAGTTGCGCAGATTGATATGTGCTAATTAGGAAACTCCCAAGAATAGCCAATCAGGACCGCCCAACTTCTAATCAAAGATATCAGCGACTGGATATTTACTCAACTACTGGGTGTTTCTCATCCCATACTAATCACATGGAAGACCTCGAGGGGTTTCGCAGATTATGGTTAGAGGACATAAGTCATCACCAGGAAACCTCACAGCCTGTGATCAGCCCTGCAGACAAGGAAAGACCGGGTTTGGAGCCGGCGAGCCCATCACACCACTACGATAAGCAGAACCAGGAAGCGCGGCCTCTTTTAGACAGAGCAGATTTCGCTAGGACGCCACCAGTAGTAAGCGAGATATCAGATAAGACTGAAACTGCATTAGAGCTATACGAGCAAGCTATTGCGAAGGAGAGAGTTGGCCAGTTAGCCGATGCAGTGCAGTTGTACCGGCTGGCTCACAAGAGCAATCCGGATATAGATCATATCTACAAGCAGCAATTCAAAGCTGCGCAGGATGCTGCAGCCGATAATGCAGAGGCCAGTAAACGACTATGCTCGGCAGATGAAAGCGGAACACCGTCGCCAGACCTCGAAGACGAGCGTCCATGCTTTCTTACGTTATTGCCAGAGGAGATTCTCCACGAGATTTTGGTGCT
Organism: Tortispora starmeri; assembly: GCA_030574535.1. NCBI lineage: Eukaryota > Fungi > Ascomycota > Trigonopsidomycetes > Trigonopsidales > Trigonopsidaceae > Tortispora > Tortispora starmeri. The sequence goes on along the minus strand of JAJMFD010000001.1, from coordinate 452,424 downwards.
GGTCGGCCAGGCTGATATGCATGATTTTGTGCAGCTCTGCAACCTCTCGTCTAAACTCCATACGGCTGGACAGTCCCAGTACGTGTGGCGTCAGCTGTGTCTCCATGCTCACCAGGACCAGGCTTATCCGCCGCCAAGGGTTAGCATGGCCGATCTAGGGCCCGGTCACCCCCATAGAGCAATTTTGCGTCAACTGTACATAGAAGATCAGCTGTCAATATGCAAGGACCAATACAACCTGGACTGGCGAGCCATGTATCGTGGGGTACCCTTGATCAGGCTAGACGGAATATACATCTCTACTTGCACCTACCAACGACAAGGCGCGAGCGAAACAGCCTGGAACGCGCCGATACATATGGTTACATACTACCGATACTTAAGATTTCTGCCGGGCCGAAAGTGTTTGTCGTTTCTCTCGACCAGTGAACCTAGTGAGATAGTTCCTCAGATGCATCCTTCGAACTCAGAGATATACCGGGGACAATGGTCCTTGACATCCGATGGACACCTACACATCGAAACCGAAGGCGCAGTTTCACGGTACATAGTGTTTATGGATCTTGCTGTTAAGTCGTATGGCACCCGGGTCCACAATCGGTTGGTATGGAGAGCCTTCTGGGCCATCAATCGACTAACCGAAGACAAGGCCGAGTTCTCGCTCCGCCACGATCGGCCGTTTATATTTTCCCGCGTTCTTTCTTACACCCCCGGGTACTGACCCACTAATACTACAGAAAAGACACATAGAAACAAACTACTTTGACATTACTAGAATAAAGATATAACTTCGTCGTAAAGATAGGCTAAGCAAAGGCCATGCTCTTCTTGATTTTGGCAATAGCCAAGCCAGGGTTCAGGCCCTTGGGGCAGGTCCGGGCACAGTTCATAATGGTGTGGCAGCGGTACAGGCTCATCGAGTTCTGAAGCATTTCGCGGCGCTCGTCACCGGCCTGGTCTCGGGAATCTATCATCCATCGGAAGGCCTGCATCAGCACGGCGGGTCCCAAGTACTCCTGCTGGTTCCACCAGTAGGACGGGCAGGAAGTCGAGCAGCAAGCACACAAAATGCATTCATATAGTCCGTCCAGTTTGTGGCGGTCCTCGACGCTCTGCAGATTCTCCCGGCCGTCTTCCGGCACAGAGTCCCGCTGGAGGTAGGGCTTAATCGATTTGTACTGCTTATAAAAATGAGTCAGGTCCGGAACAAGGTCTTTGACCACATACATATGAGGCAACGGGTAGATCTTCAGGTCCTTGGAGGTGTCTGTATCGATGCGGCAAAGACAAGCCAGGGTGTTGCGGCCGCCGATGTTCATGGCGCAGGAGCCGCAGATTCCTTCACGGCACGACCGCCGGAATGTGAGTGTGGAATCCTGCTCGTTCTTAATCTTCAAAATCGCATCCAGAACCATTGGACCGCAGTCGTTGAGATCGACCTCGTATTCTTGGAGAGTCGGCTTCTTTTCGGGAGTGTCGGGGTTCCAGCGGTAGATGTTGAATTTCTTGATTCTGGGCGTTTGGGCTGCAGTCGCAAGCGTGCGGGCCCCTGCAGGCGTACGAGTGCATTGACGTAAAAGTCCTAACATGATTGATGTGGTGGACGGGGGAATAAAAGTAGGTGTATGATGGACTGGGAAAAGGATTGGGTAGGTATAGATATATATATACTTCTTGGGTCAATTGTACGTGTTGTGATTGGTCGGATTCTTACCCCAGATTTCCTATCTTCCGTCACAAGATCTTTCGGAAAATCTAGGAGCGCCTAAAAAGTCCGAAAAAGGGTAACTAACGCACCAGACCGAAATTATGTTTAGCGGAGAAATTATTTAATAAGTACATAGAAAAAATCGATTGTGACATAAGGAATAATCTATGCGGCAGGGGCAGTTCCTTACAGTTCTTGGAAGATTCAAGGGTCCCAAGCCAAGCAAGTCCCGACTCGCCAGGTTTTAGAACATGCCATCTATCTCTCCCTCTTCAGTTACCTCTACATCCATAAACCCGGCATGAGTAGGCAAGCCAGGAATCGTCATGATATCAGCAGCTAAGGCATACAGATACCCAGCTCCAACAGACGCACGCACGTCCCTGATTGGCACCGTGAACCCAGTAGGTACTCCTTTCAAGGCCGGGTCATGGGATAAGGAATACTGGGTTTTGGCCACGCAAATCGGCAAATTTCCAAATCCTTGGGATGTGTACAGTTCAATTTTCTTAGCGGCAAGCTCAGACAGAGAAACATCCTTGGCTCCGTACATCTTCTGGGCAATGGCATTCAGTTTATCCATAACCGGTTGCTCAACATCGTACAGCAATTTGAAATCTTCACCAGAAGGTGAATCACAGATCTTGACCACAGCTTTGGCTAGGTCCACGGCTCCCTTACCGCCTTCTGCCCAATGATTGCTGGCTACCGCGTCTGCAGCGCCTGCCTTCAACGCTTCCTCGCGAACAGTAGCGATCTCCTGTTCAGTATCCGAGGCCATTCGGTTAATAGCCACAACCACAGGACGTCCATATTGTCGAACATTAGCAATGTGTTTGGCGAGATTGCCACATCCAGCCCGAACAAGCTCCACGTTTTCGGTAGTATACTCACTAGGCAAGCCTGCTCCTGGAGTTACGTCGGGGCCTCCACCGTGAAGTTTCAAGGCACGTACAGTAGCAACAAGAACCACTGCATCAGGCACAAGACCGGATGATCGGCATTTAATGTTGAAGAAACGTTCACCGCCCATCGTGAAATCGAAACCAGCTTCCGTTACTACATATCCAGCCTGGGCGGCATGGTCCTCATCCGGTTCAGTTCCGGCTAGTTTCAACGCCAGTCGGTCAGCTAAAACGGAGCTGGCACCAATAGAGATGTTAGCAAAAGGTCCAGCGTGAACAAATACAGGAGTTCCTTCTAAAGTTTGCATCAAGTTAGGTTTAATGGCGTCTTTCATCAAAGCTGTCAGCGCCCCACCACACCCTATGTCATCAGCAGTAATAGGCTCTCCAGATTTCGAAGCAGCAACCACCATTCGCCCTAACCTTTCCCGCATATCAGTAAGGCTGTTAGACAATGCCAACACAGCCATGCATTCGGAAGCTACAGAGATATCGAATCCTGTTTCACGCGTGAATCCTCGTTCGGTAGGAGCTTGGCCAATGGTGATTCCTCGCAGGAAGCGATCATTAACATCCAGGACGCGTCGCCATGTGATTGTGTCAGGGTCGATATCCAATCGAGCGAACCGAGAAGCTTCTTCCGGGGTTAATTCATCAGGATCAGTTTTATTTATTCCCAGCTTTTTCAATCGACGGAGCATACCGGGAGAGAACTTGCGGACCCCGCGTTTGGCGGGAACCAACCGGCGGTATAAGGGCCCATCTTTTTGGGTGTTTTCATGAAAAATACGAGTGTCAATTGCTGCGGCCAATAGATTCGTGGCAGCTGTAATGGCGTGAATGTCGCCAGTCAAATGGAGATTGAACTCGTCCATCGGGATCACCTGAGAGTAGCCTCCTCCAGCAGCGCCCCCTTTGATACCAAAAGTCGGGCCCATGGACGGCTGACGAACACATGCGAAAGCTATTTTATTCAAATGAGCACCCAAAGCTTGAACTAAACCGACTGTAGTGGTAGATTTACCTTCGCCAAGGGGAGTAGGAGTGATTCCGGCCACTAGAACGTAGCGACCATTCCGCCGACCCTCCAACCGCTTCAAAAGGTCCAAGGAGACCTTAGCTTTGTAAGCTCCGAACGGCTCAAGCTCCTGGGGAAGAACGCCGATTTCTTGGGCAAGGTCCACGATGGGCTTGGGGGTTTGGCGCCGAGAAACCTCGAAATCAGAAGGAACTGGAGTCTCCAGATTCAGGGTTAGAGGGACGATTTTTCGAGACCTGCGGGCAGCCTCCATGCGATCTGCACTTTCAATGACGTTTTCCAAAAGCATAGCAACCGTCATAGGTCCCACTCCGCCCGGGACGGGAGTGATTTGAGACGCCACTTTAGCAGCGGCATCATAGTCGACATCGCCCACCAAGCGCTGGCCAGACTTGCGCGACGAATCTGGGATATAATTGGTGCCGACATCTATGACTACAGCTCCTGGTTTGATCCAATCGCCTTTCACAAAATGGGGTTTGCCAATGGCAGCGACGACGATATCAGCAGTTTTAACGATGCTAGGCAAATCTTGGGTTTTGGAGTGACAGGTTGTAACAGTAGCATCGGCATTTTTCAGTAAGTAGCTAATAGGAGAACCTACGATATCTGAACGACCGATGACGACCGCATGTTTCCCCGCGGGATTTACGCCCGACCGGTCCAACAACGTCATGATACCTTTAGGAGTACAGGGAACAAAAAGAGGGTGTCCACCACGTTTGGCTAACTCGCCGATGTGAATGGTACTAAATCCATCTACATCTTTCTCTGGCGCAACTGCAGCGGTGATAGCAGCTTCGTTGATATGGGCCGGGAGGGGTAACTGGATCAACAGACCGTGGATAGATGGGTCATTGTTGACGGCGTTTATCAGCTGGAGCAATTCGGACTGCGAGATGGACTCGGGAAGACGGCGGACGTCGCAACGGATATCGGCTTCGGTGGCAGCTTTCTGTTTCATACGCACGTAGGTCGAGCTATCGGGGCGATCTCCGACTTGAAAGATAGTGAGAGAAGGGCTAAAATGAGGAATCCGTGCTTTTGTATCTTGAATACGGGCATGGATGCGGGCCCTTACATCTGCCGCAATGGCGGTTCCCGGGATTGGGGTGGCCATAGAGGAAAAGCGAGAGGGAAAACAGTAGGAAGAGAAAGTGAGAATCTGGGGATCAGGAAGGTGGTAGCAGGCCCGGGGAGATGGTAGCGGTGCGGCTCGAAACCGAGTTACCCGGTTTAGGCGAAGCCCACAGGGAGACTAATGTTAGATGCGAGAAAAAGGAGACGAAATAAGAAAAGAAGAATAAATACCATAAAGCAATATTAAGTGGAAAAGAGGAGAAGGAAGAAAAACCGAGGAAAGGGCAGGAAATCAGCCAGGAAAATCTATAACGGAGGCCAGAGAGTCAATACGGTAAAGAAAGGAAGAAAAAGAATTATGATGGATGTACCAATTGGGTTAAAAGAGTGATTTAGGTAGCTACCCGCTAAACTCGCACAAGGAAGAACGAAAAAGCGAGATATGGTAACATGAAATCTCCCAAAAGCTAAAGAGATTGCGTGGTAAGCTAGCCAATAAATAAATGGCGAGTGTACAAGAAGCGTGGGTAGGCAATTGTAAAAATCCGCAATCGAACTCAAACCATCGAATGGGTGGATGGATGACTCATCTGGAAACTTTACCTTACGGGGATTGTCACCACCTAACTAAGTTCTTTGCAATTACATATGGTAATTTACTTATACTTTCTATCCTAACTCCACTTCGAGCGGGTTTCGAACAGGGTTTAAGTTAGTAGCTTGGCATTCAGAATCCAATCATCTCAGCCCCAGAATTGTCATCATCGTATATGATCGACCAATCATAGAGCATCTACCCCATTGTTCCACATTACCCACATCCACCACTGGTGTCCTCCTCCGCTCCACAATTCCCGCCAGATCCCCCCGATTCCATGTCCAATTTACAACGAAAAGTTGCGTCGAAATTGTCCATGGCCGGAATGGCTTCTGGCACAGAAAGTCCCCGCAGAAAGGGCCAGGGATCTCCCCGCACCCAGTCTCGATCCAGCTCTCGCCATATATCCGATGTAGAAGACAACGGCGAAGACCACGAATCGGCTATGTTGCAGGCTCCGTTTGCCAAACTTGCTCTGGAAGGCCTTTCGTCGCGCACTGCTCACAAACCGTGGGTTACTCGGCTGGCTGAAAACGCGCACCACCTCACTCACGAGTACAAATCATCCTCGGTTCTTTCTCGCGAGTCGGCGCTGGCTGATCTCTACGAGATCATGGCATCCCACTACACAGGAGACGTACTAGAAGACAAAACCAACCCGAACGCTTTGGCCAATGCACTGGTACTCTCGGTTCGGAGAGCCAGATCTGTTTCAGAAGCGGTGCTGGCCCTCAATCTCATGAGTGTTCTAGCCATCACCAAACCAGGTCTGGAAGATCTGTATGATCTTGCTATTGCCGGCAAGCTGCTTCGTAACACCATGCGGGCGGCGTCTACAGACACAATCATCAACGACGACGACGCCTTCGACATTCCGGATGTCGAAGGCAGCAACGTGATCGCCAGCTACAACGACACTCGGCTGGTGGTGGCCGCCACATCCGCCTTTGCCACTGTCCTGTACTTCTGTGCCTCGGAATACGAATGCAGACTGGGCGTGACTGACCTCGTGGAAATCATTGCGTCCGATGGCGCCAGTGTGGGCGCTGCTGATGACGAAACTGTGGTATCTGCAGCTATCCATGCTCTCTCTTTCCTGCTCACTCGCTTCCAGGATTCGGGCCGACCTGTTATGGCGCTTGCCAAGGAATGCCTGCCTGGACTGATTGATCAACTTGACTCGTCGTCTTTATCGGTCCGCATAACTGCTGGCCAGGCCATTGCTGTGATTTACGAAGCGATTTATCACACCTACGAAGCTGAACTGGACAACCCCGGCCAGTCAAACGTAACTATCGAGGATCCCGCTGACGACGTTATGGTTCTTTGTGACACGTTATCGGAACTAGCTACAGAAAGCTCTAAATGGCGAGCGAAAAGTGATCGGAAGACCCAGCATTATTTATTTCGGGACGTCCTGGCCACAGTTAGCTCAATCGCACAAGCTATATCGAAGCAAAACAGCTCTACGTCTAATTACAGCTCTTCCTATGACGACTCTAGTTTCTCTGTAGCGGGAAACATCGATATGGATCTTGAGGATTCGGTGGCTACTGCCGGAAGACCTCGAGTGTCTTTGGAGTTCGGCAACCAGGGATCAAAGACAAAGGGAACTAAGGGCCCCAAAGCAGTCCTGGTAGTTAACTCATGGTATATATATGTTCGACTGCAAACACTTCGGCGGATTCTTTCTAACGGGTTTCATGTTCACTTTGTCCATAACGCGGTAGTCAGAGACTGCTTGGAATACACCGGCCCTACTCCTCGCATTTCCACCAGCGACAATGGCGATTCCGATGCTGAGAATAGTGAATACGAACCAGCAAGCCCGCAAATGAGCCGCGCTGAACTCAACTCTGCTCGCAAGTCCCGGCAGAAAGGTCGAATGGATCAGCGCAAAGCTAAAGCCCAACTGGATTCTACAGAAGAGTACTTGTGAAAGATACAAAAGTATATTTCTACCACTACTTGGACCGATGTATATCACCGCTCAACAGCAACTCTGGCCGCATAGTCGCCAGAATCTTGATATGCTCATCTCTATTCTCGATTAGCTGGGTAATCCCGTCGCGCTCAATATAATGTCCGTCGATTTGAGCGGTAATTAAAGACGAGGGATCCACCAGTCCTTCAGATAGAGCAGCAATAACATCCTCGAAATCTTGAGCAGTATAGCACATCGATGCCGTCAGCCGTTTCTCTTGAGCAATCAGAAGCATGTAGTCAATAGAGAAAGGTGCGGTGGGGATCGCGACGTTCATTGCCAGGCCACCAGGGCGGAGCGCTCTCAAAGCCAACTCCGCCGTAGATTGGACGCCGGCACAATCGAAAGACACATGGGCCCCTACTCCACCACTAAACTCTTTGATACTTTGCAATGCGTCTTCTGTAACCGGGTCGATGGTCCTAGCCCCGAATTTCTGAGCTTGGAGTCGTCGAGTTTTCGCCGGTTCTGAAACTATTATGTCCCTAACACCCAGAATCTTCAGGGCCAGCACCGCTGCTATACCAATAGGCCCGGCACCCAGCAGAACAATGTATTGCCCCGGTTTGCATTTCGCTAAACGAGCAGCATGATATGCACAAGCCAAAGGCTCTACTAATGCGCCTATCCTAGTGTCTAAATTTTCCGGTAACTTGTGCACGATTCTTTCTGGGGCTAAAGACAGTTCAGCCAAACCGCCTCCGATTCCCGATAAGCCGAAATGACCGCGATAGTCGCATTGGTTGGTGTTTCCGAGACTACACGAGTAGCATTGCCCACAACTGAAGATCGCTTCAATGCAGATTTTGTCGCCGGGCTTGACTTTTGTGACTTCAGATCCTACTTCGACCACAGTTCCCGCGGTTTCGTGGCCAATGATCACCGGCAGACTTTGGCCCGTTAGAGGATGGGGTATACCTTTGGCGGGAATTAGAATTGGTCCCCGCTGATATTCATGTATATCTGTTCCACATATCCCAGTCCAGTCGGGCTGAAATATAATATCAGTAGGGTTTTGTATTACAGGGCGGTCGATTGAATCTAAGCGCACATCCTTAGGACCATAGTATCGTATAGCTTTAATTTGAGACCCCGATTGCTCCGAAGTCATACTCAATGATCGAGAAAGAAAAGAAAAAAGGAGAAAATTCAAAAGGAAGAAATAATAGTTATATGTCCTTAAGTGCTAATGACTAGAAAAGCAAAGCTAAAAATGGAAGCAGACCATTGTGGGGTATTTATATGCTATGTTCATAATTTACGTACCCCGCCTAAGTTATTAACGTCATATTGAGATGCTCGCTTCTGAATGTGGTCTCACTTCCCAATCTTAACGTCATGTATAGCACCAATCACTGTGATAGCCCCAGAAAAATACCGAAAAAACCTCAAATGAAACTGCTCCTTACCTGGTACCAGGTTGTCATAATTATATCAGAGATAATTTATTTTGCAAACATGGCATGAAACGAACCCTGGCGATCGATCGACGCTAATAAGTTGGTTGGCTTAATAAAACAAGGTTTGATTGATGGGAAGTTAGAAAAGTAAACGTGCTGGCATTAAGTCTATAATCAATAAAGCACCAGCCGCATTAGGTAGGAAAGAAACTAAAGTTCAAATTCACGCACTAAACGCAACTTATCTTCCTAACCAATCTTACACTGAATATGCAGCTGAAGTACAAAATCCTGCTTTTTTTCTTTGTTATTTGGCAGATTCTTGCTTATGGCATCGGTTTCATTGGCGATGATTTGTCCGGCACCGCTGTACTCTTTATCGCCCATCCCGACGACGAGGTGATGTTTTTCTCTCCAATCGTGCATTATCTGGCCAAGGAGAACCGGTTGAGTGTTGTTTCGTTCACCAATGGCGATTATGATGGAGAAGGCGCCGTTCGCACCGAGGAACTGAAAAAGTCCTGTGCCATTCTGGGCATCCCCGAGGAAAAGGTGACGGTGCTGGACATCCCTGGCTGTCCGGACGATCCTAACGCTACGTGGAATGTGGAGAGTATGATCAACAGCGTTATTTCTTTTATCAACGACTTTGACATTTTCGTCAGTTTCGACAAGTACGGGGTTTCCGGCCACAAGAATCACCGGGAGATCCCCAAACACTTGCAACAGATCCTCTTCCGACCTTTCTACCAACTGGAATCGGTTCCGTTCTACCGAAAATACATCGGGTTTCTCGATGTTCCTTATTCATTTATCTCTGGTATTTTCAGTGGAGAAACCGTGATTATCGCGACTTTCCCTGACTACCTTACCTCTCTCCGAGCTATGTTGAACGGCCACAAATCCCAAGTTACTTGGTACCGATACTTATGGCTCGTCTTTTCTCGATACATGTATGTATCGACATTCAACCCGGCTGCCACACACCCGGGCCTCACTATGGATGATATCGACATGGATAATGCTATCATGCTTACCGAGGAAGAGGCCGAAGCTTTCCAGCGTGGCCAGCTGCAAATGCCCCTTAATATGTAATTCTTGATTCACCCTTGACTGATCTACCCATGTACTTGGTGTTTCTAAATTTTCTGTTACGAAAAACTGTGAAAATATATATATATATATATTATTATTATTATTTTCTTTCATTAGTGTATAAGTATTAGTAAATCATATGATACACCGGATACACCTCAGCGAGGTTACGTAGCCATGAATAATATTATTAGGCAGTTGCAAAAAGGCTTTCGAACATCCGTTCTAAAGTTTCCTTCTCTTCTAGTCTTTGAACAACCGCTGTCGGTGAGCCGCTCTTTGCTTTGAAAGGATCTTCCCCGTTGGCAATCGCCTCTTGGTGTGATTTCAGACGCTGTTCTCGTTGACGCTGTTTCTCCACCCAGTTTCCATCAGTAATAAACTGTTCCAAGCGATTTTGGATAGGCAAAAACGCACGATCACGATTAACCCAATCCTCCGCCACAGCCCGGGCTTTTTCGATTCGTCCTAGACGAACCAGCTTCAGAACCGAGAACCGTAGAATCCAATCCACTAGAGTAATATGGGACTCGATGTCCGGACGCAAATACAGTTCGCGAGCCAGAACCTCCAAATTGTCACAGTGGCCTAGTCTTCGTTCTGATTTCAAGACAAAACAGTACATTTCCTCATCCGGCAACACCTGGTATCGCTGCATGATCCTCCATACTTCATAGGTGGCGGTTCGGGGAGTGGACCCGGCCGGTTTAGCGGTATGATACGACCAGCGTAATAAAGCTTTCCACACCGCCGGGCGCTGCATCAGCGAAAGATTGTAGGTATCTGCCATACGTTTTATTAAAGCCAGCCCGCTGAAGAAGTCGTCGCTTATTCCAAAACAGTTTGCTAGCGTAACTAAAGTTGTGGTGTTAGGGTACAGAGCAGAGCCGGGGGGGACTACCGCCTGGCCTTCGGACTCGGACACAGCCCAAACCGCGTGGATGAGATCTCGGACTTCGTCTAATCTTCTTCCGCGAGTTAAGGCCATGCACACATAAGAGTAAGTAGTGGCATCGGGGGAGAAGCCGGCTATAGTCATTTGTTTCAATATTTCCAAGGCTTTGGTTCCGGCCTGAGTATAGGTTTTGTCGATATGGAAAGTGGAACGGCGAGCAGTACGATCATGCTGGTCAGCGGCTTCATTGAAGTCAGACGCCTTGAATCCCTGAGACCACATGGCCGGCGCACCGACACAGGTGGCAGCCAGATAAAGGTTCCAGATCCAAGTGTCGAGAGGAATGGCTGCCTTCTGGATGCGATCCCACAGAGCTTCCACGGTCTCGAGGTTATCGCCGCTCTTCCACGCCGTCCACAGAATGTACGAATATATAGAGGCATCGGGACGGAATCCGGCGAGAGTCATGTCATTGACAATGCGAGTAAGACGAACCAGTGCCGGGCTTGGTTCGCTCAGGCCAGAAACCGCAGCGGACTCATCAAGGGCTGGCTTGATGGCCATGATCAAGGTGACGTAATGGTTCCAGGTCAGTTCGGCGGCCAGATCAAGCGACTCATGGATGCGAAGGTACTCTAGCCATGCTTTTTCGACATCTTTATCCGCCAATGCGGTCAAGAACGGCTTTAGCTCAGCACTAGACGAGCCGATAAGATCAGCATTGGATTGCAGAAACGAACTGGAGATAGGCAGATTCATGGAATCTAGGTCCACCAGATCAGGATCGGGGGCATCGTGTACTGGCTGATCGATCGAGTTAGTCAGCCATGGCGAAGTTAGGGCCTCGACCGTGTTCTCCAAAAAAGCTGGCACCGCGGATTTCGGAGTCGCACCGGCAGTGGCGTAGAAACTGTTCAGAGACCCGGCAGAAGAACTAGGAATACTTTGCCGGAGGGGCATGGAATCAGCAAATCGCTGGTGGTGGCCGGGTGTCAGGTTGTGCATCCCCATCTGGGCTTCGCGGCTCATTTGAGGAGTAAATAAGCCGGAAGACGGAACATGGCGGTACTGATGCGCCAAAGATGTGTGTCGCTGTCGAACGATGTATGCAAAGGATGTGACACCAGAAGTAGAAAAGGGAGGCATGGGGAGTGGCGAGATGGGTTAAATGTTCTAAAGTATCACACCACACAAATGTTTAAAAAAAAAAGATAGAGAAAATAACTTCTGATGCTGAAGCAAATCCACTGGATAATCTTGCTTGAGTATCAAAATAGAGCAATTAAACTTAAGAGTTTTCTAAAAAATTAATAAAACGAGATAGAAAATGAATAACAAGAAAAACCAACCCGGTAGTTCAGAAACAAGGTAAATCTAGCGGGGTGTCGCTTTTATTTCTATATATATCCGAGAAGTAGAATTATATGAAACTTTAAATGATCATTTGTGTCTAGAAACCATCGGGGTAATTCGGGATAGGGTGATGCGGGATAGGGACAAATCGGGCGAGGGGAGATCCTATCCAGGGAAAACCCCGAATCTTCTTCTATATATAAATAAATCCAACTCGATAGATATACGGTTTCCTTCAGAATTATATATACCCGAAATTATGCTGGGTTTCCAGACCTAAGGGGCCCCCTCGAAGCGGCTGCTCACGGCTGGCGGCTACTATGGGTATTTAGCAAAGCAACCTTATTTCCAGCATCCCGCTCCTGAACTGACTCATGAGAATGAGAGAAAGTTGGGTTAGCAACCGCGTGAGCGCGGGGAGGTTGGGTTGCTAGGCCAGGGCCCCCCCAGAAAAGTCCCAAAGGGCTGTTTATTTCTCTCCTAGAAACCGGTTTTTATTATTTCCATTCAAGCCTGGTCTCTAATACTTCTCTAACGAGACGATATGGCAACAGTGCTGAACACGAATTCAGAGAAACTGCATGCCCCCCCACGGGATGTATTGTTGGATCTTAGAGCTGCTGCAAAGAGTTTCCCCCAATTCTCTTCTGCGGAAACCTCTATCTTGACCGGATTGTCCGATCTGGCTCGCCGGGCGCAGGACTACGCCAAAGAGCTATCTTCTCTTATCCAAGCGGACTCTACTGCGGAAACCCGTGCTCATTACCTGTTTGCTCGCAGCGGCATCAATGCAGAGGAGATCAAACAGTCCCTACAAAATATGGAGATTCGGCCTGGCCTGGATGTGTCTTCTTTCGATCGTCAGCCTGAATCGTATGTTGCTTCTTTTCGACGAAAAGACGAAAACATCATCTCCGCCATCGAGGAGAACATCAGACAGGCTACTTTGGCCTTTGATAAGAATGTGGCTGAATCTATGTCTATTGACTGGGACGCCCAACTGAAATCCATCTTTGTTCAGTTCGGCTTGTTACCGAGCCACGAACTCCAGCTCGACTCGGCTCGATCCTCCAAGCCTTGGTCAAAGACCTTTGCTTTACAACCAGCACAATCTCAGGATCTTACAACGTCTAGCCACTCGCTCTCTAAACAGACCTGGGCCAAACCGTCAATCGGCCGCTTGGTTCTGGGCCACACTGCCGCGGTTTCTGCCCGGTCCCCCACAAAACCCTCGAGCCAAATTTTCCAGTCCCGGTCATTTGCTCCGGAATCTAGCCAGCGACAAAGCATTCATCGCCGAGAACTCTATGCCCAAGTCATACTGGAATTGACCTCTGCTCGTCTGGCAGGGCAGGATTTTAGCTTGGTCGAGCGGTTTACCGAAGTAGCGCAGTCCCTCGGTAGCGATCAACGGTCGCTACAAATCTCCGAAGCCTGGAGCATACTATCTCTAATGATTCAACATGCACTAGCCGGAGAAAACGCCGACTCCCCCGCCCCCGCTGCCCAATGTCGGCGACTAGCCAAACCATACTGTTTGTCTGCCTTGGATTCTCCGGATTCAAGCCGGTTGCGTTCTTTTCTTGTTTCTGGTGCCTTAACGTACCTTGAAAACCAGTTCTATCTTCTAATTGAGAACCAAATCGTGAAACAACGGGCCCAGGCTCAGCTCGGCGGGGTTCCTCGGCCAATCAACAAGATCAAGGCCTATGTTAACTTGCTCTTCCGCCGAGACAATCAATTGGTGGTTCCTTATTTAGAATGCTTTAATGATACTCCTATATGGGCTATTATATTCTACCTTCTACGGTCGGGTCTTGTGGAAGAAGCTCTTGAATTCACCAACGAAAATGAACATGCGTTCCAGAAATCAGACCGGTCTTTCCCTCAATATATCCGGGCGTATACAACATCCCCCGATAGAAGATTGCCGCGAACACTAAACGAACGCCTTCGGTCTGAATTCAAGCAGCATTTACGATTTTATGAACCAGGTACTTCCGATCCTTACAAGTATGCGGTGTACAAACTCATTGGACGAGCCGATCTGAGCAATAAGTCCATACCCGACGTATTGCCCACGGCCGAAGATTGGATCTGGGCACATCTAATGCTCATCCGCGAATCGCCTTCTTCTTCTGGAGGAGTGTTCCAGGACGAACCATCCTATGAACAATATACATTAGCTGAACTACAGCAATCGTTGCTTCAATTTGGAGCTCGTCATTTTTCTTCAAATGGTCAGAATAATGGACTGTATCTTCATTTACTACTTTTAACTGGCCAGTTTGAACGGGCAGTTTACTACGCTCATCAACAATATCCCGATGACGCTGTACATTTCAGTATTGCTGTTCAGTACTATGGATTATTGAGACTGTCTTCGATCGAAAACCTTAGTGACGAAGATATCATTTCTTTGGATAAAGAGGAGCTGCCCAGAATATCTATTGCTCGACTGTTGGGCGCATATACCCAGGATTTCCGTAACACGGACCCAGAGCTGGCAGTCGATTACTTAAGCCTCATATGTCTTGGCCACGATGTCGATTCTTCTCAGCTCACTATTGCCCACGAGGCTCTTAGAGAACTGGTACTGGATACCAGAGCTTTTGCAGTGCTGTTGGGTGATGTTCATGCTTCTGGAACCCGAGAGCCGGGCGTGTTGGAGCGCAACATGAAGTTACTTAATATCAATGACGAGGAGTTGTTTTTGCGAACCATCACGGAACAAGCTGCGGCACGGACAGAAGAAGAAGGAATGTTCGGCGATGCGATTTTACTGTACCATCTCAGTGAAGAGTATGATGCGGTGATTAGCTTATTGAACAAACTAGTGGGTGATCTTTTGGCCAGCAGCGAGCTGGGAAGTGGGGTTATTTTGAGCAAGGTCAATTTGACACAACACGACGACGAGACCGCTACCGGACGGATGCCGATGTCTGTAGCAGCAATGGTGAACCCGGCCTCGTTAGCAGCTGATATTCTTAGTCTGTATGCCGGAAACAAGGAAATCAACAGTTCTGTCCAGGCGAAATCTCGAGCTACTTGTAAGACCTTGTTACAATTGGTGGAAGCCCGAGATCTTTACGAGACAGGAGAGTACGCCAAGTGTATTGAAGTGCTGGACAAAACCGATTTGATTCCCATGCTACCGGAAGCCGGAGTAACCACACGTTCTGGGAAGAGCACTATTGGGCAAGTTCGACGCAAAGCGCAACAGTTTGGGTCGCTGCATGAAACCATTACTAGGAACATTCCTATGGTTTTGAGAATGGCGATGGAATGTCTGGTGCATATCAAAAGTCAAATCTCAAGCACAGAGTTTGGCAAGGATGCAACAAAGCTTAAAGCTATTGAAGAGGTCCAGGAACGAGCTAAGAACTGTATGGTGTTTGCGGGAATGATCCAGTACCGGATGCCCCAAGAATCATACACCATCCTTACTCGTCTGGAAAATGCTACGTTATGATTATCTAATGAACTAAATTGCTGATTTCTTTCGGGGTCGGTCGATGTGGTATGATTTTTTTTTTCTTAACTCTTGGCTGATAATCTAGTTAAACCCTAGCCATAACTAAAAAGTTCTGCTTGACAGTAGAACAATCAAAGAGATGTTCCTCCAGTGGAAAATTCTATAATAAAAGAGGAGACTAAACAATCAGCGTTTTAGTATTTTTTTCTTTTGTATTTCATCAGTTTACTCAGTTCCTGGCTTCCTTCTGATTATGGTAGACGCGGATCAGATCTGCAAATCTATCTATGACAAGAATTTAATTAGCGTTAATATAGATCCACTTGAACTATATTACTAATTATTTCTCTGTTATCTCTTGCAGCTATCAGGAAAATGAGAGAATTTAAACTATATCGGTAACGATAATCCTTCTTGCTGGCTGCGTTTTTTGCACTATTTTGAGTTGTAGGGTTAGACGAATAAAGTTATAGCCCGGAAAACTGCGAGCTTAGATAGACAACAATATAACTGATAAGACTATCTCTAAACAAAAGCTGTAGTGTCTCTGTAAATATTTCTAACTGTGGTAATTAAATACTGTTTGCATAGCGCTATTGGTCATAAGAAACCCCTAGTAGTTATAGAGGGGATTTTCCGAACCACATCCTTATCCCGATAAAAGTGGGGAGAATATTAAGGTTGGAGTCTAGCAAACCAAAAGCGGTCGTTGTGACGTCACATATAAGGAACCGCGCTCTCGGTAGCCAATCCGGCTGAGTTAAAACTGAGCTTCTTCCAGTCATCTCGGTACCAGATCTGTCTAGATCACGAGACTAAGTTTGTTAGGACTATCAGGGATAATTGTGATTGGACAGTTTGCGAATCTAAAAGCTGAAATAGACCTCCAAGTGTTCTAAACTATCGGCGAGTACCCCCGTGAGTCCAAAATCTATTTATAAACTAAATGTACCTACTCCTGGTCAGTTCTTGTATTTCTTCCTTCCCTTTTCCTCCCGTTCTTTTTCTACATTCGTATATTTACTGATCAGATACTTGGACTTCTGCTTTATTTTCGACTTCCAATAGTTGATATCCTTATCGTCGGGTAAACTTCGGGAAATTCCTCCTGGGTATAACTCGATTTTCTCCTTGCTGTTGCTTACTACTTATCATCACCAGTAGGGAGGACTGACTCAGAGGTATATAACCAATATCACAGTGTTCTATAATATTTAGATCGAACCATCTGAGTTTCTTCCGGCGCCTCACACTGGCTGGTTTCCCGTAAACCGTACCGAGTTGCTTTGCTGGGGTATCCTTACGTCATAGATCTTGGTTGGGTTTTTCTTGGTATTCGGCGACGCGCGAGCACCTCCTGCTTCTGACCGTTGGTGGAATTTGGGCATTCAATAGATTTTACTCGGAATATATCTTTTATATTGTACCATTTTCGCTCTATCGATTAGTGGGCGGGCGCTACCTCTATGTTAGCAAGATCTCCATCCTTATCGGGAACCTCTCCGAAAGGTACAGTGTCCAGCCCATACTTGTGTGATGCTAGCTGCAGCCGGTCTCCCATACTATATGACACTGCCGCAGCAGCCGCCGCAGCGACTGGCGACTTGATCGATTATTTCTCAGCTCCTTTGGTGCCGACCCCAGACAACAGTCACCAGTCCCGGTCGTCTACCGCCAGAACACCAAGTGTGACTATAACTGCTCTTCCCCCTTCCATGGCTCTGAACAAGGGCATGAAATCTTCTTTTGATATACAGACTGGACCTTCGGCGGCCAAGAACCGTTCGGCCTCGGTTCCATCGCTGCAATCTCAACCACAACCACAACCACCCTCTACTCCGCGCCATGCTCCTGCCAGTCCTATTTCTTCTTTCACTGAAACTAACAAATGGTCTCAGTTGTCTCCGCATTTACATCCATCCGATCCTCCTATAGAAACCCCATCTTCTTTGAAACATAATCTGGCTGCTCTTTCCCCCATCGGGGGGGTTCTAAGTAACCCGCTCGGGGCAGGCATATTGGCTAGACAGTACTCCAAGAACATGTCGTCTGATTACTGTCAGGACAAGATGATCTCGTGTGAAGAAACCGTGCAGTTTATGGAACAAGACCTCGATCAGTGCATAATAATCGACACTAGGCCGGGGTCGGAGTATGTCGAGGGCCACCTCAAAGGTGCTGGCAATCTTTGTATGCCGTCCACATTACTGAGACGTCCTACATATAGCATGGATGCATTAATTGAATGTTTAAATCCGGGAATGATCCCGATCCTCTCCAACTGGAAAGAAGCCAAAGCGGTTATTGTCTACGACGGGAAATCCAAGGCTCTTACTAGATCGTCATTACTAACTAGTATTTTAAACAAATTCGAGGCATCTGGATTTAAAGGTCGCCTAGGGTTTGTCCACGGCGGATACTCCTGTTTCTCGCAAGCCTTTCCGGATTATATCGACTCTGTCGATCGCCGTCTCTCCAGCGACTCGGTCCTGTCGGTGGTCTCCGACACTTCCGACAAAGCAGGGTCCATAAAAAGTGCACCAAACCAAAACTTTGGACAGAATGGACCAACCTCTGAGCCCTTTTCGGGCCTGGGACTGAAAACCATCTCCTCGGGTATGTCCAGGCCTCCTTGTTTGAGTTTGAGTAGTGCCGGGAGTTCTTTGTGCCAAGGAACCCCGGCTGCCGAACTGATGTCTGGCATATCTATTTCATCCGCGGCACTGGTGCCACCAATACTAGGCAGAGCAGGCGGCACTTTGCTCTCGTCGTCAATGAAGCCGGGCGAGTCTATGCTGGCATCGTTCATCAAACCAGAAGAATTCAGGCCGCAATTGAAGGACCAGAAGTACATTTTAAATCGTCTGAAATTCATTCGAAAAGCGTATCCTGATGCCACCGAACCTCTGAACCAATATATGGCCCTGGGAAGCGATGAGGTGAAGAATGCTGAACTGATCACCGATCGGTTTGGAGTGCTCGATGCCTTCGAAAAAGCGAGGATACACCAGGCTATCATGGACTCTGATGCGAACGACAACATGAACGCTTTAAAGTCCTCTATGTATCAGTACTCCTTATCGGCAGCCATGGAAAAAGGCTACAAGAACAGGTATAGCAATATCTGGCCCTACGAGTACACTCGGGTGAAGCTACAGTCGCCCTCGAAAGCAATTGGAAGCGATTATATCAATGCTAGTTATATTGGAATGGTGCGGTCGAAGTTGCAGTACATAGCAACCCAGGCACCGCTGGCTCACACGGTTCAGGATTTTTGGGAAATGGTTTGGAAACATGAAGTCGATATAGTCGTAGCTCTGATCACAGAGGAGCAGATAGATCGCCAGTGCAAGTATTGGGAGTCAAACACCCCTGGCGGGAAGTATCAGGTAGGATTATTGGAACAAAGGTACATGGTATTAGGACAGGAAAAGGGAGACGATGCCGGTTGTCGGTGCCCGTGCAGCGAGAACTGCGTGATCCGTCGCTTGGAACTGAAGCAAATGGGAAATGCGGAAACGACGGTGGAGAGTCGAATCATCACCCAGGTGCAGTATCTTGGCTGGACCGACCACGGGGTCCCTGGAGATGCGATGGAGCTGATAGAACTGTACAATCTGTGTCGGTCACTGCACAGACAGTCCAATTCACCGCTGGTGGTCCATTGCAGCGCTGGCTGCGGCCGCACCGGGACATTTTGCGCCATCACATCCACCATTGACATTCTGGCTTTAGGATTTGTTCCTCGAGAAGAAAAAGACACCAGCTTGTTGTTGTCTCTGGAAAAGACCCTGCAGGATAAGCACAAGGCGTACCGGGCTGATCTTATCTATGATATTGTATCTCAGCTCCGTAACCAGCGGCTTTCCATGGTGCAGAATCTGGCACAGTACATGATGTGCTATGAAACAATTGCAGCGTGGTTTCAAAAGACAGCAAACTGAATTAAATGGGCGGTTGGTAAAGTATACAGTCATGTAAATATAAATATATAAGCATATAGTTCATCCATTCAGTCCAGTTCCCACGATAAAAAACACTAGACCCACCGCTATATGAATCCAGTACTTTTGAAAGAAGTTTTGATCCTGCTGCTGATCATTGACAGTTTCCGCAACTGTGGGATCCAGGGCCGGAAGCAGAATCGGCTCAGGTCCTGGGGGAACTTGAGCAACAGATGCGTTCAAAGATGCACCAGGAACAAAAGAGACATGCCATACGGATTGTAATAGAGGCTCCAGATATATTTGATATGTTCCATTCAGACCATATGGCGATTGAGCCAAAATGCTATTAATCAAACCACCTTGATCGGAGTAGAAAGATACCAGAGTCGGGGTTTCCATTGAGATAGAGTGAAGTGACGCTTTCGCCACATAGTCTATAAGATTATATTCTAATACACCAGCATCTTGCTGTAGCACTTGAACATTTATGTTCACAGCTATAGTATTGGCTAGGAAAAGCAGCCAATACGGTACTAGTAATATCATTACACCCATAGACCCAGAAGAGCAAAAACGAGCCCAAGCGAGAGATGGGAAGTTAGCTAAATCCACAACCTCCAGAATGTCACTTGCCGACTATTTGGCCAAGAACTATGGCAGCGAGAAAAAGAAAAAGAAACGGAAAACTGAAAAAAAGTCTAATATTCAATTAAATGGCGATTCATGGGACGATGCAGCGGTCATGAGTCTCACTCCAAATGTCGATCAACCGGTGAGTTGCCCCGGACACTGGAAACCGATAGTCAACCCTGCCAATGAAACTGAATCGGACAAAGCGACCGATGGAACGAATAAAGAAGAAATATCAGTCAAAGTAGCTCATAAAAGGAAATATGGGCTACGTACAGCCCAAGAGGTTGCTGATGCTATGGAACATGAACGGGCCGTGCTCAAAGCCGATGCTTTAGAAACGGCTATGGATTCAGAAACAGTGTTCAGAGACGAATCAGGGAGAATAATAGACGTTGAGAAAATGAAAGAGCAGCGACGGCTGGATCAGATCCGATTAGCTGAAGAGAAACGTGCCGCTCAAGAAGCATTAAAGGGAGAAATCCAGCAACAAGAACAGAAATTACGAGCTAAACAGTTAGAAGAATCGAAACTGGTGCCGATGTCTATCTCAAAACAAGATCATGTGCTTAACAGTCTCCAGAAACAGCAAACCCGATGGGAAGATCCTCTGGCGCCGCCGATCTATGAGACTTCGTCTCATGATCCCCCTTTAACATCTGGAAATTCAGCACCAGTGTTATCTTTACCGAAGTACCGTGGAGCTTACGATTCCAATAGATTTAATATTGCTCCTGGAATCCATTGGGATGGATTGGATCGAGGCACCGGGTTTGAGGCTCGGTATCTTGAAGCCCAGCAGAGAAGGAATACTCAGAAACAGTACCAGTACCAAAGTCAACGGGACCTATGAGTGATTTTTTTATAATTGCAGTTATTATTTTTTCTAATTTTTTTCCTTTTACCTAAATGAGGATATTTAGATCCAAGGATTGGATCTGAGCCGCACCCTCCCTCCCTCCTTCATTGTTGTCTTCTACCGATCATATCCCAATTTCACCTACCATCACTTCCCCCCTCTGCAATGTCTAATTTAGTAAAACCAGACCCTGGATTAGGACAATCCAGTCAGGGAACAAGCGCTAGTTCAACTGGTGATGCTAAAGAGTTTCGTTTACAGGCTTGTGGAGCGGAAGAGGTCGAGCGGATCCGGCACCATGTAATGAAGTTTCATTCTCGGCATCCTGTGGCGTTGCAGGAGTTTCTCCAACCAGTCCGACTTTCGCGGCGCGACCCTCGCAGTATTCGTCCGCCCACTGGTGATGGGGAATCGGCTCAGAAAACTAGCAATCAAGCAGACATGTCCATTGTTGCCCCCGATGGAAATGGGCGACGAACCAACAACCCCTTTTCCAAAAAGACCCGCCAGGTGTTCACTGGAAATGAAGAGGCACAGAGGTTAAGGTATGAAGAACACTTTCCTTGGGTTCTAGAAGATTTTGATAGCAAGAATATCTGGATTGGCAATTACGAAGCGGCCAATAGTGGGAATTACTGCTTATTGGTGTTCGACGTCGATGGGTTCCGGATGGTGCCAGTAGACCGATGGTACAAGTTCACCCCGCGGATGCAATACTCTACTTTGACGGCGGAAGAGGCCGAAACACGCATGTCGGAAAAGAATAAAATCCCGCGATGGCTAATGCACAAGCTCGAGACCCCCGAACCTCGATCTACCCCCTCTGGTCCGTCGTCTCGGATGAGAATAGTGCAAGGAGCGTCCCGAGGAGCAGACAACGAGCGGGAGGATCTCGACTACGAAGATGAATTTGACGATGATGAAGGTGCGCCAATCATCGATGGGCCCGAAGAGGAAAACAAAGAAGTAGAGCGTCGCATAAAGAAGGAAATGGAGGAATCGAATAATCTGATCATTAAGCATGAAGACTCCGAGGACGAGGATTCCAAACTGGATAAAGAAGGACGGCGGCTCAAGCGATATTTACGCTCATTGGAGAAAAATGCTATTTACGAAAGCGACGAAGACTCGAATCCCTACATGTCCTCCGATTCGGACGACAGCCTCTTTGAAGAAACCGAGACCAAGCCAGCCACCGACCAGCAGCAACTTGGCGGTACAGAATCCCAGGCTAAAGATTCGAAACTGCCTAAAGTCTCTGGTGTATACTATAAACCGGGCTCTATTGTGGCTGGAGATGGCACTGGGGCCACTGCTGCTGCTGCTGCTCAAATGTTCAGTCCGCCAGATAGTTCTAAATTTTCTAAGCCGGGCTATGTTATATTACATCTTCCTTCAGATAAGCTTCGCGATGTGCCTTTAAAAAATAAGCGCCGAGGCAGTGGTGATGAGAATCCACCCTTGAAGAAGATCAAACTAAAATTAAGTCCCTCTCCTTCCGAATCTACCCAAGACCCGAATCTCATAACTGATGCAGATATAATTAGAGTCTTGAAAGAGAATGAAAAGGTCACGGCTAAAGATCTTCTGAAACACTTGAAACAGAAACTTAAAGCCCATCCTGAGAACCAGTCTCGGTTGAAAGGGATACTTAAACAAGTTGCCAAATTAAAAGATAATTATCTGGTACTAAAATGATGGGGTTTAGAACACCATCTTATTATTTGAGATTGTCTTTCATGCCACAAAACTTATATACCTATTTCTATAATCCACCAATATACGATATTAATGATACTACTGCTAGGATTAATAATCAATTAAAAAATCTCGGTGATCGTATCTTCTGATATGGGCCCCGTAGATGAATATGCCGGTAACTCCACTACTGAGTAGCGGGATGTAAGAAAGTCTTCCAGTTTCTTTTGCTGAGCTATATCATCATCAGCAATATCAGTAGCTAGCCATTTAGTGTAGTGGCTATCTGGCTGGAACCCCGGTTCTTCATCGCGTTCTAACATATTGACCAAGGTCTCACATTGGCTTTGAATGGTTTCGTCATTAACTGATTTATGAGTTTCACGAATAAATGGGTACACGCTGCGGAATCGAAGATAATCCCTAACTTTCCGAGTGGTGGTTAGCAGCAATAGAGCTTCGATAGCGGTTAATATGACTCTGGGATCATCATCTCTTGGTTTAGCCCCCGCCAGTTGACGAACAGAATCGGTCATCGATTCTAAGTAATGAGGTTCGATAATTTCTTGGCCAATTAGAGGATATAACAAGTGATCAACGATTCTATGCTGTGTAATAAGATCATCATGAAACTGTTCGGAAAACAAGCAGTTCTTAATAATAGAAAATGCCGCTAACCGGCGCAAAGAGTTATCTGATTTGATACCGGAAATAAAGAACCCGATTTTCCTAGTTCCGGCGGTTTCTTGCAGCAGATATAACCGCACCGACTCGAATCGGGATATATCAGAAAAGAACAGTCCTAGGGAATCGTAGCTGCAGAATTTATTCAAGCCCCGATTTTCACCTTTAACGTAACAGGTTAGAAGCTGATCTAGTAACAAATTAGATTCATCCCGACTAAGACTGGCAGATTTCTGAGACTTGAGCCAGCAAATGGGTTCAATGTTATCACTTTTAGCTAAGTTTGCTAGTAGCATAGAGCGTAGGTCAGCTAAGGGATCATTGGTGGAAACAGCAATAATCTCCATTAAACTTAAGACGAACTGCTTGTCAGCAACTAATTGCTCGAGAATTTTAGAGTCCCAGCCAGAATTGATCAAACAAGTAAGCATGCTTTTGGACGAGGGATCATTCAGCAAAGTGTACTTCTTCAGATCATTCAGAACATCTTCAGTGATAATCGTTGTAAAATCAGGCAGATTAGATTGGCTGGCTAACCCATCAGCAGCCTGGGTTCTAATAAAAGGATCGGGATGATGCAGAAACTGAGTAAGCTGAGTTAGAACTGTAGAGAAGGACAGAGAAATCGGGTGCATCAACAACAAAGAACTTACCTCCAGAAGAGAGTCGGCCATTTAAAAATAAATAGACTGCTAGTGACAAATAATTAATTTTTCTGTATGAAATTCGTTTGCGAGCAACAATATATCACGTAAGATCAATCAGTATAATTCGAGGACTGAAGAAAATTGGTTTTGGGAATAAAGTTTCCAGAGTAAGTTTTTTAATAGATTAAAACACTGGTTTCTTTACACCCATATACCGTTGAAACAGACAACGATCTCATAACCGCGGAAAGCGAGGCGGAGTGATCCAATATTCAAGAATACAAGTATACATAGCAATGAATTGTTAAAAGCGGAGATATCAATAGAATCTTTCTATATAGCTAGATCTATAGGCCATATCTTTCTCCTAAGACGACAGTTCTGGGTTATAGATTATAGATATACACTCGAGCAGTTCATAAATATAGGCATGAATGGTAGATTGTATTGTTAAATTTCGGAAAATCTGAAGATAAGCAAAGGAGTATTTGTTGATAAAGTGATGGGCTGACTTGGTAGAACAGGCCGCCGGCTCTTTGTACACTTAAACTTAAATTCCAAATCGGGAAATATTTGACATAGCGTTAGTATACGCTACACTTCAGGCCCACAGCTTATAGCAATTATCTTCCATGCCATCACAGAATAGCAATATTGGCTCTAAGGGCAGATTTACACTTATAATACCGAACATCGTAATCAAGAACTTTCTCCTCCCTGTTACTTTACGTGTACATACATATACTTAGACATATATGTATATACACCTAGAGATATTATTTGAACGCGGAATATATTCAGTGAAACCTATAGATCTACCACTTGGCAGATGGCTCAGCTGCTGGATTTTTTAAAATTTAATCTGGCTGAAATTTCTCAATTTAGGCCAACCATAGACCTTATGCAAGCCTAATAAGCTCGAGAAGTCGCGAAATAAACTTTAATTCAGCTGCGACTCGCGTTTGAGCGGTTGCGTCTGTTCCTTCTTTACCCCAAGCTCTGCCAGCCGCCGGGAAACTATGATCAGGAAAGCACCACAAACATGAAAAGGAACTTGACCTAGCGTGTACAAGAAGCTTTGACGATCCAACGTCTATCACGCTTGAGACTTTTTCCGCTCCCAGGGTGTCGGATTAATTGCATCTCCGGTTTTGGGTGGTGCAGGCCCTTACTTGGGCTTTAGCCGAGGCAGATAGTTTAGCCACCGAGAGCTATGATTAGTCAAGGCCATCAGGAGTCTGCCTGGGTAGCCTGTCTGGAGTGAGTCTGATTTAATTTCTGGAAACTATTGGATCGCATGTTTTACCGCATCCAGATATCATGAAACTTAATCGCTCACCCGACCAGTACCTACATTGCCCGGCAAACGTAATTGGGAGCAAATCAAAGGCTATCAAGCCAACCGTGAATGGCCAAAATGGAGTGTATGTTCTTATCTAACTTTTCGAACTCTGTCATTACACCTTATCTTTAGAAAGGTTTATCTGCAACCAATGAAGACGCTGCACCCTGGACCAAGCTCAGCAGCACTAGGTCCTATATATATCTGCTGTTGATATTCACATATAAAAAAAAGTGCTTCAGTGAGCGATCAGTCTCTGTTGTTTAGAAAAAAGGTATACTCTCAACAGTATCATCATGGCCGATCTAGAGAAGAAAGAGGTACCGGGTATCTCCGAGGCCCACGAAATCGACTTGCATATGAGCGGCGATGTAAAGGACATTATCGAGCTTCGTCCAACTCCCTTGGCCGATCCATATGACCCTCTCAACTTACCGCGCTGGCGCAAACTGGTTCAACTGGGCATTGTAATGTGGAGATACTTCTTGTTCACATATATCACAACCACTACTGTTCCTACTTTCTACATGTTGCTGGAAAAGTTCGAAGTTTCCTACTCGCAGATTAATTGGACCCTCGCTATCCCGGCTCTCGGATTGTCCGTCGGCCCTCTGTTTTGGGGCCCCTTGGCTGACTCCTATGGCCGAAGATTTATTTTCCTTATCAGCAATGTAATCACTATAGCTTCCACTATTGGATCTGCTACCACCAACTCTTTCAGCGGTTACATGGCTGCCCGGTTCTTCATGGGTTTTGGGGCTTCGCCAGCTTCCAATGTCGGCCTGGCAGTGATCCAGGATATTTTCTTCGAGCACGAACGCGGACAGAAAATCGGAATGTGGGTGCTCGCAATCGATATGGGTGGCTTTGTTGGTCCCCTCATCGGGGGCTTCATGTCTCTCCATGGCCAGGCCTGGGTAGCTTGGTTGATTGTTATATTTTACGGCCTCTCTTTATTCTTGGAACTCTTTTTCATGACCGAAACTCTGTACCCTCGGCATGTTGTGAAACATCGTTTGGATACTGGCATCTCCCCCGAAGATATTGGCTTTAAGCGCGGTAAAGGTCTCCCCTTCATCCCGCTTGGTGTTCCCGAGATAAAATTCATCATGCCCTGGGATTCTCTGGTGCGATTTGTGCGCATGTTTCCTATACTCCAGATATCCGCTCCTATCTTCATCTACTGCTGGGGCTTCTACTGGTGGATGATTTGCGTCATCACCATGATTCCGGCTATCTATGAAAACGAAACCGCGCAAACTCAAGGTCTGTTGTTTTTAGGCTTGATCATAGGCACCCTCGCCGCAGAAATCCTTTGCTCCGGTACTTTGTCGGACTGGATGGTAAACCGATCCGTCGTCAAGGGTCACGGTCGTGAGCCCGAAC
The DNA here is from genome assembly GCA_030574535.1 of Tortispora starmeri. Taxonomy (NCBI): domain Eukaryota; kingdom Fungi; phylum Ascomycota; class Trigonopsidomycetes; order Trigonopsidales; family Trigonopsidaceae; genus Tortispora; species Tortispora starmeri. The sequence goes on along the minus strand of JAJMFD010000001.1, from coordinate 425,699 downwards.
TGCGTCTCAGGCTAGTTTATCCCGGGGTAATTCTGATGTCAATTGGCTTGGCCTTATTCGGCGCCATGGCAGAAAAGAGCTGGCACTGGATGTGGGGACAGTTTGCCTGCTTTTTGGTCGGTTGGGGAATTCAAATGGGCAATGCGGCAGTATCGGCTTATGTGGTCGACTGCATGCCCGAGTACACCATGGACGTTATTACCTTCTACTCAGTAATTCTCAACTTATCGGCCTTCGCGTCTCCTTTCTTTGCCGCTGACTGGGTCACTGGTACAGGATACGGATGGTCCTTCGGTACTCAAGCCATCATCACTTTCTGTCTTTGTATTCCTGCTTTTGCTGCTATTCACCACTGGGGCCCTGCAATCCGTGCTCGGTGCGGTTTACCTAAATGGCCCGCCACAGCTGAGGTTCCTGAAGATATGTAACTCTCAAGTGATAAAAAAATGGATTGCATATAGATGTTATTTGACTGTAGTTTTATACTAATTTAACTGTTTTTCTTTTTTGGTACACGGCAACGTAGCGTATTTTCTTTTTCTCAGCGTTATTTCGCTATATCCCTCCAAAATTTAGTAAACCCAGTTCTGCCTTCTAGGATTTTAGTGCTGTTGCGAACCTCCGTACTTCATCTGAGTTCATCTGGAATATATGCTCCACTACAGGCAACAATGCCTGTCGATGTTCCTTTTGCTCCATAAAATTAAGTATGACATTCTTCAAATAAGATACATTGATATCGGGATCCTGGATAGAATGAACACTTGATCTCCTCGAAGAGTCCTGGGACGGGGTCTCAATTTTCGGAATGGACTTTCGGGCTTTTAGCTGCATTTGATTTTCGCTCTGAGCGTGTTTCAGGGCGGATTTCAGTTTCTCGGCTTTCTGCTGCGAGTCTTCCAATAGCTCACGAAGAGACAGCCGATTCTTCTCCGATTCTCGAAGGTTTTTCGTCGTCTTTTGTAAAGTTTCTTGCACTTGAGCAAATGAGGCTCGAGAACTATCCAGCTCCGCAGATAGACGATCAATTCGAGTCAGAACTCCCTTGTGCGACTCCGATAGAGTAGATAACTGTACTTTAAGAGATTCGTTCAAATCTTGAAGCTGCTGCGAGTGAATTTTCTCTTCGGATAGCTCTTTCTTTAGCTTTTCCATCTCTCGATTATGACTGATTGAACTCCGAAGCAGTTCACTATTGGCATTTTGCTGTTCATCTTGGGTTCTCTTCAGTTCTTCTCGCAGATCAGACATCTCTCGCTCTAGTTTCTGTCGTTCCTCATTTATAACTCGCCGTAAAGTGGTTGCTTCCCGGTTTCGATCCTGTACTTGGCGTTCATAATCTGCTAGTCTCTCTTCTAGATCTTCATTGAATCGTTTCAAGTTAGATTGCGCTGATTTGTTTTCATTTATAATCAACTTTAAAGACGATAGTTCACTTTCTTTGTTTCTAATGGTGGTTTTCAAAGTAGATAGTTCGTTCGATAACCGGGTTTTTTCTTTCACCAGCTCGGCCCTCAAATCTTCCAGATCCATATTCTTTTCTCGCGACTTTTCCAACTCTACACCCAAACGATGGACCTCTCGGGACATTTTCTGTTTGGCTTCAGTAGCAACCTTCAACTCGGTTTCAAGTCGACTTATCGAATGGGTTTTAGCACTTAGCTTAGAATTTAGGTCCTTGCAAGCGGCTGCGTAATTCTCATTATCTTCGGTTAAGCTTTTGATGATGGTGTCTTTATCCTCGGTTGACGCTTTCAGTAATTTCAACTCTTCTTCTTTAGCAGCTATATCGCTTAATAATCGATCACGTCCCTCTTCTAACTCCTCTACTTTCGCGTGGGTAGCGTCAATCGATTTCTCCAACTCTGACTTATCATCAATGAGTGATTGCTTTTCTTTGCTCAAAGTTTCGGTGCTCTCTTTCATATTTGCCAGCTCTTTTTCTAGTTCTGCAATATTAGTCATAAGCTGGGTCTCTTTAGTGAGGTATAAATCTTGAGAGGACTTTAATTCGGTGAACTCTGAAGACATTGTTTTCAGCCTCTCGACATAACCTGTCATCTCTTTTTCTGTACTATCAAGCTTCGCTGTCAGACTGTCTAGTTTACCTTTCAATTTCTCATTCTCTTCAGCAAGTTCAGAAAACATTTCTTCACTGTGGGCAGGGAAATTTTCTGCTTTGTTTCTCAGTTCCTCTAATTCAGACTGCAGTTCTGTATTGATTGCATTGGTTTCAGCCAGCTCTGCATTTATGGTTTGAAGAGATTTAGCAGATCCAGCTGCTTCGAGTTTCAACTGCTCATTCTCTTCAATTAACTTGGACAGCTTAGATTGCAAAGCCGATTTCTCTTCTATCATATTCTCAATCTTCTTTTCTAAGTCTGAAGATTCAGAAAGTGATTTCTCCAATCTTTCTACTGTTTTTCGATATTCTTCATTTTGAGAGTGGTGAAGATCGACTAGATCTTTTGTGTCTTGCAGAGCAAGTTCACACTTACGAAGCTCAGACTGTATCGATTCGTTTTGAGATTTCAATTCAGAAACAGAAGTTTTCAATCCATTGCTTTCTTCCACAGCTTGAGAAAGTGCTTGTTGCGCCTGTTCGAGTTCCGAAACTATGTCAGATTTTTCTTTCAGTAGCAATGAGTTAGAGGACTCTAATTCTTGAACAGAAGACTTTAATCCATCAAACTCTTTAGTTCTTAACTCAAGTGACTGGATCTTGCTGGTGGCATTATTAAGTTCTTCCCGGGAATTTTCCAGCTGGGCAGTCAAATCATTTATGGTACCGACCATTTTCTCAGACTCGTTCGTCTTACAGGTTTTCAGCTTCTGTATCTCTTCAGTTGCTTCAACTAGTGACTGTCCCACAGATTTTAGCATATCTTTAGTAGTTTCCAGTTCATTTTGCAATTCTTTTTTCTGCTCTTTTTCTGCTTTCAAATCAGTCTCTAAGGTCGCTATCTTGCTCAGTAACTCGTCTCCGGACTCTGAAACTATTGCTTGGGAAGTCAAGTCAGTCTTCTTGCCTCTCTTACCTTTATTGCGGTTTCGGTTGGCAGTTCGGCTATTAGTAGGTTTCGGGGTGTTTGATTTGACAGTCACTTCTGCATCAATATGCTGCTCATTATTGGCATTAGTGGTTTCTAAATGATCAGTAGATTCTATTTGGGCTTGATTTTCGGCCATTTTTGCCGTTAGCTGTTCATTCTCATGCTGTAAAGAACTCAAAGCAGAATTCAACTCATTAATCTTCTGCTCCATCTCGGATTTTTCTTCCAGTTGTTGTTGCAATGAAGCATATTGAGCTGCCAACGTTTCTTTCTCTGATTTCAAAGAGCTTAATTCTGATGAAAGTAGGCCATTGTCCTCGGTAGTTTTGGCTAGAGATGCTTTCACCTCTTCGAGATTCAAAGAAATAGAGGACTTTTCTTGTAGTTCGGATTCAGCTTCAGAGAGCTTTGATTTCAATAAACTCATTTCTGCTAAAACAGCAGATTGAGCAGACTTGAGTTCTTCTAGATCAGATGATGACTGTTCATATTCTTCGACTTTAGATTCCAGCTTCGTAACTGTAGTTTTTAATTGCTCTCGTTCCGATTCGGTTTTACTCAATGTATCTCTCAGCTCGGCTAGCTGATTTTTGGCCTCGACACTATTAGACTTTTCAATTTCTAATAATTTCTCCTGCTCTGACACCACTGATTCCAACTCTGTTACTTTGGCAGAGAGCTGACTGGTCATTTCTTCAAGGTTTGACTGCTCAGATTGTTCGGATTTAGTGGTTAACTGAGAGTTTTGGTCCTTTAAGTCTGCTAATTCTTCTTCAAGGTTTTTACACTTCGTGGAAGAATCAGAAAGAGATTGGTTCAGTACTTGAATTTCCTCACTTTTATTAGATAGTTGTGCTTGTAGATCAGAGATACTCGACTTGAGTACCATGATTTCGGAAGCTGACTGCTCTGAAGTATATTGTGACTCAGAATCAGCTGTTTGTTCTGTTTTCTCAGATTGGTTCAAGTTTATAGCCTCGGAAGCAGGAGCAGGCTGCTTGGCATCTTTCAATTCGTTGGTTAACCTCTGAATCTCAGCTTGTAACATTGATGCTCGAGTGGAGAAACTATTTAGATAATCTTGTATTGCATCGGGGTCCTCTATTGAAGTGCATGGTGTATTTTCTCGCAAAACTTTCTCGAATGCTTCTATAGCAGCAGTTCGTTTCTTCTCATTCCGATATGATTCGAGCAATTGAGGGTATTTCTCCTCAAACTTGTCCAGTCTTTTGAGACGTTTAACAATTTCTGGTGGTAATTTATACTTTACAGGTTGTTTAGACTCCGGTTCTGGTGGATTGGATTCTTCAGAGGCCGGGATGCCCGAATCGCTGGAATCTGTATTGAATAAGATCTCTGACTCTGGTTCTTGACCAGACCGAGAGGTCGGACTGGCTAATCCAGATGACACCACCTGATCCAATTCTTCAGATAAGGATTTTCCGATCTGAGATAAACGGCTAAACATAAGAAATAGATCCCGTTAGACGTGAATTTGACTATTATTATAACTATTATCCTAGGAAGTCGAGTTTGGTTTGGGAGTAATGGGTAGCTTCTTCCCGACCCAGCAAGCTGGGGGGGATTCTTGCACTTTGTGGACTAGGGCTCCACTATGGGGACACTAATTGATGAACAACTAAGAGTATTGAATGCTCAATTGGAGTTTTGCACGCCTGTATTGCCAGAAGGTAGTTTGAATTCCGACCATCGTCTAGTGAAGTTACGGGTTCTGCAAAACCGCCTTGAATCTCGTTCCGCAGAGAAAATCGTGCCATTGCCGGTAATAGTCGACTGTTTAGAAGAGTTCAGACAAGTTCTTGCTAAGAATCCCGGCCAAAGAACTGGAACACCTGGTAATAGGTCACAATCCGAATTAGATCTGGCTGAAGATGAATTTGAGTGGGTAGTGGTTGGTTCTGCGGCAATTGCTTTATACGCCAATACTCTGAAGATCTTGCTCCAGGATACTCTCCCGGTGACACAAGATATGTATTATTGGGACGCGACCCTATCATTACCAAGTAGAGTGTTGATGTACTCTTTGCAAACAGCTCCTGTGCGCATTGGCCACCTTATTCACGATGTGCTGGTCGATGCTAACAACAACATTAACCGAACCCACCACTTTTACTGGGACGATATAGTTTCAGGCCAGGTCTTTTCGAAACTGCTTAATTGGTTTAAAGGCTTTTTAAGTGCTCTATATCGACGATGTGCTATGTATAAAGCTATTCCTCACATTGCCTCTTGGGTCAATATTGTCATATGGCCTCTCCCACTAGCCCGAAAAGAAATCTTTACGAAACGGAAACGGTTACAAACCTTGCTATCTCTGCACGCATCCTCTCTTGGATTATTGGTTGAGCGCGGTCTCCGCATTGATGGTCGAACTGACTGGAGGAAAGAAATCGCCGATAGCGTCGAGCGAGTCGAGAAGATCCTTCAGGATTCGGTAGATATCGATAATGCCGAAACTATAAAGCAGCAGATGTCTTCCAAGCCCTTTGTTGACGTTAGTGCTACGCTCTCCAGCCCCCTGAATGTGGCTAACCGCATCACAGCGGTGGCCTCTCAGACTGTTCCGAACTACCAAACCCTGCAACGACGAATAATCATGGAGAATAGCCGACCCAATTTCTTGGTGCGCAACTGGCCGTCCTTGATCTTTGGAGTAACTGCAGGATCAGCTGTAATTAGAACTATTCTTCATCGACAAGATGCCCTGAAGTCTTGGGCCATGGATTGCATGACTACCGTTTATGATTTTTGGATGAACTGGATTATCCAGCCGGCGATAGGAATGCTGCAAACAATCAGACACGACGAATCCAGCAGAATAGCATTGATTTCAAAACAGAGTCTGTCATCAGACCTTAATAGTCTGCAACGCATGGTGGTTGATTTTGCCATCGACACCGCAGGAGTAGCTGCAGAGTCGCCGGAAGCGCAAGAATTAGCGGCCCAAGTGGCCGCGGGAGATTTGACTATGGTGTTGCAGGCGTATGAGAAAGATATCCGACGACCGGCGATAGGGGTTTTACGGGGAGACCTATTGCGCACATTGCTTATTCAGGCTCAGAAAACCAAAGTGGACGTCGAACTGGCGATGTCAGGAATTGATGATTTGCTAAAGAGCCAAAGTTTACTATTTGGAGTTCTCGGGGCCAGTCCAAGCTTGCTGATCGCATACTATTTAATTACTCGGTCGTATAACGTTATAACCGGCAGGTCCGTTCGAAATAAGAAAAAAGATCTGCGAGCTATCAAGTCAGCCCTCCGGAATATTGAAAGCACCTTGATCATGTCCGACCACTCAAACGGTCGCATTTCTTACCATTCACATGGAATGGTTTTATGTTACGTTCATGTCTTACGCAGCCTCACTTCAGCGGTAAGCCCTTCATTACAGCGAGATTGGATCACCGATCTGCGAACGTTGGAAAACATTAACGTCGGAGCAAGTCGCCAGCTGGCGGTAGCACAAATGATCTGGAGAGTCTACGTTTCATGAAACCTAACAACCAAAAAAAGAAGAGGAGCTGAAGTTACTCCCGCAGATATAATTTACGATAATCTACATGTACTTAAAGATATGATTTCATTCAATTTTTCTAATCTCTTTTCGTATATTAGAGGGGGGTGCTCTTAGCCGTTTGTATACCACCGAGAAAGACGGCTTCCTAATCACGTGATTAGGTTGGGAAGAGAGGGCATTCAGGGAAAGCCAGGGCCAAGAACCTGGACTTGGATACACACTTTCCATTTACAAGATGAGCAACTCCAGAAATTACGATATCTTGGTAAAACTGTTGCTTGTGGGTAACTCAGGTACGTATAAATATATAGAATAAACGTCTTTCCTATACTGCTGGTGTTGGCGGGCTTTTTTGTGAATTACTTCAACCGGAGTGGCTGGGTTGGTTAGTGGCCAAGTGTTAATTGTAGCACTATGCTCTCTTAAACCGTCAGATGTCGCAGCTTCGGGAGATAAATTTATGGAAGGGCTTCTATAGCCACGAGAAAGCGTAAATAGGAAAGATGAACATCAGTGGATGTTGCTGGGTCGGACCAAGTATTCTAACATTCAAGGTGTCGGAAAATCCTGCTTATTGCTGCGCTTTACCGACGATTCCTTCACACCTAGTTTCATCACCACCATCGGCATCGACTTCAAGATCCGCACAGTGCCGCTGGACGGGCAGAAGGTCAAGATGCAAATCTGGGACACAGCTGGCCAAGAGCGATTCCGCACTATCACCACGGCGTACTACCGCAACGCCATGGGTATCTTGCTAGTGTACGATGTTACTGACCGTAAATCATTCGAGGACATTCAGACTTGGTATGATAATGTAAAGGAACATGCTGCAGATGATGTGAATAAAATCCTGGTCGGCAACAAATGCGATTCAGATGATGAACGGGCTGTTTCGACCGAAGAAGGCCGGGAACTAGCTGATCGTCTCAACATCCCATTTATTGAAACCAGTGCCAAAAGCAATATCAATGTCGACGAGGCATTTTTCTCGCTAACTCGACAGATCAAACAGCGTTTGATTGCTAGCGGTATATCACCAGGGTCCACCAACCAAGGCGGCCTTAATATTGCCCAAACCTCTAACAGTTCTGGTTCGTCTTCCTGCTGCTAGGTATATTTTGCTGTAATTGGGCGGCTCTATTGATCCCCCCTCACCCCCTTATCCGGGCTGTTATATTGGCTTAGAAAGCTGGTAGCTCTATGTTTGTCCTTGAGTTTAGGAATTTATGTTGATAATTATTATTAGACTGTCGTAGACTGAACATCGGTTGTACATTTCCGTCGTTTCCTGGTGGTTTATAATCGAGAAGGGGTATCGTAACCATTTGTCGCCGGTAAGATGCGAGGTTGGTCTTTAAAAGGCGACCGGTCGGCGGCCATAGGTGTCTGGGGCATAGTAAATGCAGGAGAGTGAACTGGGGAGCTGGCACCAGCAGGGAGGGGTGCTGGAGCCGGCTGAGATGTTTGGCTAGAAGATCGCAGTAACCCAAAAGCCATATTAGAGATGAACAAGGACCCAAACACCAGTATTAAACAGAAGAACATCGACTTATAAGAGATAGGCTCGATGAAGGAGTTGATGATTTCGGCAAAGGTCTCTGCACCAACTCTGGCTCGTCCTACTATAGCCGGATCTCGTTTCATACACCGTTCCCAGTACTCGCATTGAGCCTCCAGAAACTCTACTCGAGATGCTGGGTCGCAGCGGTTTATAAGATACTTATTAGTGCAGCTAGCTATTTCTTCCGAGATCTTCATGGAATATTCATCGACTTTAGCATCTACGTCGGCTCGAATAGTGAGAACAAACGTGGCAAGCAGATAGACGAAAAGAGACGATAGAATCAGGTTAAAGATTAACTGCAGGTAGGCACTGAATACATAGGGCAGAGAGTGGTGCTGAACTAACCAGGACGAGGTATGCTGCAGCAGTGAGGAAGGCTCGGCCTTTTCTGGTGATTTCGAATCGGGTTCTAAAAACCGAAGTAACGCAGGACGGGATCGGGTGGGGGAGCGTATAGGAGAAGAAATCGCAGATCGGGTGGTAGGACTTCGCAACAAGTGGTTGCGCCGTCTAAGTGTATATGATGAAGTGTCTAATACGCTATCTATAGGTTCACTAGGAGCGTCTTCGGTGTCCAATGCATCCACTGAGTCTGGTGGGTTGGGGAACTTCACCGGGCTGGAAGGAGGGATCCGGGGATTGTGGCCTTTCTTGGCCGCAGTCTTGTCCTCCACCAAATCGAGATCCATTCGGTGAGGGTCTGCATCTGCAGTAGAGGACAAAGGAATACTTTGCTCTACCTGCATGGCGATTTGAGTAATGTCGGACTTTTGATGGAGTGATTGTTCATTCGGTCGAGCAGGCGCCTGATTCTCTGTACGCTGTTGATCCTGTGGTTTCTGGTCATTTCGGGCATATAATCGACTAAACGGACTGGCTCGTGCCGAGAAGGGAGAATTGGATATCGGAGTGCTATTCTGATGGGTAGGCGATTCTTCAGAAATGTCCATTCGATCCGGAGATGAGCGGTCGAAGGACCAATCCATAGGACTTGCATTGCTTCGGGTCCAAGACATGCCCGAGAATAAAAAGGGGTATATTTATATCTGTATGTTTATGTCTCAGTCGTAAACAGAGAGCTGCTGTTTTTCCTTAAGAGCGGATATGCAATGAATTTAGAGTCTGGTTTTTATGTACTGTTTGTTGTTATTTATATTAGTAAAGTTCAGAATTGCAAGCAAGCCTGGCACTCGGGAAAAGAAAGAGTGTTTTACTGGGAGCAACAACCACCAAACTAACTTAGTGAGTTATTGTTGCCGATGAGGCCCAGCCAGGTACGCCAAATGGCCGAAAAAGTGGTTAAGAGTGCTTTAGAACATTTAAATACAGAACAAAAAGCTGAATTGAACCGTATAGTGAAAGACTCGGCGTTTGTTCTGGAAAATGCACCCCAGGGAGACCAACTCACAGCCCAGTACCTATTTCCCACCTTCCACAGTGCCTGGGTAAGTAGTGCTTGTTAGCTGCACAGCAAGTAAGCTCAACCATAAACAAGTGTTAACCTAGGCTTTTATGAACCAGATTGCTATTCGAGCAGCAGCCACAAACCATCATCCTACTTTAGTAAACACATTTAGAGCTGTCCAGGTAACATGGACCACTCACGAGGTCGGCGGTCTGACCGGTAAAGATCTCCGTTTAGCAAACCAAACTCATCGATTCGCAACTACATTAGGTGGCAAATCAAGCCTAAATGACGGGGATTGTGGATGCAACTCTCCACCTTCTTCCTCAGAACCGGTCTAATCCTTTACTTGGAATCAGTGTTGGTTGGAGGATCAGCAGAAGGGTCAACAGGCATAGTGTTGGTACCAATAAGGTCATGGGATATTGGTAAATCTGGCGCACTTCCTAGCGCTTTTGGAGTATCTCTAGTGATTCCTATTTGTTGCAATACATTAGCTTGCAGAACTAGTATGTATTGCCTGAGATCGGCATTATCTTGTTCCAGTTCTTCCACTTTCTGTTTCAGCTGCGCAACTTGTCCTAGCTCGGCCTCAAGTTCCCGGATCCGTTGTTCTTTACGTAATCGGAACGCTCTTTGAGCTCTTCTGTTCTGTTCTGCTCTGCGGGGTGTGATGTTTCGGGCAAGGTCTGTCCGCCCACCTTCTTCATTAGACGAGCTTTCCAATGGTTTGTTCGTCAGACTGGGAGAGTCTTGGTCGGTCGTCATTTTATTTAATACTAAGAAGGTCTAGTATTTTTGTTTTTATTAGATTATTCTGTCGGGTATTTATTCCCGAGCCCTGAAGTTCCTGCACTCTAGGGTAGGGCGGAAGCTAAATGTTACGTCAGCTGGGATCAGGATTACGTAAGAGGTTGTGTTCCGGCCGCTCATTTTGGGACCTCCCCGAGAAAGACCATAATAAGTGCTACCTTAAACCCCATAATAACCAGGGTGATTTTACAAAACTAGGTTTAGCATAACAGTGTGTAATCATAAGATTTAGATAGTAACTAAATGATCATCAGAATACATTCCCATACCCATGCTCTTTGGCATAATCAGGACCCATTTCTTCGTACATCTGTTTAGTGACAAAATATTCACGATTTTCAGACTTACTGGCCCACTCAGACATGCCTTTCCAAGAGTCTAGAATTGGATCCTGCGCACGTCTCACTTGTAAAGGTGCTTGCCATGGCAGATCCATGGTGAGATCATGTTTTAATCGAGCGTCTAGGTGCGGCACCAAGGAAAACCCCCCGGTGAGAAACACATCATTGATATTTGACGGGCAATTGCTCAATTCCGGGCTCCGCAGTAGGTTGCAAATTATTTCGGATATCCCTGACTGATCAACACCGGCCATAGACGGCTGAAATAGAATTTCCGGAACTCGAATTCGCTCTACATTGAGGTGAATCTGATGTGCCTCGGCCTTAGAGTTCGGATCAAACGGCATACCTCCTCGTACAAAGGCATGGATCAAGCCATTACTACTATTTGCTGCATAATCCATGGTTTGCTCTTCTGAGAAGGTCGCATCGTATTCTAGCAGTAACCCTTCAATCCGACGAATGTCATTAAGTATATCCTCCTCCTCTTCCTCTGCGTCGGACTTGGATTCTGCGATATCGCGGTATACCGACCAATCATCATCGTCGGCTCCAAAGGTATCGTCATCTTCGCCATTTTTCCGCTTTCGGCGGCCGGTGGACTCTGATGCTAGATTCGCGATATTGCGCATCCGCTGCTGAGACGCCATCGATCTTCGGTTACTCAATTCCTCTCGAACTCTCCGGCGTTCCTTTATCAAGTTCAACAACTTTGCCCGCTCTTCTCGACGTTGAGCCAACCAACCCTCCAAGTTAGTTTCTCGAAACTCCCGGTCCGCCTTTTCTGCAGCTTCTTTCTGAGCCTTGGCAGCCAGTTTCTCTTCTCTGGCTCTCATTCTGGTATCGTAGTTCGCTTTCATAAGTTTCTGGTGTCGTTTCTCTTTAATCTGCTCCTCGCTCAGCTGTTCATCCGGAATATCCAGTAAAGGAAACACCGGCACTTCGTTATCGCTGTTGTCCTCATTATCATCGCCAATATCTTTCCGTCTGGCTCTCCGGATCTGCTTCTCCAAGTCTTTGATGGTACTTTCTAAATTGGATACAGATTTGAATCCATCGGATTCCAACATAGCAGCCTGGTCGCGTTTGTTGGCTTTAGCAACATTAGCCAAAAGATCGCGATAATACGTCAACTCTTTCTCTTGTCGCATCAACTTCTCGAGTCGGGCTTTGGCCATTTGCTCTTGCAACCGACGGCCACTTTCCTTTCGCTGAGCAGCCTGCCGGGCCAGTTCTTCCGGTGATTTTTGGACCACAGGAACTTCAACAAATGGGGCTTGCAGAATAACATTGTGGTCCGCGATGGTATCGAGATTCAGATAATTCTCAATGTCCGACTTGTAATCTTCTGCTGAAACGTAACAGAACTCTCGTATTATATGATCTATCTGATAACTAGTGAGCTTGGAAGGAAATGTAGGATATTTCAACTGTAACAGAGCTTGAAGGAAATTAGAAGCCTGGTGAAACCCAATATTAAGTCGTTTGGCCTGAGGCATTATGCCCTTGCCGTCCAGTACTGGAATCAACGTAGTACTTTCGTGGCCAATATTAACCGATACACCAGTAGTTCCTCCATTGTGCCGATAGCTGAACAACGAATCAATACCATAAGCTGCAGCAGGCACACCGTATTCTTCATATAGCACTTCCTGCATGTTTTTCCTTTGAGCACGCGTACAGCTAAACGGCTCGGTCATCAACACAGGATTAGACACGCGATTCTCACTGCCAATGGAAAGCTTGGAGAAGGTATAGTCCAGCACGGACTCCATTGTATCCCAATTAGACACCAATGGTCCATCATACGGAGTCCTAATATTTTGTCTTGCCAAGGAATCTAGAAATACATCATTTCCCACTAGTAAATACGGGGAATTGGTTTTGCGATCGCGGTACTTGGAGATTAGCGCAGGAAACACTATGCCAGAGGATGAGCCAGCAAATCCAGCACGGACATTGCAGGTCCCTAAATCCAAGACGACCGCAGCAGATTCGTTCCATGGAATAGATTCCACAGCATCACCAGCATCCGGATGCTCTGGCAGGTTATGTACAGGAAAAGCCATCGAGACAAACAGACTAGTGGGAAGATTTCGAGGAAACTGGAAAAGCCCTTTCGTGCTTTGTCCCAAACCGACTTTACTTGCTTCTTTCCTCAAACACTTGGCCACGGCCCTCCCTCCCAGAGGTTTTTAGGGGCTTTACGAAACCGGTCAGTAATCGATTGGTGGGAAATAAAAAAAAATATATATAAGCATGTCAAAAGTTCCTGTAATAGGCGTCTTGGCACTGCAAGGAGCTTTCTTTGAACATATCAGAATCTTAGAGAAAATCTCCGCTAAGAAAGATTGGTCCTATGAAGTAAAAGAGGTTCGCACTCCTACCCAACTAGACCAATGCGATGCATTAGTGATACCAGGAGGAGAGTCTACCACGATCTCGCTGGTAGCAGAAAGAACCGGAATGCTGGAACCATTAAGAGAGTTTGTCAATGTTCTAAGAAAACCGGTTTGGGGAACATGTGCAGGCATGATCCTAGTATCGGATGAAGCCAATCGAACCAAGCGAGACGGCCAGGAACTCATTGGAGGGCTATCGGTTCGAATTAATAGAAACCATTTTGGTCGCCAGTCCGAATCGTTTATAGAACCTTTAAGCCTGTCTTTTGTTACGGATCCTGATACTCCTTTCGATTGTGTGTTCATTAGAGCCCCGGCTGTGGAATCCATCCTCGACAACGCCGGTGCCCACACTGTTCCCGACGGTAGTGTTGGCGCCCCGGTAGATTCTAAATCGGTATCTTCGCGAGGGCCTGTAGAAGTACTGGCAACATTACCTCGAGGCGATATCGTAGCGGTGAAACAAGGAAATATATTTGGTACCTCGTTCCATCCCGAGCTCACCAGCGATACTCGTGTTCATGAGTATTGGGTGTCTACGTGGCTTTCAAACTCGCCAAAATGAAGGGTTGTGTTATACTAGTCTATTATATACATAAGAATGGGTAGAGTAGAAAGAGTGTAACCGAATAGGTTTCAGACTGTGTCGAGTTCTTTAGGTACAATAGCGCCAGATTTTGCCAGCCTTTTGATCAGTTCGCGGGTTTGTGCTGAGACTGTAAAGAACCGTCTCTTAACCATATCCTCGAAAATCCGCTCACAGAATTGAATGTCGTTAGCTTGTGCACAGAATTTCATCAAAAAATAGTATGTATATCGATTAGGATAGATCCCCTTCTCTAACATCAGGTTATATATCTCCTTGATTTTCTTCTCGTCAAAGTTTCGGAAGTCTCCGTAGAAGCTGATCAGCTGATTGAATGTAGAAGCATTTAACTCTACCTTGTGAGTCCTCATTTCCTCCACTGTTTGCATCACTTCCTGGTATGACCCATATTTCAGTATACCTTTCATTAATGTGCTAAATAGTACATTGGTCAAGCGAAGGTTTTGTTGTGATAAGTGCTGGTAAATCAGCTTGGCGCCGATATAGCCATCTCTGCCAAAGTACTCTAATAAGCCATTCATCACACTAGAGTAAAAAGAGATCGGTGGTTCGATACCATTCTTTTTGATGACATTGGCTAAGGCTAAGATGTCTTCTAAGTTGGGTTGCCGCCCGCTCTTTTTTGCTTGTTGAAATATCGCATGCGCTAATGTAGTGTACGTAGCATCGTCGGGGACCATATCGTTCTGCATCATCTGGTCAAATACCTCTATAACAGCGTCATACTGTTCTGCCTTTATGTAAGACGACAAAAATGCGTTGCAACAGTAATTAGTAGTGATATATCCCTTCTTCTGTCCCTCTTCTAAACAAGCCTCGGCCATGGCACCCTCGTTATTCTTTAGTAAACCTTGGATAACAGTGTCGAATGTCTTTTGGGAAGGTACTAGCCCTTCAGACTGCATCTGGTAAAAACACGCCATGGCTTCAGAGGAGTTTCCTGACTTGAAGTACCCGTTAATCAAAGCGTTGTACGTTTGAATGTTCGGTTTGTGACCAGCCTGAAGAAGCTGGTCAAAGTAACTCGCCATTTTGGTTTCTGGGTTCTTGCTTCCATCCACACAGGCCATGATGAGCACATTGAAGAATTCAAGATCAACAGGAGATGACTCAGCAAACGCCGCAGAGGATTTAAAATGGTCCCAGACTTCAAAGGTTTTGTCGGGATAACCGCACATCAAAAACGCTGACATGTAACTGAAATAAGCCTGAGGTCGGATATCGTAATTTCGTTCTACCGCATTGGCCCAATCTCGGGTAATGGCCGCAGTGTTGCCGTTATGAGCCAGGGCCCGGATACGATTGAGGAACTCGGGGTTGGCAGTGTCGATGACTTGCGACTCCAGATCAGACAGTTCCTTAGCATATGCCTCTGCCACATCTTCGCTAAGTCCGTGTTGGACCATTTCCTCGACATGCTGCTTGGGTGCCGGGTATACTGTAGCCGGGACAATTTTTCGGACTTCTTCCGCGGTAGTGGGGACATTTTTCTGCTTGCATAGCAGTATGTACGCAATTAAAGCCGGTCTGGTGAGTTTGGAATAGTTTTTGCGGTAATTAGTGGCATATTTTAATCGTCTAGATGCGCTGCCGTCATTGTTGCGTTGAACCTGTTCCTTCAGGCGGGCAATATACCTCTCGGTGTGCTCTTGGTACAACTGGTACATTTCCAGTGCTTGCTGCGGCTGATCTAACCGAATGTAATAGTATGCAGCAGCCACCCAGTTCTCTACTTCATCCAGTCGATGCTGCGAGAACTCCAGCACCACGTCTCGGACGCTTGGACAGTCGTCAAACTTATACCCGTGCTCCATCACGGACTGTAGAATCTTGGTATGTATATTTTCCATTCGAATTTTATCAAGCACATAAGGCTTATTTGCCACTGTAGCCACAATAGTGCATGCCAGTAATGGGTTCTCGGCTTCAAGAGCTTGCAGGATATCGTTGGCATACGACCTAGCTTCGGCCTCGTGTTTCTGTTGGAGGTCGCCGGAAGATCGGGTAGAGTGGTTAGTATGGTGGAGCTGATTTGGTGGGGTCAGATTTAATGGCTGGTGTGGATCCGAGTTCGGGGATTGGCGCGGTGCCGGCCGGGGAATAGCAGCGGCTTCGAGGGTTTGTTCGATATCATTGGGTGTGGATTCAGACTGACGCGGAAACACTGCAGACAGTGATCTCCTCGCCTGAATTTGTAATCCAACCGATTTGATAAGGGATCTGGCGTACACCCGTATCATGGGGTTTTATATATTGTGTATAATATGCTTCAGAAAGTACGAATAAAAAAAAAGAAACCCTCGAGGCTCGAAACTCCCAGCTAAGCAATACCAGGCAAGCAAGAGTTACTACGAGATTAGTACTTGACGGCAAATAGAACGGCAAAAATATGTATATATAGGGTGTTATTATGATAATCTAGTAATAAATGAGTAAGTAACTGAGCTGTATAGTGACATGATAGAAACAATGCGAGGGAATAGTTAGATGTTCCAGACTTTTACTCTGTTTTCTTACTTGTTTGCGGCGAGGAGAAAACATATTGGTAGACTAGAATTAATCCAAATGCAATTATTCCCAAACTAACAGCAATAGTTTCTAATTGGTTGTCGGTGATCATGATGAATTGGCTAAGGGCGAGTTGCGGTGCACAATTATAAGGTAAGAAGAAGGGAGGTTCAGATCGGATCGCAGTCTAGGTGTAAGTAATTAAGCTTACTGAATGAATACTGGACCGCCCATCTATTGCTAACAGTAAATACCTCAAATTTTGAGATTATTTCTTTTACTATATTGCCTTAATTAAACGTAGATTACTAAAGTTTTGAGACTCAAATGTTCATCTTGTAAACCTATTCTCAAGCCTCGGTTTCGGTTTCTTTCATATTATATTAGCCTTGGCTGTGTGGGGTATTGATTTAGTAGTAAACCTTCTTTTTCGACCTAGCTGCTATATATTCACTCGAGCTTCCACTTCTCCTTTTGGTTTCTACATATTTTTTTGAACATGGTTCACCAGGTTGAGAAATACTTCAAACCAGGCTTATTTGATGGTAAAGTAGTGTTCTGTACCGGTGGTGCAGGAACCATCTGTCGCGCTCAAGTGGAAGCGTTAGTGTCTCTGGGTGCCAATGCTACTATTATCGGTCGCAGAAAAGAAGTAACTGAAAAGGCGGCTGCTGAGATTGCTCAATTGCGTTCTGGTGCCAAAGTTTTGGGTTTATCTGCCGATGTGCGCAGCTTCGATGCCTTAAAAGCTGCCACTGATAAGACTGTCGCCGAATTGGGCCGGATCGACTATCTGATCTGCGGAGCTGCAGGCAATTTCCTGGCTACTATTGATCAACTGTCTCCGAATGCTTTTAAAACAGTCATTGACATTGATGTTTTGGGGTCATTTAATACTTTCAAAGCGGTTATTCCTCATTTATTGCAATCCAAGGGAGCCGTCCTTTTTGTTTCTGCTACCCTTCATTATACTGGTCACCCGTACCAGGGCCATGTATCGGCCGCCAAATCCGCCATCGACTCATTATCCAACGTTATAGCGGTTGAGTACGGTCCTCGCGGTGTCCGCTCAAACATCATTGCCCCGGGCCCTATTGCTGGAACCGAAGGAGTGGAACGGTTGATCTCCCCCGAACAGCAAAAGATGGCTGTGGCTTCTATCCCCCTACAAAGGATGGGAACAGTTGCAGATATCGCTTTAGCTACTGTCTATCTATTTAGTGATGCTGCTAGCTATGTCACTGGGGACCGATGGGTTGTTGATGGAGGAGACTGGCACATGAACTATCCTCCTGGAAAGTACCCGGACGACGTCAATACTCCTAAAGTCTTTAATGTGGCCGGTAAAAAGAAGTCTAAGATCTAGTCAGTATAAAAGTTCGTGTCATTAGTTAAAAGTATTAATTTCGTCATATACCAAAATTAGTATAACTTATTCATCGGTGGATTTGTGCTTGAGGCTCGGCCGTGGACTAGAGCAGGAGATATTTCTACTCAGTAACTTCTAGTTCTTTTCTCAGAGTCTCATCGTCATTGCCATTGTGTTCATCATCATTATCATTATCAATAGACTTCATCGAGCTCAGCGTTTCAGAAAGCTGGTCCTGGTACTTATCTGATACATTTGCAGTACAGGATTCGCTCTCTTCATCTTTCTGTAAAGATAACCGGCGTTCCTTGATTTTTTCTCGTTTGGAATCTTCTTCTTCATTATCTTCATGCAATCGTTTTAATCGATGGCTTTCATCGTCATTTTCTTCTTTTTCTAATTCTTGTCCTGTTGGTTCTCCAGTGGCTGCCTTTCCTTCTATCTGTTTCATTTTCCGGCCAGGAGAATCTTCATCTTGCTCCATTTCCGCTTGTTCTGCACTATCTTCTTTCGATCCAATCACATGGTCTTCCGGTGGTGAAATTGTACCTTCCTTTTCTTTATCGTCATGATCCACATCTGGATGGGCAGATTCAGGGGAATAAGTTCTTAATTGTGATGCACTATCATAATCAGTCGGTTCTTCGGTTTTGGCACTCTCTAGTGTAGTTAGCGACAAGTATAGAGTCAAGTTTCGCCAATAAATACCCTCGGGGTCGATTTTCTCCATATGATGACGAAAATCATCCATAAATATCATAAATATATCATCAATAGCAGAAACTTTTCGCGAATTAGTGACTTCGACCCTCAATGCTTCGAAAAATTCCAAATACGCCGATCCCAGCAAATCGTTTGTAGCAGATTTTGATGCACCTTGTTCTGCTAGAGTTTCCAGAAACTCTCTTTTTGCTATGGATTGTACAAGAACTTGATTATTGGAAGATACAGCATGTCGAAAGCACCGTAAAGCCGCTGCGGCAATTTGCTTGTAAGGTGAAAGTAACAGAAGGGTGATTTTGGACCATATGTCACAGTGATCCACGAATTTCTGAACCGAATAACTATGAACTCTCATGCAGAAACAGAAAATGTCACATAAGGCCACGATCAGTGTTATAGTTGGATATGGAGTATCAGCAGGTACAGTTGAGGTTAGATCCAGAATGGGTTTCAGCAACACCGACAAAGTCTCAAGATGATGTGGTCCGAGATCCTCGGATGGTTCAGTTTTTATAGGCAGGATATCAGATAATCCAGAAAATTCGACACTTAGCATCACCCGAATAGCCTCCAGAAGCTGTGATCTAACCCCCAGAGAAGTCTCATGCTCGACAAGACCCACAAGTTTGGTCAACAATGACCGTCCCGACATTCCTGTTCCGTCAGGAAGCAGTACTCTATGAAACACAGTGGGATCATGTTCGATGATATTCATCACCAGTTCAGCCGCGGCTGCTCGAATAAGCGGTTCGTTGTCATCGAAGGCGAAGTTCAAGGCGTCAACTAGACCCATGCTAATGTAAGTTGTATGCAATGCGATTCTTTGCTCAATAGGCAAGGTTTTGGCTGTAGAATTAAACTGCTGCAAGAATTGAATGCCCTCGCGTTTCTTCTCGACCGTGGTATCTTTATTTTGGAATAGTTCAAATAGCGCCTCGGTGAATTCACGAGATGAGTGGAGATATTCCAAAATATCAAACTGATTAAAGTAGATCATGGATCCAAGAAGAGAGAAAGAAGCATCGTCAAGCAATCGGACCAGAACCACGTCTTTGAGATACTGCAGACGAAAGGTTTGGGTGATGCGGGCTTTGATGTCTTCATTTTTTATCGGCACTGCTTCCTTGAAGCGACTTTGCTTAGTGATGTAGTCTCGATATTGGGGCTTTAATCGAGGGTATTCTGGGTCGTATTCAAAAACCCCCAGTAATCCGGTGTAGAGGGAATCTTGGATTAGTTGTTCGACGATCTCACTATCGTTCAGAAGAATGATTTCCTTAAATATATGATTAAGGTGATACAAAGATTCGATGTCTCCATCCTTCTCTGCAGTCCAAAAAAAGGCCAGGAGCTCTTCGAGGCCGTTGCGTTCTTGCAACGCGCGGACCAAGCTGGTTCTTCCAGCTTGATGGCTACAAGCCAGCTCTATTTGTCGGTCGAGCTCGGTTATATTATCTGCAGTGACAGGAATATCGATATATACCGATGTCAAAATTACGTCTGTTTCTTCCTGGTTGGTCTCGTCGTCAAACAACGACAGGTGTTTTTGGATATCTTGCAGGAAATCCCAGACCATGGCACATCCTTCTGCTTCTTGGAAACTCAGAGCCAGATCGGTTAGGTCAGGATTAGTCCACACTATTAAAGTATCTTCTTGTTTCTGATACCCCACATCTCGATATATTTTGGTTTCCAAAATCGTGGACTCTGGATCTTCTTCGCTCTGAACATGAATGAAAGCCTCGTCATCGTACAAGGAGACTGAACAATATCCGGTGCCTCTATCGAACCAAGAATCCCGAATCAGTTCGTAGACTTTCACCCTTGGATGCTGTGAGGGTACCGCTACTGACATTGTCGGGTGGACAAGCAATCCGGCAGCAGGGTAGGTTTGTTGATGTGTGTACCCAGGCTATCTGGGGAAATATTACTGTGAAGTGGGAGGATCGATACGCCGCTCCGAGACTCGATAGATCGCGAAGATCACCGATAGAGGTACTCGGTTGAATAGAAATACATTTAAAAAATACAAATTCATTAACATTAAAATATAGTCGTTAAATAACGGAGAAACGTATTTCCCTTGTTAAGTAGTCTGGTTCATGGGACAGATTCCGATTCTCGGGCTTTTAGTAGATCGCGAAGATTTCTAGCTGGTTTAGCAGTACCGTGGGTATTCTTGCCGCAAACTATACAGTTATTCGTCTTTCGAGATCTATTTAGAAAACACGCCTGACAAAAGTAGTGTTGACATTCGGTGACGATGGGATCAACGTAATCTTTCTTGCACAGCAAACATTTGAAAGGGATATTATCGATTTGATCTGCAGATTTGTGAGTTGATTTAAACCGAGTCCATTCAGTATCGGTTTTCCATCCGGTTTCATGGCCTTCTCGAGTGTGTAAGAACTTGCAGTTGTCGCCGTAGCCACAGTATCCAGTTAGCTTGAAATCCTTACATAAATCAGGCTGGTAGTCGACGATTGCTGTAACAGTGATATCTTTAGGTAGTTTAGGATGTTTCAAGTCATTTTTCACAGACTCTTGAGTATTTGTTTGTATAGCCTCGGATTCTCGTTCTCGGCTACTAGCTGTGCCTTGGTCTGGATTGCTGGTTTCGGGTTTCTTCTTTGCCTCTTCTTCTGGTTTGATTCGCTTTGAGGAAGGTTCTAGTTTTGGTTCTAGAATTTCCCCAGGATCATTATCGAGAAGGTTTCTATCTGACTCTAAATCGGCTGTTTTTACGGACTCTGAAACTTTAGACGACAGTCTTTTATTGCGTTTCTTGAACATTGACTCTGGGTAAGTTGTACTGGGAGTGCACTTAATATATAGATATGGATTTACATGTATCGCAATTTCTAAATTTTTATTTTATTTTTTTTTTTTTTTTTTTTTTTTTATTGCAATATGTTCAAATCAGTATCATCGTAGTTCTTGATCAACAGCTAACACCTGGTCTAGATGAGAGGTATCGCTCATTCCAAGTATAGTGCCGACCAGTTTACCATCCTTGACAGTTGCTTCTAAGGTAGATATAGAAGTATTTCCCGGAACACGGATCTTGGAGTCAGGGATCCCCAATGCAAAATCCCCGGTATTGTTGAGCATGGCAAGTAACTTGGAAATCACTCCGCCGTGAGAAACCAGCACGATATGTTCAGGACATGGATGGTTTGTGATCGCTTTCATTAACGGTCCGGTCCAGAAATCACTCAAGCGGGTCTCCATTGCCTTGTGGGACTCTCCGATATCGTGTGTAGTCAAACCATGAGTGCTCAGGTATTGCTGGGCGTCGGCGATCGGCATGTTCTGAATCTCGCCCATATACCGTTCTCGAAGCAGCGGCGTGTATTCTATATTTGGATGGGACGGATGGTCTTTAAACAGAATCTGGGCAGTTTCGGCGCAGCGCGATAAGTCTGAAGAAAACACGATATCTACAGGAATGGTGGAGATTCGTCGGCTGCATAATCGAGCTTGCGACCGTCCCGCATCGTTTAAAGTGGTATCAAATTGTCCTTGGTATATCCTTTTGCGATTATGATCGGTTTCTCCATGTCGGATAAGATATATTTTCATCTCTATGTCTTCTCTATGTCTTCTCTATGTCTATTACTCTGGCTTATCGATGAAGGAAGCAGGTGGGAACGGAGAGGTCCCAGTACACCTCTCAAAGAGGTATGCGGAGATATACAATCGCCAAATTTAATTCGATATAGCAGTTAATTTCATAATTCTAAATTCTTATTAAGTGTTTGAATGTTTCCAAGTTGTGGTTTCATTTCGTAGAAAGAGATACCGATCTACCAGTACAGGACCCGGACCAACATAGATACTGCTTTTGAGGTCAAACAACCAGATAAGCCGGATGATAGTTGATCTTGCAGTTCGGTCCTAATTGATATTGGCAGCCAGCTTATTCGTATGATCGTAGTGAGTTATTCCATAATAATAGAAGTTCATATTATTCCATAAACTATCCAGTCCATAAGGGTAATATGCAAAAATCGTATAAGAGAGGAGAAGCACGAGCAGAATATTGATCAACATAAACCAGAACATCTCCGTTCTGGAAAGAATCGGATACGGTGTAAGCGTATATGCTCGGTATATCCGGAGTTTTATAAAATTCCAAATGGGTTCTAAAATCATCTTACCTGAAATGATAAAAGTAGAATCCTGAAACTGTAGATGCAAGGTGGTTACTTCCAGGCCTCACAATAAAGTTTATCTGAAAGGCTCCACGTATGAGGTCTTAATCGAGAAAACGGTGTTAAATGAGTGCATAAATAAGCCAATAATAATATATTAACGTAAACTTAGAAACTTGTCAAATATGTATCATAATAAACGTAGTTTACTTGTTGAGCAATTTGCGTGTTTTCAACATGGCTTGCTCGGCCATACTAATAACTTCTCTACTTAATACCACCAACCATGGATCCAGATTTACCAGCAGAGTCCATCTCCAATGGCTCTATAAGCTCTACCACATCTTCTCTAGAAGCAGATAAAGTGGTGAATATCAAATATACTTTAGAACACTCTTTGGTAATAGATCTGGATCTCTGGTTTTCCTATGCTGAGACCTACTTGCTAGATGAGATCTACACTCAGGAACACGTTTGGCGCAGTATGTCGGCTAAGGCCCAGACCTCGTACGTGAATAGTGTAAAGCAACATTTGGACCCACAGAATCCTGAGCTAGATACTCTAAAGTCCTTGTGTTACTTTGCCATGGGGCGATATAGGTACCGGGGAGATTTGAAGCATCTGGTCCGGAATATCAAACAAGCAGTAACTGAACTTTTACCGGTCATACCATTATTGCTGGACATTGTTGATTGTTATGTATCATTTTTAGAGCAATCAATCCATTCTTCAGACCTACATCTACTCCGTCATAAAAAACACGTATTGATATACCCGCTCACAATCTTGTACATAATCTTTCAAACTCACTTACATTACCCCAACCGCCAATTGGCGATACGGAAGTACTCGTTGCAGCTGTTTGTCATTGCTTCACGAATCCTCACGACTACTAAATCTATTGTTGACTTCGACGCCCCAATCCAGCAGATTTCTTTGATTCTGTCTACCTCTGTCCAACTTGGACTAGGGACTTTAGACGATCTAGCCCAATTCAAATTGAGATTCCCTTCAAAGACACACCCATCATCGGACCCATGGCTGTATCATCTCTACCGATCACAAATAGCCTTCAAATATCCTCTCTATGTGCCCAATCCTTCTATAGTGCCGTCTGCTATTCTAAACGGTGGCATACATTCAGACCCGGGTACTCTTTCCAAGAAATCCAACTCCATAATGGAAGGGTTTAAATATTTCTCGCCGTTCTATTACTTGATCAATCAAATCTCGCAAATCCCCGAGAGTGTCTCTGATCGAAGGAAACATGTGGCTCAGGCCGATTTAGATGCTCCCTATATCTTTTCGAAATCCAAATCGGCTCCCTCGAATATAGCTGAAGCTGATAACCTGTTCTGGTCCAAAGTATATGTTTCTCGAGCCACTCGGCAGATCTGGGAAGAGCATCAGCGATTCTTTGCTCAGTCATCAAGATTCAATTCGTTGTCGACAAAAGAATTACATCCGGCTTCAGAGTCCACTTGCTTAGAATTCGAGTTGATCGATGACTTTTATAAATCTCTCTTGCCACAACTATCCACAATGGTGGTGATTCTCTTGGAAACTGTTCTAATGGTCATCGAGTCGGTGGATACTCCTACTATTGGCAAAGAAAACACCGATGCCGATTGTTCGAAGGAGCTGAAAGATATAATAAGATCACGCGATATAATCTTATACTCTATCTCCAATACACTTCTCCTGATGCTGAAATGGTTCAAAGTCTCCCATGCCTTGAAGTCGGAATATCTCTCCTTGCAACTAGTCGAGTCTCGCTTCTTTCAAGTCATCTTTCAGTCACTCTCATTTCGGTCTCCAGAGATCTATCATCTGACGTCAATGAACACCAATCCTACCTGGATATGTCGAGCCCTTGGACTCAAGAATAGATCAACTGTACTTTCCCTAGGAAATCCTGAGGGTGACGATCCGCGATACTCCTGGATTCGCGTGATTACTACCATCAACTTTCTTCGCATAAGTCATTTCATCATCAAGAACAATTCTTATCGAATCACAAAGTTCGCAGGACCTAGAAATGAATGGTCGAATTTACTGAGACAACTAACTATCCTGGAACATCCTCAACTGCGACTTTATGTTCTGAAACTTTTTAAAGATTTATTCCCTCTACTCAGCAGAAAATGGAGACAGTCCAATATGGCTATAGTTTCTCTGGTTTATCTGACTTGCCAGCAAAAGCTAGGCGACCCCTGGCTAGGACATCTTAATACTGCCTCAGAGTCCTTCAATCCTGGGC
This sequence comes from Tortispora starmeri, assembly GCA_030574535.1. NCBI lineage: Eukaryota > Fungi > Ascomycota > Trigonopsidomycetes > Trigonopsidales > Trigonopsidaceae > Tortispora > Tortispora starmeri. Next base: position 400,958 of record JAJMFD010000001.1, on the reverse strand, counting down.
CAGTAGAGCTGGCTTTACGTACATTGGTCTTTCACTACAATCAAAGACTCTATTTTAACCGTTTAAATCACTTATCCATCCCCGAAGATATTAAAAGCGTACTGGATGCCAGCAAGTTGGAGCCGGTGCTAACTTTATCTTCTTGATCATTACTTGATAATACATAGAATAATCTTATTCATATATCAGTGGTATGTTATACAAACTAATCGTGATTAACATCAATGTTTACTATAAATATAAATGGTTAAGTCATCCCAGAGGTATATCAACCTCAGATCACGTGCACGACACCTACCACTAAAGAACTTTATTAGCTCTCGCTCGAGCCAACTCCTTTCCATTTTATTTTATCACCACTCCATCTAATCATATCCTGTAGATTTTCTACTAGTTTTCAAACCTTAAATTTTGAAACAGAGCATGTCGTATAGTGACTACTCCTATAACCGACAACCTCAGGATGGTTACGATCGTCGAAGAGGAGGAACTCGCAACACTCGACCTATCCGTCCATATTGGCAAACTGCACTGAACTTAATGCGTAACGAACTTTACCATATTGGAAAAGAGAGTGAAGTTTCTGCTAATGATCAAGTGCAAAGCTTGGCCGGACGTATTGCCAAAGATATGATGTTACCGGACGTTCAAGAGCCTATGGCTATTGCTATTTTCAATGTGGTTAATGAGCAGCCATTCAAGATTCCGTTATTGGCCACTGCGTTAATGGTCGCAATGGATGAAAACATGATAGTTGGGCCGTTTATTTTCGCTAAAATTTCAGCTAGCCTTGCTGATGCTTTAAATTCTGGTGCATGGGTTTCAGTGAAACTGTTACTTCGTTTAATATGTTGTTTACAACCTAAAATTGAGAATTCCGAAACTACAGTCTCCATTCTTCAACGCCTGACTGATTATATAGATAATGGATCGGCTGAGGTTCAAGTTCCTTTAGCTTTGAAACGTGAAATCGCCTACACGGTTCTGATGACATTGCCTTATTTAGCTCTCGGGGCCGCTGACCCAGTTTCCACTCTTGGGGATTTGTTTCAACGTATCAACTCTGTGGATTTAGGAGTCCCAGCCGAGGAATTTCCCTTCTTGAATCCCTTTATAGATGGGGCAGTTGATGATCTCGCTCCGGCTCCAACTGTGGTCGATTCTGTCCAGGTTCTAAAATCGCAACTGAGTGCTCTAGAATCTAGCTCATGGGTAAGCCCGTTTCTAGTTGCACCATGGAAGACACTTCCTACACCTTTATCAGAGGAGAATAAATGTCTGTTTCCCGAAGTTTCCTTTCCCACAACCGCGTCTCTTCGGGCAACTGAAGGACACCAGCGTAATGGACCTGATCTGGTATTCAGGATATTTGAGTTCCAACCGATTGAAACCACTCCGAGTCTGGCCAGTTTAGAGTACAGCATACTCCGTGACCATATTATTGACTTAATAGAAAGAGTCGAATTCAATCGAGGCGAAGTCGCAACCCTTCTCACTTATATTGATGTTTACTTTGCTCCAGGATATTTTGCTCCTCCAGCCACACCCTTAGATGCTTTAGACCCGGCCACTGGAACATGGAAAATCGAAGATCTGATTATAGATATTATCATGGGCCAACTTTTCCGCTTACCCAGCTCTCCATTGAAACATGTCTATTATCATTCCTTACTTATAGAATTGTGTATGTTGGCACCATCCGCGATTGCCCCAGTTCTGGGACGGGCTATTCGATTTCTTTATAGCCAAATTCCTCGGTTGGATATCGATATTTTCCATCGATTCGTCAATTGGTTCGGTCATCATTTGAGTAATTTTGGGTTTACCTGGCGTTGGAACGACTGGATTAATACGCTGGAGTTTGAAGAAGCTCACCCGCAAAGAGTATTTGTTCGAGAGGTCATTGCCAAAGAGGTGCGACTAAGTTTCCCCCAACGAATTCGGGAAACTTTACCGGCTGAATTCGCCGAACTTGCTGCTGATATCCCGGATCCGGTATATTTATACGAAAATGCCGACTCCAAGTTTCACGAGGCTGGAATGAAAGTGCTCGATCTTATTCGTGAACGTAAGTCTGAGGATATTGAAACTTTGGTCACATCCTTCAAGTTAGAAGATAGTGATGATACTGCAGCGTATACTGAACTAGGAACTGCAGCAATTCACGCTATATGCTTCTTAGGGTCTCGATCTTTGTCTCATGTTTCTAATTGGATCGAACGAAGCCTGGGGGTGAAAGAATTCTGCAAGGCCCACGATATTCGTACTGAAGTTTTAGATAGCATTGTTGAGTTCTGGGCTGCAGCTCCCGGAACCGGGTTTATGGTGATTGAACAGTTTTATTCTGCTGGATGGATCCAGGACGAGACGGTTGTGCAATGGCTTTTCAATGTTGATGGATGTATGCGTTATAAAATCGCATCACCGGGTCTTCCGGGGTTTACTCAAACCTATCACTTACTACATTTAGTATTGTCCAATGTTGAGAATAGATTGAAACAACACCTCATTCCCCGACCGGAATCTGGTGCCGGGAACAGCAAGTACTACGACCCGTTCCCGGAATTTGTGTCTGAGGACTTAGAACTTCCCGACGCGGTTACTACTGGATATTTTGAGACCAGTTTGAAAATCCTTCGAACTATTCTAAAAGTATCAGGAGAATACATTAGCTCCGATCAAATTTTTGATTCATGGTGGTTTAAGAATTTACTGTGGGATGCCTTACGGGAGCACAGCTTTTTGACGAAACACAGCGGAGTGTCCGCTGATGAGATTTCGACAGAAGGTCGTAGTGCCGTTGTCGAGGCCGCTTTGGAAATGGTGAACAAATTTGCTAATTATCAGGAAGCTGTCAGGATTCATGGTAAAAGCGAAGTCCAGAAAGCAGAGTACCCGGCCGATGAGCCTATGTCAGAAACAGTCGATGATGCTACTGAAGATATGAAGGAGAACATGGATAATGAAGAGAAAAATAATGGAACTGATCCAGAAATGGAAACGGAGCACTCTGACGAGGTACAAGATGATAAGGTGGTAGAACAAGAGCAAGACAACGGCCGGGACTCTGAGAAAGAGGAACCAAACCCTGAGGAATCCTCGACGAAGGCTGATTAAGCCATTTTGTACTATATATATAAAAATTAGATAAGAATATATCAATACATATGAACAGTATAACTGATTCGATGCTCGAGATGGGTTATAAAGCCGGAATCGAGCTGCTGTGACGATGTCTGGCGGCAGGAAGGGTAGAATCGAAACTATCAATAGAAGACGAAAGGCCGTGGTCATTACCATTATTAGAGTGTATATCTGGCACTCCGGAAGAGGTAGGAGGGAACTCTGGAGATTGTGAAGGAGATGTGGTGGAGCTTGAGGATGGAGGACGAAGATGGGTTGGGCGAACCGCATGAGACTGTGATTGCTGGCGAGTATTCTTGCTGCGGGGCCACATGGACGGCAGAACGATTTGTTGGAAACGAGGGTGAACACATCTTTCATTGAACCATTTTTTGATTTTGGATTCGACAATCTGGGCGACTTTGGGCACATCTTGGAGTCGGGAACGGGACCCGATCAAAGAGCGGGTGCTGAACTCCATGGTGTAGTCGGGAGCAAACGAGAACACAAAGGCGGTTTTGCCTTCTTCAGTCGAAGGTCGGAAAGACACCGTAAGGGTGCCGGAGACCCGGGTTAGCGTAACGGCCAGCGATATAGGAAGAGCTGCCAATCGAGGAGTGGGGTAGTTCAGCAGGAGTTGGGTATCGATGCCGAGCACAATAGAATCTATCAGCTCGACATCCATTTGGGCCTCCAGTTGATGGGGATCATCGGCCGAGGGTCGGATGCGACAATTAGAGAAAATGGGGAAATCGTCGCCAATAGCCAGCTCGGAGATGGTTATAGGACCCACGAAGCTAGGAGTGAAGCGATCGGCATTCAGCATCCGGGTGAGGAACCGCAGCATGTTGTTATCGGCTTGAGCATCGTCTCGCAACTTAGCAATGCTTTGGGCCAGCAAAACGTTCAGCCAATCAAGAGACTCGGGGGTATGTTCTCCGACGTTGTAGTAAGTCTTGTCGAGAATATCTGCTGCCGACATCTTCGGCGTACGGCGCATCACAGAGTTGGCCGGTGGTGCGGCCCGTTTGGGCGACGCAGAATCAGCCTCGGGCTTCCGGGGCTCAGACATGAACTGGAAAGGCAAAGTTGACCCTAATTGGAAACTAGGGAGACTAGGGATCAAGTAGCTCAAAAACGAGGACGAGGATTCAGGAGTGTCTGAGAATACAAAGAAGCGAACAAAGGCTACCACCAGAATCACCACCGACAACTGTCCAATAATCAACCCTTGGGTAAAGTACCAGGTGCAAGAGCACTGGGCACACTCCATAGTTGTTCTGTTTTTTGCTCCCTAAGCTATGAGGATCGAAGTCTAATCAGGTAAGAGAGCTGAGATAGATGCAGGCCAGAATCCAGAGTCTGTAATTCCAGGCAAGCCTTGCTTTCTTTCTCCCAATGCTTTGCTTGGTTGGACTTCTGTGGCCTACCTAGCAAGCAAAGCATTGGGAGATCGAATTTTCCCTCCTCCTCGATACATATTAAGCACTATGGCTATTGCTCTCAAACTGTCTGAGGAAACAAGAGTAAGTAAATAAAGAAACTAATTAGGAGCTTAATTTCTAACAGCAACAGGAAAGACTGTCCCGGTTATGGGATGTTTCCCGTGTGGCCCTCCATTATGGTTGGTTGCCATTGATTCTGTACATGGGCTGGCGAGGCTCGGCGGTTCGCCCTAATCTGTTCCGCATTCTCTCGCCTTTCCCTGTTTAAATTCCAGTTCTGTTTTCTTGGTACTGGTTCTTTTCTCTCCTTCTTTTCCCTTTTAGGCCGTCCTGTAAATACGTCAGAAGCGCCCATAGGGCTCTCGAAAATTTCTCCTGGGATTTGGGGGTTCTACTACTCCTTTACTCCCTTTAACTTTGCTCCCTTTAGTATCTTATCTACCTTCCTTCCCCTTCGTTACTTAAATTTTTTGCTATTCTACTCGTAATTTACATTCTGTCCTGTAATTCTAAACCCCATGGCTTCAGCCCCGGACCCTGGATGGCTCGATCCGTCCACTGTTGCAGGTTTAGCGGCCGGTGCTGCTGCTACCTTAGTGGTACACCCATTAGATCTGTTGAAAGTGCGTCTTCAGCTATCTGGCGCCCGATTAAGCACAATCTGTTCTACAGCCATTCAAAATGGTCTGTTCTCGGGTCTATATCGAGGTCTGGGACTTAATCTTGGTGCCAATGCCATTAGCTGGAGTCTGTACTTTTCTCTATACTCGAAACTGAAGCTGGCCACGGATGGTTTGAACTCCCCGACTTTGAAGTACTTTGTGTCCTCAGGCACAGCCGGGCTCCTGGTCTCTTTTATCACCAACCCGTTGTGGGTAATTAAGACCCGGGTATTTGCTACCGCTCGGCCGACTTCCCCTTCTATCTATGAATATACCGGCATGCTCGATGCCATTCCGAAGATATATACTGCCGAAGGACTCCGAGGCTTCTGGCGAGGCTTTATTCCGTCGATATTTGGCGTCGCTCAGGCCGCCCTCCAATTCACCATATACGAAACTATTCGTGATGCCAGAGATGCCGCTACTTCCTCTTCTTTAAAATCGGCCGACTTTGTAATCATGTCTGCATCGGCCAAAATCCTTGCCTCTGCCTCCTTGTACCCTTACCAAGTCGTTCGATCCCGAATGCAATATGATCACTCGTCTACTGCTCTTTCTCCGGTCCAGGTTGCTCGACAAATATATCAGCAGTCCGGAATAAAAGGTTTCTATCGTGGTCTAGGGCCTAACCTACTCAGAGTCTTACCGGCAACTGCCATAACTTTCTTGGTTTATGAACATACTAATCGATATCTTTCAAACACTTCATGACTTTCTTAACTTGGTGTCTGGGTTTACTATCATTTATAGTAAAGCAATGTGATGTAATGAATCGTTATGAATAATAGTAACAACAATATTAATAATAATAGAAAAACGACAAATCAATGTCAATAATAATAATCCAAACCATAACCGTACCTAAGACAAAAACAACATAATCAAAAGGTATCACTTAATTCGGGAACGATTCAAACTCTAGTAGTTCTATACCAGGTTCGACTTTATCGCCATTTCCATCGAGCGTGGGAAATGTATCCATCCCCAACCCGATGTCCATATCATATCCAGAAGGACCACCTGAAGACATAAAACTCAAATCTTTTTCCAAACTATCGGATCTCACGGTAGGAGCTTTATTGGCCGGGGTATTTCCTTTCTGAGGGGGGTCCATACCCATCATATAAGGGCTTTGAGTAGTTGGTCCAGCAGCTATATCTCCTGCATATCCTGGACTTTGCGTCGTTCCGGTGCTTAATTCCATAGGATTATTGCCCACCTCAGCTCCTCGAGACATATATCCGGGGATGTAACCAAACTCGGGTGCTGGAGTAACCATGTAATTGGGTATTTTCTTATATCCAACATTCGCTGACGGCTTCATTCCGGAGATCATCCGCGCTGAAGTATTTCCCCCAGGAATATTGGCATTAACATCAGGGGACGCTGTCCTTTTAGTATCTAGGGGGAGTACTCTGGCAGATGATTGGTTAGGACCAGGACCTGGGGGCATCCGTAGCTGGGCAGCATTCTGAGAAAGTATGGGATTTGGCTCTACTCCAGGTGCTGGATTCACAATGTAGCGAGCATTTTGCCTTCGAAGTTTCTCAATTTCGTGATCACTAGTTTGGGGTGGAACTTGTCCGGAGAGAGGTAGTGAGACAGTAGTCCAATCAAACTCAGCTAATCCCTGCTCATAGTCCTCCAATAGATTACTAAATGATACAGTTGGCATGTTTATGGGCCCTATTTCAACAGGTGAAGCAATTTTAGCAGATGTTCCGACCGGCGGAACACCAATAGTCTGATTCGGGGGTAGTGGATACGGTGCGAAGCCATTCTGAGTATTGAAGTCTCTATTCGGGCCATTATAGCTTCTGCTATACTGCTGTGCATTATAAGAGGCGGGAGGGTAAGGGGAGGGTGTTGCTAAGTTTTGCGGAGCTTGTGTTTGTCCAGGATTCGAAGGAACCCTTCCAGGAACAGACACCGGTAAAGGAGGCGGGTATCTTGCATTCTTGCCATAAGCGGATTGACGTCGTCTATAGACACTGCAATAATAAGCAAAAAGTTTCTGATCCTCATAGGATAAAAAGCATGCATTCTCGGAATTGATATTGCTGAACTTATTATGCAACTCTCGCAGAGTACCAGGATGAAACCGGTTCTGGTGATTCTTAACATTGGTTAACTGCGTAAATGTCTTGTGGCAATTATCTAACAAACAAATAAACGGTTTTATTTTCCCTGTTGCTTGATTCTTGGTATAACTGTTGTTCTGAGGTAGAGTAGTTCGAGGTATAGGGGGGTTAGGAAAAGAACCACCAGTTTTAGGCATCCCAGGTTTGATCTCTGGGGTTCCTGCGGAATGGGAGACTAAATGGGCATCAAGTAGAGCTTGCTGAGGGAAAGTATTAGAGCAGCCGGCTACAGGACAGATGAACTGTCTATCTGCAGAATGTAGACGAGCATGAACGTTCAATAGATGGCGCTGAGGGAACACTTTTCCACAGCCCGGATGCATACAGTGATACTTTAGTTGATCACGATCCAACTCATCAGCCAATCGTTTATTGGAGGGGGCAGGAGAAGGGGCATTCTGAGGAGCAGGAGATGGCTGCTGGTTGTTGCTGTTGTTCATTGTTGCCGGCTTAGAAACAGTGTTTGTCGGCATTCTATTTTGTAATCCAGGAGTCGATCTAGTAGTGTTAGAAGAAGAGAGGGTAGAGGAGGGTGCAGATAAAGGACCAGCCTGTTGAGGATCGACAGATGATAGAGTCGAACATGGAGAAACCTCGAGAACCCCGGGACTAGAGCGGGCGTACGGCGTGGAACTCATGGGACTAGCACCAGCGGTATGAGCAGAAGACAAATTTGAAATAATGGCATCTTGAGGAGCGAAAGAAGTCGGTACTGGATTGTTAGGTAATTCTGTAGGAAACGATACATCAAGAGGTTTGAAAGACTCTGGGGCAGATTGATGTATATCCGCGGTTGCATCCGTGGCTTGAAGAAACTCCGAAAGGATATCAAAGTCATCGGAACCTACCAACAGCGGGTCAGCTGAGAAATCCATGATTAAAATCCAGATCCACGAGGCTAGTCAAAAATCGCAGCAGTACTAGTCAGGTAAGGGACCGAATCGCAGAAAATGGAGAAACAAACACAATATGGGATAGTTGGAACAAGAGATGATGTGTTCCTTCCTTAAAGAGAAGAAAATTAAGCGAGAGAATTCCAAAAAGTTAGGTTATTATAAAATAACTAACAACACACCACGCAAATAGTCTAGACTAGAAAGAACGCCCCGGTATACCTATACTGCCCGGGCAGATGCGACCGATGGTGGGTGGGAGCGGAGGGAGAGTCCGGAAAGAAATAACAACCACTCGAAAGCTGGCAAGGACTTAGGGTTACAGCGCTAAGAACAAGAAAGTGGCAAGATAAGGTAACAAATATCGTGTAAGATAAAAATATTTAATATAAAAATCTTAACCTCCAGAAAAAGATAGAATCAAGATAAAGAATACAAAGAAAATCGATTGTGAAAGGACAGACCGAGGAATGGCCAGACCGAAGAAGCACCGGAACCACCGAAAGATACCAAACGGTGGTAGATAAAGAACGGACTAATCCGGCTGATTCGAGAAAAAACAGTCAACCTCAATCCAAAAGAGGGTACTCTCCTACAATCGACGAAGTAAAACCCAAGATGTGGTGTTTAGTGCGCACAGTAGTTATACAGAAAAGGTGGATAATCGATGTCTAGCCTGCAGCACGCTAGTTAATAAATATAGGAAAAGAAAGTAAATGGGAGGAGAGGAACGGAGATGATACCCGTGGGACGGAGTGATGAAAGAACGGTTGACCAACCAAACCACACCATGACGATGCGTTTCCATGGCAACCAAAACGTGATCGGGCGAACGTGGGGAGGATCATAGACCGGAAGGGGGATGAGAGCAGATTGCTGGACTAATGAGATGTCTCGATGGGAGCGATAGCAAATCATACGATGGGAGGGCGAGGCACGCCGGTAACGGAGAAAATATTTTGAAAGCTTGGCAGAAGCAAGATCGAAACGATCAGACAATAATAAGAAAATAAATATGTATATAGTACAACTTGCTAAACATATATACTTTGTGTAAATTTTGCATGTCTTATTTTGCATGTCTAATTTTTGCAAGTAAAGATACAATTAAAAAATGAAATAACTTACATCCATCAAAAAACATCGCAAGCATAATCAAATAGAGTACAGTAGATATTAGGCTAAGAAAAGAGAGAAAGAGAGAAAGAAAGGTTTACCGTCGGGCTTCTACTGGAAAATACCTCCAAATACGGGCCCGACAATCACCAGAACCAGTCGCGAACATTTGGCCGGTAGGACACGGGGCTACCGATATAACTGAGTTCTTATGACCCTGGACACTGAGCTGCTGCTGGCCGGTGCGCGGGTCCCAGAACTGGACACTGCGGTCTTTACTTCCCGAGAAAACCCACTGGCCATCGGGGGTTAAAGCCACTGACAACACAAAATCGGTGTGGCCGGTAAAAGTGCGGACACATACCCCACCTTTGTGTGTGGAGAGTCCGCGGGCAGATTGTAACTCCCAGAGCTTGATGGTACGGTCCAGCGATCCTGAAACTAGGTCCTTTCCGTTAGGAGCAAATGCTACCGAATATACTGAGTTTTCGTGCCCTTCTGGGGCCTCTAGACGCTCGACTAAAAACCCCGAAACGGCGTCCCATATTCGGACAGAATTATCTAAAGAGCCAGCGGCAATGAACCGATCATCGGGGCTCATGGCGACCGTGGTTACACCGTCTTCGATAGTCAGAGTCAAGATGCACTGACCACTTTCCATATCCCACATTCTAACTGTACGATCCCCGGAGCCGGAAATAATGCGACGACCATCACTGGCGAAATCTAAGGAGTAAATATCCTGCTCGTGGCCCTTGAAAATGCTCTTAATTGTTTTCGTTTTGATATCCCAAACTCTGATCTGGCGATCCTCTGCACCCGTGGCTAGATACCTTCCGTCAGGGGAGAAACAAACAAACCGGGTATATAAATCACCCTCCCGGTCAGTAGATTCATCTTGGAGTAAGCATATCCGTTGTCCGGTGATCACATCGAAGATCTGAGCCGAGCGGTTCGAGCCGGTAGCTAAAAACTTTCCATCCGCACTGAATCTCACACAGCATACCACTGAATTATGGTCCAAGGAATGGACGAGGTCCACATCCAAAACACGAGGGGCCTGCGGGTTGTACAAGACATACCAATCACTTTCTTGCTTTTTAAAAGCTTTATCGGCATTTACCGGCGAGGTTACAGCCGCTGCTGAAGCATCATAAGACTCTAATTTATTCTCGGGAACTCCGGAACCATGCGGAGGGACACCTTTGGCTAGTGATGATGGTTCTGCTCCAGGTGGAGGATTGATCGGAGGAAGACCCGGTTGAGGGTGTTGCTGTTGCTGCTGCGTATGGATTGGGGGTTGCTGCTGCTGTTGCTGCTGTGGCGGAGGCGGTGGCGGCTGCTGTTGCTGTTGCTGTTGCTGGCCCAATTGTCCGTTATTGTAACCCCCATTATAATAAGCTTGCTGATCAGGACCGCCCGGACCAGGAGGATGAAGAGACAAAGGATGGCCTTTACCCAAAGCGGGTAGGCCGGACTGCGGGTTATGTTGCATATCGCCCTGCCCGGTCATGATTCCACCAAAAACGTTATTAGTGTGGCCAAGAGCAGGGGGAGGGGGAGGCATATTGGGCAGCTGACGATGGGCAGACGGATGTTGAGGAGGTTGGCCAGCAGATGATCGGGCTTGTTCCAACTCACGTTTCAGCATAGCGATTTCTTCTTCGTACCGTTCCTTGATTTTACGATGGGCCATTTCTAAGTCGTAAATGCTTTGTCGGATTTGTTGCAATTCGTGCGTCTGCTGGCCATACTTATGATCGAACTCGTCTTTGTGAAGACGGTAAGCAGAGGCCTCTGATGAGATAGTATCGATTTCACGTTTCATAGCGTCGAAAAGCTCATTCAGCCGTTGAACAGGAGGAGAAGGGTGCATGATTGGACGAGAGTAAGACATCTTGCTTACCAATATAACCAGACGTTGCTACCCCGTTACTAGTATCCAGGCAGTAAGCAGTAACTTTAGAAAATAAGACACCCACTTCTTTGTCTCACTTTAGGACAGCAGAAGTCTATCAAAATACAGAATTATAAACACAATAAAAAAAGAATTCAAGTAGACTTAATAAAAGTCTAAGCGAGGTCGAGGCAAGAGATTCTTAACCACCAAACACAATCGGGGAGAGGGGGATATTCGAGACAACCAGATAGGACTCGGAAAGAGACAAACTGGGATTATTAATTGAGGTCGTCTAGAATCTATAAACCCGAAGATATAGAAATACGGGGGGCGGGGTGAGGTGGCAGTACAAGAGGCAAGTAGAGGAAACAAGAATGGGCTATATAGTAGACACAAAACACCCAGGAATGTGACGATAGTGGAAGAAGAAACAAACGGGATAAGAGGAAGGAAAGGTGGACCGAATATTCTTCTGCTTGGACTAAGCTATATCTAGAATGGAGGGAATACCAATTAATCGAGGGGGGTGAAACCTGAGGGGAAAATGGAAAGATTCTGGCCGGGATGAGGATTCTTGGAGAAGAAGAAGAAATAAAATAAGTAAGTAAAACCCAGGATAGTTTGGAAGGCAAGGAAAAAAGGCGGGATTAGACCTAGAAACCAGAATAAAGTTAAATTAACTGGGAAGGGGGGGTTATGCAGATTATAGAGTTGACAAATAGGATTAAATAAAATTAGAGTTATGTGAGCTGGGTTACCACAAGTAAGTATAGGCCTGGAAAAAAACCAGGGTCCCGGCAGAAGCCAGGATGCCAATTAGGCGAAATCAAGATGATTCACTAGATGGGGAAAGTGTTCTTAAGCAGAAAGAAGAACCAGTACCAATACAGCCGTATATGGTTGCAAGTGTGAACCTGGGTGGTTTATATTGTACCCGGGATGGTGAATGACATCACTTGCACCGCGAGGAGTTTGCGAGAGAGCGAAAAGACAAACTTAATACAAAGCCAATCAGTTCGGTTAAGGCTTGGCAATTATCTGGGGCCAGACAGGGTCCCACGATTAGAGATTATAGAAAACAGACCAGAAAGAACCGAAGTTAAAAAATAAAAACAAAAACTTAGTGTCACAGTACCTGATGTAGAGGAATGAATCTCTTGATTAAGGTACCAACAATCCGAGAAGGGTATATCGCTGTTCCAAGAACGGCATGAGAAATTCATCCTAAGCGATGAACAGCAAAAAAATAAGAAAAAATAATTAGCTAGCGGATTTTTCGCCCTCGTAGAGAAACCTCCAATCCTCGATTTCCTCGACTACAAACCGCATTTTATCGAGAAGACAGTCCATGGCCTGAGTGCCCAATGCAATCCGAACCGGGGGCTGTTGGCAATGAGCTATTTCCCAGACTATATCGGCAGCTTTGGGCAAACTAACAGCGTGTCTTTCCTTGGCCGGTTTAATCGCAGTAGGGTTCTTGGTTCCCAATATAGTTCCATAATCAGCAGGAGTGCCCCGGTACTCGTCGAGCCGACTGCGCACCACAAAGTGAGTCCGTTGGATATGGTCGATGGACGGGTCTCCAGTAGGTTCAATCACCACGGCGTTTCCTAGCTGAACCAAAGTAGTCCGTACTCCCGAAGCGTCGAGTTCCAATGACAACGATTCCGTCAATCCTTCCAGTGCCCATTTGGTAGCGGAGTAGGGCCCCAGCCCCGGATGGCCCACACTGCCAGCCGTGGAACTCAGCGTCACAATTCGGCCCTGACTAACCCGCAGAGGTCCAATGACCTTCCTTAAAACGTTCCAGTACCCAATAACATTGGTTTCCATCTGGTCTCGGAGCTCCCAGTCTTCTTGCTCTTCGCAAGCCCCGACATAGGCAATGCCAAACGTGTTGGCAAACACATCGATGCGCCCAAATCGGGCCATGGTACGAGCCACAGCGGCATTCACTTGGTCTTCTGCTCGCACATCGCAGCGGAAATACTCAGCATGGTCTTCCGACCGCTCGGGACTATCGATCGCACAGCCAGCTACATAGTCTCCATGCTCTAACACTCGACGAGTAAGCATCGACCCAAAATGTCCTGTGGCGCCAATAATCAGCCATACTAATGGTCCTTTTTCTTCAAACCCACTAGACGCAGGCAAATACCGAGCATCGAGATCCGGCAGGCTATAAGGACGCGGTTCTGCGGGTGTCCCCATACAAAAACAACCAAACAAACAATCGGGAGTGGAGAAGTAAGAGCTGGGAATGGCAGATCTATATAGGAGGGGATCAACCAGGCCCACTCCACACTGCCGACTAAATACACGTTATCCTACTTAGTTGATACTTAGCATACACTTAATATATACAATTCTCTAGGAACTGAGACTAGCCACATACTGTTGCCGGATAGCATTATCGTCCTGGGGTCGAGAAAGCGCTACCCATTTGGGTTCATCCTGAAACAACCTCACGGCTTCTACATAATCGCCGCGGGTGGTGGTGAATCGATGGTATATTCCAGCCGGCAGAATCAGCAGATCGCCTCGGCCCACCACACAGCGAATCCACCGATCGTCCTTAGCCCGAACATCAAAGTACCCTTCCCCCGCCAGCACGTACCGGATCTCTTCGTCCTCATGTAAGTGTTCATCATAGAACATTCGAATTTTCGCGTCGTAACTCTCCCCTAGACCCTTAGGACTAACTTCTATACGGTCGCGATTTCGATAATGCCGATCTTTGGCCAACTGTTCGATCGATCCCGGTAACTCCAGCTTTTCTCCCACAGATTCGGGTTCGGCATGCATTGCCAATACTCCGATTTCCTTCAGCGATTCCTCACTGACAGAAATACCGGAATCGTGGGGATCTCGCTGGTCGCCTGGTAAATCATCGAAATAATACGCTCGCATTTTCGCTGAAATGGTAGTAGAGGTTTCCTTACTTAATCACGCCTTCTCAACTATAAAACTCTCCCAATCAAATAAATCATCCACTCGGGTTTATTAGTCTAAATCTAATTGGCTTTTCAGGAACCTCCTACTTCTGAGACCAGGGTGTTGGACAAAAACTCTCTTTTATTCTAGCTAACTAACTACCTTAAGCTTCTAAGCTTATCTTATACTTTGAAGCTAAATCCATCTAACTTCTTTCAAAAATCAATAATAGCATTTTATATATCAACAAATTTAGAACATAGTATTACTGTACAGCAAACCCTCATTTAGACGTCCACCTAAATACCAAAGTATAGGGACTGAGGATCGAAAATCAATATAACAATCAAGGCCAGGGGGAAATGATTTTTAAACCGAGAACTCAACGTCCTGCAGCCCCGGATCCTGGAGCCGGGGGTTTTGCATTATTCCACCATTCATTCAACTCTTGACCTCCACCGGGCGCAACTCCGCCGCTTTGTCCCGGTCCACCTTGTTGCGTACCGGAGGGTGCTCCAGAAGGAGCTCCCGATCCAGCACCTCCAGGCCCATTGGCGGCCGACTGGTTCTCATACGGACCAGAGTTTCCCGGACCAGACTGGCTGGGCGCACGTCCCGGTCCACTCTGCCAGTTACGCTGCCAAGCTTCCTCTGTTCCACCAGGGGCTCCTTGGCCCGGATACACCCCAGGGTACTGCTGAGCAGAACCTCCGCCATAATATTGGTTAGGGTGTTGTCCACCACCTCCATTGCCAGCTTGGCCAGGAGCATACTGTGGTGCGGTCGCAGGACTAGAGCCCTGGCCCCCGAGGGTTTGCGCTGGGCCGGGCGGGGGGGGCGCCTGGCCGCGCTGCATGTTTGGGGGCTGCTGTTGTCCTCCCTGAGCAGAGTAAGGAGCTGGAACTTGAGATGCCCGGCGGTTCTGCTGCTGGCGAAGATAATCATTCTGTTGACTCTGATTCATCTGCGCAAAGTTATTGGGGATGTTCCCGTCTCCACCGTGGTGCACGCCACTGGCATCATAACCCCAGCCAGCACCAGTGTTGGCGGCATTCCCAGCATTATATCCCTGGGCAGCAGCACCATATTCACCACCATAATAATCCGGTTTCACTCCACCATACATACCAGGAGCTCCACCTCCTTGATTCATGTACGAATACTGGTGAGGCATGGGAGCTGCCGGGTTCTGGTGGTACCCCATCATGTTGCTAGTAGAACCAAAGAAGTTGGCTCCACCCTTGTACTGGCCATACGGCATGTTGGGGTTCATTTGCTGGTCGTAACCTTCATATGGCTGGTTTCCACCAACAGTAGGAGCCCCACTCTGCTGATACATGCCGCCGCTAGGTTGATGGCCACCGGTTTGCGGAACAACCGTGCGTTCAATTCCTCCAGAACCATCAGGAGGGATCCGGAAGTTCTGACGTTGGGTCAATTCAGGAGAGATCTGGAGATCTTTAAGAGCAGGAAAATCAGCAGGAGTTTTCAGTTTACCTTGAATAACATCCGCCGGGCGGTAGTAGGAAACCAAGTGGTGTGGCACATCGTTAATGGTCACCGATAAAGTTTTCTTAATCAAGCCAGATTCTTTGAACCCATATGAGTCCACTAGAGACCCAACTAAAGCGCGTTCGGCTTCCATGTCCAAGTTACCACCGCCAGGAGCCCGGGGAGGTTGACCAGGCAAGGCCGAGGCAGCAGTAACAGACATGGCCCGTTGCGCTTCATCGCTATCGTGCTCGACATCATAGGGCTCGTTTTTCTTCTTGGCGCGACGGCGACGAGTGGCTCGTTTTTTCTCTCCAGGAGCAAAAGGTTTTTCGAGCTCGCGATAAACCAAGAAATTTCCCAAGATACGAGAAGGAGACCAGGCAATACCGTCAGTCCAACGCTTGATTCCCGAAGAACCTTCATTAAAAATAAAAACGCTGCCGGATTGAATAAGGTACGATCGCTCGCGATCATGAGGACGCCGGGTGACCTGAGTCAACTGGCCATTGATACAGGCTTGAAAAAGCATCAGGGCATCTTGGGTAGTAGAGACAAAGCCATTGAAAGTCGGGGCCAGTCCTTGAGTGGCAACGTTGGTATTCATAGGAGGCTGAGGGACCATACCAACAGGGTTAGCTCCAAACCCGGGGTAAATGCGGTTGTTGCCTACGGGAGCATTAGTTAGAGGGGCCTGCATCTTTGAACCTAACAACGATAAACAGGAAGAAAAAAAACTTGAACTAATATACAAATACCGACAAAAGCAAAAGTAATCCGATTATGATCGACGTCGAAGAATTTAAACGCAGATACTAGTAATACTAGTTGTAATGGTCGTAATTCTGGTATATATTTCGCGAAGAAAATCAAAGTTCAAAGGCTGTTTATAGGTGTAATCAAATCGATCAAGAAGACACTAGAACAACAACCAAGCAAAATAAAGAAGAAGAAAAGTAAAAACTAGTTCTACTAAATCACCTCAACAAAAAAAAAACCAGATTAGTTAAATGATGTTATCAAAAGTAAACCAGAACTAATCGTGAAGTAATGGAGAACCACAACAACAATAAGAACGGGGTTTTTTTTAAGGTGAGAAAGGAAAAAGTGTATAAAGAGGAAGATTAAAATTTGGATTTGGAGCTATCTTTAAAGGTTTGCTGGTTGGGGCTAAAACGACCTTGGAATGAGTCAAATTAAGGTTAAGGTTTCTGGTCTAGACGTCCCGAGAAAAACCAGATATTGATGAAGGCAAAGAAGAGATACCAGGAATTTGATAATCGTTTTTTTTTATTCAATTTTCTTGGCAGTGGCAAATCCTAAAAAAAAAAAAGATACCAAGCCAGATAAGTACCATGTTCAACGTGATTCTGAAAAGAAGACTCGAGGGAAACGAGCAGTTTAGGTTTGCCGGGTGGGAACCTTGCGGGAGGAGCAGTTGAGTTTAAGCTGGAATGAACACAGTTTAGGGTATATAATACAAGAACAAATGAGTACCGAGGATAGAGTAATTAGCGTTTCGCAATTATGCAGACTGGAAAACTAAATTGGCAATGGAACTGGCTAGGATTGGGTAATAGAAGGGCGGTTTCTATAACAACCGCTCCGATTGTTAACTTCTCTGCCGCCTTTCGTATTTTCGAGATTGTGAAGAGACCCACGTGTGGGGGGGGAGGTAAGCAGGTTACCGCGATACCCAGAGTCGGGAATTTGTAGAAATTCGAATAATCTGTCTCTTCATGTCTGTCGAAATGCATAAATCTAAGAAATTTTCCTAAGAGTTCATGACTTATTATTTAACTGCAAATGAACCTCTAGAATCTAGAGTTTTCTTCTCCTAACCTTGTGATCCTCAGCATCTTCTTGCTTGGGACAAACTTCTCTCATTACAATAAACCGAATGTAACCGGGTATTAGGTTTTGAGCTTAACGTTATTGGTCGGTGCCGACAAGCCAACAACTGGCTTTATTGCACATATTCCATTGCGGTTCTGATACCTATAGATAATTAATAGGCGTAGTTATTAGAAGATCCCATAATTTCAAAGCTCAAAGGGAAACCAAACGGTTTTCGGGGCATGTGTCTGGAGGGGAAGTGCCCAATTCAAAGTATATACCCAAATATAATTATCCTCGCCAGCCGTAGGGTTTTTTCTTTTTTGGTTCATCCCATCAAGGTTTGTGTGTGATGGCTAACTAAAGCAAAAACCCTGCGTAGGTTATTCGATATAAGCCTTCAGAGTAGGTTTGAGTCTATTGGTTTAGGATCGTTGATTAGATGATGATCTGTATCCTCGGGGATCTGGCTGGTAGAGTAAGATAGAAAAAACCGATCATGATCACCGATCAGTATCAGTTTCCGGTGGTGTAGTATTCAACTTCCGTTTTCTGTATCGCTCATTCACCACATCGGCCGCATCAACCCGGGGCCGGAGCGCTAAGGGCTTATGCTGGGCTTCGTGTCTGCCGTACCCATCGCCAATTGGCAAGTGTCGAATAGACGGAGAGGCTAGAACGGCCGATCCGACCTTGATCATGGCTTGGGCCATGGATTCGTGGATCGAGGACTTGATGGCAGTATCGTACCAGGAATCATAGGCGGCGTTAGCTAATTGATCCGCAGAGTCTGGTTCTAGTGGTGACCAGACCAGATTGTCATACTCGGCATCCCAGAGCACCAACGGCGTATCGGCTGCCATAGGGTAGATTGGTCTGGCGGGATACTTGGCAGTATCCAGCAGATCAGTTACTATCGAGGGCTGTTCGTCGCCCTGTCCTACCAGAAATAACACGGCCATCATGCACCGCACCTGGTGCCATAGAAATGCCGAGCCATGGAGCTCGAAGTAGTATAAAGTCCTGCCATGAACAGTGGGCCCGGCCTGGATCGATGCGTGGTAGATCGACCGGTGGAAGTTGGAGATTTGCCGGGCCGGGTCGATCTTGCAGAAGTTTCTGAAATCGTGCTCGCCTTCAAACATGCGAGCTGCGGTGTTCATAGCTGCTGGGTCTAGGAATTGCTGGCCATCCAAGCCATGGGCAAAAAAGAAGTATCTATACTGGCGTCTCTTGCAGTCGAACCGGGCATTAAACTCTGGTGGAGGTCGTAAACAAGTGGCATAAAACTGGATATCACTGGGCAAAAGCCGATTGAGCATATGCGCGTACCGCAGCTCTTCGCAATCATGGGCAGGATCATGGTGCAGTTCAGGAGGAACCTTGGACCGCAGTTTCAGACTAATCACCTGACCCAAAGCACTAACCCCCCGATCGGTTCGTCCAGCTCGAGTAAATTGAACCAGGTCAGGATCAAACTCCGCGCTAGGCGGGATCAAGCGACATCCGGCCATGGCTCGAAAGATCATTCCTTCTACCGTCGGCAAAGGAGTAGGTTCTTTTTGTTTGGCCACTCCATTATAGTTCCATCCCCGGTACGCAAACTTTAGCGCTACGTACCTTGTATATTTAAACAATACTTGCTCGGTTTGACGAGGAAGTTGCGGGGCGGGCTGCGGTAAAGGACGAGCCACAGCTTCTAAAGACCGTTCAAGCTCTTTAATTCGACGAATCAGTTCGGCCTGAGACCATCGAGAGTAGTCTGTTAGTTTCATATACTTTACTATATTGGCATAAACTTATTCAGAAAGAACGGTGGGGAGGGTATTGATACCACTATATATATAAGAAAAACTAAACCTGTCGAACACTTGAATCCCAGCAAAATCTGTACTTACCACTATCATTGTCGAACTAACTAACCTCCCAACCCCGGGCCAGACTACTAAACTGTTCCTCACCCCCAGCAGTATGGAGGAAAAATACAAGTATAGAGTGGAGATCCAACAAATGATGTTTGTTTCTGGTGAAACCAATGATCCTTTGCCAGAAACATGTGCACTTATTGAGGACATTGTCCGTTCCCAAGTGATTGAGATTCTGTTACAAGCGTCGTATCTTGCCCACCGCCGAGGATCAAGGTCGATTAGCACCGAGGATCTCCTGTTTCAAATTCGACACGATATTGCTAAAGTGTCACGGCTGCGTACCTTTTTGAACTGGAAAGACGTGCGGAAAAAGGCGAAAAGCCAGCAAGACGGCGGGGACGATCTGGCCGATGAAGAAGAAGCCGACGAAGAAGATCTGGCCGCCGGCGAAGCTGGGCCTAATGCGAAAAAGTCCAACATTAAACGAAGTGCAGGACTGCGGCTTTCTTGGGAACTGGCCTGCATGTTTCCTGAACGAGTACCGGAGCAGGACGACGAACAAATCGATGATGATGACCAAGAAGCGATCGATGCTACTAATTTCCGCTTAAAAATGGCCGATGAACGTACTCGCAAAATGACGCGCGAAGAATATGTGCACTACTCAGAATGTCGCCAAGCGACTTTTACCTACCGTAAAAGCAAACGGTTCAGAGACTGGTGCCGGATGGCCCAAGTAACTGATACTCGGTTGAACGACGATATCATGGATATTCTGGGGTTTTTAACTTTCGAAATGGTCTCGATTTTGACAGAAGAAGCGCTTTTAGTCGGTGCGGCTGATTCCCGGGCCTCGGTCGCCCGAAACAAGCACCATGAACATTTCTTATTCGATGGTCCAGATAAACAAGCCTCGCCTATAGAACCCCGTCATGTCCGAGAGGCCTTCCAGCGGATCCAGGACCGTAATGCCCGATCACATGTCATTCGCAATTTCTGTGGTGGGCTGCTTCGAACCCGGCCCCAAGTGATCTAACCCGATACCAGCTGGTCTGGCTGGTTCTTATCTAGACGGGCTGTCAAATCACTAACCTAGATCTACACCAACGTTTACTAACCAAAATCCCATTTCCCTTTTATTGCTTATATACCCTGAACAGTTTACTGCTAGGCAGCGTTAGATGATCTAGCCTGTCTCCGGCGTTCTCTTCGCTCCTCGCGGCGTTTTTCTCGAAACGCTTTTCGTTGTTCATCGTCATGGGCCTGTTTTTGCGCTAAATTAGCTCGTATATCGTACCGTCCGGGGTTTTTCTGCTTCTGCTGCTGTTCTGCTAGCCATTGGATCCGAGCCCGAACCTCCTCAACCGTAGCCGATCGATCGTACTCCTGGCGATCACCCTGGCCGGTATTCACTAAATGTTGACGCGAATTAATATGGTCTAACCATCTTAAGGAGTCTCGGTACGTCACTCTACATACTTTGCAGTGGTACCCCGGCCGCACCCCAGCTAACCTTACTGACATAAATAAGGAAAGAACCAAAAAAGTAAACTCCCAGTGAAGCAAACTAAGCCAAAATGCCCAAAAAACCATCCAGGGAAGCATACTAGTTATAGTAGAGTTATTGTGACTCCGATTTGGTAGGATGAATTTACAGCTGTAATAGTCTACATAGTCTAGATAGTCTAGATAGTCTAGATAGTCTACATATAGTTCAGAATGGACATTCATACACGTCGGAGACGTTGTCAGGGGCAGAGAGCAACGGTACATAAAGCCGCGGCTCTCGTCGTATCGTTAGAGTAGCCGCTTTTAGCAGCAGCTGGCGGAAAGCAGCAAGCCAAAAGGAAAAGAAAACGGCTTACCATTGGGTCTTAGCAGGTTCAGCAGCCCAGTCGTCGGCTGGCTGAGCATCCCAGTTGGCCTCGCCGGTAGCACCTGCAGCCGGAGCAGCAGACCAGTCCTCCTCTTCGGTCTCGGGTTTAGCATCGATCTCAGCGGCATCAACTGCGGCGTTAGCAGCAGCGGCGGCCGCAGCCTTCTCGGCCTCCTTCTCGGCCTCTTCAGGGTCACGGTAGAAGTAGAGATCGGGCATAACAGACCAGGCAATGTCACGAGAAGTCAAAACACCGCGGATGCGAAGCACTTCACGAGCCAGCAACCACCAGATTAATCCGATGGAGTTGCGGCCCTTGTTGTTGCATGGAATAGCGACGTCGACAAACTGCAGAGGAGAGTCGGTGTCGCAAAGAGCAATCACAGGAATGTTGACATAAGAAGCTTCCCGGATGGCCTGGGCATCAGTGCGCGGGTCGGTCACCACAATCAAGCGGGGCTCCTTGAAAGAGCGAGTGATGTAATTGGTGAAGGAGCCAGGAGTGAAGCGGCCAGCAATAGGAGTAGCGCCGGTATGAGCAGCAAACTTCAAGACAGCACGTTGGCCAAAAGTACGGGTAGAAATAACACACACATCCTCGGCGTTGGGCACTGCAGCGATGATGCGGGCAGCCAACACGATCTTTTCCCAGGTCTTGGAGACGTTGATGATATTGACACCGTCGGCACGTTTCTGGTAGACGTATGGCTCGTTGCGGATCTGCAAATTCTTGGCTCCGATGTGGGCCTGAGCCGAAATCAGGAGCTGGATGTCCTCTTTGGTAGGCTGGAAGATAGACATGGTGCCGTTGATACTGGTGAACAATTGAAGCTTGGTACTGAACCCACTGCGTGGCTCGTTGGGACCTGTGACTGCTCAGATGGCTGCCCTAGGGCCAGGTTTGGGTGGTTGCCAGGCAACCACATTAGGGCTCCACTCCGGTCAAGATCTGCAGCATCTCTGGTTTGTTGCTGGTCAGGGCAAATACATTGCGTGAAATATAGACAATATAGTGAGATATGTGATGTGTGTGTGTGTGTGTGTGTGTGTGTGTGTATGTGTGTGTGTGTGTATGTGTGTGCTTGGTCTCCAGACGGGCTTGCAGACGGGCTCACAGGCAGCTCGTAGGCAGCTCGTAGAAGCTCGTAGAAGCTCGTAGGCAGGCTTGTAGGCTTGAATACATCGCCATAGACTTCAGCATCTTAAAATACCTTTCAATTCAAGTATATGTTATGTAAGTTCTAGAGTATCCTGTAGTAGGTGCCAGATCACTTCCAAAGCTGTTCGACGAACTCGTACGGTTGGAAACAGCTCTAATCCCTGTTTCCCATCAGTGGTTAGTGCAATTAGATAATGTACTACTTGCAACCCTTGGAACCCTTCGTTAATGAAGATGCCTTGGATTTGTGATGCTGGCGCTAGTCGAGACTGGCTCAGCCAGTAGTACCGGCCAGACCATGTTACTTCCAGGCCCACTCCTTGAATGGCAACTACTGAACATTCGCGGTAAAGTTGTCTTTGCGCCCATACTACAGTTATAATTGTGGCTGTTCCAAAAAGTACCAGTAGTGCACGTTCAGACAACCCTGAATTGTTGTCTAGCATTGTAAAGAGCGGAGTAGGTATACCATAAGGATACCTTTTATGAGAGAAAGTTGAGCCGAGATAGAGTGTATGTAAAGCAAATATCACTGCCACCATACTTTTGATAAGCCAGAACGTGTACATGTACACAGTAGATTCTATAGTGAACGGTTTCTCATCGGCTTCTTCCCGTACCACCAGTTTCTGATTTGGACGGTATGGCTGTACGCCGACCCTTGGTCTAGTACTGACATTAATTACGGTGGTACTTTTTGTAGGACGTCTAATATCGATATAAATGCCCATTAGTTCCCAGAGAATAATGGCTCTCTGATAAACTGCTAGAAATCTAGTAGTATATAGAGTTATTATGAATTAAGATTGTCCTTCGCCAGCCAGAGTTGTGCTGGGACGGAGAGATCAGCTACAATTATACAAGACACACGCAACGTAAAATCAGCAATATACCTACGGTTATAAATATTCCAATGTTGTAATATAGCAGTAAATACTATATCAACAAATGGCCAAAGCTTAAAAACGGTTCCGACTACATGGTATGACCCACTAACGGGAAGTTAGAGGAGCATCGCTCAGGAAATAGATCCCATTAGGAAACAGGATCAACAGTACCTACTGGAGTGTCGGATGAGTCCTTAGCCTCAGTACTCTCCGATTCGTCCTGGCTTGAACGACGAGATCGAATGTAAGAATTCACGGCCCCGACTACATCGTTGGTGAGGTCCCGGCCAGTAGCCATACTGGCGTATACCGGCGTAAAGGCCGATTTCTCAGTGGGTTCATCCAAATGAGTCTTGTACAAACCCTTGACATGTTCACGAGCCTCGACTGATTTGGCCTGGGCATACCCAGCGTGAGACTGCACCAGCGGAATCATCCGATGAATGGCCTCTAGAATCAATAGATATAACCGGTAGAACTCGGAGCCAGAGTCTCCTTCAGAAGTGGTACTGGTGGTTCGAGACTCTTGGGCTGGGGCTGGCAAGTACTTGGTCACCACATTCTCCACAGACTGGTTCAAGGGTCGGATATATGGACCAACATATTTCTCCACGGACGCAACCATTTGCTTCGCTTCCGGTTCTACTGCTGTCACCTTGGCCTGCAAAGCCGGCACCAGTTCATCCAGCCGGTCTAGAGCAGCTGCTCCAAGAGAGTCGGCTTTCGCTGCCAGTGGAGTCAGTGGTTTGGTGAGCGGCGTAATTAAAGGAGCCGATTTGGTGGCCACATATTCCACTACTGGCGCAGTATGGTCAATGGTGTACTTGATTGGAGTGAAGTTGGTAGCTTTCTCGGTAACTAATACCACAAAACGATAAGAGTACAGGTGCGACAGAAAGGCAGATTCAGGCATTTTTGTCGATGGTTTCTAAGATTAGCGGCACCACTCAGTGCTGGCAGAACACGCAGAAATCGGACCAGGTAGGATACTCCGGATAGTTGGTTATACTACTGGAAGTTGGTTAGAGCTTAAAAATCAGCTCTAAACGAAAAAATTGAAATGAAAAAGAAAAAAAATTACCTCGGTAGTGAGTGAATAGCGACAGTTACTACTAAATACTAAAAAGAAAATACAGAAGCAGCGAGGCGGGAGAATTATATATAGTTCCGTAAAGGTAGAAAACAAGACACTTCAGGCCAAGGCTCTGTGGTATTGGCTAGGCCTTGTCATGTGAACAAGCATGTGATAAGGTTAACCAGCATGCACACTGGGCAGATCTGCATCGTGCAGATTTTATTTTATGTCGTGATAAATCGTATCCGGACCTCCTATTTCTTTACTAGCAACCAAAGAAAAAGAAGGCACACTAAACATGGGCTACTGTATTCGGTTACAAATATCAGTAGATGCGTGGATTCCAGCATCTCTAATACATGTGTACTTTCTTTATTCTAAATCTAGTTGTGCAGGAATTATCGACCTATTGGGAAACTTTAAATGGGGCCCCCTATCTCCCAAACCCTCATTTCACGCCCGGACACCGCTCCCTAGTCTCGCGTAATCCAGTCCCAATATTACGCAAGGAAATCTAACCTTCCCAGTACTTTTCGGTCCACTTCACTATGCCTCCCATCTGTCCCTAAACCCAAACTCAGGTTAAGGTAAACAAAACCCGGGTTTTCAACTTCTTGTATATATTTATCTATATATTTAGATATTCCCCCTACAAGTATACCCTGCTAGCTTTCTACTTGCCCACAATGAGCCGGCAAGGCCCTAGTTTAGGTTCTTTAGACTGGTTTAATAATGAAATAGCCTATGCCCAGGCATTAGTTGCAGATGCTACTGAGGACTGTGCATTTGCTGTTCGTCATGAACTCGAATTCCTCAATATCAAGATGGCCGAATGTTTACATAGCTCCTACGGCCTACTTGCTCCTACCCCTAATTTGGCCAAGCTCATGCAAACGCCTGCTGTGGGTTTTGCTCGTCTGTCTCCCACAAAATCTGTTCCTCCTACCGCTTTCGTGGTTCCTCCATTCCAGCAGCAACTGAAATCCGGGGCAGGTCTACCAGAACCCAATTCTGACCAGTACCAGAATAGTTCTGGATTGGTGTCTAATATCTCTTGTTCAGACCCTTCACCCGTTCCTTCTGCACAACCCTCTACTCAGATACCCTCATCGGCTGCTCCTGATGCTCCAGATACCATCTCTGCGGGTCTTTCTTCAGCTTCCCGATCCCCTGACTCTTCGTCAAATTCTAGCGCTTACACATCGGCTGCTGAATCTACTCCTGAATACGGAGATTTGACCAGTGCTTCCTCGATCACCACTACTAATTCACAAATACAACCCCCATCACCAGTTGCCGCTCCATTGGATAACATCGAAACAACTCTCGATGCAGGTGCTTTTACTTTCAAACCGCCACCGTCTCCTTCTCGATCCCCGTGGTTACTTTCTCCGGTGGGTAATGCCTTGAAATCAGTCACGTCCACGCTAATGTCTCATAAAAAATCAGATCCTACTGTGGCTAATCCGGTTCCCAAATCGGTTCCTAGCGTATCAGCTTCTCCTATTCAAACTCCAAGTAACTTATCATCCAATGGCCTCTTCTCTCCAGTGAACAGCTCAACCCAATCTACTCAAGAGAAAAAATCGCTCCTCCTCAATACGTCATTAACAAAAGCTGCTCAATCTGTTCGTATAAATCGCTTACCGGAACAACAGCACTTGTCTACTCCTATCAGTAAGGCTAACAGCACTATAACCCCGGCTAGTTGTGCTACGGATAGTACGTCGCAACCGCCGCCGCCACCGCCGCCGCCAAAGGATGATCAATCCAAAAAGAGAGCCAATCGTTTACAAAGAGAATTGAATAAACCACGTCCAGTATCTATCACTGTTCCTATGGGCTCGAGTCGCAACCTTGATTCTCGTCAAAGTGCTCAATCTCGCACCCAATCGAAGCACGATCAATCGCAAGTTGCATCTATGCAGCCTCAGCAGTCTTCATCATCTTCTCGCAATCAAGAAAATATAAAGCCAACTAAATTAGAACCGCGGCGACCAGGACCTCCCGGCGGATCTGCAGTGACTTCCAAAACCTCCAGACCATTAAAGCTGGCTCATTCTGTCCGGAGTACTAATAATAACAATGAAGAGGCTGCCCGTCGAATGGAGCAAAGAAAAGAATATGACCGCCAACGTGCTGAAGCATTCAAGCGTCAACAGCAACCACAACAGCAACAACATCAACAACGTTCTGACAAACCCGAGATGTCTAAAGAAGACATATGGGCTAAATCAAGCCTAAAACAAGCATCTACTACTCTCAAGCCTGCGACTGTAAAAGCATTTCCACGTACTGAATCAGGGGCATCAGGTTCTACATCTGTTGAGTCTCGAACTACTAAGCGCACGCTAGATCCCATTGATAGTTCTTCCTTGTTTTCAGCTAAGCGCCAGGTTATTGCGGAAGAAAAATCGGATAAACGATTACCCCCTCTTCCACTAAGCAGGCCGAGTCACAATGCTAATCAGATCACTCGCCAATCCAATACTAATTTGGCCAAGACCGCTATGCGGAATCAATCATCAAAGTTTGGTCCAGTCGGCATTGAAAATATGATCAAAATCTCTAAAGAAAAGCTGAAATTTGCACCAGAGAAACCGGATCAGAATACCACCGTGATGCCGCAAAGGTCTCAAACTCATAATCCTACTACTCCGCAATTCAAAAAAAGTGATTATCAGAACTACGGCCCCGGTGACCATGTAGAACTTCCTGATATTTGTACTGATTCCGAAGATGAAGGAGGATCGCCTGCTCTAGCTACATGGGCAACTACCCCAGAACTAGTTGGTATACTAGAGAAACAGAAACCCATAAATCCAGACCAGATCTTTGGCCCTGTTCAGGCTTTACAAATGGATGATATCTTCGCCACTAGTGGAGCACCGCATATTCCTTCTCGCTACCGAGCACGCCAATCCTCTGCTATGTGGAACCAACCAGACCAGGTCACATCAGCAGAGAAGAATCGGTATGCCCGAGCTATGGGGTATGGTACACTTGATACCCAGGGCTCACCGGGATTTCGGTGAGAATAAGGGTGATGATTATTATGTAATATAGGATTATGGATTATAGGTGGAAACTGCAATATGAATAAGAGAGGAGGGAAAGGGGAGAATTGTCATGAGTTATTGAAAATCTTGGTCGTTAATTGGTACGTAATTGTAATAGATTGTTTCATTTTCGTTATGCCGTAACCGGACGACGACGGTTAGCTAGTCTTGCTTCTTTCGTCCTTTTGTGCTGACCAATGAATTGCTGGGATTTGGAAATAGGTGTTATATATATCTGCACTAGATCATCTACTAAAGGAACCTTGCCTCCAGCTAGAAGTTGTATGAGCGGAACCTGACGGCCAACCCGTACAAGTCCGCCAGAACTGGTATCGGCAAACGCTTCAACATTATCAGGAGTATATTCATGAGATTGGTCCCAGGAAGGCGGAGATTCAAACAATACCTCCAGCTGCTGCTCTAGAGCTACGTCGGCCGGCCATGAAGAGATGAAATCAGACTGATAGGTCAATGGATATAATATGATGACTGGGAAGTGTAGTAATGTTTCAGGAGTAGGTTCAAGAGCAGGTTTTCCTTCATGATCTAAGAGAGCTAGTTCACCAGTAGGAAGATCAGGTGGGGAATCGATGGTTCTAACAAATGCGATTCCAAGCTTCTTGCAAACTGCAGAGCGAGCAGCAGCGATTTTGGCCGCTCTTTCCTCGCGTTCACGAGAAGCCGCTTCAACTTTATCTAAATATTCTCGGCGGGACGCTAGTTGCTTTAATAGGGAATCAAAAGCTTTAGTGTGAGGATCGATTTCCAAAGCACGACGAATAAGCTGAAAGCACTCGTCAGTTTTATCTAAAGCAAGATAGGCTTTGGCAGCTCTAAAATGAGCTTTCAAGTTCAGAGGATCAATCTGCATAGCTTTCCGGCAATCATTGATACATCTGCGATAATTCTTCAATTCAAGATTGCATTGAGCTCGATTCAACCAACAAATCAGCCACATATGATTCTGAGTTTCTTGAGAAGCTTCAGTAGTGCGTTTACCCTCAGCGATCTGAGACTGCAAGGACAATGCATTATCATACATGGCAATAGCGTTAGAATAGTCTTTGAATTTGAAAGATTCGTTGCCTTGCGATTTAAAGCTTTCGGCATTCTCTATAGCGTCAGAGTCGTCGTCGAATTGAAGAGCTTTAATAGCCTCAAGAGCTGTATTTTCACCACCTTCTCCATCTGTGTCGTCTAATTCTGTCATAAATAATGGCATACGATTGAGATCAGCGAAGAACTTTTCAGTATCCTCCTTAGACATGGGCTCAGCTCCCACTGTTACGGAATTCTTAGACCGTTGCGGTCTTTGTGGGCCTATCATTGTCCTAAAAGTAACTATCCAAAACCAACCTTGAACTCAACAAAGAAATAGTACTGAAAATCACTAGTTAAGTTAGTGTAAGTTGCAAAAGCCTGGCTGATTAGCAGCAACTTTTCCAATCACAGAGAGTTGTAGAAAAGTCGTGCCCTAACCCTGCTTCTTGTTTTCTTTGGTGAGCGGGTGTACACACACACACATACATTGCTAACCCTTTCTGACTTTTAGTCTGGAGAAGGGAAACAAACTAAACAGAACAATGAACACAGAGTATGTTGAAGACATGCCGAAGATCCCGATAGGATACGAGGATCTTCGGTATTTACGCGATCTATGGCGGGAAACGCTGGAAACTATGGGTGCAGAAGAAGCTGCTGAAGATAGTGTCTCTCCAGAAGAAGTAAACAGCATCCTTGGATCGTTCTTGGATGAAGTATTGGACTATGCAAAATATTCCCTTAAGGTAGATGGTAAAGATCTAGGGGATCAGGATAAATTGGAGTTAGATAAAGTTCATGGTGAAATGGAAGAGTTCGATACCGCACTCTTAGATCAACTGCGGCAGAAGTTTGCTGAAGCGAACGATTCGGTAAAAGCAGTCACCGACCTTAGACGTACCCGACCAACAGAAATTAGAGCCGAGTTGGAGCAAATTTTGGCAGGGATACCTGAACATCTGGACCTGCCGCCATTGGCTAGCGAAGACGGCGATCTTCTAATAAACACAGACCAACCAGTCGGAGGATTGCATCTACCGGTGCAAGAACTGGTAGCACTAGAACGGAAGATTCCAGAAGTGGAGGCAATGATGCATCGGCGGAAAGAAGTGCGGGCAGCGTTGGAAGGAATTATACGGTTAAGAGAAGGGAAATGAGGAAATGACTGGGTTTAGAATTGTGAATGTGTACTATAGTTTGTATAATATAGAATGACTATTTGTGTAATCGGACGTAAACGTGAATGATATAGGTTACCGGAGAAACCAAGGGTTTCGGAGGGGCTATCAAAGCAGAAGGGAGAAAGAAGGAAGAAAGAAAAAAAAAAGAACACACACCAGTTGCATCAGGCAACAAGTAAACAGACGTAGTTTCATCAGCACCCTTTCTATAGTTCGTCACCGGCTGGAAGACTACAACTTGTCCAGAAAATCTGGTGCTCAAGCCTGGCTGGAAGAAGAATTAGCCTCGTTGGCAAATTGACGTGCGTACTCAGCAGCAGACACTGCCTCACCTTCTTCACCGATATACTGCGGATCATGCCAGGGTCCGCTATCCGACAAGTCGCAGCCTTCGGGGCATTCACAAGTGCCGCCAAATATGGTGGGCAAATTCTCAGCCGGGATCTGTTTCAAGAGCTCCGTCTTGTAGTTGGAGCTCAAGATGAAGATCTTCTCCACAGTGACTGGATCCAGCAAGGGACGGATCATCTTAAATGCCGTAGCAAACCCAAAGGGAGCATTGATCATGTAGAATCGACCCATTCGCTCCGGGTAGTAGTTCTGGCCGATAATAGAAGCTTCTTTCACATAGCTGTAAACCTGAGCGATGGCAGAGATGCCAACGCCTTTCAGATCCATAATAGTACATGAAGTCTCTACAAGGCGACCAGCTTTGCGGGAGCAGGCCGGAAGACGGTGAATTACCATAGATTCGTACTCCCAGACTAGATTCTTCAGCATACGATCAAAAGTAGTAATCTTGTACATCTCAGTAAGGTTCACCTTACCCAGCTGCTCAATGTATACCGGACGGCCATCGATATCTGTCTTGTGATAATACTGAGGATAGTACTTCGAAACAGCAATCTTTTCCACGTAGTGAAATTCCGCGACAATTTTGTCTACGCCAAACTCCACTCGCCATTTCTCGCACGCCTCAAACATATCCTTGGCTTTATGCACGTCAAACTTTCGTGCACGTAGAAACCTCAGCAATGTCGCATCATCTAGTCTTTCTTTATATCCAGCAGCTTCCAATTCGGCTCTTAGCTGGTCCAAACTAGCCTGCTGCTCTTCGGTCAGATTGCCAGGATGGCCTTTGGGGCTCCCGGGACCTGCCAATGTGGGATAAGATCTGGAAGGTTAGTTTAATTTCTACTGAGTTATAATATTACTTACGGTTCCTAGAGTTAGTTCACGGTTCTTCTTTTCGGTTCTGTGGGGAGGTTCAATATTTACTTACTGGCATGAATTTGTGGATAACTGAAATCTCAGATAAATATGATTCAACAGCTTTCAATATCTCGCCGTATTGAGGCCGGGTAACTGACTTTTAGTGGCCCCGTGCTCCTTCTGCGTCTGGTAACTACTAGTTAGCTACTACCGAATCAGTGCGATAGACAAAATGATATGGATTAAATCATTTTTTACTATATACAGCTGTAGGTTATAGAGTTATTATTAAATCACTTTGTAAAATCTATTAGCGGAGAAATTGTCCATGCAGATGGCATCCCCAATTACTAGTACCCTCACCCACTGGATGAGGCTAACCTAATTATCAAAGATAGTATCGGGGACCTTTGAATACATGATAGAAATGCTTTCGAACTCCTTTGCCGTAAAACATCGACGGGTATCTTCTTCCCTCGGGAACTCTGGCTTCTGTGATGTGGTTGTTGCTGGTATTCGGCTTCTCACCGACCACAAACTTTCCGGATTGGATCTCGGTGTCTGTAATCAGGCCTCGCGAGATCCGCGCGTATGCTATTCGCTTCAAATCTCGATATAGAATATACTGACACCAGCGATCTTTATCTGTGGGATCAATGTCAAGCATGCGTGTCTTTTCGCTGACATAAGTGTTGTAGTTACCTTTATGGGGCTTCGTCACTAAGTAGCTAAGCAAGACTAACGGGTTATTGCTGTTGGCCATAATCTCACTAACTGCTAGTGTTTGGAGCCTTCTATCTTCCACGTCTTCTTCCTGTCCAGAGTGGAATACCACTATATCGACGGGGGTGCCGTACATATCCAAAGTAGCATGGATAGCAGGCGCTAACTCACCAACCGGGGATGGTGTTAGATGATGAGTTGAATTCAGAATAGGAAATTTAGATAGCAGTATACATCCCCAAGTGTGTTCTGCTGGTCCTGGGCCATAATCGGCATACATATTTAACTCTTCTGCCAAATACTGCGTCATATCTCTATTACCGAGTAAAAATCGCTGGGTATCGGTCTCCAATAGCCCGACCACATCCAATTCCAGTTCACCAATAACCTTGGCTATTTGGTCTGTAGATTCCCACAGATCATTATCAATACCAAAATGTACGGTCCAGATACCAGCAGTAAAGAGTTTCTCTTCCGGGTGATATGGAGTTGGGGTATTACCAGTTTGACGGGTATAGGTGGCCACACCTGCTAAGGCCATGATAAATAAGGCAGAAATACCTGCCAGTTTTCGAGCAACACTTTCACCATTTGTGGATTCCTCCTTTCTAGGATGCATGCGAGTTTGTTCCAACTCTTTAATTGTATGAGTTCCGACTCCTAAGCAGAAGAAGAGGAAACAAACTATGACCCAGGTTCGTTCGCGCAGTAAGAAGCCTAAAGGAACAAAAGCATAGGCCACTACCCAAACGCTAGCAAGCAAGAGAAACATAAATAGTGCCATGGCTTTTCCAAATGTATTGCCCACTCGTAGGGTGGAACTTGTCCGTAATATAGCAGAAGATACGGCACCTAAATATAAAGCAATACCTAGAGATCCAGCAAAACCTATCCATCCCTTATATAAGCAAAGCAAAGCTGCGGAAGCGCATCCAAAAACGTAACCGGAAACACTTATTGCTATCGCTTCTATACAGGGATATTGAGAACTGAGAAACCCTAGACACAATGCCACGACTACAACAAAGCCATAGGGAACTGGAGTTGGGCCAGTAATAGGGTAGCCATCCCAAACCCAATCGATCACAGTAGTGGCATCACCAAAGAAGAAAACCAGAGAAAACAACAAGGAGCCCAGAGCAATGCCCAGCCTAGTCTCCAACTTCTTATCAGGTAGTACATCTAAGCCGGGGATAGTAGAGCTGTTTTGTTCTCTTGGAGTGAGACATGCTGCTAAGATGGATATAGCGATAAAAGGATAATTGAGACCTCCTTTAGCCGGATTAAGAACGGGCCATACGGGGTTTTTAGTTTGATAGAATATCTTTGAAACTAAAGTAAGCATGAACCCAGTGAAATAGGCTGTCCATTTGAAATTGGAAAGTCCCGGTATAGCGGAAGAGCCAGCTATGCCAGCCGCAAAAGCCAATACGTTGAACAGTACGGCCAAGCCGGTGACAAACAGTCTCAATTCTGGCTTTGAAACTAAGAAACCAAGCGAAGATAAGGCTGATCCGACTATTTGCACGAACTTGACATGACTCAAAACAAAGGTTCGAATCTTTGTATTTAACAGTAGCATGGGGCTCATGTAAAAGAACACAGAGACCTCGAACCCAGATATACCCATATCCCACAAGGGAAAATACCAGATGAGCAAAGGAAGAGCTGTCATTGAAGAGAACATAGTGAAACTATTAATGACATGAATCAAGTAGTTTTTGCCAGAAAAAATGGCGTTTAAAGACAAAGTAGTAGCGGGAGTTGAAGGAGGAGTAGGTAGAGCACTAGAGTTAGTAAAGAAACCTCTTATACAGGGAAAGAGCGAACATACAATTTGCTTACGCCAGAAGTGTCTTGAATAGAAATCTGTAGAGACTGAAAATCATAAAAAAGTGCAGAATCAAAAAGAATATCGTAGAGTACTAAGGACCACTCGACAAAGCCGTAGATAGTATAAGCTAAGTTAGTAAATGAGAACGAGTTCGCGAATAGCTTCAAGAAGCTAAGACTTTAAGAAAAATACATACCTCCCGGAATATGATGGACTTTGTGACGTATAAAGAAGAATATCAAAGGAACAAGAGAAGAAGCGTAAATAAGTGCAACCCGTCGACGGATCCTGGAAGATTGGGGATTGGCAGGAGTGTAGCGGAAAACCCCGTAGATCCAAGGCACGGTTAGAATCAAATACGCGATCATGAAAATATCGTGCCAGTTATGGTCATCGGTGGAGGTGATATAGACCCACCCTCCACAAGTGAATGTGCGAAGGAAGCCGGTCAATGCAATAATGGTTGGACCAGAGGAGGCCGGATCATAGGTCAATAGGAGCCAGAGAGCAATCAAGGCAAACCTAGGACCGGAAGTCAGAGCAATGAGGATCTGGAAAAATGATCGTTCGGGGAACCGGTCACCAATAGTTGCTGAAACCGAAGGGAACCATTCGTCGGGGTACCCGAAATGCTCGTTTTGCACTATCTTATGAAAATGCAGTAGCATCCCCGTAGTCAACGCAACAATAAAAGCAGCCAATGCACATACTGTATGGGCAACAGCGATATATTTACCATTCAACGACACCAATGGTTGATGCGGCTTGGCTATAGAAGGCATGCTTGGGGTGGTGGATAAGAAATAAGGTTGCTAATTGGAAGCCGGGGCAGGAAAAGGGTGTATATATAAATCCTGTAGGTAGTAAAGAGGGTCTAGAATAGCAATAACTTTAAGAGTGCAGAGGCGCTCAAAGCCGGTTACTGTCCGCGTACAGTCAGTCAGTATACAGTCAATATTCGTGAATAGTCAGCATAGGTCCCCGAGAATACCTATCAAAGGCCCCCGCAAGGCCAAACGAGGCTAAACCCAGCCAGTGCGGTCCATCCAATAGCTGGCCGACAAACATACTCCAGAAACAGAATAAAACTAAATACAAAAAAGCATTACACTACTACAGAATAAGACGACATAAATCATTGCTTCTACGAAGATTTAGATGAATCCGGCCTGGTTGGCAACGTCAAGGGCATCGTAATCAGGGGTAAGACGAATGTAAGCCTTCTTGGTGCCGTTGGGGCGGATCAAAGTGTTAACCTTAGCAGCCTCGACATTGTACAAGCTCTTGATGGCCTGCTTGATCTGGTACTTGTTGGTCTTAATACCAACTTCAAAAACCAAGGTGTTGGCATCCTCGAGTTTCTTGATAGCAGTCTCGGTGGTCACAGGAGACAAAACAGTGTTGTACTCGTCAGTGCGAGGAGTGTGGGGAACAGCCTTGCGGGGGTACTTGGGCTTTCGGGCC
Organism: Tortispora starmeri; assembly: GCA_030574535.1. Classification (NCBI taxonomy): domain Eukaryota; kingdom Fungi; phylum Ascomycota; class Trigonopsidomycetes; order Trigonopsidales; family Trigonopsidaceae; genus Tortispora; species Tortispora starmeri. The sequence continues at coordinate 366,038 of JAJMFD010000001.1, read as the reverse complement.
AAGGCAAGAGTCTTAGGTCGGTGAAACTGTACAGAAGTGCGGACTTTGACTTGCTTCTTGGAGTTTACGCCTTTAACGGCGGCCTTCTTGGCGGCAATAGCCTGCTTCTTAACTGATGGTTAGTTGTCAATTTTCTCGGGATATTTAAACACTGAAACTAAATCAGCATCGTTCATTGTCCGAACCAAACATAAACCACGTTCGGTAACAGATTTCAGTGGACTTACCTGCTGGAGCCATTACGGTTGGAGAAGCTAGCTTGGGCAACTTGTTACTTAGACTACTTTCCCATCTCGCGTCGGCAGCGGGACTGCTTTTTTTGGGTGTACAGCCCTAAGGTTGTCTGGCCAATGGTAATAATATTTCTGGTCTTGAGCGTTACCAGCTCTCCCAGCCCTACCCCTAACCCTGATATCTCGAGTCCTCTAAGTAACGGGTCTGGGGGCCCGTCAAGCCGTTCCTGGTGTAGCACTTGCAGCACCAAGAAAACAATAAAAGAAGAAGAAAAATTAACATAATTTTCTGCCTGGCTCTTAGTTTAGCCGCAATACAAAAACAAGAGATTTCATGCACCCAGTCAGTTAGCCTCGTCTACCTCCCTCCTTCCCTCCACAGCTAACTCGTGTATTCCTTATACGGAAATGCTCTTGCGATGTACAATTCAGGTAATTACGTATCCCGATCCGATCCATATACAAATATGGCCTAAGAATCAAAAAGATGCGGTCCAAGGTTCATTGAGAACTATTGCAGATTTATCGGAAAATGATTGTACACAAGCTGTCATGGTAGATCCGACCTTGGTTCCTGCCTGGAGTATTCACCATCCGCAGGCCAGAGTCTACAGTGACGATAAAGCCACTGTTGATTTATTAGAATCTTTTACTGGATCGCCTTGTCATTCGGGAATGTATTCTTGTGGTTTATTGGTCACTATTGCCTCCAAGCCGGCTTCATATATCTTAGTTTATGTTGGAGATGACTCCAATGTCTATGCTAGTTTGGTGGTTTTGGATCAAGTGGATGCTTGGATTGACAAATCCCTGCAAACAAATGTGGATAGAGAAGCCGATGGAATTGTGGGTGAAGTCATCTATGAACCCAGTGAAGAGGCCCCGGTTGACCTACTCTACGACAGAGTAAACAGGCTCTCCTCTTCGGCATCACGATCCTTTGAGATACAAGAGGTTATGCAAAAAAATACTGTGCGGAGATCATCACAATTTCCGGGGCCGGGCTCAGAATCCGGATCTGATGCAGGAGATCTAGTACGCCAAATCCTTCAAGAAGAATTGGCGTACCGGGGCCTGTCGCGTCGCAACGCCAAGTATAATCCGTTGTATAAGCACACGTTAACGGCTGCTCGATATACTGTTAGAAATAGGCCTAACATGGAAGAGTCTGAAGTACGTGCAGTAGTGCAGGGTCTACTGAATATTTTTGAAGGACCGGCTCCTCGCCATGAGTAAATTTAGTCTTTTTCTTCTTCCTCTTCTCCTTCTCCGTCTTCCTGTCTGTCGAACATTGTTTTTTCAGGAGGATTTATTTCCGCAGCTAAACATGTTGGAACAAACTCCTCCAGCTCTTCGGCTACTGTACGCATCTTATCTCGAACCTGGGCGATGGCCATTTTGCCGGATATAATACGTAGAGGTGGGTTTTCTGTACCGGCTATAGAAATAACTGTCCGAACAACTGTGGCTAGCAAATCATCTGGGATATTCTGACTTGATTGTAAAACTGATCTAATTCGACTAGCCGGGGAATCTTCGTACTCGGGTTGCGGAGGGGTAAATTGCACATTAATTAGTGATAAAACTTCAATAGGAGCCTGTACTACAGACACTTTTACGTTGAAAGGGGCAACTTCATAAGCAAGACTCTCTGAATACCCTTCCATGGCATGATGAGCCGTGCAGAGCAATCCAAGGGCAGGAGTGCCGATCATGGCAGTGATCCCAGTGATGGTGATTATGTGCCCGAGCCGCTGTTCTCGCATCACTGGTAACACAGTTTTAATTATCTGCACATGGGAGTAGAAATTGTCTTCCAAAGACCGCCGCATATGCCAGTCCTCGCATTCCTCGACGGTCCCCACGGTGCAACTTGAATAACAACACAATAACACATCCAATCGTTTCCAATGTTTTAGAATGTAGGCCAAAGCACTTTGGCATAACGCTTTATTTCGTGTATCCAGTTCCAAAAGTAAAGCCTGCCAGGGATACTTGGCTTGCAACGCAGAACAAATGGAGTAACCTGATGGCCGACAGCCCAACGCAACATAATGACCATTTTCCAGCGCTTTCTGAGCTGTTCGGTAACCTAATGGAGATGCTGCATCGGTAATTAGCCATATTCGAACCAGAGATTCTTGACTCTCCATCTGCTTGCGCTGTATAGCTACTACGATCCAGAATCTGGGGTATCAAAGACGAGGGCTGCTAACAATCTCAGATCTCCAATTAATGTCGTCGATTTATTTGTTCCGGACGAAAAATAGAAGAAAGAAAACGGCATGCGCTTCTTTTGCGGCCCCACTTCCTCTATTTCTTGTCTAGAAAAGCTATGAATACTATTTATTCTCCTCCAGATACGATAATAACTGTAAAACCGAACCCCGGAGGAGGATTTGTAGCTGGAAATTGGGTCGTTCTAAGTTTACCTTGAGAACTCTAACTTTACCAATTCATAAAGTGAGCTAGCTATATTCATTGGTCACAATACCCTTTTGTCGACTGGACGAGGATTTCATCTGCCAGAAGATATAAAGTTCTTAAAATAAGAAAAAGCCAGAAAAAAAATGGGTTCAGTTCAGGTAACTGATCTTACGTATGCATTCGCTAATGGTAAAATAGGATTAGAGCATGTTGAGTTTGCTATCTCACCAGGCTCGCGGACTCTTTTAATAGGAGCCAATGGGGCGGGCAAGTCGACATTGCTGCGGCTTCTAGCTGGAAAAACAATTGCTCCTGAAAATACTATACGCGTAAACTCAAAGGATCCGTTTAGAGATACCGCTAGCGGAATCCGTTTCCTAGGCACAGAATGGATCGCAAATCCCATCATACGTCATGATATGCCTGTGAAAGATCTTTTAGAGTCTATGGGAGCAAGCACCTATCCCGATAGGTGTCAGGAATTGATAACTTTGTTGGATGTAGATATGAATTGGCATATGAACCGAGTGAGTGATGGAGAGCGTCGTCGAGTCCAATTAGCTATGGGGTTGTTGCCCCCGTGGAAAGTCTTGCTTCTTGATGAAGTTACAGTTGATCTAGACGTCCTTGTTCGCGTGAAATTGATGGATTTCTTAAAGAGAGAAACTGAAGGCCGAAACGCTACAGTCATTTACGCTACCCATATTTTCGATGCTTTGAATAACTGGCCTACCCATATTGCTCACTTGAGCCACGGCCGCCTCCTGCATATGGGTTCAACCTCAGAAGTTATAGCACAAGCAAATCTTCCACCTGTTCAGATACATTCTACCCCTCTGTTAGATTTGGCTATTTCATGGTTACGAAGTGATAGCTAGATGTCGAATCAAGCAATACTCCATACTCTTCGAATCTTCCCGAAATACAACAATCCTGATGCATTTTCCTTTTTATTGACATCCATAAACAAAGAATTTTATTAATTTTCTTTTCTTTTTTTTAATTGCTTGGCCCTGATATCCGATAGACCGTATAAGCCTTACCATAGATGTTATGGCTCGCCCATTCACTGACCATACACTCCCAACTTCCTCACTCTTTTAACTTAACCTCACTAATACCTACAAAACAACCTTAATAACAATTACAACCGATGTCATTACGTAGTGGCTCGCCCTCCATATTACCGGTTCAAGAGCCTGTGGCAATTGATGGTCATAGTCATAGCCCTCGGCCGCTTTATTCCTCACGAAGATCTTCTCGAGGATCAATGAAATGGACACCTCCCCAATTCATCCGACGTCTCCTTCATCCTCCAACACTAGACTTGGAGACTGCCATATGGGAATTGTGTTATCTCATAATAGCTCCTAGACGTGTCTACCGCTCAATATACTATCATAAACAAACCAAAAATCGGTGGGCGCGTGATGATCCTTCTTTTATGGTCCTTCTTACCTTGTTTGTGGTCTTATCTGCTCTAGCTTGGGGTATTGCCTTTTCCCCGTCTCTCCTCGGGATTGTACGTTTGGTCATATATATGGTGGTAGTGGATTTTCTTCTCGTCGGTGTGATTGTTGCTACTCTCGGTTGGTTTGTAGCCCAGCGATTTTTGATGCCGCAGCAACGTACTTTGATGACTTCTGGTGATTTAGAATGGGCTTATTGCTTTGATATACATTGCAATTCTTTCTTGATTGTATGGTTACTTCTGTACGTTATCCAGTTTATCTTAGTCTCCCTACTTACTTTAGACTCTTGGTTCGCTACATTCCTCGCAAATACCCTCTACTTTGCTGCCTTTTCATACTACACCGTTCTATCCTTTATGGGCTACAATGCTCTCCCTTTCTTGGATCACACAAATATTCTGCTCACACCAATCATTATTTATTTTATACTTTACGTCATTTCCTTGTTCTTCGTCAATTTGACACAAGTCGCGGTTCACTTCTATTTCGGTTAAGCCCAACTAACTAAATTATGAAGTCCAATGCCGCACAACTTTCTCTACCTCAGAAAGGACCCAAGAAAAAAAAACTCCCAAGGCAGAAAGAAATATCCTAGATTCACTCTTTCTCTCCCTATAATTAAAACTTTCCATTCTATATCGAATAATTACCTTACATTGACCTTGTTTGTTTTTTAGTCCTTCTGATTAATGTCTGACTCAAGCGATTCAGAATCTGAATTCACACAGAAAACTTCGGTTTTTTTGGGTTATGTTGACGAGCCCGACGACGCAAATGCTCGTCCCATCGATTCGCGCTTAGGCGGCACTCCTCTCTTTTTCCGTAACATATCCCCAGATCCTGCTTATGGCCTCTGTCAAGTTTGCTCAAAGCCGATGGCTCTCCTTGCTCAAATAAGTGCTTCTCTAGATTCTAACAATGATCGATCTTTGTTTATATTCTCTTGTCGCTCCCTAGCTTGTCGTCGCAAGAAAGGTGTGATACGTGTATTCCGTGGTCTTTCTAAAATTTCTTCTAATCAGCAATCTTCTCCAAAATCAGAAGCAACGCCTGCAGACGTCAAACCTGGGACTGTCAGCTCTCTCCTTTTTGACGCTACCGCTGCTGTAGCTTCCAATCCTTTCGCCTCAGATTCTAGTCTCACTAATCCCTTTTCACAGCCTTCCGGAATAGTTAAGTCGGACAATTCTGCTGATCTATCCAAAATATCAGAAAGCGAAGCTGAAACGAATACTGTTTCAGCATATGAGTATTCTCTGCCGGATAGCTGGCCCAAATGCCCTAATAACTACCCTGGGTTTTATATAGAATCTGATCAAGAACGCATCGGCAAAGATCTTCCAACACTTTCCCGCAATATTAATTTGAAGAACTTGCAGGTTAATAATGATGCTGAAGACGATTCTGAGGGAGGTAACTCCGCGTCTGCTGCCCCTGATAACGATATGACCGACAAAACATTTCGAAAATTTGCTGATCGTCTTGAGCACAATCCTGATCAAGTAGTTCGCTATGATAGAGGCGGGCAACCACTAATCTATTCTGAAACTGATGCTCTGTATAAGTTGCTTGCCTCGCAGAGTTATCCACCGTGCCCTTTATGCAAAGCCCCTCGCGTATTTGAGATGCAGTTAATGCCACAAGCAATTCTTGAACTGGAGGCAGGCTTTTCTTTGGATGAAATGCTCGATGGTATGGATTGGGGATCTATATACGTTGCGACCTGCTCAAAGGACTGCATTCCAGACTCGCATTCAGATTCAGTTTTTTATACCGAAGAGTGGGTTGGCGTTCAATGGGAAGAACAGGTTCAACAGTGATCTCTCGCTGTTTGCCGTTGTTCCTTTTCAATATTACCTAGCATACATGCTTCAGAATTGTTTAGATTATTTTTTTCTGTTATACGCATATAGTTTTGATGAGTTTTAATGTCATGAATTTATAATTAAAAAGTGTAGTTACTATGTACAAAACTGGAATTAAACAGTCAAGGAGACAAACAGATCTACCTACAAGAACTTTGGACGTTCAATATTCTCATAAGTTTGAATAACGTCCCCTTCCTTGATACTATCAAATCCAGCAAAACTTATTCCACAGTCTCCTCCTTTTGAGACTTCGGATACGTCTTTTTTCACAACCTTTAATGAGGATATCTTCCCATCGTAAACTAACTCGTCATTTCCACGTATAACTTGGACCATTGCAGATCTAGCAATAGTTCCGTTAGTTACACGACAACCGGCAATTGGAACCTTAGTCTTACCCATAGTTACTGTAAATATTGCACGTACTTCTGCTTCTCCTAATACCTTCTTGTCAAACTCAGGCTCAAGCAGATCCAGTAATCGTTGGGTAGCATCATCTGCAATTTTATAGATGACAGTATCTTCACGTACCGTTACTTTCAATTGGTCGGCTTTCTGAAGAAGTGTCTGATCATTTTTAGTATGAAAAGTGTATATCAGTGCGTTTGCGGTATGTGCCAATTGAATATCGGATTCAGTGAGCGGGCCAACTGCTGCACGAATTACAGACATGGATACTTTGTCATTGCCGAGGGATTCCAATGTTTCCTTGACAGCTTCAGCTGATCCATCTACATCAGCTTTCACTATACAGTTAATCTTCTTAGCCTCAGTATGTTCGGTTTCTGAGAGCGTATCGTCTTTATTATCAATCGCTTCCGTGCTTGGAGACTTGAGAATTTCTTCATTGGCAGACAACATCATTTCTGCCTGTTGAGCTAAAGCGGCTCGAGTTTGCCGCACTTCGACGATCTCTTTCGCTCTGCTTTCATTTTTCGCTTGCAATACTTGGTCTCCGGCCGAAGGAAGAGACTTCCACCCCATTACCTCCACAGCAGTTCCGGGGCCGACACGCTTCAGAGTCTTGCCGTTGGAGTCCATCATAGCTTTGACTTTGCACCAAGACTCTCCGGCTACTAAATAAGATCCATGTGTCAATTCGCCTTCTCTGACTAGAACGGTAGCAACGTTACCACATCCCTTTTTCACCTCTGATTCCAGAACCCAACCTTGACAAGGAAAGTTTCTAACTGGTGCTCTAATATCGAGTATGTCAGCCAATGCCACGATTGCTTGTTCAAGGGATTCTATACCTTCACCAGTACGAGATGATACTTGCACTACCTGGATATCACCACCGATTGATTCGAGTTCCAGTCCTTGGGAAATCAAATCTGAAATGACTTTGTCGATGTTTTTGCCGGGAAGATCGCACTTTGTAATAGCTACAATTATCGGGACTTTTGCGTTATTGGCATGTTTTATTGCCTCTATTGTCTGAGGCATAACAGATTCTGTAGCAGCAACCACCAATACCACGATATCGGTGACCACTGCGCCTCTCTGGCGCATTTTCAGAAAGGCAGCGTGACCTGGAGTGTCAACAAAGGTAATGGATCTGCCAGAATTTAACTTAACAGAGAATGCACCTATGTGTTGAGTAATTCCACCGTGTTCTTGGTCTACTATAGAAGAGTTGCGAAGATAATCGAGAAGGCTGGTTTTACCATGATCCACATGGCCCATGATCGTAACAATTGGAGGACGACTTGGCAATTTGGTATCAGACTTATTGTATGTTTGGGGGTACAGATCCTTGTCATCCAAACTGGTAGAGGGGACCGAATTGTAATTAAACTCTTCACAGAGTAAGGATGCCATATCTTGATCTAACGTGTAATTATGCTTTGTTTCGTTTGAGCCAAAGCCGAGTTGCTTCATTTTTTTGGCTAGTTCTTCATACCTTATGCCTAAACGAGTAGCTAAAGATATTACAGTGACATATGGGGGAAGTATTAAAGTCCCTAATACGACTTTCGATGGCTTGCGCTTTCTTTTAAGCTTGAGATTGGCCCGGCCAACTGCATGAGAGGAAAGATTCAAACATGGGCCTTTTCTAGTATTTAATGCAATATTGAGAGTAATGGATTGTATTTTAGAACGCCATATCGTCTGTGGACGGAAGAGTGTCAAATACATTAACTACCAGGAACGAATCTTCTTCAGGTAAATTTAACAAAAAATATGAAATGATTGGGAGAAATGCTTAAAATCTAAAGAATTAACGGAAAAGGTATAAATGAACAACGAACTACAGGCCACTTATGTGCTTGAAAGAGTGTGAATTAAAAAATTATCCCATTAATCTAGCCTGAGAAAAGAAAATGAATGAAAAATTAAAAAATAATAAGTAACCAAGTTTGCGCTTACAAGTTGTAAGATCATGAAATTCAGCGCCCACCTCGATGTCTCTTATATCCTTTTTTCGGTCGACCTGACAAATGCTGATTGCTGCGATCTTCAGGTAGAGGGGTTTTGCTTAATTGGATCAAACGATATGATGCTGCATGATCAGGATCAAGTTTAGTAGAGTCGAAAACTTCTACAGTTGTAGAATGTCCTGTATCTGGGCGTGTACTCCGGCCAGAATCAATGCTTCGAAGGTATTGTTTCCATGCGGCTGCTTCTTCTGCAATATATAGATCTCCAAATCTATGATCCGACATAGGTGTCATATTTACATTGTCATCTCCAAAACCAAGATTGGAGTTTCTAGATGAGAAGCTTGATCGATTTGCCTTTCCTGGACCTTTTCGATAACTGGCTTCAAATCTATCAGAAAAGAAAATTTTCGAGGTACAAGAGAAAGGCCTACCGACGACGCAACAATTACTTAATAAAGTATTTCTAATACTGAACCTTGTGACTGTTCTAAAAATGTTGATCATTGTTTTATAGAATTTAGAACCCGTTCAAGAATCGTGAATGTTAAGTAGTGTATAGATAACCTCGCTACAGAGTAGTGGTTATGTCGAGCAAGAAGGTTTTCTATTATCCTTTTTCGGCAACTTGGGATCGAACTGAGGTGGCTATCTTCAAAGCAATCTATGTTTCCTGGGCGCATTCATTAGCCGCAATATATCTGCTCTATATCTAGACATTCCGAAAAGAAAATGATAAAAAAAAAGATGGTAAGAGACAGGTATATGTTAACCAGTTAATACACTGGATCTACTCTATTACTATTAGTAGAGTTGGTGGCCGTGTTGTTTATCGTCCTCTCGTCAAGAATCCGGGGTCTAACTTTTTGATTGGTCATAATTGCTCCGGTGATGTTCCGAACACCTCTTAATACCCGTAATAGTATATGCGGCGCGCATCCCTCATATATAAATACCACTATTTCATCACTACCGAGTTCTAGGTATAGTTTTCTTTTTTTAAAAAAATAGCCGATCATGAAATTACTGCGTACTTCTTTTACTGTGCGTTCAGTACGTTTCTTCTCAGTCACTTCTTACTCGAGAACTATCAATAAGATCGTATCAAGCGCCGATGAAGCTATAGCTGATATGAAGTCCGGAAACTTTGTCGCAATAGGTGGCTTTGGTCTTTGCGGAGTTCCATTCACACTTATTGATGCCATCCATAAACGTAGCGATCTGAAAGATCTGGTTGTCAGCTCCAATAATGCAGGTACAGATGGTGTCGGTATCGGTAAGCTGGTCAATAATGAACAGGTGGCTCGTTTCGTCGGTTCCTACGTCGGTGAAAATGCTGGAATCGAGAATAGATTCATCAATGGGCTTTTAGAACTGGACTTAACTCCTCAAGGTACTTTAGCAGAGAAGTTCCGTGCTGCTGGTGCAGGAATTCCTGCATTCTTTACACCTGCCGGATATGGAACATGGGTACAACAAGGTGGCATGCCCTTGAAGTACTCGAAGGATGGGAAAACAGTGATTAAGAAGAGCTCTCCGAAAGAAGTACGTGAATTTGGCGGGAAAATGTATGTTTTAGAGGAGGCCTTATTCCCTGATTATGCTATTGTTCATGCCGAAAAAGCTGATCGTCTTGGTAATTGCGTTTTCCGCAGAACTGCGGCCAACTATAATGCTCCGATTGGTAAGGCTGGTAAAATCACTGTGGTGGAAGCTGAACAAATAGTCGAAGTCGGTGAACTCGACCCTGAAGCTGTTCACCTTCCAGGTATATATGTAGATCGCGTGGTTGCTACTACTGAACCCAAGCGGTGTGAGCGAATCACCCTAGCCAAGTCTCCAGAGGAAATTGAGGCAAGCACAGGCAAACCAGGCTCGCCTCGTGAGCTCATCATAAAAAGGGCTGCCAAAGAGTTCAAGAATGGCATGTATTCGAACCTGGGAATTGGTATGCCCATGCTTGCTCCAACCTACATCGACCGGTCAGTTTCTGTTATTTTACAGTCAGAGAATGGTATTCTTGGCTTAGGACCTTATCCCCAAAAGGGTGAAGAAGACCCAGACCTTATTAATGCTGGAAAAGAGACTGTTACAATTCTTCCCGGTGGTACAGTTTTCTCTTCGGACGAGAGTTTCGCAATGATCCGGTCTGGCCGAATTAACATGACCATTTTAGGGGGAATGCAGGTTTCGCAATACGGTGACCTTGCGAATTGGATGGTTCCTGGTAAGCTTAAGGGAATGGGCGGTGCTATGGATCTTGTTGCTAACCCTGAACATACCAAAGTAGTAGTAACCATGGAACACTGCGATCGCAAGGGTAATCCCAAGATTGTGAAAGATTGTCAGTTTCCCTTGACCGGTACAAAATGTGTTTCTCGTATCATCACTGACCTAGCTGTGTTCGACGTTGATCCTAAGGAAGGTCTGACTCTCGTTGAATACGCTCCAGGTACCTCGGTAGAAGAAGTACTGAAAAAGACTGATGCCCCAGTCAAGGTTTCGAGCGACGTGAAACCTTTTGACATCTAAAATATGTAACCTAAAATATCCAGCTTTCTGGCATTGAGTTTAATAAATGAACCTCGACAGTCTTTCTCTAAGTATTTGGTATAACAACCTTCTGTGCTACTATTTCCATTAAATTAAATTGTCGTAAATTAATTAGTACGTCTTTTTCCACGACCAATATTTCGCCTTGGATGCCACTGTCTTGCTCCAATCGCCTCGCGTGGTACAATTCCAATGTACGGTACACTGTTAGGTTTGGTAATATCAATGGTGCGTATATCTCTTTGATACTCATATAGTGGAAGAGTGAGATTTCCTCGCACGATGATAAGGCTATAGCCAGCACGCTGGAACCGGATATTAGCCTGTGATGGAACATGAGGAAGTTGCAAGTATATTGTTTTACTGACAGGATCAATAGAATGTACTACTGCATGACAGTAGAAAATAGACTCAGAAATATCTTTAATGAATACTATCGGAAGATCTTCACTAGTATGCGTTGAGATCTCTAACAAGTCGGATGAAACACATAATAAAGAGACAACAGAACCGACCAGTGCCTGACGGCAATTGGTTATGTAGAGTCCTTGATCAAGGAATGAAACACCAGCAATATTAAGCTTACTGGCTAATGTGTTGTATTTAAAACAGTGGGGGGCAAACTCGATGAAGTCTGAAAAGAAATTCGCTAAACATTCTGGAGTGCGATACAAGCGAAAATAGCATGACATTTGTAGGTCTCTCAGTCTGGCACTAGAGACACTAGAGCTTCTAGCTCCAGTGCATGCAATAGATTGAACATCAGCCATGGGAAAAGTAAAGCCTTCAACTGGTTCTTCCTTTAGCCAAACAATTGATGTTATAAGTTCTTTAGCCACAGTTAGACCAGTGGATAGTAATTTTAGCCCGAGCTCCCGAGTCCATCCTGGTGTATTAATGATTACCGCTGTAGTAGTCTCCGATTTATCCACTTCCTGTATCACAGAAGTCATTATACGCTTTATTGCTTCAGAATAAATATTAGGTTCGACCTGGGGGTTCATAAAGCCCACAAACTGCGTCTTAATACACCTAATATCTTTTCTGGACGAGAAAAATGGTTGGTTCTGTTGAATGAATGACGGCTCTAAAAGCAGTCCGTCGACTCTATGAGCACTAACTAACCCAGGTGGAGTTAATTCAGGCTGACCAGGGTCCAAATCAACAAACACAACAGATATCCCACTGGAAACAAGCTTGTTAGATAGAAACCGAGCATGGGTGCTTTTTCCGGACCCTTTGGGTCCCATGAACAGAGTGTAAGTAATCTTGGTTTGATCAGAAAGAACTTTTTTGTATAAAGCACAAGATATGGTAGCCCAATCTTTTTGAGGCGATGAGTGTAATATGCTAGTCGAAGTAAGTACTTCGGGGAGTAACCGATAAGATATCTCAGATCTCATTGATGGATGTAGTAGTAAAACGTTGGTGTTTGCAGTTTCTAAACCGGAAAGTCTAGGAGCAATGGTTATGACGGTTTTGTATGAGTTCAGAGCATTGGAAATAGTTCCAAAATCCTCACAACTAGAATTAGGTATAGATTCAATTTCTTGAAGTCCAGGGTGAATATATGATATCACAGGATGCCATTCATCTGAAGCAGTAATGCTAGCATTACTTATCGATACAGCGCCTCGAGAAACTTTCAAGTAAAATGAGCCAGATATCATACGAAATTCATGCACGTCCATACCAAGCTGTAAGACTTGTGAAGATGGATCGAAAACTGTGGATGCCTCAGGTATACTGTAATCATGCGATTCAACCAAATCTTCTAATCCGGCATCAGTATATTCTAGATCCTGAGAATCATCCGATTGATAAAGCGCATCATCTTCATCATTCTCATCATAGGCAATCACAGTCTCCTCATTATATATAATGGTAGATAATTTATTATCATAATGCGCTTTGTCTGGCAATATAGTTTTGTTAGACTGGATCAAATCATCACTGAAGTGAGACCTATTCGCACTAACAGTGGAGACTTTAGACTGTGTTTTAGTCTTTCTTAATGCAGCAAAAGCTGATAAAGATTTTATTGAGTCATCTGACATTAAATTAATAGTTGATTCTCATAAAATTTTATACTTTATGTAGGTGTAGAAATGATGAATTGAGACACCTGAAGAGTCCTTCATTTAACCTCCCAGCAAAAAAAAAATGGTAACAAAACCATTCTCGAGGATACAAATCAAATTTCCACTCTCGCTTGCAGTCGTATCGACTACCGTACAAGCTCCCTAATTCTCGCTTAAGTTCGATTAGAGTCTTAGGTGCTTGCCTCATCGGCATTTACTTATCAAGCACGTCTATATATATATATTATGACCAAATCTCCGTTATCCAAAGAGCAAAAGATGGCACATGAAGATGAGAACGAAATGAGCGACTCAGAATTAATATCATACGTTCCACCTCGCAGTTACAAACAGTATAATCGTGGAACTCTGAGTAAAGAGCAGTTGAAAAACAAGGAGATATGGATTGTACGAATTCCAGAGACGTTAAAATTTGAGGATCTGCCCCAGGTGGACCTTAAAATGTTAGAAAAAGAGCCGAAAACTTTCAAAGTTGAAAATGTACAGTATTCTATGACATTATGCACCGAAAATTCTTCGGATCTTCGTGTTTTAGTGGGCGAGAGTTCTCCTTGTGGTGTGTCAAAGCAAACTGTCAGCAAAATCTTGACCGTTAGCGAGACTGCTCAGATTCCGAAAATAAACTATCTCGAGGCACGTCAGCCCCATGTTAATCCTCAGCAAATACAAGGACTGAAAATAAGATATGCCCCCCCAGGAATTGGGCCTTCAGAATATCAGGATGATAGTGATGATGGTAATAATGATAGCAGCAAAGTTGGAGCTTCATCTTCCGTTACCGGAAGTAGTGACCCAGTAATGAAAAAGACCAGAAAAAGAAAGGACAAGGATAGTTTACCGCGGGGATCTAAGAAGAAAGTGAAAGCATAGTTAGAATTAATGAAAACTGCAGTAATATATGACTACGAATTATGTGTGCATCATAAACTATGTATATCATTCATGAGGGGATCGAGAGAATAGCTAAGAGTTCCGAATTTAAGTCTGTGGTGAAGGCTGAGCCGCCTGCAGTTCAGACTGTAGCTGCTGGGCTTTAGTTTGAATATCGACCATCTTAGTCTGCGATTCAGTAATTTGCCTCTCTACTCGCTTGATTTCTGTTTCAATGAAAGATAACCGGTTTTTAACGGTGGTTTTTGCTTCCTCTTTATCTTGCGGCAACAATGCAGGACCCATCAGTTTATAGACTTTAGAGTCCTCTGATAGTTCTTCTAACTCTTCATTAAGAATTTTATTTTCTTGGAACTGGGCCTCCAGTTGTTGGCGAGCTTTAATAAATTTCTGCAGACCTGGAAAGTGGTTAGTTTACATCATACTAATCGGGGGTTTTTATCAACTCATACCTTCTTGAAGTGTTTCTAATTCTTTAGAATAATTACTTAGTTGCTCCACTTTCTTCGCTATTTCTGGCGGTAGTTGAGCACTCATTTTTTTTTCTTCCGTAAAACTAGTATAAAGAAGAAAAGAGTGTCTAGTTTCTCGATCTATCTACCTACATTAGGTAGTAGCTACTATTAACTTCCCAAAACACAAGACCGGGAGCAGATCTAGCTAATCCCATCATCCATCATGCAATTAAAACCCTGGCTAGAAGTGCCATCGCAAAGGCACACATTGGATGATTACTCTGATGATGAAATTGACTTGGACTTTACTCCTCAAGTTGCTATCTCCTTCCCAGATTTGCAGTCGTTGAAGATCGATCAAGTAGTAATCCTTCCTTCCTCTCTCTCTTTGCTCCCATCCTCTTTCAGCCAGAAATTGACGGATGTTGGCAAATTGACTCTTAAATCTCAGAGTAATGCTAGATCATTGACCTGTGATTGGACTAGTCCTGTTTTCCTGGCGTCATCAACTCTGCTATTTGCTCTTCCGTTTCACCTGATCCCTCCAGAAGCTGAATCATACATCTGCGACCAGATATTTGGCATTATTAATCCTCCACTGACTGTGGTTGCTGTAGCTCATGATTCTTTAAATGCAACGGTTAAACAACTGAGCACATCTGCATGCTCGTTGTCGGTATGTCCTCGTCTGCAAGTTCCATTATACGTAAATGCTCTTCCGGCTGCTATACTCTCCCATGCTGAGATAAATGGCATTGCCGCCGCTGGTATATTGATATCTGGAACTGGAGCTCCAGGTAGAGAAGAATATGCGGAAGAATCTATTAAAGATTTTGTTCAAGTTTTATCTTCCTTATCCAAGCAGTCGTTTGATCTTAGTATGGCTAAATTTGAGTCTACGCAACATCACACAGGAATGTTTGCCTGATAAAAACCAGCATTTCCCCAATAATTACCACAAGCGTACGATAAATAAAGTAAATGAGCTCTTATAATTAATATTTTTTTTCTGTTATGAAATTCGTCTCTAAATTTCTCGTGACATAGTAACAAAAATTCACAGATAATACTGTACCCGGAGAATTTTTACATTCCCCACTCGAAAAACAAGCCGCTTATTTTCCCTTACGATGCTTCTCTTTGTCGGATTTCTTCTTGATTTTGGCTTCCTTCTCGCTTTTGCCCTCCTTCTTGTGCTCGGAATCATGGCTATCTTTGTTTTTCTTGGGCTTGCTTATACGATCGCTATCTTTGCCTGATTTGGCATCTTTCTTCGATTTCTTTTCAGATCGCTCTTTCTTTGAAGAACTCTTTTCAGTAATTTTGCTCTTCTTGGAAGAGCCAGATTTACCTTTTCCTTCAGTTGTGGCCCGAGCAGCGTCTACCTTATGCTGTGACTCAGATTCAGACTCAGAATCAGACTCAGAATCAGAATCAGAATCAGAATCAGAATCAGACTGTTGTGTCTTGGCTCTCTTCTTTAGATCTTTGGATTTAGCCTTCTTTTCATCAGAATCCGAATCAGAGGTTTCACTCTCAGAATCGGAGCCAGAATCGGAATCACTAGACACATCATCCATATCTACATCATCGTCAAAGCTATCAGGAACAGCTTTAAGTGCTTCTTCCATCGCTTGCTTCATCACTACAGAGTTCTTAGACGGAGTCACTCCAGTAGTAAAAAAAGTCAGGCGCTCCTCTACTTGATGGCGCAGAGCTTCACCAAACTTAGAGGTCGGGTTCTCAGAGAAAGAATCAATTCGACAGGCAATGGAGCACTTGTTTGCCAAAAATCGAGAAATGCGACCTTTGTTCTTCGCAGCTGCCTTACCAACAAAAGAAGAGTTATAGATTAAACCATACTTGGGAGTCTTACCGCGAGTTTTTAAGGCACGGAAAAGAGCCTTCTCGGCTCCAAGAATCTGAATAGTGGATGCAGGATATTTAGACAAATTGGTTAAAGAACCAGCCTTGGAAATAAGACGAGCACCAACAACATCACCAATAAGTTCAGCAAGGTTTGGAGCAATAAGATGCATCTTATCGCAGAGATAACTATAAAGTCTCTGGCGGTACTCTGTAATGTCAACTACACGTTGGGCAAAAGTGACAATATTTTCCATATCAGCATCTGATACATCTTGGCCCATGGACATACGTGCAGCATCCAATATGTTTTGGGCTATATCGGCATCATCATTAACTAATGCCGCAATATCATGAAGACTATCAGGAGAAAGAGAAGACTTATCTTGAATGAACAAAACAAGCTTAGCATAGACGTAGTTGTCTGCGGCAAACTTGATAAGTTCAGGGAAATGCCAAGAGTACCACTCTCTAACACGCATAGAAAAAGTGTTAATGTCCTTGTCAAGTTGGTCCAATAATGCAATGGCTTGGATAACGTGATTGTCGTTTTTAGAAACATTGAATTTCACCTTAGACCGTGAGTAAGCGTGACTAAGACCAAGTTGGGCTTTCTCTACATCAGTTTCGTCAAGCTGCTGAATAAATTTAGTGCCGAATAGACGAAGACCACGAAGCAGATCTTGAACTCCTTCAGAAGTAGAGACGTCCAGCTTAGGGAAAAGTTCCTTGATCGAGGCCGCTAAGTTCTTGTCAGAAACCCCCAGAACGACTGGTTTATCCTTTTTCGACTTCTTGATAGGAAGATTAGTTTCCAGAAGAAGCTTCAAGTAATCATTTACAATCCCCTCCGACACATCATTTGCATTCTCTAACGCATGTGCTGCACCTTTAAATGGAGCAAAGCTCACTAGCTTTACCATTTTGCCAAACCGGCTGAAATCCGAAGCAGCCTCTTGAACCTCAGCTAGGCGGTTGCCAATAGAGTCGATCTGTAGTAGAACCTCGAAAAGTCCATAGCCAGTAGCTTCCTCAAATAAGAGGTAGTTGGCACCGCTCATGATTGTATCTTGCGGATCGGAGAAAAATTGGTGATCGAGATATATAGTAAGGGAAAAAATTAATCTTTTGGGACTTTTGAAGGTCTTTCTTCCTCCTCACTCCAGCGTCGACAAACATTTTCTTTTGCCTACAAGTAACGGTTGTTGGCAAGGCAACCACCAATTCTTTGCTCCTCCTCCCAATCTTAGATTATCCTCTTCGTTCTTCTCACGGTGCGGTTGCCTTCCAGTTCAGAACCTAGACTCTTTCTTCTTGTCGGAATAATTTCCCATATTCGTTACTCTTTGTATTTTGCTAATCAAAACATAATTCTTTAATGTCCTCGGTTCAACTTCTCAACCCAAAAGCAGAGTCATTACGCCGCTCTCAAGCCCTCGCAGTAAATATTAACTCTGCTCAAGGTTTGCAGAATGTCTTGGCCAGCAACTTGGGCCCCAAGGGAACGATTAAAATGTTAGTGGATGGCTCCGGTCAAATCAAGCTTACTAAAGACGGTAAGGTTCTGTTGTCTGAAATGCAAATTCAGAACCCTACTGCAGTAATGATTGCCCGTGCTGCTGCGGCACAGGACGATGTAACAGGAGACGGGACGACTTCTGTATGTTTGTACGTTGGTGAACTTATGAAACAGGCCGATAGGTACATTTCTCAAGGTCTTCACCCTCGTGTTCTTACAGAAGGCTTTGATATTGCTCAGAGGCATGTGCAGGAGTTTCTAAGTTCTTACAAGATATCTCGCGAAATAAATCGTGAATTACTTCTGGCAGTAGCTGAAAGTTCTTTAGCTACTAAACTGCGTCCTTCTCTTGCGAAAACTTTGACTTCTGTCGTAGCTGATAGTGTTCTATCGATTTGGGTTCCCGACCAACCTCTGGATCTTCACATGATAGAAATTATGAAGATGCAGCATCAGCAAGGCTCAGAAACTACTTTAGTTCGCGGCCTTGTTTTGGATCATGGTGCCCGTCACCCAGATATGCCCAAAAGAGTCTCGGATGCATATATTTTGATTTTAAATGTGTCTCTGGAGTATGAGAAAAGTGAGATTAATTCTGGTTTCTTCTACAGCTCTGCTGATCAACGGGAGAAACTTGTTGAAAGTGAGCGTTCTTTTGTCAACTCAAAGCTTGACAAGATTATTGCCTTAAAAAAGCAAGTATGTGGTGATGATGCCTCTAAAGGGTTTGTGATTGTAAACCAAAAAGGAATCGATCCCTTGGCTCTCGATGTTTTAGCTCAACACAATATTTTGGCCCTACGTCGCGCAAAGCGTCGGAATATGGAACGTCTCCAGCTAGTCTGTGGTGGAACAGCAATGAATTCGGTGGATGATTTAACTCCAGAAGTACTTGGTCGCGCGGGCCTTGTTTATGAGGTTACCCTGGGTGAAGAGAAATTCACCTACATTGAAGATGTCAAAGACCCTAAAAGTGTCACAATATTGATTAAAGGACCGAATCAGCACACAATTTCTCAAATTAGTGATGCAGTTCGTGATGGTCTTCGTAGCGTCTCTAATACCATTGGTGATCGGTCAGTTGTCCCCGGTGCTGGCGCTTTCCAAATAGCCGCTGCGAACGAGTTAACGAACAAAGTTCTTCCCAGTTTGAAGGGAAAGCAAATATATGGAGTATTGGCCTATGCTGAAGCTCTTCTTATTATCCCCAAGACTCTCTTATCCAATGGAGGCTTCGATGTACTAGATTCTCTCGCTAAATGTCAAAGTTCGTTAACTCCTGGCTCCTTTGTTGGAGTGAATTTAGATGATGGTGAACCCTTGGACCCAATTAAAAATCAAATTTATGACTCCTATCGCGTTATTCGCAACTCACTTTCTGCTGCGACCTCTATCGCCTCAAATCTTTTACTCTGTGATGAGCTACTTAAGGCTGGACGCTCTTCTTTGAAGCAACCGGCTCCTGAACAGTGATTGGTCGTAGCTTTTAACTATCTTAAGATTTATGGCTATCTTCGGGTCTTCGGTACCCTGTTTTTATGCTAAATAGTTACGAAATAATAATTTCTTATGCAATTAAGTATATTAGCAGTAAGAGTGATCATATGTGCATTCATGTAAAAGATGGCAATGATTCATTCAATGCTCTGAAGCTCTTGATTTTCAAGTCATCAAATTTCGACACAACTTAAAACTGTAATGAAAAAGCACACATTGTGCAAACAGAAAATGAAATCATAGATAATAAGCGAGGTATATGCTAGTTAGAAAGACCTGAAAGAGTTTATGAATGTTCCCTTCTAATGATTTTGTAGCTTGAAAGGGTGCGCTTCGTTACTGAAAACATATTCGTCCAGCGAATAATAGTTAGGCTCGGAATATAACAAATAGAAATACTTCAATGTTTGCGAGAAAAATCTGCTCTCTAAAGAATCCATCAAATCCTTGCTGTTCATTATATCTCTGAGGGATGCAAAAGCATCATGGGTCTTACAGCTGCGTTCAATGGATTCAAACATATTCCAGCCTTTCTCTTGCCACGATGAATCACCAGTAATTCGGTACAAGTAGAAAAGGCTCTCTACAGCCTCAGATCGTAACAGATACTTCCCATCATAGTCAGCTTCGATAAATGGCAACTCACGACTTCTAGGAACGGTATTGCTGCCTTGTTTATTAACATTAAAAGATGTGGGAAACGAGAATTTCTGGACCTTTGGCAAGTTCCATTTATCAGAAGCTGCTAAATTCGGCTGAAGTGTATCTTTTGAAGAATCGGTGGTCTCTTCTTCTACGTGGGAGCCCGGGTTTGAGTTTGGTTCCCCACCTAGAGTCGCGTCCAA
Source organism: Tortispora starmeri (assembly GCA_030574535.1). Taxonomy (NCBI): domain Eukaryota; kingdom Fungi; phylum Ascomycota; class Trigonopsidomycetes; order Trigonopsidales; family Trigonopsidaceae; genus Tortispora; species Tortispora starmeri. The sequence continues at coordinate 345,929 of JAJMFD010000001.1, read as the reverse complement.
AGTAGAGGCATCCAGAACCCCATCAGATCTACGAGTAAGATGTGGAGCTTGCTCGTTTGGATGGGCAATTTCCGATACCTGATAAGATCCGGAAGCCTGTTCCACTGGTATTTTTCCCGAGAAAGAAGTTGATGCTGTTGCTTCATCTAGAACTGCTTCCGAGTATTCGCATTTACCATTTAAGCTGGGACAACTGGCTCTAACTTTGAAAGATTCGGGCATGATTCCTGATTTGGTCATATTGTAAGAATAAACGCAGCCATCAGTTAATCTAATGGCCGTATGAAGATCATTCGGACGATCGAACAGTCTTGAAGCCAGCGCAAACATCGCACCAGCGGCACAGGCTGAGTGGGAATGTCGCAGTATAGTGATGGACATCCTCGAATCTGGCCAGACCTGCTTCATACCGGTGAACAGTATATCAGGTGTACCAGGTACATACGGGCGGTACAAAAGATGCTCGGCGACGGTGTCCGCAAAGTTGGTATAAAGAATTTTATACTGTGTAATTGAGCCACCAACTAATTGAAATTGCTTAGGTAGAGACTCGTAGACGGGAATAACTTCGTCATCAAGAGTATAATGTAAAACATCAGAGGTTCGAGAAACCACGGTCAGTTGCCTTTCACACAAAACCTCTCTTCTGTTTTTAACAGCAAAATAATGATCTGATTGAGGAAACATGATTTCGCTGCGACGGTTTCCTTGAAAATAGTTCAAGCCATGGCCGCGTCCACGGCGTAGTAAATTGAACAGCATGTTAGATTCCTGTTCAGGTCTTTCGGTATCAGTATAAGCATTTTCGTCGCGAGTAGGGTCATAAACATCTTCAGTAGAAAAAACATTAACAGCTTCATCATCGGCTTCTGCGTCTGGCGAATTTATAAATTCATCATATTCACGGATAATTTTGCAGCCGGAAGTGTCGAGTCTTGTTGGCAGTAAATGAGGAATTGGGGAAGAAACAAAGGTATGGGTGAGTTCATTCACAACTCTCTGGATTGCATCAAAATATTTTTGATCACCGGTCAATTGGGTTAAACGAGTGAATTCCAAAGACATCGATCCAATGTGAGCGGTGCATGACGACTGAGAAGAGCATTTTGGTTTGGCAGCAGCTTCGGGCCGCCAATAGAAGAAAGCCATGGGCATTCTATTGGGGGTGTCAAAGGCACCCATGAGATTATCGGCCAGTTCTTTGGCTTTAGATAGAAGTATTGGGTACTTATGGTCTGAAACGTCATAGGCAGAAATAAGGCCTCCTAGATAGTGAACAACCGATTCAAATAGAGGAATTTCTTGCCGATTACATATGGAAAAATCGATGGTCTCTATGTACTTGAGACTTTCCATAAATTCCGACTTCAAATCCATGATCCAAAGGGTATCGAGAGAATCTATCAAAGTTGCAGCCCAGCCAGTAAAAGGGTCGACTGGTTTGAGGGACAGAGGGGCGATTTCATCATGGCCCCATGCATGAGTTTTATACGCATTCCATGCGTGTAAGAAAGCGTTCTTGATTCGTTGGAGCCTTTGATCTCTCTGGGCTTTTTGTTCGGCTGTCTGGGGGGTTAGAAGATCGAATTGAATACGACCGACTGCAAACTCAGTGTCTGAAGGAATGATAATATAGCTCTGAACAGGAAAATGTTCCTGCCTCGTCTTGTAGCTACCAGATTCTACAGGTGGCAGGGAGGACTCTCTGATATTAGTAGATGTCCGACGACCAGTAGATTGAAACTGGAGTATCTCAGGGAGATGAGCGGACAAAGATAGACCTTTACTGCCATGCTTTGCAGAGTGACTAGAGCTAAACTTTACCCCAAAATTAGAAGAAACTAAATGATTCCCTGAATAACTTTTCCAGGAGGACGTTGAGTAGTTCATGGACGACAGAGTGATCAACCCCACTACAGCAAGTAAGACCAGGCCTAAAAGGTTGCGGTACCTGCGAGCTTTTAGGAGGTTAAATAAACTCATAAGATAATTTCAGATAAACCAAAAGAGAAACAAGACTCGGATACAGCGAAAGTAAAAGAATGGATTATCTGATAGATTTACGGTTGAACCTGAGAGTGACTAGCTGATAAACTCCTTGTCAACAACAGAGCAAAACACGTTGAAGAGATGAAAGAAAAAAAAGTTAATAGCTTGCAGAAACGAGGCTCAGCTCAGTAATATGTATCCGAAGTAGTGTAAAACAAAGAATAAAAAAAAAGGTAGGTTTGAGTATTACTAGTTGCAATAGAAGATTGCCGTCTGGCTTGAGAGAATACAGTTAACCGCCGAAATGGAATCCCACTGAGAAGGAAAGGTTGTGTATTTATCTACGTATCCAATCTTCAGCCAGATACAAACTGGCTTCTATTTGAAGCCAAGAGATGATGCAACCAAGAAGCGATAATGCACTTGTCAAAGGATTCTGAGCAGTATTATAACCTCTAGAAATAGCAGAAATTTTTCTTGTTTAATTATCCGGAAAAACGGGCAAAACTATTCGTATTATTAACTTAACCACAGCGATGAAGTATTACCAAATTCTGAACTTAATTATATATACAAATTTAACGAACACTGTGATTGGAGTATTTACGAACGGCCAGGAGAACATGAACTTAAAGTTCAGCAAGCACGCAGAAGCTTGATTGAACGAGCAAGATGTAGTAAACAAATAGTCCGCATGGTCCTGCGGTCACCAAATACGAGTATATCCCTATTGTATTCTAAGTAGATATTCTCTAGTAATATCCTCACATACGATACCTATGATTACTTCTGACTAGTGACTGATGTTCATCAGACTACCGGGCGATAAGCTTCAATTGGGTAGCAGATAGTTTGGGCAAGCGCAAGAGACCCTTAAAGTTTATAGATCACACTGCAAGGGCCGCATTTGTATTTGCTGCGGTTTAAGCACGCACCGTCATCATACAACGACTGCTTCGCCAGAGAGCTCTGCCACAGTAATCCTGGATCGAATTGGAGTGTTCAATAGAGATTAAATGAATCGAAAGGAGCTTCGGTAGAGAATTAAGGAGGGCATCATTCTAGCCGGTTGCGGATCCTTTTGGAGCCCAATAAGGTATCGGATAATGTAAAAAGACTTAGAGATAAGAATGAACACTAATTAGGAAGTTAGTACTTGAAATCCTTCAATGTGCGAAGGACCCAAGGAAACCTGCATCATTCAGCTTCCATGAATCCAGGAGATTTGCGTAATCAGACTTCTACTATACTACTAAAAAGAAAGGCAAAGGTATAAAATATACTAAGCTACAATTGACATCGCATACTAAATTCCTTCTACCGGAAAGCGCTTACTGGCGCACAAGAGTCATGTGGCAGCGGCCGCAGTACTGACGGTTCTTGTGGTTGGCCATGAACACACCAGCCTCACAGGTGGGGCATTCAGTGCGAAGGCGCTCGACGTTTCCGTCGCCATCGACCTTATAGTACTTAAGCACAGCAAGTTTGACCTTCTTGTGCTTGTGCTTGATCTTCTTGGGGGTGGTGTAAACTTTTTTCTTGCGTTTTTTGGCACCTCCACGAAGGCGAAGCACCAAATGGAGAGTAGACTCCTTCTGAATATTGTAGTCAGAAAGGGTCCGGCCATCCTCCAACTGTTTACCAGCAAAGATCAATCGCTGCTGGTCAGGGGGTATTCCCTCCTTGTCCTGGATCTTCGACTTGACATTGTCGATAGTGTCCGAGGACTCCACTTCAAGAGTGATAGTTTTACCCGTAAGGGTCTTCACGAAAATCTGCATTCTAGATGTTCCGTGGTATTTCCCAGTCTTGTCGGCAGTTCCTTATTCAGGTAAGTGCGTCTTTCAAACCCAGGTGGTACAAAGAAAAGAAGAGTTTCAGCTTCCCGTCTCCCAATTTAATTCTGTTGCGTCGGTTCCTCCTACCAGTTGCTTCCACCAAGTCACGTTCCAGCCTCATTTCCTTAGCAACACTCTGTAGCCCTGCCCAAAACCCTAGACCTCCCTTTCCCAGGGCCCCCTTATTTTTTTTAGTCCTGGAGACTCACACTATACTTACCCTAACCCTCTCATCTTCTCTCGAAACCTTTTTTCTATTTTTTTCAACCTTCTCTATACCTAGGGCTCGTGGTTCCAGCTCTTCTACAACTAGCTTGGATCAAAAGCACTTTTGGGCTCGGTTTTCCTTTTCTTCTTTATACATTTCAAGTTGTTTGTCAAGATTATACCTATCTACTTTAGATATTCAACCCAATGAATTTTTTTTAATGTTCTCTTTTCACACTATTCCTAGTGCTATATTCCGCTCCTCACTTCTCTCACGATATCGTCAGATCAGATTGTATAAGGTCCTGATCCCCAATGCTTCTCGTCCTCCTTCTAGAAAGTCTTTGATAGAAGCTACAAAAGTTTCTGAGCTCAATTCTATAAAACGTCCTACAAACAATAGTTCTTTTGTTGCGGCTCCTCCCCCTCTTCCTCCTAGTAACCCGCTCTCTCAGAGAGATATAGACTCATTTTATACTTCTTTAATCCGGTCTCCGACTGATCCTGCTCCTGAACCTCATGAATCTTCCTCCAAATTACCGCTTCCTGTTTTACGTGAACTTCGGTTATCTCACACTGAACAGTCTTTGGTTGCAGATGATCTGTTTCCAGCTATAATTACGGCCTTAAATTCCGATCAGACTTTGTCTGCTTCTTCTTGGACCTCCTTGATCTCTTGTTTATCTATTGAGAAATTCCCTGCTCTTGCTCGAACTATCAGATCTCTTCTTTCTTCTAAAAATTTTTTACCGAGTCTGGCTGTCGCTAATCAGTTTCTCCGGGTCTTTGCTGCTGTCGGATTTCCCAAGGATGCCAGAAAAGTTTTGAGCTCTCTGGCTCGTCATAATATAGCCCCAAACTCTCTAACGTATGAGCTTGCTGCTGAAGTATTTGCTCGAGCTCGTGAGCCGGATGCTATTGCTAATCTGCTTGTCGCCATGCGAAACGAAGGTATCAAACCGTCTCGAGGGTTTTATGAAGCTTACATCTCCGCTGGCTCTTACGACAAGGCTCGTATTTCTGTGGCATTTGACTTATTTGAGGGAATGAAGCTCATGGCTATCGAATATCAACCTACCCTTTCTGTATATAATGATCTTATTCGACTATGCTCTATTGCTCGTCATACGGAACGAGCTTTGAATCTGTATGATGAACTAACGACCCGTCCCATAAATCCTTTAGTGCCTAATAGTTCTACATATGCTCTATTAGCAAGTGCTTGCTCACAAGACCCTTCTTACTATCCTTATGCCTGGGACTACTTAACCCGTATTGTCTCGGAGAATTTACCTTTTACTAGCCAAGCTATAGAGGCCTTGGCTCTTTTATGTGGAAAGTCTGGCGAAATCGCTATGTTGCGACCTCTAATAAAGAAACTGTGTGAGAGTGAGGCTTCTTTTCCTAATGGTACTATCTTGTCTTTTCTGATGATGGCTTATGCTAATGCAGACTTATCTCACCCGCCATTCCAGAACGTACCAACCCATGCCAAAGATCTCTTCTCTGTAGCTCCGGTAGACGAAACGTCTCCCACTGTTCCTCCCTTTCTTGACTTCGTTACTTTCTCAAGTAATCAGTTGCTCATCGGGGAATGCCGTGCCGTCTTTAATTTTATTATGGATACTCGACCGAATGAGATATATCCCACAACTGTTGCTCTCTATCTAGAAGCATGCAGAAACCACGATACCCATGAAGCTTTTCTTGCAGAGGTTGATCGTTTAACGGAGATCCCCTACTCTGGCTCGGGTGATATATTTAAAACCTACTACTCCAAGACTCCAAGTACACTACCTCGACCAAAACTGAAACACTTGAAAAAATTGCAACTTAATTTAGAGGGGAAACCAATGTTGCGCAATTCTGTTATTTATAACATGCTTATGAAAGCTGCTCACGATACCGCAGATGCGAAGTTAGCTAGATGCGTTTGGAATGAATATCGCATTTGGTTGTCCTGTCAGGATATGCAGAGCAAGAAATCTAGTTCGCAGACTAAGAAAAATAAAATGCAGCAGATTTCAAAAAACTATCTTATAGCTTTAGCACTCGGTGGAAAGCTAGATTTGGCCATTTCTGAGTTTGTCCTTCTGCACAACGAAATCAAGCTGAATTACTCAACTGTAGCTAGTTTACAGCAACAAGCGCTACGGGAAAATCGACCAGACGTGGTCGAATATCTGAGGGATCTGTACGAAAAAAAATCTGAATGACTTATATAATATTGTATATTCTACTGGTACCACTACGTTGACTAGTAAATAAAATGACCATATCTACTATACAATTCAGAATAAAAATAATTACTTGATGACACAACCGAATAAATATCTCTCCACAAATAGTGAGAGAAACTGTTAAAGCAATAAAATAAATTAATTTTCCTTCCCAAAAATTGAACCACCACCTAGAACCTCAGAACTGGAACAGCTCGTTATCGGGACTCAGTGGGTCGCCGTAGGTTTCGACGAAGTCACCAAACAAATCTTCTCCAAAATCGGCGCTGTCATTATTTTCGTCCCGAAGAATCTCTTCTCTCTGATTAGGGATATCAGAATAAATAGCTGACCGAAAATCATTTTTCTGTTCATTGACGTCGCTATGCTGGCAAAAATCTTCTAATAAGTTGTGCTCTTCTGGTCCAAATCTATTCGATTCATGCTCTGCTTCAATCATAGCTCGAGATGTCTTATTACGAAGATCTCTTGTTGACGATTGCTTTTTCATTGCAGGCATAGACTTCACCTTTCGTACTTTGTTATTCTTCTTAGGTGATTTCGGATAACGTGGTACTTCAAGACCGCCAGAACAAATCTGGCGAGCCCGATGACGAATACATGCGTCCTGACGAACAAAGGTTTTACCGCAAGGGCATTTAAAAGGCTTTTCCTCTTTATGTATTTTCTCGTGTCTAATAAGATCATGATGCCGAACAAATCGCATGCCACAATGCACACATAAGTGTGGTTTCAGTTGCAAATGTGTTTTGATATGTGAGATCGCATTATAGCGGCGACTGAAAACCTTGGAGCAATCGTCAAAACGACAGTGGTACCTCGATTCTTCGTCGGGTCCATCTAGATAGGAGAGGACTATTGCTGATAGTTCCGATTCTTGTGATGATTTAGATGGTGAACCATCTAAGTTGGGGCTTGATATTATCTTAGCACTGATTCTAGTAGGGCTCTGTTCTGGACTATCTAGGACATAACTAATGAACGTATGCTCTCTTTGTGGAGATCCTACAGATAAAGCTGGGGATCTTGTAGGGGATGGAGAAGGGGATGGGAAATGGGAAGAGTATGGTGTTCCGGGGGAACATGAAGAATGACATAAGGATGAGGAGTCTTGACTAAATCGAGGTATGCGCTCACGTGTTCTTGCTGAACGTGAGGAAGACATCGCTTCTTCATACATTGAGTGCCTGTGAAACTGTCCCGGCGCCAGCGACGGGTGGTCTGAAGACAAGACGGCAGTTGTTTGATCAGCAATTGGATAAGAGCTACTGTCTTTTATTGGTTCAAACCCTCTTTGAGGTAGAATCTCAGAGCCAGGAGGTGAAATAAATCGGGCAGCAGCCATCATTGCCGGTGAAACGCCGTCTGTTGTATCGGTGCCGATATCGCTACCGAGCATAGGAGAGATATTCGGACGACGATTAATTGAGAAATCTGATTCGAATAAAGAAGAAGACAAATACTGACTGTGATCTCTGATATCTGAGTTCAGCTCCAAGGCGCTAGAGTAACGTTTTAAAGTTCGACTAGGCTGATCTTTCATGATAAACTGGCCGGCTAGTTCTTGAGCTTGAGTAGAATTAACATAGTCATAGTAGCCTGAACCAGAAAACTCATTGGCTAGTCCTAAAGGTATATTCAACCCCGCTAACTCATCTTCAATAATTGTAGGTAGCTGATTGTCATTGACAGGCAGATTTTGCTTAGGGGCCAAGGTTTCGTCTAGTCGAAACATTTGCAACTCTCGGGTTGTGAACTGTAGATCTTCTAAGCTAGGCCGTAACATTGAGCGATCACTGCCTTTTTGCCATTCATTATGGATTGTACTTGTTTCGCTGTCGAGATAGTCGTCTATTCCGACACTATGATGCATTGCTTAGATCGGCCGGGAGGTGGTACCACGGCTCTGATTTTCGAGATTTGAAGACAGGAGAGAATTAATAAAATAAATAATTTAAAGTAATATAAATAAACAAATTTGTATACCGAAAAACCAGCAATAACAATTGATCAACACTTGAAGTGGCTTTTCTTCCTCTTCAAGTACGTTGTTAATAATGTAGTGAGTGAGAAACTGGTAGCGACAAGTATTTAAAGCGTTGTTCGAATTGTAAACATGAATCCCGATCTGGAAATCGGTAAATAAGATTGAGACATGATGGGCCAATAAGAAGCGCCGGGAGTACCCTCTTTCTGTATTGGGAATCTAATTTTATACACACGTAGAGAGATCGTATGGTTCTAGTTTCTTTAAATCTTATGTGAGAAATTAAGATACAGAAATAAGAAATATTCTACATTCTGTAAGTCAATAAAATTTAAGCCAGAAAGTGATGTGAGGTATTTCGTATTATTATTCTCATTGTAGAAGATTAATGCATTGACCTTTCCTTATTATTGTAGTACCCCATATTAGCTGCTGGTTGGCCGTAGTCCTATTATTACAAACACTGACTGGTATGGAGGTAAAAAAAACCCTCAGTTTTTCCTTTTTTTTTTTTCTTGTTTTTCTTTAAAGTCATTCTGAGTTGGTCAATTTAAGATTTCTTATTGTAGTAATGCTCAGTTATCATCGCCAGTACTTTAATCTGAATTCGCCTAGACAGAAAAAGGTAGGAATATAGCATAGATGGATACATATTCTCGGTGTCATACAATCTGTATATATACCGTTCATTACTAGCGAATACAACTTTCTGATATTAAAGATATACTTGAGAAAGGCAACTGAGGAATTTTGGAAAAAACCTCTGGATCTGAGAGTTCTTTTGAGGGAGTAAGCAAACGTACACCTCGCAAATGAGTATCTTTGCCACATTGATAATTTTGCAATATAGTTATCCGACACATAAAAGTTTTCAGAGGACGTGAAGAATTTGACAGGCCAACAAAGACCCATCCGTTCGGGTTTTGAAACTCTTCAACGGTTACATCATGCAAGTTGTGCACTCCTGTACCCGCACTAATTTTGATTTTGTATGGGGTATAGCTTTCATCTTGTGCCAGATCAAGATATATAGCAATTCGGTCAAGCGTTACCAGGTAAGGAAACTGTATATCCAGATGATGAGGTTGAGGACCATCTGATTGCCAAAACTGGTCGTGGTCAGGGCTTCTTAGTTCTCTAACCCCGAATCCGGTTCTAGCACTTGAAACTGACCATACTGCAATATCGCCAATATCAATTAGATTCAGCCGCGTCAGCTCTTCGTTGAACTCTTCGTCAGTAATATCCCTATGATCATCTTGATCAATCTCACTTTCATCGCTTGAACCTGATCTTTCTGTCATAAAAATGTCTGCATTGTCCAGCTGACTATCGTTTGTTCCAAACTCCATGAGCAAGGTGGCCAGAGTGATAGCGCGTTGAGTTTCAGTATGATAATCTCTAATTTATTCCTTAGCTTACTATAACGCTGCTGACTGAACTTGGGAGAGAAGGAGTTTAAGTACTAACTAACTATAAACGTGGAGAGAGTATGATTCTATAACTCCTAGCCTAACGTAACAGACATTGCAAATAAATGATTCCTGAAAGTAATTTGCTCATAGCTGCTACATTTTATCTTTAAATTGCCAACTTACATGACGAAAAACCATAGATTAGCAGTAAAGAAAAAACATTACTTAGATTAAAACTGATTTTCATTATAGAATGAAAACTTTAATTTACCTTATTAAATAATTCTCTTTCTGGGACATAATTTCGATTTAGTTTTCTTTCTTCGTAAATGGAAAAAGCGACATATTTCTTAGAAAAATCTATTCCTGAACTCAAGGATTTAGAAAAGAAAGGAATCTTTTCTAAATCAGAGTTGAGACTGATTTCTAAACGTCGCTCGGACTTTGAGCATAGGATCAGTGGAAGATCTGGAAAATTGCAAGACTTTTTGGATTACATCAAATACGAACAGAGTGTTGAAGCACTTAGAAAGAAGAGACGAGCAAAAGTAGCTCCAAATTCTTCTGTGTCTATCTCGGACTATGCGGGGCCTCGGCGGATCAATTTTATTTATGAACGAGCTCTTCGGAAGTTTGCTGGCAGTACCGATCTCTGGAAAGCATATATTCAGTATGCTCGAAAATGCTCTGCGGTAAAATTAGTTCACAATATTACATCTCGGATGCTGAAACTCCATTCAGGTAAACCTGAACTTTGGATTCTGGCTGCAACTATCGAACTAGATGATAATTCTGATACTATGGCTGCCCGAACTATACTTCAAAAAGGGATTCGTTTCAATCCTGAATCTACGGCTATATGGGTTGCTTACGGTCATGTTGAATTGTCTTATATCATAAAAATCCGCCTTCGCAGAAAAATACTAGGTATCGATGATAACAATGCTGATAGCACCCAAGACGAAGATAGTAACGGTAATATTATTTTGCCGACCTCATCTGAAAACCTATATGGTCTGCCAGATATCAATGTTAATATTCTTGGAAGCGTCAATGACAACCCAGCATTGAGGGGTGCTGTGGTTAAAACGATCTTGAACTCGGCTATAAAATCTGTGAAGGAACGAAATCAGAGCCACCTGGCATCTTTACTAATTCAATACTCAGAGATGATCTCGGAGTTTTTCCAATCAGGGATAGATATATGGGAAATATACGATTATGCTTGTCAAAAGGCCATTGAAGAAATCCCGGAAAATATCAATATTCAGAAAATCTATCTTCTTAGCCCACTGGTTTCAGTTGATATCAAGAGTGCTGCTTTTCCAGCGCGTCTGAGGGTTGCTGCTCTGCGTGCCTTTGATAGTATATCAAAATCTTTGGTTAAAGATGAAGCTATAGATGCCTTTATTAACGAGCTTCAACAATTTTTGGAAACTGATGCCCTAGATGCTGTTGTTCGTGACGCTATCCAGGGGGTGATAGAACGGACCGTCGCGATTAAAACGACTTGATCGGTCGTGAGTAGAGAGTGAATGCTTGTGCAATTATGATATTTGAAGTCACTACTAAGCTCATACTCTCATTCAAAATCAAGTCGTCCCCGCATCTGCTTTACTTTGGATCGATATCTCTTATCCGCCAATCTTCGAGCATTTGCTCGATGTTTGTTTCTCTCTATAGAGGCTATCTTCTCGTTAGAAAGCTCGACCGGAAATGAAACTGTTCGGTTGATCTCTTTGATTAGTTTTCTCAGACAGTCGTCAAGGTTTTTCTGCGCGCTTCTGGTAAGTTGAGATGATATTGTTAGGGTTGACTGATCTGGACTAAGATAGGCAAATTCACCTTTCTTAGCCTCTATAATTGATTTACATAACTCAGGGATCCAGGAAACTTTCTTCCAAGACTGTGTGATTCTCACTTTACTTTTAGCTGTGTTAGAAGGAACCAGTAACAAAGCAATGTACCATTTAAATAACTTGTAACAAAACTATCTACGGTAGCCCCATCACCTTTAAGAGCAATATCGAATATACTTACTATTATTAACATGCTGTCCACCAGGGCCTTGACTTCCAGAGTACCTGATTTCAAATTCTTTCAAGGGTATGTCCTCTGGTTTCAGTCGGTGCAGCCATATTTTAGCTTGGTCGATTTGGGTTGCATCGACATTATCGAAAGAGAAGGTAGCTTTTGTCTTGATAAGCCTATGCAGTAGAGATTTGTGGGAAGAGATCAACAAATTATGTGATTTACTGGGTAGCGATAGGGTTCTAAGCATTTAGTCCTGCGTATTTTCGCGAAGTCCAACATTCAATGTTGAGATGGATGAAGCAATCCTCTCGAAATTAAAGTTCCAAGGAAGTCTGACATGCCGCTTTTCTCTTTCCTCACTTTACACAATATACATTAATTTTTCGTATAGTACTAGAGGACAAAGCTCCAAGCACTTAATATTACAGGTAAATTATCTTTGATAGCTTAATTATCGTTTTTATTCACAATTATTGGTTTTTCTTTGACCATTCTACAGTAGAACAGCCAACTAGCCAAACTGCCATGTCTACTTCACCACCGCCTCCTTCGACAAAGAAAGATGAGAACTCTTCTCTGGACACTATAGGATTAGAGATTAGATTAGATTCCCATCCTGGCCGCGAAATAACTGAGCATCAGTCGCCCCCCATCACCAATTCCAGTGCTACAGCTGACATTCATGTAGAATCTGATTCAGATGAATCAGAATATGACCCTGAAATGGATATGCCCAGTTTACCCAAATCAAGTAAGTCTAGCACTGTTGAATTAAACAATCCTTCATCCTCTCAAGACGCTTCATTCACTCCGAATCCGGCGAAGCGAACATCTTCTGATATCTCGGCAAACGACTCGATTGACCCACCAACAAAAAGGGTAAATATTAACGGCGTTGAAACCAATGACTTATTGTCTCTTTTGCAAACCTTAAGTCAGAACCAAGGTATCAAGATGACTGACTCTTCAAATCCCGTGACAATCTCAACCCATTCGGCCATGCCTACGCTTTCGGACAATGTTATACGGAACTCCAGTCCAACATCCAATCGTAAAATATATACTATGGATAACTCTCGACTGGTTGGAGAAGAAAACGATGGTTACAATACCTATGTAAACGCTGAAAATGAATATATTTCCAGAGGAGCTTGGGATTACTATGGTCCAGACACTAGACTTTTTGTGGGCAACTTCCCACGAAATGATACATCCAAAAGAGGAATGTGGAGACTTTTTAATAGGTATGGAAAAGTTGTGCAGATATCTACTAGATCAAATTTTATCTTTGTGCAGTACACCAATCCTGAGGATTGTGCCAAAGCTCAGCAAGATCTTGTTGGGGTTGAGTTGAATGGGTGCATACTGAAACCGGAAATATCTAAGTCTCAAACCAGTTCTAACAAGAGTTCTGGGGATATGAAGACGCATACTCGCGATTCTCGGCCTGAAAGAGTGGATAATAACCGTAATAAGAATAATAGTTTGGAGAACGGGCGGCGCAATCGTGAAAACTCCAGACAAAAACATTCAGACGAATGTGTTATTTTCTGCGATCCTTCAGAAGCTAATTCTCAGTATAGCAAGAATCTACAAAGAAGTCTTCGAGCAGTCTCTCTTTCGGCTACGGTAGATTTTATTCCTCAGAAGCCTATGCCGGATGTTCTGGCCAGGCTTGCTTCTACTGGGTTGTCAGCAGTCATAGTTGTAACAGATTCTACGATCTATGATAATCTCTTTCAACTATACATTCTAGATTCAAGCAATGTCGATGTTCCATATCATTTCTATCGATCTGTTGACTTAACAACTGCAATCAGTCTGATTATGACATCTAAAAATGGTGTACAAGGGCCTGGATCTGTTTCCCGTATAAGTTCCCAGAATACCTCCTTACACGGGTATTCTACTTCTTCATCTGTATCTCCACCGTTACCTACGGGCTATAATGCATCATCTATGCCGCTAAACCAAAATACCTTCTTTTCTCAACCTTATCTACAGAACACACAAGGGTTACCTTATACTCATACTAATGGATTCCAGAACACGAATCCTATGTTAAGTAGTTCCTCAGACATGTATCACAATAATTCTGGAAGTTTAGCAACAGTAAGAGCATCTCCGGAACAGGTACAGTCTCTTTTAGATCAGTTGATGAAAATCCAACGCAATAATACCAACAGAATGTGAATCGAGTGAGGAAGTTTGTCGCCGCATTGGTGTCAAATATCAATCTCACACCACAATTCTCAATAAATTTATATGATATCTTTATGATTCAAACTTAATACTAGTATTTTGTAAAAGCCCCTCCATTCAATTTCTTGGAGCAATCTATTTCTATTTCCTAGTCACTGCCGACTTCTTGCAAGTCGGCAGGCAGTATTACTACTCAGCTTTGGAAGTAAACTGCCTACGTTCAAGTACCGCAAAGTCACTTGATTTTCCTCGTAATCCGTTCTATTACTGTTGCTGCTTTCATTAAATATATGAAATTTTTCATTCCTTGTCTCTCTTCATCTTTCCCGTCAATTTTATGGTTAATTTCCGACTCCTAAACCAGATACGTATATTGACTGTATTTGACTGTCTGTCTGTTCACAGGGAATAACTCATAAACCCTCTCAGTTCCATACTAGACTTATGTGTATTGATTCTAAATCTAGCACTTCTCAATTGCCTAATGGAGAGAAATGCGCTTCTAATCATTTGTCGAGTGTTAATCGCCATAGCCACAGAGAGGTTGGTACAGCTGAACCCCTACAGAGCCATGATGTACGACCCAGGTATACAGAATTAAAGAAACTTCTTACGAAAACACTGAAGTTTATTCTGAAGCAATGGTTTACTGTTGGGCTTGGTATTGTTATTCTAGTAGCTTATCTAGCTCCAAAAGTAGCTTCTGCGGGTGGTTATCTCCGTGCTGAATGGAGCATTCAGTACGGCGCAGTTATAGCTATGTTCATAATTAACGGCATGCAAATACCTACTAAAACATTGTTGAAGGAATCATCTCAGTGGAGGGCCCATTTAATTTGTCAAATGAGCAGCTTCTTGGTATTTTCTTCGTTTCTTTTTGGTTTATGTGCAGCGATTCATGCAGCTCAAAATGATAAAATCTCTGCATGGGTATTAGCAGGAATGGTTACAGTTGGATGTATTCCAACCACTGTTGCTTCCAATGTTATTATGACTCGAGAGGCTGGAGGAAATGATTCTCTAACTCTTGTTGAAGTCATGATAGGCAACACGTTAGGGGCTTTCATATCTCCGTTGCTTATGCAAATGTACTTTCTGTCTACTTCTCCATTTGCTTTTGCTAATCCTGTTGGTACTGATGGGTCTATTGGAAACTTATACGCCGAAATTATAAAGCGTCTAGCATTGACATTGTTATTACCGCTAGCTGTAGGCCAGTTTATTCAGAATGTGTTTCCCAAAGCAACGAATTGGCTTTTTAAAGAAATACATCTGTCAAAACTCGCTTCGATCTGTTTGTTGCTTTTAATTTGGGTCACTTTCTCTAATGCATTTGAGCAAGATGCGTTTCAGAAAGTTTCCGGAAGTTCAATCTTGATGGTAGTGTTAATGAATATTGGCCTGTATCTCTTTTTCTCCGGGGTTTACTTTCTTGCTCTTAATTATTTAACCTTTCTAGGTGTGAAATTTTCTCGCAGAGATGTAGTTGCGATGCTGTTTGTGATTCCAGCGAAAACTGTAGCCATTGGTGCCATCATAAATGCTGATCAATATGGACCAACTTCTCTGGAAAATGCCATTGTTACCATACCATTGGCTCTATATCAAGGAGAGCAACTATTCATTGCTCAAGCTCTTATTCCTATTTATCGTCGGTATATTCTCTCTGAAGAGAATGTTAATGAGAGTGATCTTAGTTATTCTAGCTCGAATGCTCGGGAAGTACACTCTAATTCCTAGTTTGAACTCGTGATATACTAATAGATCTATATCATATTAAGCAATATTATTTTATTGAACAATGTATTGAGATTCCCTCTCGTTTCATATAGTTTGAGGAAGCAAAAAATATTTACTGCATACCAGAGATTGCATTAGTTGGCACAACCCCACCACCAATTCGTGTCCAGAACATTTGCTCCCTCAATCTTATACATTCCTCCCATGCTCTTCTCTGCTCCTCAACACTCTCTGCTCGCCAAACCTGGTCCTTCACAGCTCTTAAGAACCCAAGGAGGTTGCAAGTCGCCCTAACTCGGGCAACACAATACGGGCATAAAAAGTACTTCGTCGCATCTTCTTTCGATGAGGTGCGCATGGCGTGTCGACGAAGCCTTTTATCATCAGATCTGCTCTCTCCACAAAGCGAACACGGTGTAAGTATTAAGCTCTCTTGGTATTTCTCATTGTATATAGATGAATCTACCTCTATGGGTTTTATCCCAGAAGTCATGGGCTCTGCTTGAGGTTTCTCCTCTGTGGCTTTATTAGGAGAAACTTTCAGAGGCTCGAATATAGGATCAATAACTAGAGAACCATCCAGTATTGATGCTAAGATATATCTCCTTCCTAACCAGTTCACACCTGGTGCAAGATCCAATCGTAAGGTTGGTTCAATATCCTCGGTAAGAACGCGTTTATAAAACTTTGTATCTTTAAGAGGAATAGAAGCTGTTGAACTTGTAGTTGATCCAATATTAGAAATTGAAAGAGATGAATTTGTAAATCTCAAGCCTTGTGGAGAGTGGTCTCTCTGCGCGGGGGACTCTGAGCGTGTTAGTTTTTGTACTAGGGTAGATGAGGGTACTGAAGAGGGCGCAGTCACAGCACTAGATTCAGATGAATCTGATGCTGATGAAGCCGGTTTAGGCTTAGGAGGAATCATTGCTAAGAAATCGGTGTATTGAACAACATCAAATCGAAGCACTGGCTGAATGAGGTAAGAGAAGTATGTAGGGAACGATGGAGTTATAGGGGTTGCGGAGGTTAGATCAGGTAAGTTTGCTGGTTGAACATCCTGATTACTATGTCTGCTGTCGGAGTTATCATCTTTCTCCATTTCGTTTGCGGTTTCATAACCATCTTCATCAGAAGCATCATCTTTAGACTCGGGACCAGTTTCTGTCTCGGCGGGCTGATCATTCCTTTCTATAGAGTTGGCTAAAGAATTCATTTCAACTTGAATTTGATTCTCGTCAATATTCAATTCCTCAAAAGATAAAGGTGGCAATATATTCGTATCCGAGGAAATCCAACCATTGGATGAGAGCATATTACGACCAGCTTCTGATTTTGCCAAGCCAGCACGAACAAGTTGATCGCGCTCTAAGTCCATTTGCTTTAAGACTGTTTTGAGATCTTGGAGTTGCTCTTCAAGAGAAGATAGTAAAACATCGCGCTCGTCAATGCGTTGCTGTAGCTGATCACATCGCTTCAATGCTTCTTCTTTTTCGATTCGTGCAACGACTACTAGTTTATTAGCTTCTTCGAAAAGAGACTGAGAAAGATTTTCTAGCTCTGTCTCAATATCTTGTTTATCCTTGAC
Source organism: Tortispora starmeri (assembly GCA_030574535.1). Taxonomy (NCBI): domain Eukaryota; kingdom Fungi; phylum Ascomycota; class Trigonopsidomycetes; order Trigonopsidales; family Trigonopsidaceae; genus Tortispora; species Tortispora starmeri. The sequence goes on along the minus strand of JAJMFD010000001.1, from coordinate 328,692 downwards.
AGCGGTTTCCTTTTCTTCGGACATTTCATTGATCTTCTGTTTCAACTGGTCCTTTTGCATTTCGACATTTTCCCGATCCATAAGTATCCCTTGTTTCAGCTTTTCTCGAAACTCTTGATCTGATTTTTCGAGCTCTTGCACTCTTTGCTGCGACAACTTCAGTTTGTTTGTTGTCGAATTCAAGGCAGCTTCAAGATCAGCTTGATGGTTGACAGCCTCCACCAATTTGGTGGAGAGCGCAGCTAATTGTTTAATAAGCGCTTCTTCTTCTATAGACATCACAGTAAAGATTCTTTTTCTCAGACAAGAATTTTATAGATATTGAAAAAGCTGTTTTAGAAACGCCAGAATAATTACTTCAGGCCAAAGTTGTGATGTTGTGCTCTTCCTTATATTTTATGGTACACCTAGTATTATGTAGGAAACTGTCCAAGGCTGGGTTGGGTAACAAACAAATCGGCGGGAGCAATAAAGATAGATTATACATAACAGAGGACAACAAGACCACCCCTACAATTTTGAGATATAGCACAGAACATGGTCTGTATATTTCTGACTATTCTATATTAGAAGTAAATTTATACAATCTTATAAAATACTAAATAAAAATTTCGGGAATCCAGAACCATTAGACTTATTTTTTATTGTATCCTTACTTATTAACTCTTAATTAAAGACTAGACCTCTCTCTTCTAAGTTAAGCAATCAATCCATAACCTCACTGGGAGGAGAAGGGTACTATCCATCAAACTAAACAAAACAACAAAATAAAACAACCTATCTAGCTCAATTTTGTATTAGCTTCAAAATGTCTGGACCTACTAGATCGAAACTAGCGCTGAAGGGTTCTGCCAAAACAGTAGCAGAATTTTTTGATTTTTCTGTGAATTCAATCTTGTTTCAGAGGGGGATCTATCCTCCAGAAGACTTCACCGTAGTTCGAAAATATGGTCTGAATATGCTAGTAACAACAGATCCTGAAGTCAAGTCATACATCCGCCGATTTATACATCAAATCAATAAATGGTTGGCAGGTGGAAAAATATCAAAGTACATTGTGGTCATTACCGATCTAGATACCGGTGATTCTGTGGAACGCTGGCAGTTCGATGTGCATGTTACCTCGGATTCTGAGGTCAATGAAGCAGAGCAGCGGTCCGATGACGAAATTCAAGCAGATATACAGGCTCTAATCCGCCAGATAACTGCTTCTATCACTTTCTTGCCAGTTTTAGAGGGAAGATATACTTTCAACGTTCAAGTTTATGCCGATGATGACGCCAAAGTCCCCACCGAATGGGCAGATTCCGAACCTCGAGATATCACCAACGCAGAGCAAGTCAAACTACGCTCATTCTCTACAAATAACCATAAAATAGACACCTTAGTGTCATACAAAATTGGATTTCATGATTCATAAATTTACCGATTTGCTAGGAATTTTTCAAATGCCTCTTGAGGGACCTGCACGCGACCGATCGATCTCATTGCTTTTTTACCTGCTTTTTGCTTAGCCAGCAACTTCTTTCTTCGAGATATATCCGAAGCATGCAGCTTATGCAACACGTCTTTTCTTCTCGCTTTAATCTTCTCTCGCGCAAAAACCCGTGATCCGACTGCTGCCTGGATTACAATTTCGTATAATTCGCTCTTCAGAAATTCTTTAAACTTCGTGACCCATTCTCGGCCAGCTCTCTGCAGCTCTGATCGATGCATCACTTGAGACAATGCATCTACTGGCTCCCCATTCACCAAGAGGTCCAGTTTGTCAATATCTGAACTTTCATAACCCGCATCCTCGTAATCTAAAGATGCATAACCTTTCGTCTGTCCCTTCAGTTTTCCGAAAAAGTCCTCGACTAGCGTAGCTAACGGTAGTCTATAGCGTAACAGAACTTGTCCCGTTGTAAGATTGTTCAACTCCAACTGTCTGCCTCTACCACTTTCACATAATGCAATCACCGCTCCGGCATATTCTTGAGGAAATGTCATTATAGCATCAACCATTGGTTCTTGTAAGTCTTTAACTTTATTTTTTCGGTGAGCTGGATCAGGAAAACGGTCGGGTCTGTCGATAATTTCCTCTTTTCCATCGCGATATATTACTTTATATGGTACTGTTGGCCGCGTGATAAGTAATGATGCTCCGTGCTCTTTGGCCAGTCTCTCTTGAAAGACAGATGCATGTAATGAACCTAGAAATCCGAGTCTCCATCCTTGACCTAAGGCAACAGAGGTCTCTTTTTCTAACTTAACGGCGCGATCATTAAGTACGAGGCGTTCTATAGATTCTTGCATCTTTTTTAAATCTGTGCCCTCTGCAGGAAAGGCTCCAACGAATACCATAGGTTTAACTTCTTCAAATCCTGGCAAGGGTTTCAGATCAGTGCTGTGATTCATATGCCAGATTGTATCGCCAGATTGTGCCTCGGAGGAGTTCTTCATTCCAAGTATGAGATAGCCAACCTGACCAGCCACCAGACGATTTGTGATAGTTCGATCCGGATGCATGATCCCAGCTTCTCTGACATCATATTTGCGCTTAGTGTGTGCCATAGAAACTGTTTCACCTCGAACAACTTGACCATCCACTACATAAACTAGCAGAACTACTCCTGCATAAGGATCAAACCAAGAATCAACGAGTAAACCACGAAAAGGTGCGCTTATGTCTCCTTGTGGTGGAGGTATGCGCTCTACAACTGCAGGTAACACTTTCTCCACGTTTAATCCTGTCTTAGCCGACAGAGGTATCGCCTGACTGGGATCCAGCTCAAACATAGTTTCGATTTGATCTTTAGCCCGGTCAATATCCGCATGTGGTAAATCTACCTTGTTAATAATAGGGATTAGAGTCAAGCCCTGTGCATATGCAAGATAGAAATTGGCCAATGTTTGCGCCTGTACGCCCTGGCTGGCATCGACTAGAAGGAGAGCTCCTCTACAGGAAGCATAACTTCTTGAAACTTCGGCTCTAAAGTCAACATGACCAGGCGTGTCAACCAAATTGAGTAGATAGTCTTTACCTTCATAATTATATACCATTGTGCAAGTTTGGGCTTTTATCGTAATGCCTCGCTCTCGTTCTACCTCCAGCCTATCGAGGAATTGCCTGTCTGAATTTGGAGGAATCGTACCTGTTAGTTCAAGTAACCTATCACTCAGAGTAGATTTTCCATGATCAACATGGGCAACTACCGAGAAATTTCGATATCTGTCTTGAGGTATTTCATTAATTCTCTTTAGTTGCTCGGCCGTGATTTTTTCCGAGACAGACGATTGATCTGTTGACGATCTTCCTTTAGGAGGAACGGCATTTCCTGCGAGAGAAGACTTCAAAAGAATCCCGCTGCCTGTTATCATAAATTTAGCTCTTGACTGGAGTTGTCTTAGCATTGTTCAGAGAATATTAAATTGTGAGAGAGCGAGCAGATACTACCAATGGGTAAAAAAGAATGAAATTATAACTTAAGAAATGGTTGATCCTCGACAAGTAGCTTCTAAGTAATTGTATAAAATTCACTATAGTTTAAATCTAGATATACGATTAAACTATCAATTTTGAATGCATGGCTCTGACAGTAAATAAATCTCCATCAGTTAAGAACCATTAATAATGATCAGAAAGATGTTGGACTGAAATTTACTGTATATAAGTATTACGTTGCGTAACTATGAGACTAGTTGGAATACCTTAGTAGTTCTTGTAAGAGGACTTCCATTAAGAAGCTAATACTCCTTCTAACGAAAAAGACCTTTGGCTAGTGGCGACCAACAATCTGACTGCAATAACCGAATAAGTGCATGAATGCAGAAAAATGTCGGCACGCAAGTTACAACAGTAAGTAATTTTCCTCTATCGTAGTCCTAATTCGCTGTTATGGGCTACGCCGATAAACTATAATGTACAACGTCACAGAACTAACACAATAGAGAGATGGACCGCGTGTTCAAGCGCGTTACAGAAGGAGTACAAGCTTTTGATGCACTTTACGACAAGCTTCAGGCCTCTTCTAATCCAAGTCAGAAAGAGAAATTAGAGCAAGATCTGAAACGAGAGATTAAAAAGCTTCAACGATTACGAGATCAAATCAAAACATGGCAAGGCTCGAATGACATTAAGGATAAAAAGGCTCTTTCTGATAATCGCAAACTTATTGAAACAGAAATGGAGAGATTTAAGGCTTGTGAAAAGGAAATTAAAACCAAGGCCTATTCACGGGAAGGACTTACCGCTTCAGCCAAGTTAGACCCCAGAGATCGAGAGAAGCATGAGATGTGCCAATTTGTCTCTTCGATACTTGAAGAGTTGGATCGTCAAATTGAGCAATTCGAAGCAGAACAAGATTCTATTCATTCGACCATGAAGAAGAACCGCCGCGACTCATCTAAACAGGAGAGGATGTCAGAGCTAGACCATTTGATTGATCGTCATAAATGGCATCAGAAAAAACTGGAAATCATTATGCGAATGCTAGAAAATGGTTCTTTGGACCCAGACTCTGTGCAAAGTATTCAGGACGACATTAAATATTATGTTGAATCAAACCAAGATGTGGAATTTGCTGAAGATGAGGAAATATATGATGAGCTTAATTTGGATGAGGATGAGGATGGTCTCGGTATTCATTCAGAGGTGCGTGAGGACAAATATGATGAAGATGATAGTCTGAACGCTATCGCTGCAGCCGCAGAGAAAACCGCTCAAGTTTCATCATCTGGCACTAATTCTCAACCTCCTATACCTCAGCTGACACCCAAAAAACCTGAAGCTTCTCAAGCTAATCTGAGAAAATCATCTGGCCATCCACCTTCTCCTGTCGCTGCCAAAGTACAACCAGCAGGTCCATCTACATCGGTGCCTCCAAGTTCCAATAGTATATCCACATCTGCTGTAACTAGTCAGAATCCATCTGTTTTGTCTAATACTACAAAGTCAGCGCCTGTAGTTCCTAAGCCTGCGGGAGAAGTGCTGAAGTATGCGTCAGCTGCTGCTGCCGCCGCTGCGGCAGCAAACTCTTCTCCTAATGGCGGTCCGGTTGGTTTAGTACCGCTTCCTCCACCATCGAACTCGGTTTCTAGAACATCAAGTTCAAATAATCTACAAAAGCCACCAGGAGTATCTATTCCTAATGGTATACAAATGTCTAATACCACTCCTAATGCTGCTGCCGGAGCTGACGGCAAATCATCTGCTGATGAGGCCCCTTCATCTCGCTCGGATGACTCACATTCTAGGAAAAATGATTCAGTTATATCGACCTCAGAACTATCGAACTCAGATATTGGTGTTTTTGCAGATGCACTATCTTCTCTCCCGCCAGGACTACAGGAACTTGTTACATGTTTTGAAGCAGCGAGGAAACGAGCAGAGAATCCGCCTCCAATCTCTTCAATTGCTGACCTCCTCGAATCATCGTTGATACACTGTCCAGAAGCTCGTGACGCAAACAAGCCTCGGCACTATAGGCCAGAAAACCCCTATCCAACTGCATCTTATTATCCACAAACTCCATTAGGAACTCTTGAGGACTCTAGTATCTTTGCGAAAATGGATGTAGAAACTCTTTTCTATGTATTTTACTACTGTCAAGGGACTTATCAGCAGTATCTGGCTGCAAAAGAACTGAAAAATCAGAACTGGCGATATCACAAGGGGTTCATGACATGGTTTCAACGTCATGACGAGCCCGATATAATCACAGATGAGTACGAGCAAGGTACCTACAGGTACTTCGATTACGAGGGCTTATGGCTTCAGCGGCGAAAGGCAAACTTCCAATTTGAATACAAATATCTGGAGGACACTGTCTAGATGTTTAGTTGCCTGTAGTAATTCACAATACGTTTCCCCCTTTCTATTATTCATTCTCAGTAAATATTAAGAGTAATTGTTATGTAGGAACGGTTGTTTGAGAATTGGTGTCTGTTTAATTATAGTGTCACATACTTTGATGGACGAGTTGAGTCTGAAAACTACTCCACATTCCCAGTTTGCGATGATGAAAGATTCGTGTGCTTTGCTATAGCTTCCCCATGCCGACTTAGATACATTATGGCTGCCAATATAGCATATATTATCTGTCCAGAGTATCTTAGAATGTGATAGAACACCAGTGCGCAGTGACCGGTGTTCGTGTAACACCTGTCTGGAAAACTTTGGGTTGTTCCAGGATGCTCTAACTAAAAATAGTGTTCCACCGCCATTAAGCCCTCCACGAGAACTTTCTACCTCCTTTTCAGAAGGAAAGTAAATCTGCATATTGCGATTCATGTCGAGTTTCCAACTCTTGTCAAGTGTTTCTTTAGATGATATACCATGAGCTGCTGTGTATAGCTGAAGCAGAAATTCAGAGTCTAACAGTCCAATAGATGATGCTATGTACCTTAAAGAGCCACCATGAGTAGCTTTACATCCAGTGAGAGACGATACAGAGTACGCAAGGCCATGAAGCCCGGTGTAGAGAGGAGCAGTCTCACTTTTACACATAAGCGTGGGCTTTTTCTTATCGATGATGTAACCCATCGGTTTCGTTATTTTCTTCCCTGGCTTTTTATTTTTCAGTGAATAGGTTCCTGCAATTGAATGAACAAATTTCATATCTTCAGTGTTTCCCCATTCCACATTGTCTCTCAATTTTAATAGAATTTCGTCGTCAAGACCTTGCGCGAAACAGAATCGGAGCAGTTCGCGGCAAAAATCACTTTTCATATTCTCGCCAATGTAATGGATATTCTCCTTAGATGATAAAGTCTCGTCAAAATACTCGGCTCTTCCTTCATATCCATGCTTATGATATGGAAAATCTCGGATAAACACGACATTCTCCAAAACCCCTTCACATTCGCCATAATCGTAAGGAGTAAGGTTAGCAGTAGGGATACAAATTCTAAAACGGTCATCGTAGATTAGCAACTGAAGTTTTGAGTGCATTATACGAACAGCACCACCTATATATGGATGCAATACCTGTATTTTGTGACCGTCAAGTTCGAACTCGTCGGTCATATTAGTTTCTGGAGAATCAGACTCTACAACCTTATCCGAAGTTATGAAGACAACTTGTTTTTGTTTTCCCCGAAGTAGTTTCTTGACTGTCCAAGGAAAATCGAAACAGAAAGCAGATAGTATTGCGCATCTTAGTTCTGGGGCATCCCACATTTCATCAATCGTTATATCGTCTTTACGAGCAAATCCCCACACTGCAGTACGAAGAACTCTACCTTCATAAAACCTTTGGTTCATTCTAGCCTTGTTAATATACATATTAGAGTCCCTCATGATTGAGAATGTGGGCAATGCGGTTTCGATTGCCCCATCACCATCTGGTATTAAGTCATTGGAGGAGTCTGGCCGAATAATGGAGCTGGGTGCATCCATGATTTGAGACAGTGTAGGTATAGACCTGTCTCTGGAACTTTCTTGGTTCTTACTGGGGTACTTATCGCTTAGAACCGTTGGCTTTTGCTCATGTGCAGGTCTCTTCGGTATACGAGAATCAGAGGCAGCCTCCAGTTCATTCCTTCTTTTCAAACGAGCTAATCGTTCCCTTTCCATTTCTGCGCGATTTAATGATTGTAAGTTTTGACTTTGAGGTTCTTTTGTTTCTGAGGTGATGCATTTTTCTTCCTCAACGAGTGAGACTTCGTCCTCACTATCAGATATACAGATGATGATGTTGTCAGTCATTTAAGACCGTACTTCTCCAATGAACTATTATTAAATATATATTATACTAATATTTCCTTTCAAACTTATTATCGCACAAAATTACTGTGGGTTTTATTAGATAGTGAGGTGACAAATATGCAGGAAGTGATCATCGACAAGTTAAGATAGACTGTGATATCATTGACTGGTCTGCCTAGCCCGGCTACTAGTGATCTGGATTTATAACGCTATTGAGCGTTTAATAAGCATACTATTTTTCTTTCCAGATTATAATATTGGCTATTACTAAATTTATACCCCGTTTCAGTATGATTTTTACAGTAGATATATCAACATCGAAAACACCAATTGTTCACCTAATTACTCTATCAAGTCTATGCTGAGGTAATTCATATTCAAGCACTATCCATCACTATAGGCTTGAAGAATATCATTTCATTAATATGCATACTTCTAGCTTATATTATTCATGCATTCTCAGGGATTGATATATAAAAGTCTTTTTAGTTAAGTAGTAACAAATTACTTTACTATTGTCATATACGGTAACTGAAAATGCTTCCATAGTCTAAACACGATATAGTTTCGTAACTATAGAAGATTGTAGTGAATATCATTAAAGTGTCATAATATGAACATAACCCTCAAATGGATCATGCTTTCTCTAGGCCAGAGCTGCAGCTTCTCGCTCTTTCTTCCGTCTCTGAACATCCCAGTTATATACCCGAGCTGTGTTGACCTCAACGATAGTTATACATTCCCTGAGATATTGCAAGTCTTCTTTACACTCTGATAACCCAGTTTTGGCAGAAGCAAGCCGTGATTCCAGTAGTTCGATTGCTTCGACGATCGGATATTCAAGCATTACATTAGCTCCAAGCCATAGACAAACTGAATCGGTAGGTTCAATTTCTGCATTTGCATATAGAGTATCGTCAATTTCATAAGTAGTTTTAACAGTGGCCTTAGACTCGGCTTGTTCTTTGAGAAACAAAACAGTGTCTAGAGTTTGTTGGATATCGGGGAGTTTCGACTGGAGACTAGCTTGGCGACGCAGAGTCATAACTTCCATAGACTGGTATCTTCCCATCATTTGTTGAAGAGTTCTTAACATTGCTTCTGCTTCATCGCCGGTTCCTACGAACTTGTCCACGTTCTCTATGAATGGGGCGAGAGGAATGCCACGAGCATTGGTTTCAGTAGAGGATATGGATAATTTTTCAGCTGCTCTTCTAGCCAGCTCGACAATATCACTCATTAGGTCCGGATCTGAATGTTTTATCCAAAACAAAAAAAAAACGGTTCAATAAGCGGTAGAATGAAAGGTAATTAACTGGATCTTATGAGTGGGTAAATCCAACCTGAGTGAAAGAGGTTTTGCGTAAGTCCCAATGCTATTTATTGGTACTACATACCACACCAATATAATTGCTTTCTCTTCATCACTTAAAACAGCGATACTTCACAAAAAATGGGGCAAGCGCAATATGGAGCAAACCAAGATATGTTTGGAGACGGTCGTAAAAAGGGAAAGAAGAAAGGAGACAAACCCAAGTATGAACCCCCTGTGAATACCCGGTTGGGCAAGAAGAAGCGGAAAGGCCCTGACTCCAGTGGCAAGCTTCCTGCAGTCTATCCTAGTACGCGATGTCGGCTCAAGTTGTTAAAAATGGAACGAATTAAAGATCATCTTCTTTTAGAAGAAGAGTTTGTTCAAAACCAAGAACAGATGCGCCCAGCTTATGAGAAGGTGGCAGAAGAGCGCACCAAGGTCGATGAACTTCGTGGCACTCCTATGGGGGTTGGTACTCTGGAAGAGATAATTGATGATGACCATGCCATTGTCTCCAGTGCTACTGGTCCTGAATATTATGTGTCTATTATGTCATTTGTTGATAAAGATCTTCTAGAGCCTGGTTGCTCTGTTTTGCTTCATCATAAAGCCGTTTCCATTGTAGGTGTTCTACAAGATGATGCCGATCCGATGGTTTCCGTAATGAAACTCGACAAGGCACCAACTGAGTCCTATGCTGATATTGGCGGTTTGGAGAATCAAGTTCAGGAGATTAAAGAGGCTGTAGAGCTTCCTCTAACTCATCCTGAACTCTATGAGGAGATGGGGATCAAGGCTCCTAAAGGAGTAATTCTTTACGGTGCACCTGGTACTGGAAAAACACTATTAGCTAAGGCTGTTGCTAATCAGACCTCAGCGACGTTTTTGCGGATCGTTGGCTCTGAACTAATTCAGAAGTATTTAGGTGATGGCCCCAGACTATGTCGGCAAATCTTTAAAGTTGCTGCTGAACATGCTCCATCTATAGTTTTCATTGACGAAATTGATGCTATAGGAACAAAACGCTACGACTCTACATCAGGCGGCGAGCGTGAAATTCAGCGAACGATGTTAGAACTACTCAACCAATTAGATGGATTCGATGATCGAGGTGATGTCAAGGTCATCATGGCTACCAACAAAATCGAGTCATTAGATCCGGCACTAATTCGGCCTGGTCGTATTGACCGAAAGATTCTATTCGAGAATCCAGATCAAAATACCAAACGTAAGATTTTTCAGATTCACACCTCCAAAATGTCTCTCGCCCCAGATGTAGACCTTGAAGAGTTTGTGCAATTGAAAGATGACTTATCTGGTGCAGATATCAAAGCAATGTGTACAGAGGCGGGCCTTTTGGCTCTTAGAGAGCGTCGTATGCGAGTCACTGCTAGTGATTTTCGTTCTGCTCGGGAACGCGTGCTCAAGAATAAGATTGAGGAATCTATTGAAGGCCTATACCTCTAATCTACTCCTTCCTACATTACAAATCTTCATATAAGTCATTCAAAAGATGAGTATCTATTATTTGAAGTAGATATCCAGTCGGCCGAGTATGGTCAGCCTCCAATATATAGATATAGATATTATAGCCAGCAGGACTAGCTTTCCTTAACTATGTACACTGATATGTGTACACCCTAACCAGACTACTCTCCAAAGCAATGCCAACTATGAGTCTAGGTCATTAATTAATATACTAGTGTCAATATGTACGGGTATCTGTACTAGAAAATGGCACCAAGCTTTGCTGGGTAGCTCCCAAGATCTGCCGATTAAACTATAAATTATACTCTTTACTAAAACCACACCATTCCTTCAAGTTGGTCAGTGATGATACGGTGGCTGCACCAGGCGGCTCTGAAATCTCGACCACGGCCCAGAATAAAGAAGAGACTGGCCTCAAAAGGAATCTGGCCGAACGGTCAAAGAATCGAGGCTACTCCACCAGATCCTCAGATTTGGTACTTCGATCGGCCAGCCGTGCCAGCATGCTCGACCCTACGACCGCGCAAACTACAGGTTGATCTTGATGAATTATCAAAAAGAGTTAAATTCAAGGAAATGTTAGGATGGTATGTCACTGAAACTGAACGGGCCACACTAGATGGTCGCGAACCAGTACCTTTAGGGTTGAAAGAGATCGAAAACCTGAAGCAAACTATTGATCGCCCATGGATGAAGGTTTTGGATGGAATGGTACGGTTGGATGCACAAATGAGAATGTTTAATCAATGCCATTGATTAAATGCATTTTCTTGCTGGCTTAATCCGGTTAGTTCCCATGACCCTTTGAGTGAAACAGTGATTATAACCATTTGCTAAAACCTTCCAGGACTATTGGATGAATGAGTTAACGAATATATAGCAACGTTTACGAGCTTACGAAATTTATGTTTTTTAAATTGCATGATATATAGATCAGTACTTCCATTATCGAACTTAAACTCTTAAAAATAGCATCTTTATGTGCCTTAAGTATTGCTTAATTTCTGCTGGGATTGACTCTGAGTTCACGTTCTATTCGTGGGTTGCACACTTCCATTCATTAAACTTGGATAGAGCCTAGATACTATAGCTTACTTCTCTTTTTTACAATTCCCACAATGCAAATCAAAGTAAAGGCAAGTAGACCCTTCTCCTATTTGATATTTTAACGAGCTGTACTAACTCAGACTTTAACTGGAAAAGAGGTATGTCTCTATAATTATAATGTTCCTTGTTACTAACCTAGATTGAACTGGATATCGATCCCACAGACAAGGTATGTCACGCTAATATGGAATCCGGTCCCATTTGATCGGACACTATTGTTGTACGTTACAGGCTAACTCTAGATTTCTCGAATTAAAGACCGTATTGAGCAGAAAGAAGGTATTCCACCGGCACAACAAAGACTAGTTTATGGTGGGAAGCAGATGTCAGATGACGATCAAGACATTGCTTCCTACAAAATCGAGCCTGGTGCTACTCTCCATTTAGTATTAGCCCTTCGTGGCGGGCATTGACTTTTTTTCATATAGTAGGGCTATACATTAGTTCGTCCGTCTATAAATATATGCTAATCAGAGATAATTTCAATAATACGTAAAAATGCCAGTCATGCTTATTGTTGTCATTTCAAGTTTGGCACATCTAGCCAAATCGGATCAGAGGTAGTTGATAGGTATCTACATTCCAATAGGAGCGTTTAGTTCCATCAAAGCGCTTAGAATCCGTCTTGACCTTTAATGCCTTGTAATCTGTCACCAAGCCGTAATCCTCCAGGTCGGCTTTGACAACTTGACAGTAAACGTCGTAACAAACTTGTCGATCTGCCCCCAATCCATTGAAGAAAGAGAATGTGCCCTCGGGAGCCAGAAGGCCTACTACCAAGTCGAAGAAATCAAGCATCGCAGAATAGTCTTCTGAAAAAGTATCGAAATATATGGCATCAAAATAGCAATTCTGGTCTAATAGTGACGGGAGCACATCTTGCCAGCGACCCTCTAAAACAGTCACATTAGCTTTATTCATCCATCCAGTATTTCGCATACGTTGCAGTACGTCTGGATGAGCCTCGACTATGTAATGCTTGCTTGGTCTCTTTTCCTGAAAAAAGGAGTCGATTATTCCCATGCCAAACCCAATGTTCAGTACTGTCATATCATCCTTCGGTAGAAGCTGCTCGGCAGATACTTTCATGATCTCTTCTTCCCACGACATCATAACCCCGTCCTTCTCACTAGTTAATAAGGCGGTATCGGTATATTCTACTTTGTCATCTAGATACTTTTCAGGATTATTGGGCAATTCGGCCTCAGAGTTTGGTTCTGGTAACCCAGACAATTTTCGAAGCAGAATTTCCGACCTCACTCCTTCAGAGACGAATAAGTCATAAATCGCTCGCGGCAGGTTTCTTTTCAGCGCAATGCAGCCTGGAGAATCTCCTTGCTTGTCAAGATGTACCCACCCTGCACCCCATTCAAACAAAATTTGTATCATTTCAATGCATCCTTCGACTTGATCTTCATCCGTAGGATCAACGTTTGTGACTAACACGTGCAGAGGAGTCTGATCATTCTCATTGCTAACTGTAGCAGGTATTCCCATTCGAAGTAAGCCTCTAAGCGTATTTTTTGCATTTTCATTGTAGTTTTTAGAGGCACATAACTGCAAAATTGGATCTTCCATGAATAAGTTAGAGTGTAAGTAAAGTGTTTCGCTCCCTACTAGTATTGAATAATGTAAATTTTGAGAGCTAATGATTAAAACTTAGTTCTTAGTTTCCAATTAATCAGTCTGTTATCTATTTTCAACTTCAGAAATATCTGCTCCAAGGTGCCTTTTTGTTATAAATAGGAATTAAATATAGTTCAAAATAAATAAAAAAATCTCAAAGCTTAGTTACTAATTACTGTTTTCTTTCTTCTTATCTTATACAAACTAGTGTGCATATTGTCCCTCATATGTATTACTTTCTTATACGTTAAGGTATTTTCAGTATTTCCCCACGACAGCAAAGTATTAAAGTGAGTCTCGCTATATGGAGAATGTATATGTGTTCGAAGACAGTAACCATGTCGTGTAAGTTTATTACTAGCATGGGTGTCTCAGAAATTCATCTTATAAACGTATTTAAACAGTCTTCTGCCTCCTATATATAGCCAACAAATTGTTGTATTTCATAAGGTATACGAAGAGCGTACTACTGCAAATAATTCCTAATTATTAGCCATGAAGAGAGTTGTTACCGCTACTAAAATGGTGACATTAGTATCACTATATCTGTTTTATTTGGTAAAAGAAAGTTGTTATGCCTTATTCCGCTAGAGTTTGGACCGCCAGGAACAAGTAAGCTGGAAGGAAGCTCAAGCTTATTTAAGAAGCTTAGCTTATCTCTTACGCATATGATTGTTTTCCTTCATAACCTATTCGTCAATGACTGAGATGATAAAAAAGAACTTGCTAGCTACTCTATAACCTCATAAGTCTGAAAATAATCAGATACTTTTTTCAAGATTATAACCACTTAATTGAAACACCTGTTACTTGAAGCGCATTGATCGGACTTCCTCGGTACGTTTGTTAGTTCTCCGTTGAATTAATTAGAAAGACCAGTTAAACACTTACCCCTCTACGAGTATGATAGTTGATAGACTTTTATAAAACTATCAATAATTACCAAAAAAACCAGAAATTTTTATTCGTGCCAGAAAATCTATATATGTATATGTGAAAGAAAATGTACCGAAGCCTGTACCGACTTGAAAAAAAGGAGTGAACAAAAAGTGAGAAATGGAACGCACCATAAAAAAAAAAAGGTACACGCAGCAACAGAATGTGCGTGATTCTATAAAGGAGAAAACTAGATCTTAGAAAGCCTGGTCTTCGTTTTCCTCTAAAATGGCCTGATCGATTGTACTGCCGTGCTCTCGATTTAGAACATACTTCACAGCCTCAAGAACATTGTCAACAATGGCCCGAGGTTTATGCTTTGGAACAGTACCATCTTGGTATACGCCTGTCTTAACAAGGATAGAATGCCAGGTTTCGTCAAACCTGTTTGCAAAGTAGATGTCACTCTCAGGTGTATCTCCAACAAAGTAAACAGTAGATGGTGCTTCATTATCACCATACTGTTCAGAACGCCAGTCTGTGAGTACTTTATTGGCATATTTGAAAGTATCATAGTTAGGTTTGCCGTATTTAGTGACAGTCAGCTTCTTTCCCGTGTGGGCTTCATATAAAGCTGAAATCGATACCTGGAGAGCGCCCATGCCATATCTGGATATACCATAGTTAGTGGCCCAGACAAAATCATTATGAGCGAAATACAGAGGAGGGCCTTCGTCGAAAGTTTCTGAAACGGTGCCCATGACTCCATTCTTAGACATCAAGAGATCAAGAATAATTTGCTGATCGGCAGCCCAGTCTCGGGAATCGGCAAATACGAGAATAGCCTCGATATTCACTTGTGAAAAATCTCTCCAACGCGAGTTTTCATATTCTTCTTCCGTCAAAGATCGGAATGGGCAGACATTTGGATTCCATTTCAGAATGTCTCCGGGCGTCACAACATCTTGGAAACCGTATTGCTCTGCCACGAGTCGACAAGCTTCTCCAACTCCTCCAACAACTAATACAGTACCATAAACTGGTGCAAGTTCCCTCATAGGGGTATGTCCTTGTATAAACTGCTCGGGATAAATCTCAGTTTGCATTTTTTTAGAAAACTCTTCGCATCGCATTCTTTCTGTTTTTCCTCCACCATTGGTGACAAAAATGTAAGGAACGCGGACTCCGTATTGGTTATCACCATTGAGTATACGAAGAGCTTCGACCGCCTCCGGGATAGGATCACCGGAGCGCATCAAAACACCATCTATATCAAAAGCAAAAGCATATGAGGTTATCTCAGGCTGTGCTGGGGCAACCCGGTTCTCGCTAAGAACTGTGACTGATACATCTTGGGTATCCGCCAATGTTTCAGCTAGGAAACTACGGCGACGTCGACTAAATGGAGAAGGTGAAGCTGAATAACTGCGATGGTGGACAGGTGAAGGTGACGCCGATGAACGGCGTATTCTTGAAGTAGCGCGGTCGCGACGACGCCGGGATAAAACAGAGTCCTTGGAAGGCGGTAAGGTTGAAGATAACAGAACATCCGCCATGACTTGATTGTTATAAAGGAGCGGAAAATCTATCTGAAACAATAAAAATCTATACTGAGTGCACTGAACTTTATGAGGCAGCTTCTATAACTCTAGAATAGTGGCCGGTCTGAAAAAAAAAAATGGTGTCTACCTATCAGCTATACGGTATCTATGAATCTGAAAGATAGCTGTAGTTTTGTGTTATTTATTACTATTGCCTGCACCCGATTCTATTTATAAGGATGTGTTCCTTTTCATTAAGGTTCAGGGCCCGGATACTTTCAAACTAAAATGATATGCAACGACTCCTGACCAATAGCATGTGGTGGGATCCCTGACAGTTACGACTACTTTCCAATTGGGACTAGTGACGTCATGCTTACCGATAAAAAAAAATAAAATCTTGAGAAGAATTCATCTTAGATATGATTTGTGATTGGTTGAAGCAAAACAAACTCTTCAAGCTAACCTTCCGGTACCCTGGGGTTGAAACTCATGCTAGGGGTTCAGTTCACACTGGTATGTATTTTCCTTAAACTGGTTGCTGGCCGTAATCTCGGCGTTCGGCTTCATGTTGCCGAAAGTTCAAGGAATTAATTAGCGACCCTGAAATCTATTACAGGAAAATGGTTTATTATCAGATATTGTTATATCAGGGTTATTCATCACGCCACACCATGGATATGCTGACGCGAAAGCATATATGAACTTTTCACTCATGTTTCTAGCTTATTAGATATGAAAATGCATTTGCTTCTTTTTTTTTTTTTTTCTTATCTCTCTGAACCTCATTTGACCCTGAATTGCCGCAAACAACACCTAACTTCTTAGCTTCCCGAATGAATAAGATTAAACTTTTGGTAGTTCGAACTGCTCCAGTTTTCGGTTCCTGGATATAGAGAGATGGGCGGAAATTTCAACCACTGGCTGAGTCTAACTGTTCAAAGTCGAGGAACAGTGAGTATTCAATTTGTCCAAACTAATTATAGCTCGTTAACATAGACATGTTAAAGAACTTTGTCCATGTTAGAAATAAGGGGATAATATACTTTTGTACAGTAGTTTGTACAATTTGCATTAACAATCGAGTGTGTATCATGAAAAACTATGTGAGCAATGTCGTACGTATGCACACAGTTTTCTGGTCTATATTCGAGTATGGGTGTTATTCTATTTAGTTACATTCTTCGCTGTGTCTCTAATCCACAGCAATAGCACTCCGAGGAGCAGTTAGATAGCACCGAGGAATTTCACGGTTTATGGCATTCCTGATGAATTTCTCGATATTGCCCACTTCTTGATTGGACTTCAGAGTAAGATGCCATCCCAAAGGTACATTATTAAACCTGCGATATTTGATGACAGTATCCACCAGGGAGAAATCAATGTCGTGACGGTCTAAAGCTCGTAGAATATCCACTATGGGGTCTATTTCGAGAGAAAATGTTGATATCGGATCTAGGAACAGTAAAAACTCACAAATTAATAATGAGCGAAGAGGTGGTGGAATATATGGAAATGACAGTAGACTTGAATGCAAAAGAAGAGCGACAGTTAGGTTGTTCGCATAGACCATGGTATAAAACTGATGCAGGACTGCTACAGGTGCTATAGCTTCGCGGATTTCAGAAGGACATGCTCCTGGACATTCCATATACTGTGTCATTATTTTATCGTTGGAAGGTATTGGCTGACCTCGCATGAGGAGTGATTTGAAAATTTCCCACACTAAGGTCCGAAGTAAATCAGTATGCTCAGAATATGCCGCGAATTGTAGAGCGTTCCCAAAATCATCAGACTTGCAGGCTTTCTGTATCCAACTTTCTGATATTTTTTTGTGCTCAATAGCCAGGTCCAGGTCATTGCAGACTTGTAGTAAAGTTGAAGCATCCTCAGAAGTTTCTAAAGGCAGGTTCAATATAGTATCGCTAACTGCCTCTTTGGTTTCAGCAATTCCGACGGATTTTAAATAACTAATTCCAATCAAATAAGTTTCTGGATCTTGCAAACACTTCTTTCCATGTATAAGACTAAGTTGTGCCCGGATATCTTGTTGTGTATCTGACATAAAGTCTACATATTGGTCGAGGTAGCCTTGAACCTCGCTAAATTCTGCTACCGCCGCAGCCAGAGTAGTGTCAATGCGCCCCAGTTTTGCGAGAGCTAAAGCCAATCGACCAGATACGACATCCACAGCAGCTGCCTCCCAAGCAATGGTGGTATCAGCCGGGTGAATATCACTAGCAAGAATATAAAATTCAGACACTCGGCTAGGGTCTGGATCCGTGAAAACCGTTAATGCGACTAACGCTTCATACCAAGTGTCGGCCAAACTCAAAATTGTATCTTTGTCACCACTCATTAGTCGAATAGTAGTGCGGAGTGCTACCCGTATCTCCGTCGATTCACTCGACAATTTATCCCCGACCTCAATCACTTGAGATCTCCAAGAGAGATTTAATTTATTTGATGGCCCCGGTGCTTCCCATGCTCTAAGTAGTGGTATAATCTCATCAATTGTAGACTGAGCACTGGGATCTGTTTCGCCAATGGCTGCTTTCTCGAGAGTAACAGCAGCGGCAGAGTATAAACCTCGAATTAAACATCGATGAATATACGGCCAAAATAGAGCATAGTTTGTAGGGGGGTTATAGAGCGCAAGCTCGCGACTTTGGTCTGGAGATGGTTGAGGGTCAGTTAAATTAACCCAAGTAAGCAAAGCCGAAGCGCAAGCTGGCGCAAAATATCGAGCGTAAATGAGACGTGAAACAGCCACTGCGTCGGTGAGAAGATTCTTAGCAGTTCTATCTTCAATTTTTTGTGCTGTCTCAGCAGCCTGACGTAATAATACCGTGTAGTAGCGGGGAACCAAATCTTCTCCCTCATCAGAAAAGCAAGATTGTTTCAACAACTCCCTTGTTGAAATCACGAAATCCCTATATGCAGGGCTAAACATAGAATTCGCCATATATGCACTGTATTTACAGCTTTATTATAATATGAAAGACAATTCTGCCCTGTATATGTGAAATTCACAAGTACTTGAAGCAGTTCTATCTCGCAAAATATGAATATCAGAGAGAGCGGGATTTGGGATGTCGATGAATATTGTCTGGTAGTAAGTAATACTATTGAAGGGTAAGTAAGGTTCTGAATCTGGGAAAGTTGGAAAGAGGTGAAGATTTGTAAGACAATAATATGAGGAGAGAGTCATTAAAACATCATTATAAACAAGTATAAGATAACATTAACTACTGCTAGTAAGGTAAAGCAATAAGAAATTAAAAGAACATCATGCTTTCCCGTATCTAATTGTTCTCAAGCAAGGACCGATTCATACCCTCTCAGCTATCAATGTCAGCGAGCTTAAAGTCGGCTTCTTCTCCCATCTGTCTTTAAACTGGAAGAATTCGAGGGTGCAGTACACCCTCTCATTGAAAAACATTACTTCTCGCATCCTATACTCCGTTATTTACTAATTATAGAAGTACGTTGTCCAATTTTCTTTCTTTTGTCAGGAATGCATTTATAGGCCATTAATGAGTCGATTTCCTAGACCTCCTCGACTGATCTTCCCTAGCTCAAATACCCCAAGTAGGGCTCGAGAAGGCTTGACGAGGGCATCGCTATCTCCAATTGCCCCTCAAATCAACTTGAAATCAAATCCCAAACCACTAGCAGAAGATGAAAAGGAGCAACTTCGAGCAGTTTATCATAACAATCGTACAGCCTTCAAGGATTTTCGGATTGCTTGTAGTATGGGTGATTTTAAGAGGGTGCTTGATTTATATCACGCCACCTCTGATGTGATTTGGTACTACCCTAATCTGGTAAATCTTCTGATTCACTCTGCAGAATATGCAGCCCTGATACCTGTGATTCCTTCGACATTACCCGCTTCTGTAGCATTGATACAAAGGTGCATGGCGGCTGAATTTGTTGATCATGTAGGAAAGTTGGCAGCTGATAACTCTCTTCAGATCTCTTCAAAAACATACGCTAGTCTAATTAATCTTTCTATTACCCTTAATAAATCTTCCGTTCTCAACTCATTGTTCGCTTGGGCCTTGAAACATAACCCAGATTATGTCACTCCTGCTATTTTCATCGCAACTTTCACTCATACTGTCTCTACACCGTCGGAGCTGAGGTCTTGGGACTCTCGGAACTTCCTTGCAATGTACAAGAGGTCAGAAGTTTATAAAACTGCTCCGTTTCAGCTTCGCCTCGATTTCAATGCTGACTGCATAGCCCACTTTTGTCGTGTGTCTACACACAAGCGTGTCCTCAAAGAAATCGCTGCAATTCGTCGTGAGTTTTCACTATTATCTTCCCTTGGTCTTCAAAATATCTATTCTAGAGTCTTTATGTCTACTTTACCGCTTCAAGCGGTTATAAGTACATTAAGCCAATGCTATGGCTCACCTCGATATCTCTCTATTCCCTCCATTCAACTGCAAATTGCACCTTCCGATCAAGAAAAAGTCACAGATAATACTATCGATGCCACGATTTCTCTTTTTAACCGGATCATAGATTCTGGAGTGAAGAAAGGCTCTTGGGAAAAGGCTATCTCAGAGGTACTGAATGTATGGCAGAATTTAAAACCCTTTCATTTCGAATCTCCTTCCAAGTTTTTGTTGTTTTTTATTGAACATTTCAGGTCCCTTGCCTCCTTACCTAATTCGATGACCTCCTTCGGTACTCTTGAGACTAGGGCTTCGATGTTTGATCGGTTTCTCTCTATGTTCATGAGCGATCCTATTTCTTCCCAGGCCGCTCTTACTTCAACCGTCATAAAAGCTTTGTTTGAAGTAACTTGCTCTTCTTTATACTCTAGTTTCAAACATCCTGTTCGTGAGTATTTGGTTTCATACTCAGTATCTTCTCTTACACGCTACCAAGCAACCGAGTATCTTCTCTTCGAATACGCCAAGGCCCCTCCGTCTTTTGGCAAAATCTCTGCCGTCTGGCGGACACGCTTGGAGTCTCTCCCTTCAGAATATCGGACTATTGAGACATATCTTCCACTGATCCCTGTCGTTTCGATCACTGGCTACTGGGAATTGATATTAGGATCGATTGACTATTCTATCACTGATGAAATAACTCAGTATAAGCTGCGTCGTCTTATAAAATTAAGACAGAAAGCAGCGGCAAAATATAAATGAATTATGACTTTTATGTTCCTAGGGCTTACGAATAATATAATGCTATGAAAATTAGCAATCATAGCGTAGATTTAAGTATTAAAAATTTATTTAATTAGTTCTCATATATAAGCGACATAGTATACAAAGGGGAGACGCCTTTACCTACATTGATAAGGAGAGGCAATTAGGAGAGATTAGGCTTCCATATTGGATGAGGACTCTTCTGAACCTCTTGGATCAGGAGATCCAAGTGTGTCCGGTCTTGTTGCACCTACCCCTACGGGTATCGTTGAGCCAAATAACTCTTGTGCTTTAGAAAGGGAAATAGTCGGGGTAACACAGGAAGAAATGACAGGAACAGAGTCATCTTTATCTATGGTAGCTTTTAATAAAGCGTCTACCCAGCTTTTAACGGCTTCTTTTGATTCTGCGGCAAAATAATGTACTTTAGGAGCAGTGAATGTAACCCCCTTCCTGGCACCAGGTCCTGGAGGCATTATCTTGAAGCAATTCCTTCCGAGACCTACCCCTGCAGCATGAAGAGTTACTAAGGCATCTTCTGTATTCAAAAGTGCAACTTTGTGACAGTTAACATCTATTAGACCTTTTTCACGGGTATCATTTAAGGAGCCAAAATAAGATAACCGTGTTCCATGAAGAGTGAAAAATCGTCTATGCCATCCACCAACACCACCACCTCGCTTGAATAACCACCCGGAATGTGAGGCGGTTTCCATTGCTTCTTTTGGTGTGATAGTGCGCAGCCCTTCTAAGAAGGCAGATGTGTTCTTCTTCGATTGTGATTTTTTAGGTATAGCTTTAGTGGCCGATTTTGCTATCAACTCTGAATCTGATATGAAGTGAGACGATGGGGAACCAATACGAGAATTCTGTCGATCCAGAGGTATAGAGTGGATGTTTGCAGTCTGGTCACCAGATAATGAATGAGTGCTGGGACTTGCCCCATTAACAGTTGATATTGAGTTAGAGTCTGCTAGGTGACCATCTCCTTTCGTGTGCTTCATGTCGAAAGTGGGGGTATTTGGTACACTTTCAGTTTTTTCCGTGCTAGTACTGGTTTCTGATGTTTGTTCTTCTGGGCCATCTGAAGTACCATTATGATTGTAGCTGTAGTGAGAATACTGTGAATCCTCTGTAGTATTTGATAGAACAGATGGGCGACCTCTAACATGAGAGGGGGCAGTATCAGGTCTATTAGATAGCTGTACCGAATATTGAGTTAGAGGTTGGGGCATTGGTGTTTGCGAGTGCGATGATGACGGTGATGAACGAGACAGTGGAGGACGGGATGAAGAGGTTCCACGAATTGACTGGTGGGAACCTTGCGACAGTGCAGGTGAGAGTAGAGGCTCCGACTTCATGGTAGACGATAGGCTAGACTCTGCGATGATCTTAAGACGTTGGATTTCTTTGTTAATTTCGAACCGAGTACCAAATGTGGATATTTCCAGTTCCTTGAGATGAGCCAAGTCAAGTTCAATTAGAATAGCTCCAGATATTTTGTGTCTGATAAATGCTTGATGCACAGAAGGTTCAAAACCAGCGCGAGCGAAATGCTCGCCAACCTGCTCAGGAGTCCAGGAAAGCACTGAAATCTCCATATCTGTCGGAGCAGTCGCAGAAGTTTGAAGGGCAGATATGGCTTGTTCGATGTCGGAAAGAGTCTGGTCCACTGTGGTGGGAATATCACTCGAATATCCCTGGACATTACGACCTGCTAAGTTCTTACCTGGAGAAGATGCAACAACACCATCATAAAAGTAGGATTCTTGGTTAAGGTTCTGCGAAGTCTCGACAGAGGCAGCATTAGGAGAAGCTGAGGAGTTTGGACATGGCTGAGTATATACGAAAGGAAAAATTCCTGACATTCCAGTACGAGTGTTAAATCCTAAATACCAGCCGTCATTGTAACCTTTATCGGTCATCAGAATGCGGATTATGTCCCCTTTTTGAAAAGAAAGCTCATCTTCAGAGCGTTGCAGAAACTCGTGCAGTGCAATACGTTCTTCGGAGCTCATAATTAGTATATTAAATGGTATAGCAGTAGCTAACAGACAAAAAGAAAATAAAAAGGTTATCTGGAGAAAAGGTAACTAGCAGGCAGCTCTGGACTCACTATTCTAGATAATTATTTGGCTGGAAAGATAATATAGAATAGCGGCAAACTTTTGTCAAAGACTATTGAGAAGTTGAAAGTCTAGACCCTGGATCAAAATAACAGGGTTTTAATCGGCAGGTCAACTGAAGAAAGCACGAAACTTGAGAAGAACAGGCGTCTGTTGTCGGCGGCTGGGTTGTTTTAAACTGATAAATTCGGCGACTTTTGGTGTCTTAATTTCCCGGTATCTCACGGTTAGATAATTATATGATCGAAAAGAAATTTAAAAATGAGCTGAAAAGTAGAAGTGGGCGTGGAAAGGAAAGGTGGTTTTTTGGGACTTAAGACGTTGCCTTACTGATGTCGGGATATTGACGAATCAAAATGCACTACGACTACGATTTAAAGTTCATTAGTTAAAGATGAGAGAAGTCTTACCTGCTTTCATAAACGATCTTGCATAATAAGGTGCGCAGACTTGAATACTCTAAAACAGTAAAACGCTACTTGAAATATAGAAAAAAAAAGTACAATAAATCTAATTAGTCTACGTACTCCCATGCTTTTGTTGCGTAGATAGATACGAATTTGTTATAACAGTGAACAGATTTATGCCAGTGGTAATATTCTATGACATGTCGTAATACTTTAGTAATCCCATAAGGCCAATCACAAAAGCAGCCAGGTTTATATGGTTCATGGTAATGGTTCACTTGATGTGCTGAGGCGATTCAAATGAAGGTAAACGTCAGTTCCGTAACCTTCCATGCTAATAAGCCGGAGATCTCCTCCGAAATAACGCGCATACAGTCGAGATATCGGCAACCCGTAACCAAATCCAGCCATCGGAGCTTTAAAATCGCTCTTGTTAAAATCGGGATCCAAAGCAGGTGTTGACTCGACAGTAGTGTACATGTAGGTCCAGACATAAGGTATAGCACTACGAGGAATACCTCCACCTTCGTCGGAAATCTTAATGGTGATGTCCTCCTTCCCTGCAGCAACAATGAGTTTGACTGGTGTATAGCTGTCCGCTGGAACACCTTCCTTCTCTACTACTGCACGAAGGGAATTCTTGAGAATCTCGAACAGCATATGGCTTAGATGGCCAGGTACATACATAAAGGAGAGGTCGGGATCGCATACCAGCTGAACTTTAGGAGCCTCGAAAATGCCATAATAATCTTCACATATGAATCTAGCGTTTTCTATGGCATCTTGAGCTAGTTCTCTGACATTTGTCTTCGTGCAAATTATCCCGACATAATCAGCTTGAGGGGGTTCTTCGGTAAGAGCAATATGCTGTCCTATCAGAATTCGAATGCCAATCCGAGACATGTAGAAGCGATCCAGGAATTCTTGAATAGTATCTGCAATTTGTAGACGCTGCCTTGAGTGCTTATACTCGTTTATTCCTTGAGCTATTGTTGTGACGACAGCGTCATGGCGTCGCTTTATTCCCACTAGAAGTCGAGTAAACCGACGATTAAAATCTGTGATCTCAGGTGGCCAAGGGCCAGCTGGTTCGACAGAGTGATGATATCTTCTAGGACTGCGGTCAGAGATAGGATGTTTGTTGGCATATACTAATTTTTTGACTTCAGGGGAAAGATCGGGGTGTTCTAGAGAAGTGAGTTCTTCAAACGATTGGGCGTACCAATTTCGAACTTTCTGAATCGAGGGCATTTCGCTCAAGCCATCTGGTAAATTATTTAGCTCTTCTACACGGTGGGCTAATCGTATAGGTAGTTCTTCTGATAGAAATTGGGCGCCCCGAAATAATGTGCCCTGGTTAGGGTGTTGTCCAAACTGAACCATTTGCTGAAGAGATACTCCGGTGGGTGGAAAACGGGAATAGTGGCCTATTCTCTCCAGCAACTTAGGGGTCATACGCCAGGACATTTCTGTAGCTCGGGAGGGCCAGAGCCACGCGAGGGATTTCCAGAAACTCGGCAGGACGGTTAGGAGCAACGCTTAAGCGATGCGTGCTTTGAGGCAATGGAGAGTGTATTATATCAAACTGAGACACAATCTAACTTCTTGTAAATCCGATGATACTATAGTGCTTTGGTGAAATAACTATAGTATTGGATAGGCCAGAGTTGGAGTACGGTTGTTGATCCTACGTCGGCAACGTGTTTCCTAAATTGTAATATGTAGGTTTATCAGTGACCTTAGTTTTTCCAATAGTTTTTCAATCCCTTAAATTATCTACCAGCCCTTTGGGAATGATATCTGAAAGGTGGTGAATAGAGAACACTGGTAAAATGAGTGGTAAGGCGAGATTCAATGTTGAGAGTATTTGTACCGGAACCGATAGAATGATGGAGTAACTTCTCTATGTTTTTATTATACTGATATCTTCGGAGTTGAACAACGTATATACAGATCTGTACCGCAAATATATACTAATATTCTTCAAATCTGGTTATTGCAACCCTCACTCGGTCAGCTTTTTTTTTTTGCGGGGGAAAGGCGAAGTGAGTCGTGGGACAGGATTCCGGGGTTGGCCAATCACAGCGAGCATGTGACTTAGACCGAGCTCATTGATATCTTGCTTGCCATGCTTCCTTAAGTCCGACCGATTAATTCGAGCAAAAAATATGCAAAATTGTAGACTACATCTAGACATTTATTCTCTTACTAATATAATGATATCTCGATATCTACTTAAATAATCCGATAGATAAATTTAATATTCTTCTCCTATGTTGGATAGTACAGAATCTGGCGGCTATTAGATCATCTGAGTCATCTAACAAGTTTTACTCTAAGGGTCAATATCCGATTTTAGCTGTCTTATCTTTCTAATTGGCTCTTCGAACTCAGAATCATGTTGAACTGAAAATGAGTTTACATTCATTAAATGTGTGTATATATATCAAGCGATAGTCTATTGGTGAAATATCTTGTGTGCTTTTATTACCCTGATCAAGAATTCTGGGACTATATGACTCTATTTCTCCAGTTTTTTGGAATTTAGTAACTCCCAACCCATCTTTTACTTAGCTGTAAATAGAAATAAGTAATAAAACTGTACAACTTTTAACTAGCTATCGGTTAATCAAACAGATTCAGCTTATGGCATGTCTCGTAGACGCACTCCTATAGTGATCATACAGTTATCTCCTATAGGGCTAACATTAGGCGTTTCTGGCGATACCGAATCATTGTATTACCCTTCTCCTCGTCCGTTATACAGTTATGGATCACTCTTTTCGGCTTCCTCGATTGCATCTCAACTTGTCGACCAAGTTGATAAACTGATTAGAACTGCATTGTTTGACCTAAATTTAGCTCCAACAACTATAAAAGTACTAATCTGTGACCATATAGAATGTCTTGGACCTATTCAATCTGCCTTAACATATGTTCTCCAATCACGAATGCAAGTCCTACAAATCGCTCATACCCCGGCACCCATGCTATCTGCACTAGGCGCGGCTTCTCGAGAAGCACTAGTAATATATATAGGATGGTCCATTTCCAGCGTCGTTCCAGTCATTGACCTTCAGCCGCTCGAATATTTTCAATACATCACTAATCGTGGGCTTTCGCATGTTCTTCAACCTAGCGATGATTCTCAAATTGAAGATATACCACTTGATCGAGCAACTGAATTATTGGTGAATAATAATGAAGCAGATGAAGATGGTAATTGCCCAATACCCGAAGCTATAGAGTACTGTCTTCAAAGAACCAATATAGATGTCCGGGCCACTGTCTCTCTAAAGTTAGTTTTTGATGGACCTGGCACCAATGTCCCTGGACTTACCACGCGAATACTACAAGCTGTAAAGTCTAAGTCATGTCTCATTATAGATGCTATACATTCAGAAGGATCTGTATTTGGCGGGGTCCTTCTTATCGAAAGACTGGGTCGTCGACTACCTATGTCATCATCTTCTGATGATTCCCGAAATCCAACAACAACAGTCACTTCCTATACATCTCTAATACCTTAATTGCCCGAACCCCATGTTCCTGTAATAGTCGAATTTTTGAGTCATATTGACGTCGTAGTTCAATCTGGGCTATCTCATGCAAATGGCTCATCCAGTCCGTTATTGGTCTATCCAAGAATTCTTCAGGTATCGCATGTAAAGCCTCAAGTCTAGATTCCTCATTCTCGAAGACAATATCGAGATTCACCTCTTCCCATTGCGAGCCAGCTAGTTTCCTGAAAGATGAGGGGGTGACTGGCTCTGGAATGTTAGCTGAATCTGTATTCAGCACCTCACTGACCTTTCTTTCTGCTAATGGACTAGATCGGACAGGTAAATGTACATTAGCAAGCATGCTAGAGGATTGTGGAGCGACAGTAACAGGCGAACAGGCTGGACCTGTTCTAAGTCCTTCATTATACTTAGGTCTAGGAGACCATTTCGCCGGGCTGGTAATTGGCTGACTCGTTTCGTCACCCACAGAACTGAGAGTAGAAACCTGAGAGATATTATTTGTATGCTCCAATTTCTCGCCGTTATTCCATTCGGTTTTCTCAGACTGGTGAGGACAGTCTCCCAGGGATCCTTTTGTTGCCGTGACTTCTATAGATTCACTGAGAGGAGGCTCATCTTTGGAATACTCTAAATTTTCTGGCTGAATTGATTGAGGAACGGGAGATGAAGGTTCTGGTAAAGGCCGTGTAGGAGATTTAGATTCCTTAACCGGCGAGAGCTCCATCGGGATTGTCACTGGAGATTTGTCATCTACTTCAAGCACATCACGGGAAGAACGCTTAGACCTACGGGTAGATTTGCGTGTGGAAGACCGAGTACTCTGGCTTTCAGAAGATTTCTGGCGAGTCGTGCGTCTGCGCTTTGGCTTCTCTGAGGTTACTTCATCATTATTAGGAAGAGGCTCAGCGGAAGTTACACCAATTTGAATAGAACCATCTAGAGAAGAAGTAGTAGAAGACGATAAATTCTCAGAAGTCCTTTTACGCCGGCTGGATCTGCGCCTCGGGACAGAACTAGGAGGAGCTGTGACGGGTTCAACTGTCTGCTCGACATGCCCTTCAACATTGGATGATGGATCTGCCTGTTCTGAAAGGGATTCAGCATAAACCACACTTTTGCATGATGGATTTCGATCCTTGTGACACTGCAATGGATCATCTAATCTTTCCCACCCCGCTAACGCGACTGGGCAAAAAGCACAAGCAACTCCATCGTTCTCTCTAACTGTCTCTGGAAAATAATAGAAACCGGCTCTCGCCATATTCTCACTAGTAGGAAGCCAGCCACGTTTTTTGTCATACGGCCAACGTCCTCGGAATGTCGCAAGTCGTGATTGGTAAGCCGCATCCGGAGCCAACTCAGTACCAGCCCGAGAGAGAGCGAAATCACAGTCCTCAGAAAGTAATAAATGCTGTTCCAAAGGATCGTCAGTAGGCTCCCAGCCTTGTAACTCTTTACCACAATGGAAGCAAGTGGTTCTATCTTCAGCATCTGCGGCTGGAGTATAGTAGAAGCCGGCCTCCGCTAACAGTTTGATGGATGGCAGTTCATGGGGCCAATGAGTAGTTTTACGAGATCGTGAGCGAGACCCTTTAGGATTTGGTAATTTATAGCCCTTTTCAAATGATTCAATGCGTTCTAGCACTGTTACGAATTTGTGGGATGCCATCCACTTCTGTTTATTGTCGAGTAGCAATGAAGCGCTGCTGTGTTTATTTATATTGACTGTACTTTTCTGACTGGGAGGATCTTGAACCGTGCCCCAGCCTCTAGGCAGGGTAAATAGTAATTAAACTATTGAGCTCAAAGTCTAACCCTAATATCCACACACCCACCCAAAGAAACTAGGAATCGTGTCTCTTTGGAGACACGATTTTAGCTGCGATATACGACTGAGCTAACCGAGAGATCTCAAAAATATAGTAATTATCTGGATTTTAACCTAGTTGTACCATTTTTCTTTTATCTTTCTTAGCAGCCCGGTTTGCTGGTTCTTCTCGGTTCCAACTGCATTCGGGTATCCATTCCATTTCGAGTGTCTCACTTACATTTGAGCAACTTTCATACTCAAAAAGGCTTACCCAGTTTACCGCCATTTCAAAGGTTTAGTTATTTTTTTAAAATGACTTTAGAACAGTTACTTGATCTGGAGAACCAGATAACTGATCCTCAAATCATAAACCAGTCAGTCTTTCTTACATCTTGTTTGGAACTAGTACATCCTCCTGACACTATTCCAGTCTCCAAAGAACAAGCCTACGAACAACTTTACAACAACCCCAAAGCCAAAGATGCAGACTTCTGGGAGATGCTATCCTTAGATTACCCGGCTACTATCACTGCTTTCCCTTACCTCAGTTACATTCAAATACATGGTTCGGTACCTGAAGATTACAGGGCCAAAGTATGGCCAGCCATGAGCGGCTCTCAGGATAGAGATCTATCTTCATTATACTCAGCACTCCGTGATGAGCATACTGCATCATATCAACAGATTGCTCGAGATCTGCATCGCACGTTTCCTACAGTACCAATGTTTGAAGTAAGAGATGGTTTGGGGCAACAAACTCTCGGCAGACTCCTTCGGGCATATAGCGTCTATGACCCAGAAGTGGGATACTGTCAAGGTTTATCGTTTGTTGCAGCAGTACTACTGATGGCTACTGACGAGCTTTCTGCTTTCGGTCTCTTTGTACAACTCATGGACTCTTACGACGTTCGATCTATGTTCACTACCTCAATGAATGGCTTACAAGTTCGCTTATTTCAACTCGAAAATCTACTTGCGCGAGAAGTGCCCGAGTTGTACGCTCATTTTGCTGATATAGGGATCGAGCCTAACTATGCAGCTGGTTGGTTCTTGACCATGTTCGCTGGCAGCTGTCCTCTGAACATACTATTTCCTGTGTTTGACCTTTACTTTTCAGAAGGCGTACCCCAAACAATGATCCGCATTGCACTGTGCCTGCTAAAACGGAACTATACTGTCCTTATTGACTATCATTTAGAGGAGGATTTACTACAACACCTGTACTCTTCAGCTATGTGGGATGTGTATGGGAGTAATGGATCTGGTAAATTAATAAAGGATATGGAAGAGCTGTCTTCTTTGGTTACTGCTCAAGCTCTTGATGAGCTAGAAGAAACACTCCGCGAATCACAGGCTCAGAGAGCTCTATCAATTACGGCCCGAACTAAAGATTCGTTGGCACAGAGTTTCATAGCAAAACTATCTAACAGTTTTATTTCTAATTCAAATAATACAGCACGAGCTTCGATATTTAGGACGGCAGCAACTAGCTCAAATGAAACTCCAAGATCCTCTATAACCTCAATAAGCTCAAATTCTCGTCCTGAACTGTCGCGCACAAATAGCACAAATGTCCCACCTGAAGATAAAAACTATCCGGATACTGATGAAGGAGTTTACTTAGCATTGAGCGAAATTCAAAAGCAATATCAGGAGCTCAACGAACGCTTTGAATCTTTTAAAGCCGAAGTAGAAGAAGAAAGAACAAGGACATTAGATGTGTTGAAAGAAATAAGACGACATGATTTATTTTCAGAAGAACTGGAAAAATTAGTGGAGGATTTCGAAAAAACTTCCGTTATTGAGAATGACCGATCCAGAGGAACATTTCGTTCTATGGTCAGGAAAATTGAAGATCTCGAGGCCGCTCTAGTAACGCAGAACGAAGCTAACCAAAAGCTGGTTGTGGAAGCCAAACAACAAACACTAGAATCTAAGTCATTAAGAGATCAGCTGCAGTTAACCCGTCAGCAATTGCAAGAAGCTCTAGACCAAAGAGATACATCAGGAGCAGTACGATCTACAGAGCTAAAAGGATTCGCATTATCTCGAACCAGATCAGTGCGAAGCTCTATAGACGCTTGGAACGGCACTACAAATTTCCAGCTTCATAATATGGATTCTATAATGTAATTCAGACCGTAACGTATTCGGGAATGAAAATAACTCTTTATCTGATAGTTACTTTACTAACTTGCTGTTAAACCAAAGCCATGAGAAAGTTTATGTAATTCTTATTGTTATCTCCGGATCGATGCGCATCATAGGTAGCGAAGGATATCATACTCTTCGACGATAAAGGCAAATGTCAATACATTAGTTGTATAATTTTCTGTATTAGTTTTTTATTTAGTATTTTATTAAGATGTTAATCATTATAGCCACAGCTCCCAGCCAAAATAAACTCTTTCATTCTCCCATCTACATGATTCTTAAACCCGCAACCTTACAGTTCTGGCAAGTAATTTAGCTTCTGCTAGCAAGTTTACCCTTGACGAAATATGACCGAAGTAAAGCAGAAACGAAATCGAATACCGGCCTCTTGTGCTCCTTGTAGGATGCGCAAACTTCGGTGCGATCGCATTCGGCCAGTTTGTACTTCATGCACACGCCGCCAAATCTCTGAACAATGTATGTACGAGGAACGCCCCGAAAGGGACAAACGCTCGCCACCTAAGAACTTAGCTCCATCCATGAATGAAGTTTCTGCAGTGGTGGAAAATTCGGCCAAATACATGTATAACATTCCAGAAATTAGATCTGCTTCCCATGTTGACATATCGGAGAAATCTCAGATCGATATGCTGAAAAGTAGGATCGAAGAACTGGAACAAGCACTTGCCGCAACCCATAGTCCTTATCAGACAACACCCACTAGCTCTGGATCGGGTCAGATTTCATCATATAGTGCCAACGATATTGATTCAGCTATCAGTAATATTACTGACAAACTTGGAGTTCTGAATCTCAAGCAGAATGGAATACGATACTACGGACCCTCCTTCTCCTTTAGTTTGTTTTTCGTAGACCCCGAACTCTCTATGGTTTTTCCTACGTATATGCAACTGAAGCGTCTTGTGTATAAAACAATGGACTGCATATGGAAAGGATTGCCCAATTTGGACAATGACAGGCTCAAACTAGGAGACACCAGCAAATACATAAAAATAGAGCATTTTTCCCCGCCAAAGGAACGCTCTGTTCCCTATGATCTTCATGGTATGCTTTCACTCTTCCCTCCACGTCCTGTTTGTGAGTTTCTGATATCTCGGTTTTACAGCCACATATATCCACTTCATCCTCTTCTAGACATCTCTAAATTTACTGCGCTTTCAAATGCATCATGGGACAACTGGGAAAAAGGTAAAATATCATCTATACAGCGTCTTTGGGTGGGAACATACTCTGTATTAATCAGACTAGCTCGACTATCTTTGCCACCAGACTGGCAGTATGTTGACCCTGTGTCTGGTAAAGCTCAATCATACAACCTTGGTTCGGAATTCACTACAATTGCCCGCCGTTGCCTCTATCTGGATGACTTCACTGAGAAAGTCTCTTTACTAGGACTTCAATCTCTTCTTTACCTTCGTATACTCCAAAGTATATCTCCCGAAGATGGAGAATTCGCTGACACGCATCCTAGTGCCTTATTGTTTTCCTTCGCCAGTCAGTTTGCAATGGAAATAGGCATTTGTCGAGACCCTTCATTTTATAACCAAATTCCTACTCACTTACATTTACTGTGGCGTAAGTTGTTTGCAGAGTTAATATTTATCGATGGAACCTTAGCTCTCCAGCTAGGTCGTCCTCTCAAGATTCATCTAGGTGATTGTGATACCAGGCTTCCACGTATTTCAGACATACTTCCTGGAATAAATGCCCAAAACTCATCCACTGAATCATCTTTCATAGCGTTTCTTGAGATTCGACACGAGGCTGCTCTGATTATTCGTAGAGCTGCAGATCTACTCAATGTGGTTCATGCGACCCCTTCCATTCAGGATATGCAGCAATGCTTGAAATCACTAGATCACTTTGTGGATACAAAGCTTTTCCCTGTAGACGTGATATGTCAATCCAAAGCCAATGAAGCACTCGAAGATCAAATCACCCGTTCCAGGCATTACGCACTGCTTTATAGTATTAATGCCGCGAGATTGACTCTGAGTCTCACTATCACTAATCGTCTTCGCTTGATTAGTCGCGAGAGGTATTATGAGTCTCTGCTTTATACATTCAATCTTGTAGTTGCATGCATAAATGTCGTTCGACAAGGATTGTCCCCTAATTCTTTTCCAGACTTCACTTTATTCACTCAGGCCCACGCCTTACATATTCTTATTACCATGTCTACTGTATTGGTATCAACAGTCCTAAAATTTCGGATCGATTTTCCAGACTACCCTCAATATCTGTATCCTATGGAACCTCGAATAGAGGCTGCACTCGACAATCTTGATAAAGTTTCGGCTCGCTTATCTGAGCTATCTGCAGTTTATTTTGCAGCATGGAGAAGCTCGTCTTTAACTCAGATCATGCTTTACCTGTTAAGGGAAAAGTGCACTCTTTCGGCCTTAGCTAGCAGCAAATGTATAAAGTCCCCCACGGCCTATGAATTACCTGAAATGCTCACTAGTACGTCTCAAGAATTAATTTCTCCTGATAGTGAATCACAGAGCAGTTTGCATGATGTAACCAAAAGTCCAATGGAAATGCCCTCGGTCTCAATGAGCTATCCACTAACTTTTAGTCCCTTCCGCTTAGAATCATCTGATCAAGCCGCCATACTTAGTCGGTTTACAGTCCCGCGTGGTGCGAGCTTCACTAGCGGAGGCCTTTCATCAGAGTCTAATGATTCAGCTGTCCCAGAATGTGCAGTTGATGAACCCCAACTTACCACAGTTAAAGAACTAGTCGGATTAAGTAATCTAGCTGATACAGATGACATATTGAAGTTTATTACAAATGGTCTAGACATTCAACCGGCCTTCGGATCCAACGAAGACTCCGCTTTAAACGATTATTGGATCGAAGATTTCGACAAAGATAACTTATTTACCGAAGATGATTGGAAGCGTTTTGTTTCCGGGAACACTTGAAATTTATTATATCTCATAATCTCAGCAATCACGATAAATACACTCTCCATACATTTACATTGTAATCTGTCTATCCATTATTCTATTAGAGTCTGACAGGTACTGTCTTAATCACCTTAAATTTACATCAGGAAATAATCTACTTTAAGTACCCAGAGACTAGTGACTACCTTGATGAAAAAAATTGATTCACTCACTATGTATTCGAGATTTTCAACAACTATGCAAAGGCCAATATTGAAAGAGACGCATTATCGAGTTAATTGTTTTTAACTCTGTCTTTCTTCTTCGGAACACGGAAAAACCAGTAAAAGAAAATGGCCCCAATGTAATTAATTGCAATAAAAGCAACAAGTATTCCAGCATTCCTCCATCTCTGATCATAATTAATACTAATGGACGTCAAAAATGCATCAGTGTTCTCCATGGAACAGTATGCACAGTCAGTAGTAGAATTATCATCCAGCAAATAACCACCAGCAAAACTCATGAAGTTATTCATGTACTCTCTACAAGTTAAACCGTCAGCTGGAGTAAAGTGAACATACTCGTAATCTGCACAGCGCACAGGAGCATTTGCCAGACCAGTAGCCAATACTCCGCTCAATAAATATGTCATAGGACTAACACGATACATGAAAATCCAGAATCCAGGAAGTGCCTGAGGGCTTGCAAGCACACCGCAAAAAGTTAAGCACATAACAAAGAGAAGATTACAAATATTTGCAGCATTATCGGCGTTCTCCATGCCAGCACATACCATGTGACCTGTTGAACTAGCCCACACAAAGAAAGAAGTTAACAAAAAGTACATCAGTCCACCCCTTTGATTCACAGTGTGAGTGTATTCCGCGTTGCGATACATACCGACAGGATAATACCAAACCAAGAATGACAGAGTACCAACAAGAAGATTCCAGGGAAGCTCAACAGTAAGCTGTGATAGAATGAAAGCCTTCCAATTAAAAGTTTTCGACGGTCGTTCCCTTACTTCATACAAAGATCGCTGCTCAACAAAATATGGCAAAGTTTGCTGAACGATATTGTTGAAAACGACTGTGAACATGAATATAGAGAACATTTGATTCTGTAAACCCTGAAGAGTATTGTCCGCCTTGAAAAACGAGAAGCCATTAAATATAGATGAGAGAACACATAAGATGATTTTAGACCAAATATACTCTGGAGAGCGCCAGTACTGTTGAAAAACACGTTTGGTGACAACTAAGTACTGAAACCAAAGAGGGGCAGCAAATTCTAATACAGCCGACTTGTCAGTGCTCACTGGTCGCTCAGATAACTCTCTCTGCATATTATCAAGCTCCTCTCGGACTTTTCGGCGCTCCTCT
Source organism: Tortispora starmeri (assembly GCA_030574535.1). Classification (NCBI taxonomy): domain Eukaryota; kingdom Fungi; phylum Ascomycota; class Trigonopsidomycetes; order Trigonopsidales; family Trigonopsidaceae; genus Tortispora; species Tortispora starmeri. Next base: position 293,560 of record JAJMFD010000001.1, on the reverse strand, counting down.
GAATTCAACCAAATCTGGTGATAGTCTTGTGTAGCTTTTGACCCAGGAGCCGCACCAATAACCTCAAGCATCCACTCTGTCGGATTGGCATCAGGTGGACACGGCGGGGCGCCATTTCGCTCAAAGTAACTAGTAAGTGTTTTCGAGTTTTCTCCAATATCGCCAAAATAAACAGTTTGTCCACCACGTTGTAAGAATAGCAAACGGTCAAATTCTTGAATTAAAATGGCAGATGGCTGATGAATAGTACAGAGAATAGCCTGACCAGCATCAGCCAGCTTTCGGAGAAGCTGACAAATAGACCAGGCAGTTTGGGAATCAAGACCAGATGTTGGCTCATCAAGAAACAGAAGCAACTGAGGCTTTGCAGCAAGTTCGACACCAATAGTAAGTCGTTTACGTTGTTCAACATTAATACCTTCTCCAGCAACACCAACAACAGCATCGGCATACGGTTCCATCTCCAATATTTTTATAACATTCTCAACGTAAGCCAATTTTTCATGCCGGGGGATATCACGTGGTTGTCGCAATAATGCAGAAAAGATCAGAGCCTCACGAACTGTGGAAGTAGATAGATGCATATCTTGCTGCTGAGCGTAACCTGTGTTTCTTTGGAAGGAGTCATCTCGTTCACGTCCATTGACGAACATTCCACCAGAAACCACACCCATAGTCACACGGTTTGCAAGGACATCTAAGAGCGTAGTTTTACCAGCTCCTGAAGCACCCATCAAAGCAGTTAAAGTTCCTGGTTTAACCCATCCATCGACATGGTCAAGCAGTCGACGAGGTTCTCCTTTGATCTTGATATCATAGCAAACATCCTTCCAGTGAAATACATCTACACCGGTATCAATCACACGACTAACTTCTTTCTCATCTAGAGGAGCATTCGAACGAGTTGTTGCAATGACATTACCGGATTCTTCATCTGCTTTTGGGTTCAGGCCTTGTTTCTTTTTCTGCTTAAGATGAGAGCGCTGGAAGACAAGGATTTCGCCCTTCTGCAAAGTAGATTGATTGAATTCCACAGCAAGAACATAAGCAAATAAGAAGAAAACAGCAAAAGCAACCAAAATACCCCAGTTCCGCCATAGATGGCTGTAGTAATATTCAAATGAAACAGCTATGTATTCAGAGCCTTGAACAGTAGTATCACCAGCCTGAGCAGAAACTGTGCTACAAATCCAATCTGTGGCACCTGGAATGATAGTGTAGCCAGGGCCAGAAGGTATAAACTGAGAGCACTGGAATTCACGGTTATGAAACTCAATTGATACCAAATTCTCAAAAGCATAACCTAGAGGAGTCACATAGTTAATCCATCGAGACCATCCAAGCATGTTCCGAGTCGGAATAACAAACCCAGTATAGATAACCATAGCAAGAATTAACAGTGATGCTGGTGTCATGGCTTCTGCTAATGAGCTAGTACAAGCACCAATAAACCTAAAAATGTGCGACATAACCAAAGTAGCTGTAAAAACATTCAGTAGATAAAGAAAGAAAGCACCAGGAGTACGTCGCAGATTAACCATGAAGTAAAAGACCAAATTAAAAAAAATGGCGTTCAGAATCTTAGCCGGCATCTCAGTAACAATGGAAGCAAATGCATCGGCTGAAGGATGGTACAGTGCATACTGTTTGTGCTTTTCAACTACAGGACGCCCCTCATAAAGACTGAAAATTTCAAGCATAGAGGAGAACGCATTAAACAATACGGCAAAAAACAAAGCAGCAGTTCGGTAGAAGAAGCTATTGGTAGTCTCTTGCTGATTATAGAAGATAGAGCTGAGAATTAAAGCCATTACGGAGTTGCCAATCAAGCTAGTAAGAGTCATAGTCATATCACCTCTAAGACGCTTGAAACCTCGTCGAATACAGTATTTGATCTGTTGGCCATAGGTGATGACATAAGATGAGGACCCAGATTGGCCTTTAGCCTGACGAGCTCTATGTGCCTCCTTGAACCTTTCAAAGGAATCACCATGAGTAGGATGTGCTGCATTATACTCTTCAATTTCATTGATGAGTGATTTATAAATATCAGACTCTAGCCAGCGTTTCTCAAATTCATCTGGGGTTCTAGGAACCAAATTCTCGAAACCAGGACGAACAATACGTTCACTAGGACTCGTTAATGATGTAAGATAATCAGCAGTAGTCTGGCGAGAGGGACATTCAAATCCCATGTCCAAAAAGAACTGTTTAGCAACTGAAGTAGGACCAAAGAAAATCTGTCGACCTTCGTACAATAGGCAGACTTTATGGAACATCTCATAGACCTCTTGAGAACACTGATAGATTGCTACCATACAGGATGTACTCATGACGTCAGCTGATACAGCTAGAGAACGAACAAACTCCGCAGCGGTAGCAGAATCCAAACCACGAGTAGAATTATCCCATAGTTGGAGAGGGGCACCCGAAAGTGACAATTCAGCAATCGAGACACGTTTACGTTCACCACCAGATACACCTCGAACGTAATTGTTGCCTACCTTAGTATTGACTGTATGAAGTAGGCCATAAGTGGCCATAATCACATTACGCATATGTGTAGCGTATTCATCGCGAGTAACACCCTCAGGGCGGTTACGAGGAACTCGCAATTCAGCAGCAAACTGAAGTGTATCACCTACAGTGAGATGAGGGAAATGGATGTCAGACTCAGCGTTGTATACAACATCACCACGGAAATTATCGCGAATATTCTTCGGAGTCATGCCATCATAATTTATTATTGAGTTTTGATCCACATGAAAACCGTAAGTCAAGGTAGCTATAGTACGTAAAAAAGTAGTACAGCCTGCACCAGGACGACCTAGAACAACCACAAGTTCACCAGGTCTAATTATCCCATCAATTTCGCGAAGAATGGTCACACGATTTAATTTTCGTCGGGTAATAAGATCAAACAAAGCTCGCGTGCGACGTAATAGAACATTTAGAACGGTCAACTGATAATCAGTATCAGTGCCATAGCCGAACGCGTGAAGCTTTCGCCAAGATACTCCGAGAGTCGCATGTTTATAACGATCAGGGTCACTCATCATAAGGTTGTAATTGTTGCGTACCCAAGCTTTTGAGTTAAATAAAGGATCAAGAGGGTTAAGCCGAGGGTCAAGTTCGTCGGTATCCTTATAGGTATTCTCGGGAGCTGAGCCGAGAGGGAAGCCAGTAGACATCCGACTTAGTTGACGGGACAAAGCATCTGATTGAACGCTGATCGATGACATCCGACGAGCAAGCTCGTGGATTTGTTCTTCAGCATCACCCTTAAAGCCCTGATACTCAACAACGTTATCATCGGAGTATGATTCGTTCACACTCTTTTCCGGTGGAGAATCTGAAGCCATCCTGTGGTTAGCATTTCAAGTAATATCAGGAATATCTCAGATCACAAACAATGCTGATAATTAAGTGTCAAATTGAGGTCAATCAGCGAATATCTTTCATCAAATAAGCAATAAGTCCTATACATGTGCTGATAACCATATGTGAAACTGGGGCCCACATGATATGGATGGATTCTGAGATATATACGTAGGTGTACACAAATATAAAGAAGATATAAACAGGCTTAAATGTGGAGATATTGATTACCACCCAACTAAATATAGAACAGACTGCTGAAAGATTATGGGAGATTGAGAAATACCAGCAAGAATTACTTACCTTAAACAATTGCTGATTCCAGCTACTGACTTAGAAATTACTACAGAACAAACTAAGAAGAAGCAGATGGGTCGGAAAGTTTGGTTTTTATATCGTGGCGTAGGAAAGCAGACAAGGGCAGGATTTGCTTACTGCTTTGGCTTGGCTCGGAATGGTATTGGTCCGAGCGCTAGCGAATAAGAAGGGTTGATTTGATTGGGCCCTCTAGGTCGCGAAGTTCTTTTGGCCAATCAAATTATCTCCATGACCTAATAATGAACAGTCAGTCAGTCTTTTGTTCCACGACCCAGCCAGGAACAGAATTCCCAAGGCTGACTAAGTGGATTATGCAGACAGTATTTGTCAACAACAGAGTGATGATAGCAACAATTTGATGCGTAAGAGCACAGTTGTTCTCCAAGAAATACACTCATGCATAGACACATGGATATATGATTATTTCCCTAGATATATCCTCAATCATTGACACAAGTCCTGCCCGTCTCACCTTCAAACACAGTTGAGAATTAGAGTTTTTAACTTTATTAGGTAATACGGATGATAATAACGCCGACATTGTTGCCAACCAAGTATAAAGTCCGGAGCTAGTTAATGCCGCAAGACTAACTGGCAACTGATAATCATAGCTGATTCCATGAGTACATTTGAAATGTCATATTGTGTTGTGTTTTCTAGCGGTCTCGAATAGCTTCAATTAAGCAACCCCACTCCAGGCTAATGTGAATGAATATCCCTACATTATGGAAGCTAGAATAGTGTAAGACTAACTAATGTCTGTTTGACGACGTTGTTGTTCATCTCTACTCTGTTGATTGTCACAAATACTAGAAGTCAGCAGTTTATAGCCTTTTTTGTCTCACTAGAGATCGTAACAGGTGAACGCAGTGGATATCCCGCTTAGCTGATTATGATTTGTCACAGTAAAGCAGTGTGATTCATATCGAATACATTGTACGCCGCCGAATAATCTTTTGGAGGAGCTTGCGAGAACAGGAATAAATAACCAGTTCTGTGAAAAAACCCAGTTTGCACTGCACGTCAGATCTAGGTATTATTTGCCGATTGAATTGAAACCAGAAAAGCTGCACAACAGCCCTGTGATGAGCGCGAGGCGGGCTTACACGTAATTGAAAACGAGAAGAGTTTTCAGTGTGAACACGCGGAAGATATTCTCTTGCTGCCAAATACGCCTTTATCCGCTTCTGATTGTATACCTGATATTGAAAACGCACACATACTTATTCACGCAGCCGATGGTGAGACTTATCATGTAGCAGATGTCTCTCTTTATATAATCCTCTCACTCATCTTATAGCCCTATACTCGGTGATCAGCTTAATATGTAAACTACTACTATCCAAAGAGGTTGGCTATGAGTTATATACACCACCTGCACTCCACCTATCAAAGGGGAAAGAAAGATTCACCACTAAAAATCCTGATCGGCCAACGTACTTATCTACTCTTATTACAATTGCCTAAACCGTATGATTACGTGGACCTTCCCCACGATGAATTTCTTGGCGCGTCGGGGCAGCTGGGAGTAAAAGGCCACCAGCCAGCCACCAAGCCCACCACATTAGAGACTTCTTACATGATAATGCACCATCTCTCTGGCTAACTACCAATCAGGCCTACCCATTTTCAAGTTTTTGATAACCTCAAACACCAGGAATAAGTACTTGAAGCAAAGGAAAGCAATGTTGTATGTGAGTCGCCGACTAACACTTTTAGATAGGGGAAAGAATGCAAGAAACTCTATGCTATTCGAAATGGACTGACCTGATGTGAAGATGGTTTATAGTTGTTCGATAAAAAAGAAAGCAAGCGTTTTCTCTGAAATTCACTTGCTCATTTTCTGAAAGTACCTCTACAATTTCTTACTCTTAAAAAGTATGACAGTTACGTATTCACTACAAGGGGTTCCCTACAGTTCAAAGGTGGTTGGTTGGATCTTTAGTATGAATTACGATAAAGTTTCAAGGTTAGAAAAAGATAACCTTAATTACAAACTTTTCTTTCAAGACCATCTGAGCTGTTTCATGCTGCACATGGCTTGGGATGACCGGGCACCTGATAAGATGAAGAAAATGTCCAAAAAAATGTGAATTTGGTGGTTACATTATTTAAGGGATGATAATATCATTATATTTCTCGATTTTTATTGTCAGGCTAACTTTTTTGTCGTCAACTCTAGTCTAACAGATCTTTAGCCATTGTTGCACTATCAGCGTGGATTTCCACAAGGGTGACGTAAGCTTCCGCCAGATCACATTTGGATAGGCCAAGAATACTGCCAATTTCAAATCTTAATAGTTAATTATCTTACGCGTTACATCTTTATAAGTAGATAAAGCAATTCATCTTCTCTCCTTATTATAACGAAATTCAGTCTTTAGAATACTTTTGCATTTTATCGTCTGTAGTTTGTTATAAATATTCGTTCAAGAAATTAGCCAACAGTTGATTGTTAATTCTTATTGAATAAAGATCAAATTCTCTTTTGTTTTCATTTTTGACTTTTTTTTTTCAACTACCAGACAATTGTGTAGTAAAGCCACTGAATTATAAGACAATCATGACTACAGTTGGTTCCATAGTGTTCGGCACTGATGCTCCTCTCACTATCAGCTCAGATGCACTTTACTCCATGACTGCTACAATGACTCCTGATCAAGCTACTGCTGTAGCAGAGGCCTTAGATACTCTAGAGAGGGACATATATCCTTATGGGTATATTCCATCACTGGGTCCTAATTTAGCCGGTTTGATCATTTTTACTGTTGTGCTGATAGCTCAAGTCTTACTTCTGGTTCGCTACCGAAAATGGTGGTACGGTGTCACCATGTCTCTTGGCTGTGCTCTAGAGTTCGTTGGTTATATTGGTCGCGTAGTTTCCCACTTCTCTCCAACGGAGCGGACATACATGATCATGCAGATATCAACTCTTACTTTTGCACCGACTCTAATAATGGCGGCAATTTACAACTTGCTTGGTCAACTGGTGGTTGTCCATGGCCCGAAGATAGTATCTCCCCTTAAACCGAGAACTTATTCATATTTGTTCATCTCACTTGATGTTATGTGTTTGTTTATTCAAGGTGCTGGCGGAGGTATGGCTGCGAGTGCCGCTTCTGAAGATGGTGGTGCCGATTCCGGTTCTAATATCATGCTGATAGGTATTGGACTTCAATTGGGCGTTATGTTCGTGTTCATGGTGATGTCGGCTTATATATTCTATAGAATTCGCAAAGCCAAGAAATCTGGTGTATACGATATGACTGTTTCTGAGCAAATAACTCCTTACTTCTCAAGAGATCTTTACAGTCTCACAAAATCTCGCTACTATCCCGTCTTCATTGGTGGCACAGTTATTGGTGTTGTGTTAATATTTGTGCGTTGTATCTACAGAGTATTTGAGCTTGGTTATGGTTGGGACAGTTACTTAATGGTTGAAGAGCCCTATTTCTTGGTTCTAGATGGGTTGATGATGTCACTGGCTTGCATCGCGTTTGTGATTGCTCATCCTGGATTTATATTTTCCCACTACCCGATCAATATTAGCAAGCCTTATCGTTCTTATGGAATGCCTGACATGCTCAAGGATCGTAATCAATTTCCGAGAGAGGAAACAGAGACTCAGTATATACCTTACGAGTATTACACAAAGCAGTGAATGCTTGTTGAAGAAATGTAGTTTAGTCTTACGTGAGTTTAATATGATGCCCTGGAAATATAAATACAGAGCAGAGGATTGGGTTAGAACAATATATCGGCTATTTTTTTGTTTCTTCCACTAGAAATAGTAGCAGTAGTAGTAAGCTTTAGTTATCGATCAGAAAAACTTAAATCTACCTGTAAAATCGCTGTATTATGAAGGAACGAAGACAAGCGTGACAATATTACGTCTACATTAGAGCCAAAAACTTGAATATAAAACAGCAAAATATCATAATTACATGCATGTAAGATCTTAAGCTTCATGCTATTTCCCATACTATATAACTTATTTCTTAATAAAAGACGGAGTGGACTTAGTCTCAGATACCCCACGTTCATCCTCATGGGTACCTTCAACATGGAGAGTGTCTGCGGCTTTGCCTTCCAACTCTTCATCATCTAGTCCCTTAACAATATTAGCAGATTCATCAATATGGATGACTACTTCATCTCCAAAGATTTCATTCAACTCTTCTAAAGTCTTTCCTTTAGTCTCTGGGAAAACAAGATAGATGACAACTGCTGCAGTAAAGTTTGTAGCAATGAAGAGAGAGTAGTATTTCCAACCAACATCTCGGAAAGCAATCGGTGAAACTTGGTTTAGGAGAACATTGATAGCTACGTTAACATCAGTAGCAATAGCCACACCACGAGCACGGACAGCCTGGTTCATAATCTCCGGTACGTAAATGTAATGAATGGCATTGAATCCGAGAGAATAGGTGATCGAGAACAAGAAAATGAAGGCGACACAGAATCCCTGGGCCACTTCGTTAGAGCCTCCTCCAGCAACGGTAGCTATAAGTGCCATAACAATAGACATGTCGATACATAAAGCCATAGCAGTGATCACCATAGTGTTCTTACGACCCCATCGGTCGACATAAAGAATACAGATGAGATTGGCAATAGGACCTACACTGCCATAAATACCAGCCATAGCCTGAGCCATATGTCCGAACATGCCAAGAGAGTTGTAGATCGAGATCTGATAGTAGTTAATCACGTTAATACCGGTAAGCTGGGTGAAAGCTTGGCACAGAGAAGCAAGCATGAGGCGACGACGGTTGGAACGAAGAACGAATAGATCTTTTAAACGACGAGGAGTATTAGCCTTTTCAAAGTGAATTTGTTCACGAATCTGATTGAATTCTGCTTTATAGAAGTTGTCATCCATATTGGAATGAAGACGCTTGACAATTCTGAACGCCTCATCCTCGCGTTCGCGTTCCATAAGCCAGCGAGGAGATTCAGGCATGAACCAAGTGCCAATAAGCATGAGAATAGCGGGAATACACTGAATAGCAAGGGGAAAACGCCACTGGAAATCACCATTAGCATAAGAGCAACCGAAACCAACCCAGTTAGCAACACAGAAACCAATACTAACAAACTGCGAGTGAAGACCGGAGATTAAACCACGATGCTCTGGTGGAGCAATCTCAGATTCGTATATAGGAATACACATATTGAGCATACCAACAGCAAAACCGCCGACAATGCGACCGGCAATCAACATGCCGACGTCGACAGAGCCAGCCTGAATAGCACCGGCAACCAAAGCCCAGAAAGCACCAAATAAAATTGTTCGTTTACGACCCCAAGCATCAGTAGAGTAACCGCCGAGTATAACGCCAAAGAAGGCACCGCCATGAAACACACTGACAACAGCACCTTTGATCGGGGCGGGAAATGGAGCGAAATATTCTAAGAATGCATCATGGCCAATAGTGGTAGAAATGATACCAGCATCGATACCATAGAGCAAGCTTCCAACTGCACTGAAAACAGCTACCGCCCAGGTATAACTATTAATACTTTTGATACCCATGGATATTACAGCTGCAGAAGTATAAGTTAACCGCGATCTAAACCTCAGTTTATATATTAGATTGAACAAGGTTTTGTACCCGGGAGAGACTGTGGGGTAGAAGTTTAAAATCTGGGGAAGGAAACCACCAAAAAGGTATCGAGTAACTTTATTAATACATGAATATAGCTAAAGGTCACCTATTAGTAGGGAGGAGAACTGATTTTGTCCGGATTAGGGCCCGGTTCGACAGCAGGCGGAGATGAGATATCAGCCGGGACAGAAAAAAAGAAAAATATCCGGTTTAATTTTCCCGTTTCAAGCCCGTTTGTCTTTAAATCCCAACTGTTGCTAAGATCGTGTTAGTTAGTGTCAGTAATACACCCGGCTGCTAATTCTCCCTATTGGTTGACGAGCGAGCTTATTCAGTGAGTTTATCCGGTTGCTATCACATACTTAGTTCGCTAATTCTTGCCTAGATTCTGATCGGTGGGAGCTGTAATAGAGTTTCGAGCGGATCTATCATTTTAACCGGCGAATTATCTCGAGGTAGAACTAACATTCAGGCACCGGGGTAAATTGGCCGAAGCCGATATTATTTGATCCACTTTCACGAGCCAAACATCTGCGTGATTAGCTAGCCACGTTGATGGTTACCTAACGAGGGCTAAATTGATTTACCCGTTCCACCCCACATTTTCTTGTACTTGCACGGCACACTGTTCCTGGCTTAATTATACGAACATTACCCCGCGTTTTCCGGGCAATTAATATATACCCTGCATCTCCTGATATTTATAAGTTGGGTTTAGCCAAAGTTACTATACTGCCTCTCGTATATTCGTGATTGTTTGTCTTTTTCCAGCAGTTTCGTTTGGAATCGACCAGTAAATTCATTTATTACCATTTTCTCACCTTAACGACATATAGATGCATTTCACCGACGGATGCTGGCATACAAAGGCCGGCGTGGTAATAGATTGGGCAACTGAAGTCTTCAAGGCCGAAGCTCGCCCACAATCAATTTATGCCATGAGCTGTTCCAAGCCCATTAACTTTAGAGGCGACACTCTGAACAATCCAACCATCTCTATGGAGGTTACTTCTCCAGCTGAAGACATGTTGCGTCTTTACTCCTACCATTGGAAAGCTCAAGCTAAATCAAAATTAGGTCCATTTTATGAGCTGTTTCCTGACGGTGCGCCGAAGGCTCCTAGTATATCTACCAGGAAGACCGCTGAGAACCTCCATCTGCAGTCAGGCGATCTCACAGTCGATATAGACACTCGCCAGAAATCCTTTGGGTTAGATATAAAGGCCAAAGATCGTTTACTGACTCGTTTAGGATGGAGGTCTGTTGGTTATGTCAAAGACAACACCAATGCGCTCAATCCCCGAGCCCAGTACACTGATCCTCTCAAAGGTAAACGTTATATGACCTACCAATTCCAACTTAGCGTCGGCGAGAAAGTTTATGGCATGGGCGAGAAATTTGGCCCGTTCATGCGAAATGGCCAGTCAATTGATGTCTGTAACGAGGATGGCGGAACTGGCTCTAATATATCGTACAAGAATATTCCTTTCTACATCTCCAATCGAGGCTATGGAGTCTTTGTGAACTCATCTGCCAGACTATCATTTGAATTCCAATCTGAGCGCACTGCTAGGGTGAACATAGCCATCCCTGGCGAGGAATTGGATGTCTACATTGTTTACGGAGATTCTCCGAAGGCTATTATTGAGAAATACACTCAATTGACTGGAAAGCCTGCACTTCCACCAATCTGGACATTTGGACTGTGGATGTCTACTTCGTTTACCACCAATTACGATGAAAAAACCGTCAATAGCTTTATCAATGGCCTTGAAGAACGAGACATTGACTTTTCTGTATTTCACTACGACTGCTTTTGGATGAAAGGGTTCCAATGGTGTGATTTCAAATTCGACGAAGACTTTTTCCCTGATGCGAAAGCTCAACTTGCTCGTCTAAAAGATCGCGGCAAACATATATGTGTCTGGATTAATTCCTACATCGCACAAGAGTCTGAACTTTTCGATGAGGGTGCCAAGAACGGATACTTTTTGAAGACTCCAGATGGTGGTGTTTGGCAATATGATTTCTGGCAAGCCGGTATGGGTTATGTTGATTTCACCAATCCAGAGGCTGTCAAATGGTTCCAATCTAAGCTAGAGTACTTATGCGATATGGGCGTCGATTCATTCAAAACTGATTTTGGCGAGCGTATTCCTACCGGTAATGTTGTATACCATGATGGCTCCGATCCAGAGCGTATGCATAACTATTACCCATTCTTGTACAATAAGTACGTTTTTGAGGTACTGGAGAAGAAATATGGTAAGCACAAAGCTGCCGTATTTGCCCGATCTGCCACCGCAGGTGTCCAAAGATTCCCTGTGCATTGGGGTGGGGATCCATTCTCTACTTTTGAAGCTATGGCAGAGCAACTCAGGGGCGGTTTGAGCTTGGGTCTCGCCGGATTTGGATACTGGGCTCATGATATTGGCGGATTTGAAGGAAATCCAGACCCTGCACTTTATAAGCGATGGATTGCATTTGGATTGCTTTCGTCACATTCTAGACTTCATGGATCGGGATCTTTCCGAGCACCTTGGCTGATTGACCCTTCGGGAGAGTCAGACAAGGTTCTTAAAAGATTTTTGGACAACAAGCACCGTTTACTGTCTTACATTTATAGCAAAGCTTTGGAGGCACATACACAAGGTACACCTATTCTTCGTGCAATGTTCCTAGAATTCTCAAAGGACCCAATCGTGTGGAATCTTGATACACAATACATGCTTGGTGACAATCTATTGGTTGCTCCTGTATTCTATGGTGAAGGCGATGTCGAATATTATGTCCCCAAGGGCAATTGGTACGGTGTCTTGGATGGCAAGTTCCGTATGGGTCCCGGATTCGTTCAAGAAAACCATGACTTTTTCTCGATCCCATTACTTTTGCGACCGGGGCGTGCCATTGCTCTAGGACAGGAAAAGCGCGACTACAACTGGACTGAGGGCCTTACAGTATTAGTGAATCCTGATCCAAGCTCGACTGAGCCCATGTCGGTAATTATCCCAAGCAAGGATAATTTGGGCACCGCGGAAGTCATCATTACATTAACACCTCAAGGCAAAGATCTTACAGTTAAGATAGAAGAGGGCAAAATGGAGTCAGATTGGACTATCGAAATTGCCGGAGGTAACAAAACTGTGGTAGCTGCAGGTCAAGCATCAGTCATGGTTTCATTGTAATACGATCGAAACAGATTCTAGATACTGGTTTAGATTATTTAAGAAAAAAAGATAAATGTCATTTTCTATCCATAGGTTTTCATGTAAATATTATTTTGGATCTATACTATTTTATCTAACTAACTCTAGTACCTACCGAAAACGTAAAGCGAATCGGACTTATATCGGGTTAGGGTTATACAATACCCTCCCTGTACAGCGCGCAGTAGGTAGAAACGAAGGAGGGAAGAGACACTAGATTCGACTGGGCTACCTAGCAACCAGAGAACCAAAAACCTCCAAGCTGCACTTACATAGGCTTCCCACTTCCACGATTTTGCTTCAAAATTTGCTCTTAATCTTGGAAAGATTTGGCTATGGATGAAAGAGCAGCGATTAATCTAGTTTTGGGCATTAATGGAGTGCTTTTGCGAGAAGCCACAGTTGCGTATGATCGATGTGATCTTTCCAAACATATAATCGATCCTGTGTTTGCTCAGTGTATGATGCGCCTGGAGACGAACCTACTATATTTGGCTGGATTCACTAATGCCAGTAGAGCAGTACCGGGCGTACCGCCTAAAATACTAACGCCTCCTGACCAGATCCCTTCCCTTGCACCAGCGTACTCCCAGTTAAGAATGTATTTTGCATCTCATGCCAAAAGGATGTCTGGATCAACCCCAGGTTCATCCATGCCACCATCTGCCACTAGAACGCCTTCTCCATTAGTATCACAAGCCTCGAATGCTCCTCGTGGATACACAAAAACCCCACAACCGTCTAAGCCAATTTCAGTAGGGCGAATTAGACCTGGCCAGACGATAAATACACCGAGTCCGGGACCCGGTCCCAGTCTTATGGCCCCTAATAGCGGCAGTCAACATAATGTACATTCCATGATGCAGCAACAGCAGAATCAACAACTCATGGCCCAGAAGATGGCCCAGCAACAACTACAGAGCCGTGGTGTCCCTGTTCCTCAACAAGCACCGCCTGTACTAGCAGCACAAGCCTCCCACAATCAGCCGCCGATCCAGCATGTCCAGCCGCAAATGGCACAACAACCACCGGGTGGTTTGTATTACAATGGAATGTATGGACGGCCACAATCACGAAATAAACCACAGCCTTCTCCCCCATCTCAACCGAAACCCTACAGCCCCCCTGCTAGTAGCGGGCACCATTCCCCCCTTGTTACCGCCGGAACAGTACCTCAGCAGAATATGACTTCTAACCTAGGCTCTAATATAGCGGCTACTCCTGGTATGATGTATATGAATAAACCTGGAGGCGGTATATTGGCCAATACCGCTAATGGCAATCAACCGATGTCAACCATGTCCCCTCATGCACAAGCACAGTTCCAGGCACAGCAATCTCAGTTACACCAACCGCACCAACCTTTCCAGAATACAATCCAACCGGTGGTACCAGCTGTGACGTCCCCTGCAATGATCCCACAGCCTCCTTCTCAGCCTGTTGCCACGCCAGGGTCCGTTTCAGGCTCAATCGCGCAATCTCCCTATGAAAGTGTGCCAGCGCAATTGAATATGGCAGGTATACAACAAGCCAGCGGTCGAATGGCTAGCGCAAACATACCACAAACACAAAATGCATCTCTATCCCTTCAAACGGATCCCTCGGAAACTTTGGTACCCTCCGAGCCGTTCAAACTTGGCTCTATGGATTTCGCATCAATGGATCAAGAAGATCCATCCCGGTTTTTGGACACATCGATGTACAATGGCGAGAGTTCTGGGATGGACTTACAAGATGACATGCTGCAGTTTATGCAGTTTACGTAGTTGTATATTAATATTATTATGATTTATTTTAATTCAGTTCGATATGTTATTTTTTGTACTTATAACTCTAGCATGTAATGCACTCTTCCATTGTTTCACTAAGGGAAGGGACGGACGACTAGCAGATGGGAAGACCACACACTCCCACTGCTATCTGCTATATATAATTCCCAACAGGGCAAATAGTTTCTTCCCATACCAGCCAGAACAAAGTTCCACCATAAACCAAGGAACCGACTTTTTTTCCATTTCATTATTCGTCATCTGGACGTAATAGATCTCACACGGCTTAGAATAGAAATGGCACAAGCTGGTGAATATTTTGCTGATGATTACATCTATCCCCAGTCTAAGAGAGACAGAAAGAGACAAACTATATCAGACGGGGTGGCTGCGCTCCAAGAGAACTTCATATTACAGAGAGATTACCACTACCGCACTATTCTTCAGAACTTACAAGAACGGTTAACCGGAATACAAAGTGGAAATGATCCTGAATATCTCGAGATCTGTAGAGACATAGAGGAAGAACGTGATTATCAACTCATGGAACTTCAGTTGTGGGAGGATTATCAGAAGCAATGCGCCGAGAAAGAATTCGAAGTTGAGCGATTAGAAATTCTTCAAGAGCACGATGAAAATATTCAAATTATTCGAAATAAACTAATCTCCCGGCTAGAAGGGCAGAGAAAGCGTCTTAAGGATGATAAAGATCTTTTAGATATTGCTAATGATCATTCCCTTCTTCTCTCCGGTAGTCATGATCATATGACTCGATCTGAGCATGCGGATGATTACATAGACCGCCGAAGCTTAAGGCGTCGTGGTCCTGGGCTTGCTGGAACTCCTTTGGGAGACATGTTCTCGGATGCGGGTACCGTTAGTCCAGGCTCCGGTACTCGCCGGGGCCGCGGTAGAGATTCTACGAATGAAACCGATTACAACGGTGCTGGATACGGATCTGGAACTGCTGGAACAGGTCACAGTGACCGAGAAAGAACAAATGGCCGAGAAAGAGATGATATATCATCTTTCTGGTCAGATCGTGAAGCTACTGGGTTTCGATCTCGTGGCCGCGAGGCCCGTTCTAATAAGTCTTTTACTGGTGTATCTACACTAAAGCCGGAGGAGATTATAGATGACATTACCTTAATTCGTCGCAAACGCCGAGCATAGTTCGATTATGCTTTTTCCACAGCTCTACAGCAACCCTTATCTTCTCCATGTCCTTGCTGGTTCACATTCACACCTTGTTTTTTGTTCCTCAACTCGTTAGCACGCTAGATGAACCCTTTATTTGAGTCTTCTTTCAACAACGCCAACAATCCATCTGGCAACACGGGTTTTCCAGCAGAATCTGCCACGTATCTAAAAGGCATTTCAACACTTTCTCGCTTACTAAGCTGTATTTCTGGGAAGTCGATATAAGAAATGTCTTCTAAAGGCGTACCTTCCATAACCATTTTAGTCACACGGACAGCAGTATCAGTGGTCATTTGTACAGGACCTAATCTTCGACTCAAAAAACCGTACTTTCGCAAAGCTGCCGTGCGATCTCTAGGAGGGTCATCCCCGAGTATACCGCCAAAGAGTAACCACTCTGCCCCATCAACTTTGTCCTGTGGACTTAGATCCTCAGTAGCTTGAGGATCCAATAGGATGACCTTGGACGGATCTATTCCAAAAAGCTCTGTCACAGGTTTGCTAGAACGGTTGACTTTGTCCAAGTCGGAAGGAAAATTCTCGAGCGTATTCTCCGGCATTGATACTAAGTAGAAGTTTTCCCATCCTACCATTTGGGCAATCGATTTATACTCTGCGTGGACCCAAGGTGATAAGCCTTCTTCCAAATGTTCAATTACCACTTTCATGACTTTTTAGCTACAGGTTATATATGTATAATATAGAATAAACAAATCACCCCTAGCCGTTAGTAGATGTTCTTTCCTTCTTTTAGGGTGGTAACTGTGAGACAGGAAAGATTGGGAGGTAAGGTAAGAAAGAACCAAAGCCCGAGCGAGTCTATTATTATGAGTTGGGAGCGATGTAAATAGAGACAAAGAGAGACTTTGATTTAGTTTACAGTTAAGCTTCTGAAGACTGGAACAGCCCTTGGAGCAGCTAGAGCTAGCAAATCTAACTTAGTCCGAAGCTACAGTGAACATCAAAGCAGCCCCAGCAAACATTGCTAAAGCCTGGATTAAAGTCCTCCGAAGTTCTTGTTGTTTGGTAGATGTCTCATTGAGTTCCAGTAGCTCTGGAACGGCCCCAACAGTTCCGATATACAAGAATGTACCAGCGGTGAAAGGTAAGACTAAATCAGAAGTGGACAGCCCTGTTCCCCATAATCCAATTCCACCATCAGATACAGAAGAGGACTCGCCAAAATGTGCGGTCAAGTTCTGAATGGCAATTCCAAGTATTGTCCCAAGAAAAGCCCCCAATGCGGTGACGAATTGAGCGCCCATGGCCTGGAACTTGGAGAGACCACCAGAAACCAGGAGAGCGAAGTCACCGACCTCATGCGGTATTTCATGAAAAAACACAGCCATCGTTGTAACAGCACCAACATTTCTCGATACATAAAATGATGCAGCAATTGCGAGACCATCCGTGATATTGTGAGTGAAGTCGGCCACCATATTGAGATATGCGGAAGGCTTAATAGTTGATTCGGGTTCTTTAGGGACCGCGGCAACTTCAACGGTAGATTCTTTCGATTTACGCTTCCGAAGCACTCGCTTTTCTACACCCGAAGAATCAGCTACAGAGGATGAATCTGTAGACTTCTGCGAGTGAGCATGTGAGTGCGAGTGCGAATGATCGTGGGATCCTTTGGTGAGGATGCGCATCAGACGGTCGAGAAAGACAAAAAGGCCAAACCCAAAGAATATAGTAGCTCCCAAAACCAAATTGCGTTTCTCATGAACTAAAACAAATTTAACTTCATCATTGTGTTCTCCAAGGAAAGTCTGCGGCAACAGGTGAAAGAAAACATCGCCCAACAACCCCCCGATAGCAAAAGCAACAAGGGTCGAAAGACTGGATGGGTCAATATCTTTAGGGATGAATGCTAAAATCAGATTGGGCGGACCAGATATATATGCTGTGGCTAGCAGAGCATTACCTGCCGAACCCAATGGGAATAGCCAGGATAACGTAGAAGCAAAGAGTTCAGATTCCGGTACTGAGAATCGGCTGAGAAGAGTCTGAAGGTGTGTGACTGGCTCGGAAGCATGTACTGCCTCATATACATCATCAAACCGTATATTTCCAAACTTATCTACCAGTTGGGCCATACAGACACCTAGGAACGCAAACAAAATTGCAATCATGGTAGCGCTGAGCTATTAAAGGTGTAGGGGTAGATTGTGTGAGGTCCACGTTAGCTTTCTCGGGACAGCAAGAGTTGTTTGGGACATCCCCCCGGAAACCTTCCTCCCACACAACTGACTAACTTAACTTTCTGTAAGAGGCACCTTTATAGAGGGAGAATTCGTCTAATTTTATCATTTTCTACTATAAGAATTGGAGATGTCTTTATTCTCAGGGCTACTCAGCCAGCCTAAAGTACAGACAGCAGATGGAACAATTGCTCGGCTGTGTGATCGATTGACTCATGGCACACATCTTGAGGACCGCAGAGCGGCTGTCCTCGGTCTCAAGGGATTTAGTCGCGATTATCAAGAAGCCGTAATAGCTGATGGCTTGAGAGCTTTACTCCAGGAATTGCATAGAGATCACGAAGATATTGATACTGTAATTTTAGTTTTAGAAACGCTTGCAATATTATTTGAACCGATCCAGCAAGAAGACGAACATCACCTTATGCTCTGGGTCGCCGATGAGCTAACGCAAAACCAGGATCATGTCGATCTAATGATACAACTCCTCCACAACGATGATTTTTACATTCGTTTATATATACTTCAGATTCTTCATTCTGCGCTTCATTACCGCATCCAAAAGACTCAACAAACGCTACTACAGGCCTCTTTGGGTATCTCTACCATAGTTTCCTTGTTAGATGATCCTCGTGATGCTATACGCAATGAAACTGCTTCACTATTAGTCTCTTTAGTTTATGAACACGCAGATATTCAAAAGCTTGTAGCGTTTGAAAATGCGTTTCCTAAAGTCTTCGATTTAATCGAAGCAGACGAAGGTGTACTCGGTGGGCCGGCAGTTCGCGACTACTTTCTACTTCTAGAGAGTCTGGTCACTGACAATGTCTCGAATCAAAGTCTGTTTCGTGAGACTAATTGTATTCCACGACTAAGTAGACTTCTAGTCACCCCCGAAGACTTGGTCGAAGAGAATGAGGAACCTCCTTCTTGGACAGATTACACCGTCGACAATCTTCTCATAGTTTTCGCCATTTGCCGTCAGTTTTTAGGACCAGATCAGATATCTACCCCCGAAAACCAAAAGCTTTTTGCCCAATCTAAAATCCTCTTGGCCGTTCTCCGACTAGCTTTTGCATGTTCTAGTACTATCCCTATTCGCATAGCTGCTCTTCGTACTACTGGTGATATCATCAGAGGGGCTCCAGATATCCAAGAGCAAATTTCTAAGATAGATATCCCTTTTTTAGATTTATCTACTGTATCCGATCCATCCCGTGTATCTCCTGATCAAGATATACTATTATCTGTCCCTCAGGCTCTAGTTACATGGGCAGTTCAGCCGGCTTCAGTACATGTTTTTGAATTAAGAGCTGCTGCACTTTACTGCATGGACGCATATCTTTATGAAAATATTCAGACAAAAACCTCTTTTCTTCAGGAAGCAATATCCATCTATTACGACCCATCTCAGGCGTCACCAAAAGTATCCCACCTCTTGCCGGTCATATTGGATTTTGCTAACGAAGACAGAAAAACAGACCCGTATTCAGTTTGGTTTGCCTGTGCAATATTAACGCGTATCATTGAGAATGAAAACTCTACCAAAGATATTTTGATGAAAGTGTCTACTGGCGATCAAGATTCTGGTGAAGAATTACTTTCAGCCACTCAAATGATAGTAGCTAATTTGGTCTCAGCTCTTGACTTACAACAAGACATTCGTATATCTATAGGATTTCTCATGTTTCTTCATTTCTGGCTATTCGAAGACTCTCAAACCACTGATGAATTTTTAGCGGACTCGACGGCAGTTAAAGCTATAATTACTGCAGCATCCCACCATTCTATTACTTTGCCAGTAATAAAAAGTCTTTGTTGCTCATTTCTTTGCATAGCCTATGGAGCATCCTCACCGTCATCTCCCATTTCGCGCAAAGACCTGGCAATGATGCTTAATAAGAACATAGGCAGAGACCAGCTCGTAATTGCTTTACAGAGATTAAGGGATGATCCTGCTATACGAGATTTTGACAAAGAGGGGTTGTTTAACTCTTCTAAAGATTCTACGGGGCTTCCTGAAGTTTTCTTTGATCAGAATTTCGTTGAATTTTTCAAGGACGTCTATTTCCAGATTTACAAAGCTATAGATGAAAGTCCTGAAGCAAAACCTATGACTTACGGAAAACGCATTCCTGGAAGTAGTCGAATAACGCGAGTATTAGATGGAATGAATGAAGCTATGAACCAGAAAGATTCTCTGATTGTTGATCTTAAAGAACAGTTAATGTCAGAGAAACAAAATTATCAGGTACAAATAACAAAGTTGGAGCAAAAAATACTTTCATTGGAAAATAATATCTCTACTCTTACTAACGAAAACCAGTTATCGGTAGAGCAAATCTCCAACCTAAGCCAAGAGAAAGGCTCAACGGAGAAAGAACTCAATGATTTGAAAGCTCAGCTGGAAAACAGATGCAGAATGTACGAATCACTGGAAACAGAGCTTCAGAGTGGAAAAGACAAATGTAATGAACTAGAAGCATCAGTGAAGAAGTTGGAGGAATCTCTGGTGCTGAAACAAAAGGAACTAGATGAAATAGTTGCTGCGCAGCAATCCGAGATTGTAAAAGCAGTCAATGCTGAGAAAAAGGAAACAGAACTATTGAAATTGGAGCTGAGTGGCCGTCGCAAGCTGCTGCAAAAGAAAGACGAGGAGATCGACGAGCTAAAACAACAGCTTGAAAATTTCAAAGAGTTAACTGCTCAATTAGAGACGAAGTTGAAGGAATCTCAAAAATCTGATGTTGATAATCATACTGCTGAAATCCTTGCCCTCAAATCAGACAAAGAAGAACTGCAGCATAAACTTGATGACACCTTAAAACTAAGCCAAGAATCTGAATCTAAAGTCTCTGCACTCGAAATAGAGTTAATAAAAGTTCAACAAGAGTTTCAAAAAGCCAAAGAAGCTAACTTGGAAGAACTTCAATCGAAAGAGAAGGAGCTGAAGTATTTCCAAGCAGTGAATGAGGTCCTACTTGCTGAAAACGAATCGTACCTGGAACTGGTTGAAGGAGGGAACTTACATAATGGGGTTTCAAATACAGACTCTGAATCTAAGAGTACTAGGGATACTCAATTAGCTACTATTTTAGCGGAGAACGAAGCATTAAAAACAGATAACGAAGATCTTGCGCTTGTATTGGCCGATTTAGACTCGAAGTATCGACGCTACAAACATATTCTTCGTGCGTCCGGTGTGGATGTGTCAGATGATGAGAGTATCGATGATCATGACGCTAGCTAGAAGCGAAGTCTGAGTTTTAAGAGTACCATGAACTTTTACATTAATATTACTATTGACATATGCAACATATTATATATTATTTTAATAACCATAACAGTATTTTTGGAATCCTTCAAGCATCGTCAAACTTAGGGCGATTTGAGTCGATAAAGATCTCCGAGGGAATTTCATGAATAGCCACATAGGTACTCCAGGAACGAATTGTGCTACCGTATGAATATAAGATGAAAGGGATAGGGAGTAAAGCTATTGAGAAAAATCCTGGTACACTAGTACCCCAATGAACACCAATATTTTTAAACATAATAGGGGTGAATAGCGGAAACGAGGCAGCCAATGAACATCGCAGAAACGTGTTTACAGCAAGAACAGAAGCTGCTGTGTCTTTATAGGCTTGAGCAAGATATGATAGTACAGACTGGAAAAAGCAAAAGACACAGAATCCAAATGGACATAGACCTATTACAGGAACAATCCAATGAATGCTGCTTCTAGCGGTCCAACCAAACCAGAATAATGATATAGGAATAATCGGAGCAGCTACCATAGCATGCATGAGCCAGATTTCTGGTGGAGGAGGTCCATTTGAGTGACTACAGGCTTTCAGGTAAACTTTTTTAATGAAAAAAATGTGGAAAATAAGGCCCGTGCAAATGAAAATAAACACTGCCATAAAAGGTAATGTACATAAGATGGTGCCCCATTGGTAAGCGCGCGAAAATGCAATCGGAACAGCGGCAAAATTGAAAAAGATAAGCCCATAGATCAATGCTAAATAGAAAGATAGGAAGAAAACAATGGGTTCTTTAACTAGCACTAAAAATGGCCTGACAATATATACGTGCAGGAGTCGGTTTAAATCAAGTTTCTTCAATTCTGAAGGAGCTTTAATGTTTAGATTTCCTGTAGTCCTTCGCAGCCTTTCAGCTTTTACCCGTAAAAGTTTGTCAGAAGAAGTTTCAGGTAAAAGCAGGAAAATGAGCAAAAATAATGGGATACCGAGGAAAAACACTAACCATAAGCTCCAATGCCAACTAGCTGCTTCCATCATTACAGCACTGAGAAGAGGACCAAAAGTTGGTCCAACAGCAGATACTGCACCCCATATACCTAACGCGTACGACATCTGAGCTCCTTCAAATATGTCAGTCATAGAAGCACCCCCAATTGCAAGGACTGGGCTTGCGCACAGTGCAGATAGAAGTCGCATAGACAGAAGCATACCAATATTATGCGATAGGGCAGTAGGAATTTGCAACAGCACAAAGAAAAAAAATAACGGGAGGTAGACTCCGTTACGGCCCACAGAGGGTACTTCAGATATAGGGCCTGCGATCATTGGTCCTACAGCATAGCCCAAAAGTGCCAGCGATACAGAAAGAGAAGCGATGTATTGGCTTACATTAAACTCTTCTTGTATAGCTCCTAAAACAGATGTAACAGATGAAGTGTTAAAGCCACACATAAATGTAATAGCACTTAGTTCCATGGCGATGGTGGCCTTATATCGCAGGGCCCAGTTACGAGGATTTTCTGGGTCACCATCAGCCCATTCTAAAATTTCAGGAATATCATCAAGATTTTCAAGCTCATATACAGCTGGATATCGCATATACTTGCCGTTTGACAACCAGCGGACAAAACCTGCCAAATAAGTGTGCGTGTAAAAAGGATTAAAGTCTGACAAATCCGAACTGGCAGCTTCAGTACTCGGAGGCATCGTTCAAATAGCAATCAGATCAATTAATGAGCATAAAATGGAGCTCATGAAAGTAATTTTAAAAGACAGTAGCTCCAAAAAATATGTACTGAGGAAAAAATGAATCGAATGGTCACTTACCGTGGGGTGAAGCTTAAGCTCATTAGATGTGAAAGCTAAAAAATGCGGGGAGAACTTGAATCATTAAACGTTACCGAGGAAGAGGTAACGCGGCATTGACGAGCAAAACAGAACGAAACAACTCTCAAACAAAACAAAATAAAAAAGAAACTTAGTAAATATATCAAGAGCTGATTTAATAAACCACAAAGAAAAAAGTTTTGGTATTGTGGGGGAGTATGTAACGAGGAAGGAGAGTCTATGTTAAGTATTGCTGAAAGCTAAACTTTGAAGTTTAATTATGAATATGACTGATATCATAATCTTGCACTTGTGAGATCCCAAGACTTAGGACCAAAGTATAGCAACAAGGGACTTACAAGGCCTATGTTTGGCAGTTTAGTTTATGAGTAGCTAACAGCCAGAATTGCGAAATGCCATTTCGATCTATAATATCCTTTAGTTCAGCTAGATCATTAGCTTTCCGGGTGACCCATTGCGGAAAGGTAGGGGATTTGATTTCCCCTTCCCAGACTAAATAGCAACCTTGATCGACCATATCACCATCTTGATCAGGTGCAGACTCTCTCCATTTGATCCTATTTAGCATAAGATTCTTATAGAATCGGATAGCCTTCGGAGCACCCTCAGCAATGACTAAGGACATGTCAGGGTATATAACTGTGAGGCCAGTCATATAAAGTTGTTTAGCATTAATGGCGACTTTGTATTGGTTCTTGGTACTAAAGTCTCGAATACAGAATACTACGCATAATGTATGCATAGCGGCAGCTTCCATCAATTTAGACCTCTCCTTCTCATGGCGCTCTTCTTTTGATAGTTGACGAGCCGCATTATCTCGTTCATGCCTTAGGCGCCGATCTTCAACTTCACGGCGAACCCTCAACTCAATTTCCGTAGGATCGCTGATTGCTTGATTTGCAACCACGTTCATAATGTTATTTATTTTAATCTTTGGTGGAGGGGCAGGATCCAATCCAAGTCTTATACGATCTTGCTTTTCTTTGTGAATCTCAGCTCGTTTAGTACGTCGAAGTTTCCTTGTCTCTTCTTTAGTTAGGAACATCGGCTTCTGCTGAATAGGTTTATCCCAAGGGGATTTGATCGGAACTGGATGTAGAATATAATTGTTTATTGTACCATCTGGCCCGATGTGGAATGCTAGTTTAATTTCTGCTTCGGGATACGATTCGCACTGGAAAAAATCTCGATCCCACCATTCGATGAGAGGGGGAGGGACCGGAGGAACAAATTGTGACTTAACAGAAAGTTCAGATTTAGCAATTTTTAATCTCTCTTCTTTTTGAACCTTAGACGCTAGCAGTTTCAGCCGTTCCTTCTTTCGTAGAGTCTCGGCTTCAAAAATGAACTTGCCTTTCGGATTTAGATGTAGCGCCCGTGCCGGGCGAACTGAGCCAGTTATAGCCAAATAGGGATTGGAGGTACTAGTGGATGAGCCTGAACTGCTGTTTTTAGAGACTTCAACAAGCTTAGAGACTGAATTTTCCACATTAGAGGGCGCTTGATTTAGCTCTGAATGATTGGATTGAGGGACCTTAGATTTGGTAGCAGCCAAACGGGCTTTGGACTCACGAATTCGAGCAAGAAGATCAGGTTGAATTTTAGCAGCAGTTTCTCCCGCAGAACTACTATTTTCTACAACTTTGCTTCGTTTCATGGTAGTATTAGGCTCATTTTGTCCTAATCTTTTCATGTAGTTGGTGTGAAGCCCGTAATAATAGTTACGGTAGTGCTCTACAGTATGTCCCGACTCCCACTATCTACCTTGCTTACCGGGATGGATATCTTTGTCTCACTTATGCTCCCAACTGCAGCCATACTAAATTTCCTGATTGGCCCAACCAAGGCAGGGTAACTCTTTATGCCTTCAACCATATTAATACTTTTCTGAAGGAAATAAAATCGTGTGGAAGAAAGATAATTTTATTGAGGGAGTCTCAACAGCAGTACCATGGACATTTCAAAGCCTATTGGCTCGGTCATTAAACGAGTAGACTTTTGCTTTTTACGACCCGATGATATTCGTAAATTCTCTGTTCGCCAGATCGTCAATCCAGTCGTCTTTGATTCGCTTGGCCATCCTACTACTGGTGGTCTTTATGATCTTGCATTAGGGGCTGTACTAAAACATCACTGTGCTACCTGTCGCCTTGATGAAAGATTTTGCCCTGGTCATATGGGACACATAGAATTACCTATATCTGTCTATAATCCAACATTCTTTAGTCAAATGTTTATTCTTCTTCGAAGTCTTTGCATGTACTGCCATCATTTTCGGCTCAAGTCTACCGAAGTTCATCGATACACATGCAAACTTCAGTTGTTAGCTGCTGGGTTGCTCATTGAATCTCAGGAACTCGACAACATTCATTTGGAGGATTTGACTGATGAAGCCGAAGAAGCAGATGCATTTGACAACATAATTCCTTCAGTTGTCGACACTACACCTTTACTGAAAGCACGTGAGAGGTTTGTGGCCAAAGCTATTCGTAAAGCCAGTAAAGGACCCATTCTGGAAACAGCTGCCATAGCAGAAGAACGCAAATCAGTTATCAAAGAGTTCATGAAACTCATACTCTCTCGCGGTAAATGCAACAACTGTGACATGTTCTCCCCAACATTCCGGAAAGACGGACAGTCTAAGATATTTGAAGTACCTCTTCGTGAAAAGCAAGCCAGGGCTAATAGAGCCAAGGGCCTAGAGCGCGAAAATGTCCTGTATGATAACTCAGATTTGGATAAGGCTGATTCGAATCGTTTATTAAAGAGTAGTAGTGGCTCAAATGCTCGCTATCTATTTTCAAATGAAATTCTAAATCATCTTTCCCGCCTTTTTGATCGAGAGAAGCGCATACTATCTCTAATATTCCGCTCACCTACCGGAGAACCTGCATCTCCTTCAATGTTTTTTTATGAAGTGATACCAGTACCTCCTAATCGGTTTAGACCTCCGTCTAAACTCGGCGATGTGATTCATGAGAACATTCAAAACGAGCTGCTTACGAAGATATTAAACCAATGCCTTCGTATCAAAGAGGTTAATGAACAAATGAGTGATTTGAACATTCTAAAAAATGCCAAAAAAGCCCCAATTGATCAAGCTCAGTACTTTACGCAGCTAATGAATGCGTTCGTTCAGTTGCAGGACGCTGTTAATGGCTTTATAGACACAACTAAGAACCCTAGTGCCGGCCAAAGTGCTGCCCCCGGTATTCGTCAGGCTTTAGAGAAGAAGGAAGGTCTATTTCGCAAAAATATGATGGGTAAACGTGTCAACTTTGCTGCTAGATCTGTTATATCACCTGATCCTAACATTGAAACCAATGAAATTGGCATACCTCCAGTGTTCGCTGTCAAGCTGACTTATCCTGAACCTGTAACTGTCTATAATTTTCAAGAAATGCGAAAAGCTGTAATAAATGGCCCTACTAAATGGCCCGGAGCTACTCATGTACAGAAGGAAGATGGGACATTGATCTCTCTTTCAATGATGAATCTGGATCAGCGAACTGCACTGGCCAACCAACTCTTAACTCCATCCGATGGAAAGTCTATGGTTCCCAAAAAAGTACACCGGCATATTAGAAACCATGATATTGTTCTTATGAATCGACAACCAACACTGCACAAAGCTTCAATGATGGGCCATTATGTTCGGGTCTTACCAGGGGAGAAAACACTTAGATTACATTATGCTAACACTGGTGCATATAATGCCGACTTTGATGGAGACGAAATGAATATGCATTTCCCTCAAAACGAGAACGCACGGGCAGAAGCTATGATGCTAGCTAATACTGACTCTCAATATCTCACTCCGACTTCTGGTAAACCTCTCCGAGGATTGATTCAAGATCATATATCTGCCGGTGTGTGGTTATGCAAAAAAGACTCATTCTTTACCAGAGAAGAGTACAATCAACTTATTTATGGGACATTAAGGCCCGAAGACGGCCATACAACTACTCGGAAAATTCTTACTGTTCCCCCAGCCATTCTTAAGCCTCAACCTCTTTGGACCGGTAAACAGATATTCACTACTGTCCTTCTTAATATAAAACCTCTTGATAGACCAGGATTGAATCTCACCTCCAAATGCCGTGTAAAGGGGGATTACTGGCAGAAGTCATCTGAAGAAGGAACTGTGATTATTAAGAGTGGCGAGCTTCTTGTCGGAGTATTAGACAAATCACAATTTGGTGCATCTGACTATGGTCTTGTTCATTCGATTCATGAAATTTATGGGCCTGCAGTTGCTGGGAAATTATTGAGTACGTTAGGTAGACTTCTTACGAAGTTTTTGCAAAGTCAAGCTTTTACTTGTGGTATGGATGACTTGCATTTAGATGCATATGGCGAGTCAGAAAGAAAGAAAATTTTAGAAAGCTCCTCTCATGTTGGTCTTGAAGCCGCTGCAGAAGTTTGTAACCTTCAATCTAAGGATAACCTCAACAATGATGACCCCGAGCTTCAGAGGCGCTTAGCCGAAATTTATCAGGACGACGACAAACTAGCTTTACTTGATATGATTGCACAGTCCAAAGTCAATGCGGTGACCTCAAAAATTGTTTCCGCTTGTATTCCTCACGGAACGTTGAAGAAATTTCCTCAAAACTCTATGCAGGCTATGGCATTGTCTGGAGCCAAAGGCTCGAATGTCAATGTGGCCCAAATCATGTGTTGTCTTGGCCAGCAAGCATTAGAAGGCCGTCGTGTACCCATAATGATCAGCGGAAAGTCTCTACCCAGTTTCCAGGCCTATGAAACTCATGCTAGAGCAGGCGGTTATATTTCTGGTCGATTTTTCAGTGGTATTAAAGCCCAAGAGTACTTCTTTCACTGTATGGCTGGGAGAGAAGGTCTAATTGATACTGCTGTGAAAACCTCCCGCTCTGGATACCTTCAAAGATGTCTTATGAAACCTTTGGAATCAGTTGCAACACAGTACGATAACACAGTACGTACTAGTGATGGATCACTTATTCAGTTTCTGTATGGTGGAGATGCTATTGATCCCACCAAAGAGAGTCATCTTACTGATTTCGATTTTTGTGCGAATAATTTTCACTCACTTTTGCAGAAGCACCAACCCAAATTTGCTATTGACGGTCTGAACACTGATGATGCCATCTCGTACGCTAAGAAAGTCCGCAAGAATATGCTCAAGCAGGAAGGACTTCCTCATTATATGGAGAAACACAAGTACGATCCTGTGACTTCTCAGTTTAATCCAGGAATGTATTTAGGTGCTGTTTCCGAGAAATTCCAAGAAAAGTTAGAGAAGTTTATAAAAGAAAACGAGAATGGAATATTTGCAAAGCAGAAAGACGAGAATGGAAAAACCATAAAATCTGGACTGACTGCGAAGAAGTTTCGGGCGTTAATGCAGTTAAAGTATATGCAATCCATATCTAATCCCGGTGATGCTCTAGGAGTTATTGCTGCTCAATCAATTGGTGAACCATCTACTCAGATGACCCTAAATACTTTTCATTTTGCTGGGCATGGTGCTGCTAATGTGACACTCGGTATTCCACGAATGCGAGAGATTGTGATGACTGCTTCCACCAACATGAAGACACCTCAAATGACCTTGCCAATCAGAGCTGATGTAAGCGATGAATTGGTTGCTGGTTTTGCTCGATCAATTAATAGGGTGAAATTATCTGAATTACTTGACAAATTGAAAGTATCTGAAAGTGTTATTGTCGGAGATGATAATATCGCTTATCGATCTTACGATGTTTCGTTGATTTTTTACCCCCACGAAGAGTATTTGAACGAATACGATATCAATGAAGATCAGCTTAAATCTGTATTGAAAGGTTCATTCAAGACCTTGCTGAACAAAAAGTTAGAATCCGAGCTGAAAAGATTGCGTAAGGTTAAAGCTGGAGAGATATTGGATGAGAGTATTCCTGAAGTGGGTGTATCTTCGATATCTGAAAGGGCTGCTGAGAAACATTCTATTAGCCACGATGATTCTGATGCCGAAGATATTGATTCGGAGATTGAAGGAGGAGATGAAGATGATGCTACGTCTGCCAAGCGCAAAGATCAAACCAAAGAATCGGCCACATACGACGAAGCTGACGAAGCTGAAGATGCTCCAAGAGACGATGATATAGATGCTGATATGGATGTGTCAGAGAGCGAGGACTCTAACTCTGAACTGGATTCTGACGATGAAATGTCCATGTCTAAGGTTCCAATTGGTATTGCAGCTAAGGAGGTTGTGGGAATTTCCTCTTTCAAATTTGACAAGCGTGGGGATATATGCAAGTTTCAAGTAATTTACTCTGCAGAGCAAGGCAAGATCCTGATGTTGAACTTACTGGAGAACGTATGTCGGACTGTCGTTGTTCGGGAAATACCTCGAATTGGCAGATGCGTTAAACCTCAAGTAAATCCTGGAGAACCACAAATTTTAGTTACGGAAGGAGTTAATTTTCGTGCTATGTGGGAGGAGGATGATTTTATTGATGTCAATGGAATCACTTCCAATGACATTTTTGCAATTCTCCGGACCTATGGTGTTGAAGCTGCTCGAAATACCATTATAAATGAGATCAATGGTGTGTTCGGTAGGTATGCTATCACAGTGAACTCACGACACTTGGAACTGATAGCTGATCATATGACGCGGGAAGGCAGTTATTTGCCATTTAATCGGCAGGGAATCGAGTCCATGACCTCACCGTTCTTGAAAATGAGTTTTGAAACTACCTGCAATTTCTTAACTAGAGCTGTTATGAATGGAGAGAGTGATATTTTGGATACGCCAAGTGCAGCACTTGTTGTGGGAAGCATGCCAAAGTATGGTACTGGATCATTTGACATCCTAGCACAAGCGTGACAAAAAAGGAGGAGAATTGGGGAATCTACTAAAAATCTCGAAATCATAAAGCTATAGAAAATACAGTAGTCTTATTTGTATTTATCAATCGGCATCATTATTAGTAGTAGGCTAGTTTAGTTTAATTTCGACGCTTTTTCGTAGAGAAGTTCGACAACATCGGAGAGATGCTTTACGGTGTTGATTGCAGCATCATATTTGGCGTCACGTTTAGGTTCATCAAAGACAATAAGCCACCCATTTTCCTGATCAAGAACACCATTAAAGACATTATCTAAAATCATCTGAGATAATTTCCCTTCCACTTGACGAGAATCTAGACCGACAAGAGCAGCTACATGGGAGATTTCAACATGTGAGAAAGGTTCCACAACCCGAACCAGATTTTGTTCCAAAAGCGTATCATACAGAGCAGTAAAGTGAGCTTTAATGATAGGATCAGAAGCTAGCTCTTCTCGATGAGTGGATAGAGCAGTTTCGAACTCTTTCAAACTACGATTGGCATGCGCATTAGCAATAGCTTTCATAGCATCGATACCAGGACCAGCGTATTTCTGAGCAAGCTTTCCTGTCAGGATTTGATGAATGTCTGAAGTGAGATTAAGCATAATCTTACTAAGCAACATGTACTTTATGGTGGGGATGGCCCGAGGGTCGTCTTGAGCGGAGAAGCCTTCAAGAGCCTCAAGAAAGTAAGAATAGGCAGTTTTGAAATCCTTATCTTCCGCATGAAGAATTCCAGAAAGTAGGTCTATTTGTGCCTGTAAAAGAGGAGGACAATAGATTGCATTAGCAGAGGTACGAGCAGAAGTTAGACTTGCCCGGGATTTTGGCAAGTTGCGGAGAGCATGGTAGATTCTAGCTTCCAGCAGCTGTACCTCTACCAGAACCATTTTATCATCTAACCGTTTAAGTTCGCGAAGCAGAGGCTCTATCAATTGGAGAGCTGCTGCATAATTGGACTTGTCAAGGTACATACCAATCAAGCGAGTTTCAAGATTCTGCCGAAGAAAATGACGCCGCTCGGACTTGGCCCATGCCACCGAATCTTGAGTGACGGCGATTTGAGTATCGAGAGAGTTAGGCAGTTCGGCCAGCATGTCAAGCAGACTGCGAATCATTTTAGCAGCCTTTGATTTAGCAAGCGCCCCCATAGTTTCTCGGGCGGTTTTAACTAAGGCTTGGAGAGATTGAATATCATTTTGGTCACGATAAATAGTTCCAAGTTCTAACAAGGCAGTCTCAACATTCTTCACATGGGCTTCGCTATTGTCAGAGTCTTGTGAAACAATGGATTGAAGAATATTGATTGCCTCAGAAACATCGCCGGCTTTTTTGGCGGCTATAGCCTTTTCGATATCTGTCATTAAAGAAAACTTGTAGGTATACTGTGAGTAGACTAAGAAAGAATTAGGTAAGAGACCTCCCAGTGGAGACTGTTCTCGGGAATAAAGAGAGATATTGAAGATTTAACGCCGGTTGTCATATAAAGACGAATATAATAGTAAAATAATCAAATATTTGCTGGAACTCAAACTATTCTTTTCTTTTTTGCTCTCTTTTATTTAAGATATGAAAAAAAAGTAATTTTATTTCCGTAAGTTAATAGTCTACCATACACTTGCCTTTCAAATTCATCACCTTGAAAGGCCCTTCTTCAAAAAAGAACCTTCTTTCTCCCAACCGTTAGTTCAATTTCTCCTCTCTCTTTGTTATCATTTTCCAGCACTAATAACATTATGCCACCAGCTCGCTATCCCATGGGCCCTGGCCCTGTTCCTGTAGCTCCGAGAGGCGGAATATATTCTGGTAACATGCAAGGTCCAATCCCTGGCGGTATGCCTCCCGGTATGAACATGCCTCCAGGACCTCCAGGACCTCCACCACCCCAGGGACCGCCAGGAGCTGCACCTGCTCCTCCTTATGTTCGAAGGCCTACTGACCGCGAATTGCCTAATAGAGTGTCAAGCATTATATCTGAAGGAAACTTATATTCTAAAATGTTGGACGCCGAGCGGAATTTAGACGCGGTAATATCTCGCAAGAAACTAGATCTTCAAGACTCTTTAGCAGGAAACCTTAAACAATCTGCAATTTTGCGTCTTTTCATTTCAAATACTGCTAAAGATCAGCCGTGGCAGGTTGCTACTAAAGATATTTCGGAACCTTCATTGTTTGACTTCGAAAATGGAGCAAATCCATCGTGGACCTTAGAGATTTCTGGTAAGTTACTGGCCGATATACCGGAACCTCACCCTCTTCTTTCTTCTTTTTTTCAATCTTTAGTAATTGAAATCGATCGTCCACAGGATGCCAACCCACAGCCTCAGGTTATCGAATGGCAGCAAGGCAACAAACTACTTCCTGCCGAAGCTCAGTCATTTGATGTTATCCACGTCACTCGCAAGGGTGATGTTAATGTTAATGTTCGCATACTTATTCAACTGAAAGAATTCTCTGACTCGTATAAGCTTTCAGAGCCACTGTCAAAGGTTATGACGGTTAATGTTGCAACGAAGCCAGCAGTAGTTATGGGGATATGGCAGTATATTAAATGTCACAATCTGCAGGATCCCAATGATCACCGTGCAATAATTTGTGATTCTATGCTACAAGATCTATTTAAGGCTGATCGAATTCACTTTCCTCAAATTATTGAGCTTTTGCTTCCACACCTTAAACTAATTGATCCGATAGAGATCAAATATACTGTACGCGTTGATCAAGCATATACACATGCAGATAACTACTATGATATTAAAATTGATATACCCGACC
The DNA here is from genome assembly GCA_030574535.1 of Tortispora starmeri. NCBI lineage: Eukaryota > Fungi > Ascomycota > Trigonopsidomycetes > Trigonopsidales > Trigonopsidaceae > Tortispora > Tortispora starmeri. The sequence continues at coordinate 261,134 of JAJMFD010000001.1, read as the reverse complement.
CATTACGCAAGACTATGACCGACACACTGGACAATTGGTATGACATTGCACCAGAAGTTAATGCTATCAACGACCGTGAGGCGATAGCTGTCCGTGAACTAAACAGCATGCTCCATCGTCGAGATTTCTTTGTTCAGCTTTATTCAGATCCTGCTGGTTTTGTTAAACGCTGGACAGCTTCACAGGCGCACGACATGGAGGTTCTATTGGCAGACCGATGTTTAAACAAGGAGGTTACTCGCCGATCCGACTTTTTCAGAAACCCAGAATTCCTGCAAGAAACTATTCAGCTACTTCTCAATAAGTGATAATATATATATCTTTTTTTCTTTCATAAGTTATCTGTAGATTAGCTTAAGTCACAGTTTTTGAGGAACCGCAATATGGTCAAAACCTACTAATGGTCTCAGAACATCTGGTATAATGATAACGTCGCGGACTGGATCATAATAGTTTTCTATGATAGCCACTAGAATCCTTGGCACAGCTACAGCAGTTCCGTTCAATGTCATTGCAAATTCATTTGGACCGTATGTGGTTCCAAAGCGACTAGACTGGTAGGTTAGACAATTAGATGCAGAACTGACTTCCCCATAAACGCCTTTTCCTGGCATCCACGCTTCGATATCGTACTTACGATATGCAGAAGCCCCCAAATCATTCGCAGGCATGTTCAATACTTGAGCTTCCAGTCCCATACTAGAGATAATTGATATCTGAAACTGTAAAATTTCTTCCAGAAGAGCTTCAGATTCGGCCTCAGTCCTACACCAGGCGAACAATTCAACTTTCGTAAACTCATGAACTCTATATAGCCCTCGAGCATCTTGGCCACGGGCACCTGCTTCGGCTCTATAACTTCTACTCACACCGGCCTTTTTAATAGGAGATTCTGAAAGTTGCTTTTTTGAGGCCCACGCAGCCAGCGGTATCTCAGCAGTACCAATCAAGCTAAGGTCATAATTGGCAAGTTCATATATTTGATTCTCATCATTTTTATCCCTTGGTCTGTAGCCGCAATTTATCACCGCGGCCGGGCGGACAACTGTAGGAGGAGAAACAAGGCTCCAGCCGGCAGACATGGCCTTTGATAATGCAAGGTTCACCAGAGCCTGTTCCAAGAGTACTAACTCGTTCATCAAATAATAAAACCCTCTTCCAGATACGGAAGCAGCTGCTTTAAAATCCACCAGAGCAAATCGTTCTGCTAACGAAACATGGTCTCTACTAGGGTCGGCAGGAATATGCTTGTCAGGATTAATCATTGTCACCAATTCAGGTTTTGAATCTGGTACTTCCGCATGAATCGTATTAGGAATTGTATAAATAAGATCATCTAACTGCTGCTGTATAGTTTTAGCTCGGGCCTCCAGGGCTTGATATTCAGATTTCATAGATACCGCTTGTGATTTGAGAAGATTGAAGTCAGAAGACAGACGATCAGTCGATTGTAGCTGTTTTGCTACATTTCGACGTTCATTTTGTATTTTATTTCGTTGGGCAGAGGTAGATATTAATTCAGAGTAGAGTTGGGGTAATTTCTCTAAGTTATTTATGGCTTGGGCAGGTAAGTTTCTTCTTTTAGATCGAGAAATGATATCTGGGACAGATCGAATGATATCTTTATAACTATTAGAGAATAGTCGAGTATTACAAGGCCGTTTAATAGATAAGACACACCTGTAAAGGTACATCACGAGTAGGCTGTTTCTTATACTGCAACTTCTGGAGAAGAGGTGTGAGTAATGAAGTAGCTTTTAGGAAGAGTTTGTTCCGGCTGCTTGATTACGAAAACTTAGACAACGATTATAATACGATATAGCATACAATAAAACTGAGAGCAGGGTTCTGCAAAAAGCATAAATTTGTTTTTATTTATAAGTAACCGTTAACCATAAAAGGGGAAAGAAATCATGGCGACCTTTTGCGGAATATAACGGAAAACTACAAACTAATGGGATAGGAAGACATCGATCATAGAAGTTGAAACCGGAGAAAAGGCCTTTAGAAGCGGAGCTTGGTAAAGAACCATTTGTTCTTTCCGGCTTGGTAGCGGGACTCAAAAGCAGCCTTGATGGTCTTCTTGGCAGTCTCGCGTTGAGAAGGCTCCTGGAAGGTATCATGAGAAATGACATCCTTGAGGGATTCCAGCTCAAATGCGTAACGAGTGGGCATAATGTGGTTGTAGTTGATGACCTTGATGAATGGTTTAATCTTGGATCGCTTAGTGATCTTCTTCTCATCCATCTTCCGCGTAACTTTCAAAGGATAACGCTCAACACCGGCTACGATGGCATGAGGGAACTTATGCACCTTAGTACCATCATCTTGTGGCTTGATGATCACTACTTTCTTTCCAGCATAACGACCGCGGGTAATAATGGCAACCTTGCCAGCTTTTAGAAACTTGGCCATTGTCTTCCTGTGTGATGGAGAGTAATTTCCTCCCAGGACGATGAAAGCCCAAAGTGCTGGCCTCAAAGCGTGACTGCGATTTTGGGGTTTGGGCTTAAAGCCCCAGCTTCCTCCTCCCACACAGCCCTACCTCTTTTGGTTGACCTTAACCCTATAACAAAAATCCCTCTTGTAGCCTACCTATTACGCTCATCCTCCCAAACCTTATTTTAGCATCTTTAGCCTTTATAATCTTGTTTACCTTCACACTAACTCAAAGGGGAAGAAAAAGGTGCTGCCCAAAGTAACTGTTATTGACCCTACTGCCTAACGGTTTCTTTCAATTAAATAGTAGCTGACACGTCTCATTTGTATATTATAGCACATTACTCACTGCGCATGGTTCATCATCCTAAATCTGCTTCCTCTTCCTCAGCTAGAGATATTCCCGTTCTGCCTGAAATTCCAGACCTGGGTACCATACGGATCCCAGACCCAGACTCCATTCCTCTTTCTAAAAGCACTGACGCGGGGTATATAAAATCGCCCATGGATAGTTCTGGAGTATCCATGACACGGACTTCCCATCGCACTAAGTCGCGCGCCGGAGAACTTTCTGCCCCTCCTGATCTTACTGAAACTGTAGAGGCAGTGCACAGAAGTTGTCGTAAAATTAACGACACGCTTGCCAGCGTACTTAAAGACTTTGATGATCTCATATTGCGCTCAAAGGACAATGGCTCCGCTCTACTATCATTGACTTCCCGTATTACGGATGTGGGAAATCGAGTAGAGCAGAATTTCGAGGAGTTTAACCGCCAGGTAGTTTCCAACGCTCAAAATGTTTCCAATGCAGCAATAGAAGCTGCTAATGCTCACAAAATCATGTCTGAGGTTGCGAAATCTATTGCTGATTCCACCTCTCTATCTACAACACAATGGCCTACAATCGTTGAGGCATTAGAACAGGTTTTAGCTATCAGCAAAGAACAATCAAACACTTTATCATTGTTATCATCACGCTCAGATTCCATTAATGTTCTCAGCACTGCATTTACCTCATTAGAAACTCAAATATGTACACTACATAGTCAAATCGCTAGTTTGAGCACTAGCACAGCAGATACTTTATCAGAGGCATCGTTCCAGGCCGCTATCTCTTCGCTTACGGCACATGTTCTTACTGAGTCAAATAGAAATGAAATATCTTCAAATTTCGACTTTTTGAAGAATGAAGTATCATCAATTAAGAACAAGGTGCAGCCAATTCAGAGCTTGGACCCGATGCAGAATCACATAGATGATGCGATTAATGAACTAAAACAGTCCATCTTAAGTCGTTTATCAAACTTATCAGAAGAAGTCACAAATAAGTCAGCCGAGGTATCGCAGGTAGTTTTGCAATCAATTGCCTCAGCTGCTTCAGCTGCTGCCACTACTGCAGTCATGGATGCACAAAAAATCGATAAATCAACAGATCCTGTACAGGATCTTTTAACACCGGAATGTTTCCAACAGTCTCTTGAGAAGGAGATGCAGAAGTTGAGTTTGAAACTTGGTGCAATTCCAGCAATAGTGCCTCCAAATTACGAAGAGGAAGTTAAGAAATCCACGGAAGAGATACAAGCTCTTCGTGAAGAAAAGCTTTCTTTAACAGCAGATGTAAAGCTATTGGAACAGAGTATACGGGAGAAGTCACAGCAATTTATCGATTTAGAAAACAGAGCCATTGCATTTGAAAAAAGGCTGCAAGAGTCTTTACTTGAGCGTTATCGATCTGTTCTTACCGCTAGCATGTCCATGGCAGCTAATTATGAAGCTACCCAGTTGTATAGTACGGTAACACAGTCCAGGGTTGTGAGTGCAGATTCTCAACCAGCCTCATATAAACCAGCAGTGCGGTCGCGGTCCGAGAAGCGGAGACATGTCTCTTTATCTGTCTTAAACAGTATGAACAGTAGTATCTCATATCATAAGGTGTACAAGACTGAGCCTAATGCACGGAAAAGTTCCTGGGGTCGACGTATTTCGAGCATATTTGGAGGAAAGGAAAATGACGAGCGCCTGGCTGTGAAAGAGCAATGAAGTTAATATACATCTATAAAGGTTATTAATCGAGAAATATGCGAGTATGATAATATATGGGTCAAAAATAGAATTACCATGGGGAACCTTCCATCATTTCTGGCACGAATGGTGTCTTATTCTCCCCAGTTCCGGGTCCTTGATCATCCCAATCGCGGTTCATAGTATTTGCGATTGCAGGCTGAGGCACACGCCGCTCCATTGCATCATCCAGTGCGTTAATGAATTCTTGTGGAAGAGTAGGCTGATATTTCTTGGCTTTTTCTATATCTCCAGACATCCCTGGACCCCAAGCCTGCAGCATTTCATTATAACTAGGGGGCTCAAATGGCAAGATTATAGATGCATCCATGAATAGCCCATCATTGTCAGGAATATCTGACTTTTCAGATTTATCATTTTGCGCAGATTTTTTGATAGATTCTGCTTTCATTGCTTTGAATTTTTGGTCCGTATCCTTTATATAACCCCTGGCAGTAGCTGAGAGTGTTGATTCACCTACTTCAGGTCGATAATGATCAACAGCATAAAGCAATTGTTCTGGTGTTAGAGATTTGAGTTGCTGAATCGCATCTATCAAACCATCAAAATCATCCTCTAAACCAGAAAAACACTGGAGCCACTGGTTTAGCTGTATGGCCTTTAGAAGGGACCGATGAACTAGGTCTATCAAATCTCGAGGAAGCTTTCGAGATGGTTCAATAAACCCAGGAGTATAATTGTTAGCTATAGCCCAGTCCTCAATAACTGACAAATTCATTCGTATTTGCATTGCTTTGGTACGGGCAAGATATTTATGGTTAGATAGCACTCGGTTAAAAGATACAGCTCCTAACCAGTACATCAATTGGTTCATGGTTTGAAATGAAATGACAGGATGAACATCATAGAGTTCATACATATATAATATGGAACTCAGAACGGACGTTATAAGACGTGGCGAGGGTTTTGCTTTTTCTTTTGGAGGAGGGGGGAGGTAAACAGGACCTTCAGGAACTGGGCGGGTCTTCCGACGAAATAAACGCCATTCATGTTGAAAGCGAACATCATTTAAGCCAGGAATAGTTTCATGCTCCAACATCGCAGCATCAAAGGACTTTTCCATCAGACGAATAGCGTCGCGGTATACATAGGTATAGATATCTCCTATCAAAGACTGGATAGTAGACTGATATATAGAAGAAACAGAGGAGAGATTTCCATCCTTCTTGAGATAATATAGTAGTAAACAACAATTAGATAGCCAAAAAGCCAAGAAAGAAGGGTCTTCTTTATGTGCTGCTACAGTTTGAGCAATCTTATCAAGTGCTGGTGTCATAAGATTATCCAGTAAATTAGAGTCCCCACAGTAATGCGCAAATCTGGCAGAAAGGAACAGAACATTTGCTGGAATAAGTTTTTGAGACGTACTGCGTTGTGGCAACATATTTGTGATAGCCGTATCTAAGATTAATTCAATATCACCTTCAGCAAAGACAAACATTTGATCTGGCAAGCAACGATTCCAATCAAAGTCAGGCAGTCTTAAAACATTTTCGTCATCGTCAGGATCATCCTGAAGCCATGAGTGGTCCATGTTTGCATTAACATCATCATTGAACAAAGATTCCATACGAAGGGCGGTAGTGCGATCTTGTAGATCAGCAGATAATTGATCTTCCAGATTATCTAGAGAGTCAAGAGGCACAGAATGATAGAAATCCCCACTCGGAGCTTTGGGCTGAAGCAGGTCAGCTAATATTGAACCAGGTACCACAAAATCGAGGGCGGAGCGGCCGGTCGCAGTTTTTAAGTCGGCTGAAGCACCGCTGTCGAGCAAAGCTTTTGCAATCTCAGGATGATGATTATTAGCAGCCCACATTAGTGGGGTCCATTCAAACTTATCTTGTATATCAGGATCAGCACCAGCGTTTAGAAGTTCCTGAACAACATCTAAGTGGCCAAAGCAAGCAGCGTATACTAGGGCGGACGCACCATCTTCGTCGGTTCCATCGACCTGCGTATAAGCGCCACAAGGAGCCGAGAGAAGGGTTTGAACAACTTTTAGTCGACCATTAGAAGCAGCCTTTATTAATCTTCCTTGAAGAATTGCACACTTTTCTTCCACAGGTCGGTCAGACTCGGCGATATCTGCACTATCCTCTTCTTCCTGTTCGTCCTGATCCACGGTCTGCTTCTTCATAGAATCCAGACGGGATTGAGCATGATCAGAAATTGTAGACATACTAGACCATGGATCGACAGTATTGAGCGTTGTGCTAGCGAGACTGTCATTCAATGCATCCACGGGATCCATGAGGGTGTGATTGAGTGTGTCGGGAATTTGATATCTTAGTATGGGAGGAGGATTCGTCATAGATCACGAGAATATGTAGAGTACAGGCAGAGACTGCAAAGTCTTGCAAAATAACTGTCTAAATTTTTTTTTTAAATAATTATATTCCATTCCATTAATAGTTAGCAATTAGATTAATCAATATAAATATCCATTCATTATACATAAACAACTAGTCATTGTCTTCATTAATAGCAACGTCCCGGATATGCTTCTCTCGTTCTTTGGGATAGGGAACAGCCCCCGGTCGACTGTGTTTTCTGAGATTATTCTGCTTGCGCTTGATACTAGCTATCTCTTTAGCCTTGATCTCTTTAGCTTTCTTAACGGCCTGCGGCAGATGTCTATGCCTGGCTATGCGTCGAATTTCAGGCATATGTTTGAAGCGTTCTTTTAGAGCTTCCCGTTCTTCCAACGCTATTCTTTCACGAGTAGATTTTACTCCTGATCTGGCACTAGCTACACTGCGCCATATACGCACGTTACCGTCATCGGATCCTGAAAGCACATACTTCGAGTCCATGGAGAATGCCACCGAGAAGATCCTCTGCATTCGCTTAGTATGGTATATATCTCGAGAATGACCTTCACGTACCCTATACAAACGAATAGTACGGTCATAAGAGCCAGTAACAATTTCTTGACCGGTCGGAGCAAAGTCAACACTCATAACGGCTGCTACATGATCTTTCATCACATTCGACGCTCGGGACATGTTTCGCATATCGTACAAGTACACATTATGGTCTTCAGACCCTGCTGCAAAAATGAAAGCCTCCATAGGGTTCCAACTGATTGAGTTGGTTCGCAAAGTGTTTATCACCTTTTGAATAGGAGTATTGCTGCGCAAATCATATAGAACAATAGATCGATCACTACCGCTACTCGCTAGTATTGAGGTCTCAGTTTGGTTGAACTTTACTACACTGATAGTTTCAGAACCCCAACTTAGATTTGTGATTGGCTTATTTCTCTCCTGGTTCCAAATATTCACAGAAGTAGAGCCGGTAGCAAAAGTAGCATCGTTACGGTGCGTATCCACTGAGTTAAATGCTTCGTCTCCCATGTATGTTGCACGAGCCTGGGTATTCCGACTCTTTATATCCCAGAGTTTCACTGTCTTATCAATAGAACAAGAAAGCATAAGATTATCAGGCGTAAAAGCCATTCCAGTCACGATATTCTCATGTGCATCAACAGAAAACACCTGTTCACGTGTAGATATATCCCAGAACTTCACTACACCATCACCTGAGCCAGAACCCATTTCGGTCAATGCACGAGGATTCCTACACAGGCTATACACACCATCTACATGTCCGTCACCCAGCTGGCCGATGAAAGGCTTAGCAAACATTCTCTCTAACTTAGTTGCTGCCAAAGCCCGAGTATACTCACGAGCCTTTTGAAACGGATGTAACGATGGATCAAGATTTCTGCTGATCCGTGGTCCTTCAGAATTGTGTGACGGAACATATTCCTCTGTAGATCTACTTAATGTTTTTACTTTCATAATACCAGGATGCTTCGAGAAGGAGCAGGGTATGATCAGTTAATTTAATATTGCTGGTATAGATAGAATAGCCACATAAAAATCCAGAAATGCCCAAAAATTCCCAATAAGGTTCATAACCCTACAAAGTTGTCTTAGGGTTTATTAAGCTCCTGAAAATCAATTTGTCCCAAATGGGTTAGATCTAAACACAATTGAAGCCTAGTTGCGTTAAGATTTCCTACTACTGGGATCAAGATCCGTACAATGGGTGTCCAAGGGTACAGTAAAACTAGTTAATCAGTATATATACATTTTACTAATAATAGATTATGGAAGACTTTGGTGGAAAAAAAGGCACTAGTTGTGCGAACAGTGCGCTTAGACATGCTGGCTGCCGAGTTCATTAGTATGCACAATCGCAGACCTAAAATCGCCATAGATATTTCGATCTGGGATTATCAGTCCAGAAGCATACCTGGATTAACTGAAGAACATAAAAACACCGTACCAATGCACGCTATCTTTTCTAGATTTGTTTACATGTTATCTGCCACGATCGATCCAGTCTTTGTGTTTGACGGACCGCGGCGGCCTCAGATCAAACGAAATCAAATCAGACCGCCAGGGGAATCAGAATCCGTGAAGATATTCAAAAAGTGGGCCATTCTCTTTGGTTTTACCTATAGACAAGCTCCTGGAGAAGCTGAAGCTGAATGTGCGCGATTGCAGCGTCAAGGACTCGTCGACTACATTATCACGGAGGATGTCGATTCATTTATTTTTGGTGCTAGCAAAGTAATAAGAGCACCAAATGGCTTTTCATTAAACAAGAAAGAATCAGAAGTCGAATTGTGCGAATTGAATGACATCGGACCAGAAGATGCATTGCTAATTGCACTGATGTCGGGAGGGGATTATGACACAACAGCCATTAGCGGCTGTGGACCAAATGTTGCTCTTGAAGTTGCCAAAGCCGGTTATGGAAAAAAGTTAGTTCAAGCCTATAACAAAGGCCCAGAGAAGTTGCAGGAATGGCGAGACGAGGTCAATGACTTGCTGCATTACAATAAAGATAAACTGCTCTCACGGAAAGTCAGCACGGTAGTGATCCCCGACTCCTTTCCATCACAGAGAGTTCTCGAACTTTACTTGAATCCTGTGGTCGGATCTTCAGTCAAGGAGATTGAAAGTACTAAAGATATTGACATTGAAAAGCTATATACGTACTCTGCTTCTCTAATACCTCAGTTCAGCGGGGTAGAAGGCTTACTTACGTTTGCTCGACGGCTTGGATTTGCACTAGTTGCACATTTACTTTCTGAAAAAATGAACGATTTCATCGAGGGAATAAAGCTTGCATACCAAGGAAGACCCCGGAGAATCAGCGACAAATACGTAAGTATCAGCTATAGACCTCTAGATTTGCTGCCATTACAAGAAACGCTTGAAGATCTAAGACAGACCGATTCTTATTACTGCTTTCGTGAGATACCGGGTCTCGAAAACAGTGACTACTCAAAATACCCAATATCTCTAGTAGAATATGCTGCACCAGATCATTTGCACAAAATCTATCGACCTAATGATATTCAGTTGAGACTTGACAGTATGATATCACCTCCATCTCCACCAATACCCATGTCTTCACCAACAGAGACCACAATGGCAGAAAGTTCATTGCCAAGTCCTATCACACCAAAGAGAATGAGGACCAGAAAGACTAAAAACAAAATTATCATGGAATCTCCTCCTCAAGGTTGCCCACCACAAACTATTGGGTACTCAACTTTTCTTAAAACACCTGATTCGAGCCCTCAAGAAGTACAAACTTATGTCTGCAAAGAGAAAGAATCAAGAAAACGTTCACATAAAGGTGCAAGAGTAATTGGCGACAGCGAGAAGGAATTTGATTACGCACTTTCTTAAGTCACGACAATACAATTAAATCTGATGAAAAAATTTACCTCAATAACAAATGTGCTAAATAATTTAAAAGAATCAAACTGATAGATTACAAGCTTAGATAAGAACACAGCCTAAGATTGAAGGCTCATAAGTGTCCTATTTTGATACATCTTTAGTACTCTCCTTGATGGAATCATACAATTGAAATGCTTCCATCCATTCAGAAGTGCCATTGCGATCTTCAATAGTGAATACTCGAGAATCCGTCTGGATACTAAAGGATCCGACACCAAGTTTTTTATTGAAAGGATATTCTCTCACAAAGACATTAGGGTCGTCAATATTAATTTCGTATTTAGTGCTTTTGTCGTCCCGTATCATAATCGTTCGTCCAGTAGAGGTAATTGCAATTAGATGCTTTCGCTTTCTAGGGGAAAATATCCTCGATAGCTTGGATGATCTGAAGCGTTTTGCTAAAGAACTTGACTGCTCCTGTGCTTCCGCACTCAGAATGTGCACATCGTGCTGTTTTCCTTCAATATTATTTAAATATGAATGAGGCTCTGACGATACCATAGCAGATCCCACAAATAAAACCTCTTCAGATTTATCGTCATCAAGATGGTCCCTGATTTCCTGAAGAAGCGCACTCCTCTGAGATGTTGAGAGAGTAGAAGAGGTAGTAGCGCCTCTAGGACGCCGTAATTCAGCACCATGACTAGAAGAAGAAGTATCTACAGAAGCTTGAGACAGCCTTGCAGCGGATGAAGACGTCACATAAGGACCGGAAGCATCGACAGGGCAGCTAACTGACCCATTTCCCACAGGTTTACGGGCAACTTTTCCAACACTCTTGTTTCCATTTGAGGATTTTCTCAACGAAAGATTACTAAAAGCAAGAGTAGCTGCAGATGAAGCAACGCTTTCATTAGAAGGAGAAGACGGGGAGTTTAATGGACCCGTCGTTGTCGGGGTAAGATTGTTGGTAGATAGCGATACTGACGACTGGGTTTTCGCGGATGAATCATCACTTGATCCTCGTAAAGTAGAATAAGTAAAGCCTTTACCCTGTGGCAAAGTGGCAGACGCAGGACGACTAGGTAATTTTCTGGGTGCAGCTTGAGAAATTTCTAAGAAAGGAGGCTTTCGAGGCACAGTACGAGCCGGAAACTGTTTTGGTGGTTCAGTTGATGTGGGAGATGAACCAGAGCTTTTATTTCCACTATTAGCCGAGTATATACGATTAATTGCTGCAATTGCCGCAGTAGCGGATGAGACTCCCCCTAGATTTCCAGAAGGAGTAGGAATACCGGCTTCAGGTACAGAACTGACACCAGGCTGAATCCTGTTAGAAATAGGGGACGAATAAAATGGCTCAGAAGTGCGATTACGATATATATTTTGAGGTCGCCCTTCAGAACCTATACGGTACGCGGCCAATTTTGGCGGAGTCGACTCCCATATTGACTCAGTAGTCCAAGTTACGGAAGAGAAGAATTCATGCTGTTTTATCTGTGAAATAGGAATGCGCTTAGAAGGATCCGTAACAAGAATTTTCTTAATTAGAGAGCGCAAGACAATTGGAAATCCTGGGGGATAAGAGAACTGGAGTTTGACGACTTTCTGGAAAGTCTGATACTCATTGGCGGCTTTGAAGGGTGGACGACCAGCGACCATTTGGTACAAAACACAACCAAAAGCCCAAACGTCAGCCATTTTGCCAGCATATTTCTTAGATAACAATTCCGGACAGACATATTCAGCCGTACCTAGGAAAGAGTCAGCTCGAGTATCTTGGGATTCGGGAGAATAGTCAAGGCCTTCAGGAAAAGACATAATTTTGGCGGTTCCAAAATCAGTAATTAAAATCCGCATATCAGCATTCAGAAGTATATTCTCAGGCTTAATGTCTCGGTGTATGATACCACGGCTATGCATGTAATCAATAGCATCGAGTAACTGAGCGCCATAATAACAGGTACAAGCCAAATCCAGTGAGCCCATTCTTTTGATCAGGGATAGAAGCTCACCATTCGAGGCAAGCTCTAGAACAAAATATAGGTTCTGACGATCTTGAAAGGTATAAAATAGACGAATTATGCCAGGATGATTCCCTAGACGAGCTAAAGTATCCCTCTCAATGTTGACATACTTGACTTTCTTTTCTTTAATTATATGCCGCTTATCGAGAATTTTAACAGCAAACACTTGTAATGTCTGACGGTCGGTAGCAGTGACCACGGTCGAATAGGAGCCTTCACCAAGGACTTCTCCAAAGGTGAAGTCCTCGACCTGCTTCCGAGGGACTCTGGCAGCAGTAGCAGGCGGGGTTTGCGCACTCTGAGTATCACTCGAGACAGGCGGCGGTGGAGTATCTGAGCCAGGAAGATCGCCGGCATATTCGACTGGAGGAAGTGGAAGGGTGTGGGTCGGAGTTGAGTCTCTGGTCGTATCTGGAGGGTCTTCGAGACGTAGACGATCCAATGCGTCTATTGAAGAAGAGGAATCAGGCATGATTTAGTCATGGACCATATATTTGAAAGTCGAAAATAAAGTCTATTTGTACAGATGAATGATATATACTTGAAGTTAAGTGCGGCCGGGTGATGGTTGGTGCCTTAGTTGTTGGGACTTAGGATAGTTCAGAGTGGAAAGAAAGTGTGGAGAGTGAGTCTCGGTGACAAAATACTAGTCGGGATATATCACCTGTAGGACTGAAAATGTAAGATGCACAATAGAATATAAGCTATTTGAGACACCAAGAACTATCTAAATGATTTGCCAAAAATTTTTACTGATTTTAAATGGTTCTAAAAAAGAAGATTAGGTACTATACAACAAAAAGTTAACGGCAACGGGGTTTTCGGATATTACTATTGGCTGATGAGGGCATCGGAAAAGCATAATCTTCGTCTACATTACATGATAGGAGATCCATCCGGTCTGACATCATCTGATTAAAGCATCTTTATGAGCGAGTGCGTCATTTCAGAATAGGTAAATCTTCCTTCAGTATGAATCATTTTGGCCTGAAGAATCATTTCTCTTGTTGAAACCGATTATTCGAACCTGCATGTATATCAGAATCCAGAAGGTACATAATTTTAGTGCATACCGCATACGCTTGATCAGTCTTATACCTGTATTTTGGTTTTTAGTGATTCATGGTTACAAGTTTATAGATGACGATAAATTTTACCAAACCATCTCGAATTTTACCTGACACAATCATCGGTGGCCCTTCTTCGCAAGCTGACCTATCTCCTATAATTGTCCGGCACCATCGGTACAGAACAGCAAGGGTGGTAGCCATGGGACAAGGACACCGACGGCCGCCATCACGTAGGTCTACGCTTATGGAGTCTCGCCAGTATCGTTAAGAAGAATAATAACTCTAAACTGACGAAATTTAAAAACGAATTAACGATTTATTTTTAATAAATATGACTCTAATAATTAGCTTAGATAGTTTTTAGCTCAGGATTTGTGGATTCTCCTGCGTGGGCCAGGCCCTGCGAGGAGTTCCGTCCTGAATTATATATGCCTTCCTCCCAACCCAACCCTACTTGCTTGAATGAGCCGGTGGGTGGGGGTTTCAAGCCGCGCGCATCCCATACTTGTTAAAATCAACAACAGCACATCATTTCACATTCACTCCTTAATGAGCCGCGACTCTATCAAAGTCATCGCCCGGTTTCGCCCATTAAATGCATCGGAAACCTCAGCCGGATCTCAATCAATAGTAGAGTTCATTGATACCGATTCACTCAACTTCTCATCTAAGGATCAACAGGCTTCATTCACATTTGATCGCGTCTTTCCACCAGATAGCACCCAACATGCCGTCTTTGACTACTCGATCCGCTCTACGGTAGATGATATATTAAGCGGATACAATGGCACTGTTCTTGCATACGGTCAGACTGGTTCTGGAAAGTCATACACTATGATGGGTCCTGATATCGACCACCCAGAATCTTGCGGCATTATTCCCCGAATAGTCAAACAAATCTTCGCGTCTATTCTTGCTTCCTCTGATCCAGTAGAATACACTGTTCGAGTATCATATATGGAGATTTATATGGAAAAGATCAAGGACCTGCTTAATGTTTCCCACGACAATCTTCCTATCCATGAGGATCGGAACCGCGGCGTTTATGTTAAGGGTCTTACCGAAACCTATGTGAGCAATGTCGACGAAGTTTTTGCGGTCATGAGACAAGGTGCAAATGCTCGTGCCGTTGCTTCTACTAATATGAATCAAGAATCTTCCCGCTCGCATTCTATCTTTTCCATCGTCATTGCCCAGAAAAACCTTGAAACGGGCTCTTCCAAATCTGGTACCTTATTTCTAGTGGACCTGGCTGGCTCTGAAAAAGTAGGCAAGACTGGTGCCTCAGGCCAGACTCTTGAAGAGGCGAAGAAAATCAACAAATCTCTTTCCACTCTTGGAATGGTCATTAATGCTCTCACTGATTCTAAATCTACCCATGTACCTTATCGCGACTCGAAACTTACCCGAATTTTACAGGAATCTCTTGGAGGTAATTCCCGTACTTCCCTAATCATAAATTGCTCTCCTGCGTCATACAATGATGCAGAAACTCTCTCTACCCTCAGATTTGGTGCGCGGGCGAAAAAGATCCGCAATAAAGCTAAGATCAATTCAGAACTTTCTGCAGAAGAACTCAAACAATTGCTACGCACTTCCCAAGATCAGATATCCCGTTTCTCTCATCATATCAGGGCCTTACAAGAAGAAATAACCCTTTGGCGTGCCGGCGGAGAAGGCCCTGCCAAGGATACATGGGTTCCATTGATATCGGTCGCCCCGTCTTCGTCCTCTAGCAGTACAAAAGCCTCAGTGACCAAAAACAAGACTTGCTCTGACACTGTTATTCCTGATGACAGTGAGGATTACAAAACGGCTGCACTTCAGCAGGAAATCGATAAGAAATCCTCTCAGCTCTCTGAGATGCGGGAGGCTTTTAGAGAAATAATCTCTGAGTTGAAGTCGTTAGACAAATTTGTAGAAAACCCGTCTGAATCAGCATCTCTGAATAGCAGTTCTGAAATTTCCAATACAGATATTTTTGAGCTTGATGACGACGATGAAGCTTGGTCGGTGGGAGAGATAAAGGAGGAACAGATTTCTAGGCTTAAAAACTGGAGAATTCTGGAAGAACAGATGAGAATTGAACTTCAGAGAGCTTTAGCCGAATTAAGTGAGAGAGATCGACTAATCGATGAAATGAAGCAGCAGCTTAGGAAGTCGGAAGAGCTCTCTAAGATTTCTAATATGTATATGACAAAGGAGTCTCTATCTAATCAGCCTGCGGATAAACTTGAAGAGTTTGAAGCTATAAAGATGGCATTAATGACAGAAGTTGAAAAACGGTGTGAACGAGTTGTAGAACTCGAAATTAAGCTGGACGAAATCCGTGAACAATATGAGAACTTCATGAAGAACTCCGGCTCAGCAGCCCAACACAAGAAGATGTTATTTTTAACTCGTAATCTTGAGCATCTGACGCAAGTACAACGACAGCTCGTCGACCAGAACTCTAATTTAAAGAAAGAGATTGCCATGACAGAGAGAAAATTATCCGCAAGAAACGAACGCATTGAATCATTGGAGACTTTGTTACAGTTCTCTCAAGAAAAACTTGCAGCAGATGGTAGCAACTTTGAGGCACGTTTACAAGCAGTTAGGGCTCGACTGGAAGAAACCCAGCTTGGATCTAATCTGACGCCTAAGTCAACCCCAGATCTTTCTGCACCCGAATCTCCTGCTGGACGGTTTGCCTCTAATGCTTTACGTATCGTAAAGCCGCTTCGGGGAGGAGGGAATAATGTAAATACTACTGATCGGACACCAGGTGTGAATTGGTTTCAGAAGAACTAAACTAACATTCAACCTGCATTCCATATTTATTATTCATATATGTACCTTATGACGACATACACACCTACACCTAAGCTTGCATAGTTACGCACAAATCTGAATGCATATTCATATAGATAAAAATTCACTGATATCACTGGTCATCAGTTTCAGGGTCGTAGAGATCTAGATCTAGAACCGGCGCTGGCTCATGGTTTTGAGGTTCCTGATACCCAGTTCGAGGACTGCGTTGCTCATTCGGACGATTAGTGGCTGAATTAGTCGATGAGTTGGGCTGAGTCACTTCTGTTGGATATTTCTTATGTAAATCTATATTATATTCTGCTAAACTACCTCTCCGCATTTCATCCTCAGATGGCCAAGGGAAATTCACAGGCATCGAAGCGATTGGTTGAACGTAATCAGCAGGAACTGATCGAACACCATCAGTAGGTTGATCAGCAGCGGGATCCGATTGAGGTAGATCAGCATAATCTGGAGGTGCTGATGAAAATTTTGAGATTCGAGTTGCATAAGACAACAATTCCTCGTAGTTTACATAGTCTCTTCTAGGGGCTAGGTCGGTTTGTGATCGGATCGGAAGGGCTTTTAATTGTGCCCGAATTTCAACTAGGTTTTTCAAACGATTTCTTAGTTCTGAATCGGCCAAATCTATGCAGTTTTTTAACTCTTCTATGAGAACGTAGTTTTCCTGATGTACCTGTAGATCGGATATACTTCGATTTAATCGTTCACAAGCTATCTCCAGAGCATGAGTATGTTTATCTGTGTTTTGATAAAGGGAAGAAGCATTTAAAAAATCATCTAAACAGCCCAGCAGTGCTGTTATAGATCCTTCTAGTTCCTTTTGTAAAGACATAATAAAACAAATGAGCAATGAGATGACAAATCTTGTCTTAAAGGAAACGATATTCAGGTGTGTTCTCTATATATATATATATTATATGTAACCTTCCTCCTTCTGCCATCCAAGGGAGGAACCTCTCAACTTTAAAGTTCGATCTAACCCAACCAATACTCATATCTGCAAATTTAAATTGTACCGGTAACATATTTTAGAGAGTATGTACCGACCAAACATAAAACGTATTCCTTTATCGGTGCACTGCATATCATATAGAGGATATGCTAGAGCCAATGTTGTAAATATAGGGCGAAAAGATGTTCAGCCTCGACGCTTAAAGGAAGGAAAGACCCGTCCGTTCATCCCGCATCTTTTCGACTGTACGGTTGAGCTTTCTGATGGATCCACATATACTAGGCGCTCCATATTCCCCAGGTTAGAATGGAGATATATTAGAGATATGCGCAACTCTCCTTTATATAACCCCAGTGCTGCTGCAGAGCTGGCCGCACAAGTAGAAGCTGGCGGTCGTATGGCCCGGTTTATGAACAAGTTCCAGCTGAATAAAGAATCAGATGCTGCCAATGAGGAAAAATCTCCCTCCGACAAGAAAGAAAAGAGCAAAGTAAAGACACCGACTGCTGAAGATGACATATTATCGGAGCTAGATGACTTCTATCATAAAAAGTAATCACTTCTATTACTACGTGACTATTTGCTAGGAGTTATTACTGAATAAAGACAAAGAGCCATTTTGATTCTATGTAAACAGTTGACTCAGTTGACTATATTTTCAGTCAATTTTGATAGACCGGTAGATGCGATCTACAAATAGAGCCGATGCGCAGAACCCTATAAAACCTGTCATAATAAATATAAGGAAAGACAGGATAATAGAATAACCAAAGTATAAGACCGTAGACACAAAACTGGTTCCCGTAAAACGAGTCAGATAGAATATGAAGGAATGGAACATAACATATATGGCACATGAGCCTGATATAAAGAATGACCGGTACTGCCAGTGATAGTTCTCGGAACAGAGCAAGAAATATACCATCAGAATTGTTACCGCTGCACATGTCAGAGTTAATATGCCAAAACATAAAAAGAGGAAACCAAACATATAGTAAATACGGTGCATCCATATAGAAGTGAGAATGAAATAAAGTTCCACGAATATGGCCCCAAATGGCAAAATACCAGCACATAGTAGACTGGGCACAAGTTTGAGGTACGTTGGTTGAGGAGGAATTTGACGAGGGATCTGATTTACACGTACTGGCGGGACGTATGGTGCACGTTTGAATCCTATAAAAGAACCTGCACAGGACAAAGGCACTGAAATTATAAACCATAGAACAATAAGCACCAGCATGGTACCGAAAGGTAAAGCACCAGAAGCATGCATGCCAACGAGGAAAAAGTTCAGAAGAAGTACAGTGCTGAATATGACACCAGGAACCAGTATAGGCGAGAGTATAACGACCCGACGCCAATCTTCTCCTCCAAAGTTTTGATAAGTACACGCAGAAACGTAGCCGGAAAAGAACGAGAAAAGACAAAACAGAAGTATCATTACAGTAGCTAAAGAGCCTCTATTAGCGGGAGAAAGTAGACCCAGAAGAGAGAAAGCAAGAATAGCCACTGTCATGAGGAAGAGCTGGGCACCAGAGCCAAGCAACACAGCTAGAATATGCGGATATTTAGGAGCCCTAAATACATCGCCATAAATTAGTTTCCAGCCAGAGTCTTCCTGGAATCCATCTTCAAACTCTGAATTATTATACCGGGCAATATCCTTGTGAAGAGTACGGATAAGAACCACAGCAACCATACCAACTAGGAAAAGAACAATTGCTGTGGAGTTAATCAACGAGTACCAATGGACTCTCGGGTCACTCACATGTAGATATTTATCCCAGCGAGTAGCCCAGGGTGTACTAGATTCCACCCAATGGACGGAATAGGAGTAATGGACATCCACAATGTCATCTCGGTTTAGGATGACCGGATCATTTGAAGAGCAGTCTGGACCTTTTTTACTAGAAGCATGGGACGAGGGATCCACTACAACTCCTACTACACGAAATTTGCCATTATTAATGGCATGATACTCGATGTAAAAATCCAGATGATTATATAAGATGGGGCTATCTGGTTGGTGTTCACCAAGCTCAAACCCAGTACTATAGTACTCTTCATTTGTAGCAGCATCATGAGTGACACGACCAGCTGGAAGCCCATCTATAAGCATATTTACTCGGTATCTCTCACGAATACGGCGGGCCAAAAAACGCGAAGTTTGAGGAGAGTATCGACTAGAGCATAGCGGCTTGCAAATCTCCTCCTTCAGCATTCTGACTTCATAAGGAGATGTAAAAATACGATCACCGAATAAAATAGACCCAAGAGATTCAGATACCTGTTTAGGTCCATCTTTCGGCTGGCAAAACTGAAACCTTGGGTAATAATAATCATAAGATATCACAGATTGCATCTCCCCAGAGGTGTCTGGGGTCAATCTGTCTACTAGAACAGTGATAAGGTCACCATCCAAGTAGTCAGTGGGCGCCACCCCTGGAAGATAAAAAGCCATGGCAGGAACCAGGCTACAAGCCACTTGTAGCCAGAGCATAAATATCAAAGACAGAATATTATAGCTAAGCTATGCTTGAGATTTTGGGAGTGTGTGATCGGGAATGCGTTTTAAGGCTATTCTTATTATTGAGCCAAGTCAACCGCAGGGCTGAACTCAAGCCGGGTAAGCAAGATTAAATTGCGGTATCTGATTCCATTTATGTAAGACACTACACTTAACATAAGTAGATCGAAAAACTACCACCTTAACCTTTATATCCTTTTTTGTTTCGATAGGTATGTGACTCAAAAAAATTGACCGAAAGAGCAGTTTCAGAACGCCTTGTCATCGTTTTATAGTAAGTGCAGCCAAACCTTCATACAACTGATATTTAATGATCACAATTAAGACTTTCAATGAGATACATTCTGACCTGTCTCTGGCGATTATTTAGCTTACTTTTTACACATGGATCATCAGAAGAATTTTTCTCTTTAGGTTGGTTAATTGCTGACCATACTGGTTGATGTGATGTGTGATCTATCTAATAGTAATATTTCACTAAGACTGTAGGGTTAGGGTATATATTTATAGTACTTAATGCTTCACTCTCTATTACCCCTTATTTCGTTTGCTACTACCGGAATATCGAAATCTAGAGGCTCTCCAGTAGGCTCCTTACTGTCACAATCAAAAGTCCATAGAGGGCCATTAAGTTGTCTTTATGGATTTGAGACAGAAATTGGAGTCAGCTGAAACCTCCCAGGACTATCTTGAACTATTTAACGTCGATTTGGCGCAGGATGTTCTCCCGAAGAGGCAGAATGAGCTGCAAGATGCTCAGATTGATCGAATAACCGAAGGAGTCTGTACTGATTGGCCTGCTATGAATACGGCTTTTCAGGAATACATAAAATTGTGTAAAGAAATTAATCCATATGATCTGGATCAAACCTATCCTTACTACGAACGACTTTGCACAGCCTTGCAAATTGCATTTGCATCCCGCCAGGGCCCTGTTCTACACACAACAGTCGTGAATGTTGTGGGTTTTGCTCTACAGATCGCTCTAGAAGCAGATCGACTAGAACATAAGGAAAAGAACTTACCTGCGGAAACAATTTATCGTCCTCGTACTGCATCTCTATCGGGTGTATTATTAAGGCTTTTCAATACTGCTCGAGGTGACCGAGTTCCTAAATCTCCGCGCAAAAGTGTCTTGCTTTATATAGCTACAGCACTTTGTCGAACTTACTATCTTGTTAATCAGCCACTGAATTGTGCTAATGTTTTTGCCAATATGCATACCGCAGATGTTTCTATGTCTAGTTATTCTAGAGCCTACCAGGTACTGTACCGATGCCAGTTGGGCAAATACTATTTTTTTGATGGACAGTTCGCCTTAGCGAGAAGACATTTACTGTGGGCTTTAGAGCATTCTCTGTCTACAGCTACATATAACCAAAGGTCAATTTTAATTTATTTAGTTCCCGCTTCACTTATACTTGGATACCACCCTTCTCCAGATTTGCTGCAAGAATTTGGATTGGCAGAACTTTTTGGACCTCTTGTTACTTCCATTGCAGCTGGTGACCGAACTGCATACTATTCACATCTAGAAGCTTACAAATCGACATTTCTTCATTTACGTTTATATGTCTGCTTGCTAACACGAGGTGACACTTTGATTTTTGCTTCATTATTTCGCATGGTTCAGAAAATACTTCAAGTGACAGATTTAAGATTTACAGATTTATTAACTGCTATTAAGTTCTCATCTCGGGGATTAGTACCGGATCCACTCGTACCGACGTGGGATATGGCGGCAGTTGAAACTGTCGCTATAAGTTTAATCGACCAAGGCTTCATGAAGGGAAACGTATACAGTCGTGCTCAAGTTGTGCGATTGTTTCCTCAAATGCCATTTATCAAACCTACTGAGGTTTGGACTGCAGAAAATGAGACCCCTGTTTCTGATGAACGATGGATGGAAAGATAGAACTACAATAGATTTATTGATAATGACAGGACAATTATATTTTCAATCACATAAGAGTATAGAGGTGCAACTCCATTCTTGTACTCGGACTTTACTTTTACTCTCATTAGTTTTATTTTCATTCTTTTATTTTTTTACAAGTGCGTGCAACGAAGAAAACGTTGCAGCCTGTCTATCGATTAATTTATCATTTCTAAAAACCACTGAAGGCTTTGTGACAAAGTTCGACTCCCAAAAATGTTGCGGCGTTTGCAGGGAAAGAACGAGCTAGGGCTGGTCCTACACCAGGGAAGAAAGCTTTGAAACCACCATTTCCGTAAATTTTGCGAGCCACAGCAACAAAGTTGGTGCTCTCTTGAGAGGATTGTAGTTGAGATTTAATGGTATCAATGGGGAAAACTCCGAGCCACATAGACACTCCGGCCATACCTCCAGCAAACATAACTGCACCCAGAGACAAATCTGCATCTTTAGGAGTCAGTAAAAGCTTAAGATATTCGTAAGTAGCAAAATAAAGGGCAGAACCGGGACCATCTCGCGCAACCGTGGCTACAGATCCTTTGAAGACTGATCGAATTCCACCCTCTTTGTATAGTTGACGAACCACGTCGATTGAACCGTTATATTTAGGCTTGGCAGCAGCAGCTGCTGCTGCTTCGGCAGAACCTTCAGCAGCTCCCTCAACAGCAGCTTTGGCTTCCTGACCCTGAATTTGCAGCAAGACTTTGACTCGTTCGAAAGGGGCAGCGACCGCGGTGGTGGGAATAGCAGAAATAAACCCAGCCTGCGAGATTTGCGAAATTGAAAGAGAGCCATCAGGCTGAGTACCAGACACAGCGGTTACAATTTGTTTGCCTAAATCATAGCCCCAGAAAGATATAGCGAACATTGGGGTAACACCAATCAAAGGAGCCGAGACACCACGATAAACGCCTAAGATACCATCATGAGCAATTGTCTTGCGAAGTGCGTCCATAGCACCAGTATACTGGCCTGGTGATGCAGTTTGAAGACGAACTTTCAATAAATCAAAAGGATGTCCAGTAAGGACTGCACAAACTCCACCAACACCACCTGCTACGAAGGATTTGACCTGCTCCACAAACGGGTTCTTTTCGATCTGGATTACTGCAGAGTCTATTTCGATGGAGTCAGACATTTTTTGAGAAATGGTTAATAGTATAGCACAGACGAGCTCTAACTCAAGGCTCTTTAAGAACTGTTACAAGAATTTAGTTAGTTTATCCGGGAGAAAGGATTGGATATTTATACTCCCCCGATTAGATGGTCCTGAGTTTCGGTCATGCTCGGCCTCGGTAGACCCGAGCGACTTGATTGGTCTAAAAGTAGTTTAAGGTTGTTTCTTTCACTTTACCCCAGATTACGCGCCATTGGACCATAGAAAATAAAAGTAATTTCGGATACCATGTCGGCCGCCCACACTTATCATATTAGTAGCGAGAGTAATGCAATAATATTTCTTATCCTAGTTAGTGGTCTAGCAGACTTTTTTATGTGTATTTTCTTTCCGTTTCTAAATAATCTCTTATCTATATAAGTATATCATGCCTGCGTAAAGAAGATGTAATAAAAACATTAATATTTCATATTCTATATTCCCATCATATGGACAGTAAATCCCTCTATACATATTGGTCTCCATCCATTGCTATTTAAGTTCAAATATCCAAAATTCATGCTTGTGTCATAAAGAGCAGCGACACTTTATAATCCTGAACCTACTGATCGTCTCGCAGCTGGGCCGCATCATTTTGCTCATTGTCATTAATTTCAAATTGGTCATAAGGGTCTGTTTCGAGCATTTCGGAAGCGTTAGCATATTCGATAGGAAATCGCAATCTAGTCCTTTCCTCTAACGCATTAATCCGGGCATCCAACTCCCGCAAAGACTGGACAAGAGCTCCGGCTTTTTTGATTTCCTGCTGCGCATAACTACTAACTTCAGCTAATCGATCACGGACTTTCTTTAGAGTCTCGGTCACCTCGTCTTCAGTCACTCGCAGCCGACCAGAAGTTCGAGCATGAATGGCTAGTACGTGTTCAAGTTTAGACAGATCAAAGGCCGCTGCCAGTCTTTCTCCAAGCAGAACACCGTCGGCATACATTTCATGCGGTAAATCAGCACCAGACCCAGCATAAGAAGACGACGAAGAAGAAGAAGAGGTATCGGATGCTGAAAAGTGTGTCATTGTAGTGAGTGAGATTGAGTTTCTAACCTTACCTTGTTTTGGGAGTATACAAGTTTAGCGTGTTGCTATTCTATCTGTCTTTGGGGGTTTGTGAGAATGGCAAAATTAATAGTCTGGACCGAAACAGTCAGGTTAACTTTAATTCTCCTTGTAAGTACGCGTTACCAAATATCTCTTTATCAATCTTTTTATCTTTCTAATTCTTTTTCCCTCCTTTTTTATTTCTTTTAGAAATAATGACAGCAGCAGAGTCTTCTACAGCTGCTGTAAAGGCCTTGAATAAAAACTTGGCGCAGAATGAAGATATGCCATGGGTTGAGAAATACCGACCTCGAAACTTGGCCGACATTGTTGGTAACGAAGATACAATTGAGCGTCTAAAAATAATAGCCCAAGATGGAAACATGCCCCATATGATCATATCTGGAATGCCCGGTATTGGGAAAACCACATCCATATTGGCGTTGGCTCATGAGCTTTTGGGCGATTCGTACAAGAATGGAGTATTGGAGCTCAATGCTTCTGATGAACGTGGAATCGATGTTGTCCGAAACCAGATCAAATCTTTTGCATTTCAGAAAGTCACATTACCGCCAGGGCGACACAAGATAATTATTTTAGATGAGGCAGATAGCATGACCACCGGTGCCCAGCAGGCTTTGCGCAGGGTGATGGAAATCTATTCTAACACTACACGGTTTGCTTTCGCTTGTAATCAGTCATCCAAAATCATCGAACCGATTCAATCACGGTGTGCCATACTGCGCTACGCTAAACCTACAGATGCCCAAGTCTTAAAACGTCTTGTTGAAATCGCGCAAGCAGAAGGAGTGGAATACTCAGACTCCGGTCTGCAGGCTCTGGTGTTCACGGCTGAAGGTGATATGCGACAAGCGATCAATAACCTCCAGAGCACATATTCTGGTTTTGGATTTGTTAACGATGAAAATGTCATGAAGATTGTCGACTCTCCCCATCCCATGCAAATTCGAGCCATGTTAACTAGTGCCATAGACCATCGAATAGAGGAAGCGCTAGATAAGTTATCTGAGCTATGGGATAAAGGTTATTCGGCTGTTGATATTGTCTCCACTATGTTTAAGGTGTCTCGCACTATTCCCATGCGCGAACTAGATCGGTTGGAAGTCATTCGAGAAATAGGATTCGTACACATGCGTATTCTAGAAGGTGTCAGTACTCGACTCCAAGTCGCCGGACTTTTAAGTCGTTTGACTCAAAGAAATTACGCTCAATCATGAAATTTATGTTGCTGCTTATGCCTTCTGTCATTGAAAATAAAAATTATCAAATGTGAAACACTCTGTTCAATTCATTTTTTTCTGGGTATCTTCTATAATCGTTCAGTCAGCTGGTAGCGATAGATCCAGAACAGATACACGCCTAATAAAAGCTTTGAGTATGCCAGAATGGTTCGAGATACTGTTGCCAGAGTAGAAGAGCCACGTCTGATGGATATGTCTGGAGGACCGATTACATTACAAAATATGTGAATGACAATGCAAGGCCATACTGAATGAGTGCGAAGAAAGACAAATGCAGTTAGCCATCCAAAAATTGTAGTAAATGCAGTCTGTGCTACGGCATTGACAAGAATAATATTAATTGGATAATTTAGAAGATAGTTCTCGTACGCATGGTGTAGATGGGCTATCGAGAAGTAGAGTGGGGAGAAAGCAAATGAGCTAAATGGAAGAATGCAGGCCCGAAATACTAGCTCTTCTGTAACCGGACCAATAAAATATCGTGTGAGATCCTTATGAGACACATTTAACCATCTGCTGGAAGAGTTGGTATCCATTACTTCATCGATCAATGGCCCTGTGAATAATAAGCAGACCAGCAGCAAGGCGTTTAGTGACATAAAAAAAGTGCCCGTATAGTTTTGAGCAAACTTAATGCCCAGTGGTTCAGAAGAATAATGAGAAGCTAAAATTATGCACATCATAGTTGAAATCGAGACTGCCAGTATACGACGAGGCACATTCTGGGGAGTATTTCGTCGAGGACGGCATTTCGGATCAATATACAGACCGGCCACATACATCACTGCCATTATGAAAGGAAGCCATGAGTCTAAACTTTGCATGTTTCGATTGATTTCTAATTTTCGAGACAGAGAGAAGGAATGATGACTATCCCTGCAGTGCGGTAAGTACAGTAAGAACAGAGAAGATGTACACATATCTTTGAAAGAACCAAGGCCAAATCTTAAAACAAAGTTAAAATGTCGCCGCATTTCCTTGTTTAGCTAAGACGATATGCCCTCACCCCTATCCCCAGATTTCATCCCCAAAGCAATAATCATAACTCAGCACCAGTAATTCTATCTATATTCTCTCAACATTACTAATTTCTTGATGCCAATTAGTCACCCGTCTTCTAGACCTTTATCACGAAGGAACTCTTCATTTATAGAATATGCAAATATCGTGGAGATACCTGCCCACCTCGCACCTGAGCTTCCATCCCCTCACCTTCCAGATCCTACATCGAAGTCAAGTAGATCTACGCCTAACATCACAGCACATAGAACTTCTAGAAGACCATCTTCTACGTTCGATTTGAGCTTATTGAAAAGGGCGAATGCATTAATTGCTGAGGAAATAAATGCTTTAGAAGGAAGCTACATGCATAGTCCTGATCAGTGGTCCCGCCGGGGATCGACTAATAACACATACTCTTCATCCTCATCCGAAGACTTGCATGATCGTGTTTACCTTGATAACACTTTATTAGAAGATTCAGAAGAAGCTGCTATAAACGGTACTAATGATTATGAATCCGATTCAGATACACAGCAATCACAGGCGCGCCGAACACATGCGCGCCGAAATTCGTCGATTCGAAAACGTCTTGGACAACGAGAACTGGAAATTATAAGAGAACGGGAACTTGTCCAAGGAAGTAATTTTTCTCCTTCTCTTCTATTCAGTCTACTATATTTATTCATATGACGGGGAAATGGTGCATTGCGAGATAGTTCTTAACCTCGTTTCGTTCCTATGTCATACGAGGTTTACAGCCCCAGTAGTGTTCGAACCTGTAACATTTATAGTTTCAGGATTATTTTAATAGGTGGCAATATGTCTGGACAGCTAATTAATCTTTGTGCTGATTTCAATACAGGCACTGGATAGTCTTAGTATTCATAACTGCTGAACCTTTCGACTTGTAAGATATACAAGAGCAATCTCGATGCTCGAAATATTTGCTTCTAATTATGTTCGATAATGTTAGCTTATATTATTCTATTCTAATTTTTTTTATTTCTCTTCAAAGAGTAAAGTCAAAATAGTAGAATGCTTAGTATAAAAAGATAGAGATATTTTCAAAGCTGAAGAAGAAGGCCTATCGATGTAAAGAACTGTAGGTAGCTCAAATGAATAATCAAAAGACTGACAACTCCAGCTTAACAGCACAGCTAGCCAGTACCAAACCATGTCTTTACAGGAATAGAGATGAATTCGTATCAACCAACGCAGGGTGAACCGGTTTCGAGTCAGACAGGTGGTTAGAGATTTTGAATATGTACAAAGTTTACAACATTTTACGCTGCACTAACTGAACAATAATAGAGTTAGTATCAAAAAAGCGTTCCAAACAGTTAGAGATACATGTTTCTTCCTGAGAAGAAAGCTGGGGGGAGGTGGCTTGAGACTGAATGCATTTCTTCCAGCACATATCTGTGAAGCGATGAACGTTCTGCTGAATCTGTGCCTTTTCGGATTCTTTCTGAGCCCATTGTCCAAGTTCTTGGCGAACTGAAGGATCAAGTTTAGCTAGAGTCTGAGGGTCAAGTTCGGACATATTTTCCTCTTCTAAAATAGGATAATTCTTTGTAACGATAGAAAGTAAAATATCTTGGGAGAAAATCCTTGACCATAAGGAGGTAGGTTTCGGGAGAAAGAAATCTTTGTACTGGTACGGTGCAGCCATCGCGCACAATCAGTATATAGCCATAACTGTTAATTTAAATAAATGGAGACTATTAAAACATTAACCTAGTAAATTGAAAATGCGACTAAACTAAGCACTCATTGTGGCGATTCACTCATTTAAGTAATTACCAATGAAAGATCAATTTTATTTAATCCATTCGATTAACCCATTTACTATGGTTCTAAGACGCCCGCTTTCGACCGTACTATAAATAAGATAAAACAAAACAAAAAGAATAGATTAAATAAACTAATAAAATTCATTAAGCCCGTTTGCCCTTTCCAAATAAAAGCGCCTTCTTGTTCTTCTTGCTGGATCTTTTCTTGCTGATGATTTTCCGTAATGCTTTCTTGTCGGTATCCATATTCACGTCATCTTCCAATGCTATTTCCGCAGGAGGAGCTGGATCAGAATCGATTATATCCTGCTCTTGTTTTTTAGCCGCCAATAGTTGAGCATCTTTCTCAGCCAATCTCTTTGCTCGTTCCAGGACAGCTTGGGCATACTCTCCACCAGATCGTTTTATAGATTTAAACTTGAGTTTAGTTTTAGATCGAGAAGATTTAGCCATGCTGGTAGGTTTAAGCCGACAGTGAAAAACTGGATAACTAGAATTCAACTGGTTTAACCGGCTGTCAGAAAACCACCCAGGATTGTGATGGAATGGAGCAAAAAAAAAGGTACTGTTAGGATAATAATGAAACGAAAAAGCTTAATATAAAGAATTGAAACTGATGAAGTCGCTGCATCTTAGAGTAGGGTGCTACTAGGTGAATGATAATTGGATCCAGTTGAATTAATTGATACTAATTCTTTTTAACAACATTTCATAGATAATTTAAAATAAATTCATTTTCATTAGAATAGACGATATCAGCGTACTTTCAGAAAGAGTGTTGCTGGCGAGAGTTCACAATTGCGAGTCTAGTCCAATATATTAATTACTAGTACAGCTTCTGGGACATTTACCCATTGTGTAGTTGAACACCATTTTCTGGTTACCATCATGGCGTATTACCCGCTAGATGACGCGATTCGAGATATACTTCATATGAAGGTATGGAAAGTTAGAGAAGTATGTCGCAAGTTTGATTATGGGACCTCGGGCAAAGGAGATGCCCTGCGACGGCGGCTGATTCTTAACCTGCGCCATGTACAAGCTTGTGGGAATATTGCTCAATACGACGATATTCTCAAATTCATAGATAGTCTAAGCCGGTTTGACTCTCAGGCTGATTATCAAAACTATTGCGGCTTTGCTTTTAGATCGAGCCGTACCTCCTATACTCCTCCTTCCACTACTTCTCCTGCATATCCTCTTCATCCCATAGTTCCTCCTCTTACTAATGTTATCCCGGGAGCCCCGACTATTCCTGATAAGCTGATTCAGAGCAATCCTTTTTATCGCTATATATCTCATGCGTCTACCGCTATACGGCTATTTCCTCCTGCACAGCAACTTCCCTTTGCAACTACTCAGTTGGCAGATTCCCAGTACCAACTGGTATTATGGTGTTACAACTCCAAAATGAACCAACATGCCACTACTGAGGGCCCTACTGTAGAATATCCCCCGAAGTTTAGGGTGGAATATCATGGTTCTACTCTTGCCCCTAAAGGAATTCGAGGAGTTCCATCCTCATATCTACCATTAGAGCTAACCCCGCTCATCAAATCTGCCAGCTCAGGGACTTTGCGGTTGATATCCGGGTCCGAATCGGATACTGGTTTTGTCGCCTGGGTAGGAGTGTGCCAGGTCAATACATTGAACAGCTTAGTGAGTCAGGTGCTTGGAGGCCCTCATATCAGTCGAGATGCTGTGGCACGTCAGCTAGCATCTCGAGCTTCTGATGACGACATCGAGGCTATGTCTACCACATTACCGTTGACATGTCCGCTGTCTATGATGCGTATTCAGGTTCCAGTGCGTGGTCGACAATGTACTCATAGTCAATGTTTCGATATCAGTTCTTTTCTTTCACTGCAGCAACAAGGCGCGACATGGCTATGTCCAGTTTGCAATAAACGAGTGCTCTTCCACTCGATTATGGTTGATGATTTCATGTATCATATTTTACGAGAAACAACCCCATCAGAAACGGCAGTTGAGCTGCTGCCTACCGGGCAGTGGAAACATTTAGCTCGTTTGACTGCAGAACTCTCCGATGAGGAGAAAGAACAGAAAGAAGAGATAAAGGTAAAAACTGATAGCGGTGACGCTGAGATCGCCCTTACTGATTCGGACACTGAGTCGGAATATGACCCAGAGCATCCTAATCGAACCCCACTAAAACCTGCTCAATCCAGTGAACATACAACAGCTATTAATCCTGCCGGCAGATACTCGCCCTGGAATACTCAGCCTCAGGTTGCAGTAATTGATTTAACCGATGACTAGATTTTAACTGATAGAAAACTAAACAATTTTATGACAGGGTATATGTTGAATAAGAAAGAGGAAGCCTTTAAATCTAACAATTACACTTTCAGTGTTTTTTTTTTCAATTTTTAATTTTTTTTTTTATTAAATTGTTGGAAGTCTAGCGAAACAACTGTAATATAACCGTTCCTACTACCAACTGTGTACTAATAAGTATTACTGTGCCAGTTCATTATTCACACATACATATTGAGAGTAGTAACTCTAATAATCATCATCACCATCCTGCTCCTCCTCCTCCGTCTATATCCACAATGGCAGACGAGCTCACACTTAATACCGAGCCACATGCAATGTATGTGTCAATAAATGCCTGGGAATTTCTGTTAGGTGAAATGGTACCTCAGATTTCTCGGGTTTCAGAAGAAGTTTACGGCAAGGTAGTGGACGAACGATTGGAGCAGCTCGGCTGGAGGGTTGGATTGGCGGTAATCGAGCGATTTGGCGGGGCCAGCGGAGATAATCTAAGTATGGTTAAGCATATTTGTCGTGAAGTATGGATGACGATGTTTCGAAAACAGATCGATAATTTGAAGACTAATCATCGAGGAGTCTTTGTGATTACTGATCAGCAGTTTCGGCTCTTTACCCGTATGAGTAAAGA
Organism: Tortispora starmeri; assembly: GCA_030574535.1. Lineage (NCBI taxonomy): Eukaryota > Fungi > Ascomycota > Trigonopsidomycetes > Trigonopsidales > Trigonopsidaceae > Tortispora > Tortispora starmeri. Next base: position 230,377 of record JAJMFD010000001.1, on the reverse strand, counting down.
AGGTCCCGGCGATTCAACCAAAGCCGCTCTGCCTTACTTACTGTTCACTTCTGGTGTAATTAGAGGTGCTTTAGATGCACTAGGTGTCAAATGTACGGTGAAAGGAGATACACCTGGGCTACCTACTGCTACATTTCACATTGTCATCACCGAAAATAACGAGAAACATTAATGAACAGGCTACATGTATTACCTCTACTAATGATTTTTTTATGTTAATATCTGATAATATGGTTGGTATAGCTAGATAGAACTAAATAGACCTAAAGCTTGTGGAATGCGATTCCTTTGTCGATGTTAGCTTCCAGACCTTTCACAGCAACTCCTAAGAGCTCCTTCTCGTAGCTGGAGATCTTATCAAGAGGAGATAAGATCTCTTCGGCTCCAGAGGGACCTAAGCGAACAGGTACAGCGAAAAAATCAGTGTTAACAATACTCTTCACAGCGTCTCCTCCAGTTACACCGGGAAGGTACACAAATGTAGGCTCTACGGTAGATTCCCCGCCAAAGGCAGCCTTAAGTACCGCGTGAGCAAATCTGTAGCCGGCGTAGGCCATAGAGAGTGTGGCAGATCCAGCGCCGTTTTTGGCTTTAACGACTTCATCGCCGCCAAACTGAATCCGGTTGGTCAATTCAGCTCGCTGTTCATCGGTAAGAGACACAGGAGGTGAAGCGAGGCTCAACAGAGGAACAATAGTATCGCCAGAATGACCACCAACAACCGGCACAGAGTATTTGGTGGGATCGCCTCCCTGGACACCATCACCATCAACCACAGCAGCAGTGAATGTCTGAGCTCGAACCACGTCTAAGGTGGTCACTCCGAACAATCGTTTAGGATCAAAAACACCAGCTTCACGAAGAACCTGGGCCGCAATAGGGACTGTGGAATTAACAGGATTGGAGATAACCAATACAAAAGCCTTCGGACAATGGGCAGCCACACCTTTAATGAGATCGCGGACAATGCCAGCGTTGATTTTGAACAAATCGTCGCGAGTCATTCCAGGCTTGCGGGGGATACCAGCAGGAATGACGACAATATCAGCACCAGCAAAAGCCTTGGCCATTCCATCATCTTCAGGTAAGTAACCCTTGACGGTAGATGCAGTGCAGATATGAGATAGGTCAGCAGCTACTCCGGGACTGTTGACTACATCGTACAATGCCAGTTCGGTGACATAGGGGCAGGATTTAAGAAGCAGAGAAAGGGGCTGACCGATTCCACCAGCAGCTCCGGCAACTACAGCTTTGACCATTTTGTTCTGTTTGTTGAAAGTTAAAACAATCTATCCTAGAAAGACACTGAATAAAAACACCAGTTCACTATTTTTTCCCAAGTGGATAGATACAACGACAAGTCTATGATGAGAAAATGCGGAGTAGAACCGGGGGGTGATCGCAAAGCTTTGTGATTGGTCGATTCTCCCCAGTACCCCAAATACAGGGCTATCCTACTCGTATGTCGTCGATCCGAAGCAGTCCGAGATTTATTGTGGAAAATCGACAAAGAGAAACCGGCTCTGATTGAAAAACCAAGACCAGTGATACAAATAATTTTTTCCAAGGTAGTTATATACAAAATTTATGCTACTCTACGCTTTCTGTACCTGCTAGATACTCTCTAAATTGCATTTTTGTTCTTCTGTTTCGGATAATAATCGCGGCGCAGTAACCGATCCTCGGCTCTTCTTGGTTCGTGAGTATTATTATAGTTAATCCGTCCGATCAATGAAGACCAATCACTCTAAAGCTAAGTTTTACTTTATCATAACTCGGAAAAACTCGTAAGATTATACGATTTAGCTTTTTCTTTTCCATTCTCCTGGACTGTACCTACCAACTAACTCAATTTGGGGATATGAATCGTAGATCCTTACATTCAGGCCTGAAAAATGTTTCCCCTCATCAAAGTGAGCTTCACACTAATTGAGCCAAACCGAATGCAGACAAGAACTGGTATTATGATATCTTCAACGGAGACTGTGCGATAATAGTTCCTGAAATAACTCGCTACGAAACGTTACAGCTACTACTACTACTTCAGCAAAGAAAAAAATTACGTGATATCATGTCTAGTGACCACGGGTCTTAGCAGGGTAAGAACGACGAGCGGTGCGAGCATGGGCCAGAGAAGTGGCCTTGGCTACAGCCAATTTGGTAAGTTCAGGGCGGTAAGACTTGGTCAAAGAAGTAACAGCCTTGGCGATCTTACGTCCGCTGGTATGCTTGCCGAAGGTAGTGGAAGCTACAGACTTGTTGGGCTTAGACAAGGGACCCTTCTTGACAAGAAGAACAACTTCTCCGGTAGGCAAGCCCTTCACACCAACAGCCTTCTCGGCAATGAATCCAAGAGTGGATGGAGAGTTGGTTCCAGCCACATTGAGAGAACAAGTGGAGAACACAGCCTGACCGCGCTTAACCAAGAATTTGTTCTGGTTGCGAGTAGCGAGCCACAGGAGATCGCTAATGTTAGTAACTTCCAGTACTTTCTTGGGTTTCTTCCACTACAAAATATAACTTACTTAGAGACGTTAGACATTGGTAATCGATATCGAGGAAAGAAGTAAGCAGCCCTACATGAGACTTAACCCTTGGGACTGTGGTTCTACTAGGGTTATATCAGTTTAGCCAGTCAGAGGGCTGCAAGTTTGCAACCAGCCCAATTGACGGGTCCAGATCCACTTTATGGTAAACTCTTTATTTAAATTAATTAAATACATTTATTTCGGCCATTTACTGTCTGTTTTGTACTCATTTCATGTTGCTGACATGCAACCACATCAACTTGATGTGGACCACCAATCACTGATCAGGGATATCTCAATGTAAATCAGGCAAACTCTAATATTATGGCTGGCTCGGCTCAGGATCTGACCACTTTCTCTAACAAGCAAGGTATACAAATCGGCTATACATCTTCCATTTACAGTATGCCCACATACATTATTGCAATTTCCAATAAATGAAATGCCCATATATTCTAAAAAAAATACTTGTGCAATATCTCAACCTTAGAGAAATAGTCTTATGTCTTGTCTCTGCGATCCCCGCACTCCGTAGCACATGCTCCCAATTAAAGATCACGCATCTTGTCCTCTACGTAATATAAATAGGCTCGACCCCGCACACTGAGGCTTTCAATTCTTTATACCGAACAAGAATGTCTGAACATGTAATAGTTGTAGGAGCTGGCCTCAGTGGCTTGTCTGCTGCTCATCAGCTTCTCATACATGGTGCTAACGTCCATGTTTTAGATAAGCAGGGCTTTTTCGGTGGAAACTCCACTAAAGCCACTTCCGGAATAAACGGGGCTTTGACTCGTACACAGATCGACTTGGAGATCCGCGATAGCGTGCAGCAATTCTACGACGATACTATGAGATCAGCAAAGGATCTGGCTCGTCCCGATCTGATTAGAGTTCTCACTTATAACTCAGCAGCTGCTGTAGAATGGCTTCAGGATATATTCAAGCTTGATCTCACCTTAGTTTCTCGTCTCGGTGGCCATTCTCAACCTCGTACACACCGTGGTCACGACGCTAAGTTCCCTGGCATGGCAATCACTTATGCGCTAATGGAAAAGATAGAGGATCTTTCCGAATCAAATCCTGATAGGGTTAAGTTGTTCAAGAAGTCCCGAGTTACGTCGATCTTGAAAGACGGCAACACTATCATCGGTGTTGAATTTGAAGATGCAGATGGTAAGAAACATCAAGACTATGGCCCGGTTGTTCTTGCTACTGGGGGTTATGCTGCCGATTTCACCGAAACCTCCTTCATCAAGAAATACCGTCCGGAGATATATGATCTATCATCAACCAATGGGACTCATGCCACGGGAGATGGACAGAAAATGGTATTAGCCATCGGTGGAAATGGGGTCGATCTGGAAAAGATCCAGGTTCATCCAACCGGATTGGTTGATCCTAGAGATCCTGATAGTAAATGGAAATTCTTGGCTGCAGAGGCTTTAAGAGGTGAAGGCGGTCTGCTTTTAAATGGAAATGGCGAGCGATTCTGTGACGAGCTTGGCCGCCGCGACTATGTTTCTGGCGAGATGTTCAAGACCAAGTTCCCCATACGGTTGGTCCTGAATGGAAAAGCTTCTACTGTTCTGGATTTCCACACTAAACACTACGCTGGTCGAGGTCTTATGAAGAAGATGACGGGGCGTGAACTCGCGAAAGAAATTGGTGTCTCCCCTGAAAAGCTCCAGAAAGTTTTCTCAGAGTATAACGAGATTGCCGAGGGAAAGAAAAAGGATCCTTACGGCAAGAAATTTTTTGCCAATGGTCCCATTTCTATAGATGATGACGGGTTTTATGTTGCACTAGTTACCCCTGTGCTGCACTTCACTATGGGCGGTATTGAGATCAATGATCAGGCCCAAGTCCTAAATCATGACAAACAACCGTTTGAGGGATTGTTTGCCTGCGGAGAGGTAGCAGGAGGTGTGCATGGTGCCAATCGTCTAGGCGGATCATCACTCTTAGGTTGTGTGGTATATGGGCGAGTTGCAGCCGACTCTGCTAGTCGCTATTTGTTTCAGAAAGTACTTAAACAAAATGGCACGGCCCAAGCTACTCAAAGGTTGGGGCAGATCAGCCTACACATTGATCCTTCCAAGCCTGGTCAGGTAGTGGTTGATTGGGGACAGGGTTCAAGCGACGGAAAAGGGGATGGGTCCATCAGTTCTGGTCCTACGAGCTCTTTAGAAGTGAGTGGAGCGAATAGTTCTGATAGCACTCCTTCTGGAGCTTCGAAACCGCCACCAGTCAAGGAGTTTTCTATCCCCGAGAAGGAGTTCACAGTAGAGGAAGTTGCCAAACATAATACCAAGACAGACTGTTGGGTAATAGTTAAGGGAGTAGTCATGGATGTCACAAACTTCCTGCCTGATCACCCTGGTGGTGTTAATGCAATTGTAAACTTTGCTGGCAGGGACGCAACCGAAGAGTTCGAGATGCTTCATGAAGATCGAGTAATCCCGAAATACGCAGCTTCTTCAGTAATTGGTCGGGTCAAAGGCCAAACGCCATCTCTGGAACTCTAAATGGAAACTATCAGGTATTGAAAAGAAAAGTCTCTGCGTCTAGATTGATTGTCTATATGGAGTAAATAATAAAAACTATTAACTGATCTGCTTTGAGAATTTCTATTGCTAGAAAATCCCGATGAGGAACGAATTATACTTGAGATAGACCGATACCTTTATGATGGATAAATATGGTTCATGGCAATAAACCCAACCAATACTGAGATACTTCATGTATCTCTTAGTATTTATAAGAAAAATCCAACGTTAATTAATCTTTTGCAACAATAATTTCTTTCCTGTATTTATCCTTTATTTCCCCCATGAATTGCTTCCGCTCGTTCAGACTCATCCAAGCCTTTTAGCTTTAATTTAATGAGCTTTCCTTGGTGTCTATCTGTTTGTACACGAGAGCATAGAGATAGACCCAAGTTACCCGGCCCTCTTGAAAAAAAAAATATTAAAAAATTTGGGTCCTGTCTTCTTTAGATTTGCTCGGTCTTCATTTTAGCACCTGCAACTCATCCTTAAAAAACTATGACTGAAGTTTACGACGGTGCTATCGGTATCGATCTTGGTACTACATACTCTTGCGTTGCTGTCTACGAATCTTCTGTAGAAATCATCGCTAACGAGCAAGGTAACCGTGTCACTCCTTCTTATGTCTCTTTCACCTCAGAGGAGCGTCTTATTGGTGATGCCGCCAAGAATCAGGCTGCCATTAACCCCACCAACACCGTTTTCGATGCTAAGCGTTTGATCGGACGCCGCTTCGATGATCCCACTGTCAAGAAAGACATGGAGACCTGGCCCTTCAAGGTCGTTGATGACGGTAACGGAAACCCTTTGATCGAGGTTGAATACCTCAATGAAACCAAGCGATTTTCTCCTCAGGAGATCTCTGCTATGGTTTTGAGCAAGATGCGCGAAATTGCTGAGACCAAACTTGGTAAAAAAGTTGAGAAAGCCGTCATCACTGTCCCTGCCTACTTCAATGACGCTCAGCGCCAGGCCACCAAGGACGCTGGACAAATTTCTGGTCTTAATGTCCTCCGTATCATTAACGAGCCTACTGCTGCTGCTATTGCCTACGGTCTTGGTTCTGGCAAATCAGAGGAAGAACGTCATGTTTTGATCTTCGATCTTGGTGGAGGAACTTTCGATGTTTCTCTTCTCTCCATCCAAGGTGGTGTCTTCACTGTGAAGGCTACCAATGGTGATACGCATTTGGGTGGACAAGATTTCGACAATAACTTGTTGAATCAGCTCAAGGCTGACTTTAAAAAGAAAACTGGCATCGATATCAGCGACGATGCTCGTGCTCTTCGCCGACTCCGCACTGCTTGCGAGCGTGCTAAGCGTACCTTGTCTTCTGCTACCTCTGCCCTTGTTGAGATTGACTCTCTCTCAGGCGGCGAAGACTTCTCTGCCAACGTTTCCCGTGCTCGCTTTGAGGACTTAAATGCTGCCGTCTTCAAAGCCACACTGGAGCCTGTTGACCGTGTCCTCAAGGACTCCGGTATTCCCAAAGACAAAGTTGATGAGATTGTCTTGGTCGGTGGATCTACCCGTATTCCTAAGGTCCAGAAACTCTTGACTGATTTCTTCGATGGAAAGAAGCTTGAGAAGAGCATTAACCCTGATGAGGCTGTGGCCTATGGTGCTGCTGTTCAAGGAGCTATTCTTACCAACAAGGCTACTGGTGAAGCCACTGAAGATTTGCTTCTTCTTGACGTTGTACCCCTTTCTCTTGGTGTTGCTATGGAGGGTAACATCTTCGCTCCCGTGGTTCCCCGTAATACCACCGTCCCCACTATCAAAAAGCGTACCTTCACTACTGTCGAAGATGGACAAACTGTTGTTCAGTTCCCAGTTTATCAGGGAGAACGTGTCAACTGTGAGGAGAACACTCTTCTTGGAGAGTTCCAACTCACAGGAATTCCTCCCATGCGTGGCGGTGAACCGGTGCTCGAAGCCACTTTCGAGGTTGATGCCAATGGTATCTTGAAGGTCACTGCTACAGAGAAGAGTACTGGCCGCTCTGCCAACACCACTATTTCTAACTCTGTTGGACATTTGTCTGCTGATCAAATCGAGAAAATGGTTAATGATGCTGAGAAGTTCAAGAGCCAGGACGAGGCTTTCTCTAAGAAACATGAGGCTAAGCAGCATCTTGAATCTTACATCTCTCAAATTGAATCCACTGTAACTGACCCTAGTCTTGCCTTGAAGTTGAAACGTGGATCTAAGGAACGTATTGAAAATGCCTTGTCTGATGCCATGGCCGCTCTTGAGATCGAGGAATCTGGCGCCGATGATTTCCGCAAGGCCGAATTGGCTCTTAAGCGTGTCGTCACCAAGGCCATGGCCACTCGCTAAATCTAATACTTGAGGTTGATTATCTTGGCACTCTTTTATGTATCTCTCGTCGAGGTATTTGATGTAGTTTCTCAATATGGAAAACCTAGAAGATTGTGCATACGGTTAAGTAATAGATTTCTATTTTTTTTATCTAATTTTTTTAGTATCCCTAATGTATATAGTTTCTGTAGTTGTATAGTCTTTACTGGTTTGATTTCGAATTATATCTATAATTTCTTTGATTATCATCCGTATATTTAACGAATTATGTAGCTAAAGAAGCAACAACCCAAGGAATACCAGCCCAACCATTGAGACTTTAGGCAAAGTCTGCATTGGAACAGCTTTAATAGTATTCGACAGAGAAGGAACCTCAGAAGACTGGCATTTTGAGACATCGTCAGAAGGGCATGATATTTCACTAGGGTAGTTAATAGGAGTGTTGATAGGGACTTCCGAATAGGTTGCAGTAGGCTTGGGGCAAGACCAAGTTACAGTAGGGGTGTAAAATTGGTCCTGGCCGGGATAGCAGCAAGGAAGAATGCTGTCAGCAACTGGACAAGCACAACACTCTTCTGCCGTTTCATCACGCTTTTTAAGAGCAGAATTATCTGAAGGATGGAAATCAACTTCCGGTAGAAATATACTCAAATGCTCTTCACCTGGAAGATTTATAGCAAAAACAGTATTCATGCAATTATGGCCTTTCCTGCAATTTTCCTCGCATTCAGCATTGTTTGAACCACAGTCCTTGATACACTTGAACTGGTTGATATTGCAGATCTCATAAGGAATAGTTTGAGTATATATGGCAAGGTTAGGTGCGGCGCCATCTTCACACTTACATTCATAGTAGAGATTAGAAGGACTGCACATATTAGCTAGGGTTTCCATGCCTAAATCACGGCAATAACCGCGGCAAGTAGTGGTTTGAGTGGCACACCATTGAGCACGGTCATCGGAAGATGAGAGGTTGATAGCGACTTCGACGTGTTGACGCTGAAGAACGAAAGGTTCAGTAGACATTTTAAAAAGATTGCAAGGTAAAAGGAAGAAATTACTTGCAGTTAAAATCCATTATATATAAGAAATTCTGCTTGGAAAACCCAGGGACTGGGTGATCCGATGCAGCATATAACAGGGCCTGCTTACTAGTTGGGTCAGTGGCTCATCATATGCAATGGGGTCTCTCAAAGTTACTGATGATAAAAATATTTCCATAACCAGTCTATGGTGTTGCAGGATAAAATATAAACCTCAACTGCATAACTGCGCAGAATTAGTAGACATACCCAGCAGACTGAGTAATTTTTAATGCTTGGTTTCTATCGCTGTGTGAGAGATGATAGCAAATTATGGAATAAAGTTTATCGAAACAGTTAGCGGAGCATAACGATAGTTATTGCTTTGCTCGACAAACAAGGCTGCACTGTAGGCGAGCAGTGGCTAAACCGATAATGTCTAGTCGATTATTTCAAGTTTTCACACGAATAGGTCAAATTACTCGGGGAACCACAAATAAAGATGCCCAGGAACACCCCAGCTCCTCAAAACCGAACACCTGCCATCAACGTAAACTTGAAACACCAAAGGAACCCCTCGAGCCGCCAGCATCTAATGATGCCAGTGATAGTCCCACAGGATATATACGACTTATGCAACTAGTCCCTCCTGCAGAAGTAGATGTCCATACCCCTTTACATTATGTCTCTAATGGCATTTTCTCCGATGGCTACGTGGAGGTGAAGGCTGACGACGAAGAGTCTATTATTGAGCCTAACCATGAATTAGACCATGAGGTCGGATTGGTATGTTTGCAGCCACTGGATCAAACTTTCTCAGTACAGCTAAGAAAAGGATTTAATAGTTCTGAGCCTGATGTCCTCAATGATGATATCTATACACGACGTCACTGGGCCATCGAAAGGGCTGAGAAGCATGTCGCGAATATAGAACGTGAGCGAGTCGCCTTTGAAGTCGACAAGCTACATCTAAGACTAGAAGCACTACTAGGAGATGAGTGGCGTAAAGAAGTCCATAAGGTTTTTCCACGATTAAATCCTGAAGATGATGTCCCGGCTCGAGAACTGTTGCTGAAAGATACCAAAGATACCCTTGCAAGGTATCAAGCTTACAAGCGTAAAGAGCAGACTTTAAAGGATATGGAAAAGGACTCAGATACTGAGACAGAGGTTATGATCCAACGTAAAAGAAGACATAAAGACCAGAAGCAGGCCAGCGAGACTCACCATAAAGCTTTACCACATTCTCCTCGCTCACCTAAGAAACCTTTTGTATCTTTTTTTCATCGCAGAAGCTTGCATGTACCTTTGGAACAAAGATCCAGACGCAGTTCTCGACTCCAATATGCATTTGGTGCCCCAATCTATGTACCTGATGATACCCGTGAATTCTCTCTACCCTGGGTGACATCGAATTCTTCCACATTACGCTAAACCATGTTACACAAATTACGACCTTAATGCTTAATGCTTAATGATGAGTGATGATGATTATTTTAATATTAAAGTTAAATTTTCCCCCGTATAGTTTTCTAGCCATTTTTGGCGCGACAGAAGGTTGTTTTCTTCTCATTTTCCGTGCTCTTCAGTTAAACCTCTGCAGAAGAATAAATACTCCCAACTTGTCTGTCTACTGCACCTTATTATCATATTAATTGCATTCCTCCTATATTCATCAGCCTAAGTCATCCAGACCATGGCTCGGAGTCCATTCACAGTCACGAACCAAAAGGTTTACCTAGACTTTGATTTTCACTTTCGAACTGTTATAGGATGGACGGAACTATCGGTAATTCCTAACGCCTCTATCGATACTATTCAGCTTGATTGTCGCCAATGCAGTATCTACAGTGTTTCCGTGAATGGGCAAAGCGTCTCCTATACTTACAATGATCCGTGTTTGGCTCTGCAAAACTGTCCAAGACATAGTCTTAATAAGCCTGACGTCCTTCGGAAGGCTCTGGAGTCTATGTCTGGTGATAGCCCAGAGAAAGACCTTATAATCTCGATTCCTCCCGAGATGTTGATTCCTAAGTCCGTCGAAGATATGGAGGGGTTTGAGTCTCTTTTAATACGCATTGAATACTCTTTGGAAAACCCACAAGCTGGTTTGATCTTTTCCTCCGATCAGTCTCATGTATATACCACTAATGATCCCTTAGCGGCTTCAACTTCTCTATGGGTACCTTGTGTCGATGGGATTTGGCAACGGACGACATGGGAACTGGACATTTCTGTACCAAAAACCGTGGCTGATTGTTTCTCCAGTACAACTGACACGAATGTTGTTACATCTGACCGCTCGTCTACCCCCCCTGATCCTATGTCACCGTCTTCTGATATTGACATCCCGTCTGCTGGACTACATGTTTCTCCAAAAGACAGGCCAGCCATTAAGTCTGGTCCTATAAAGAAGCAGAACGCAGAGAGCTCTGAAATCGAGTTTACAAGCCCTCCGATGCTGATAATCTGTACTGGTGATTTTGTTCAAGAACGTTCTCATCCCGTGCATAGTCAGAAAAAAATTGTCTCGTATGTCATTGGTTCAGAAGTAGGAGCTCAACATGTTGGTTTTGTTATTGGACCTTTCGAGCGTCTTGACCTTTCTGAGCTTGTTGACCGGGAGGAACTAGGCGAAAATACCGAACAAACTGAGATTTCGGCATATTTCCTACCAGGTAATAAAAATCAAGTTCGTCACACTTGTCTCTTCATTCCTGAGTGTTTTAGGTATATCAGTGATCATTATGGTTCATATCCCTTTACTGACTTTAAAATTTGTTTTGTTGCCGATAGCCCATCTGATTGTGTCGCCATCACTGGTTTATCCATCTGCAGCAACCGTCTATTATACCCAGAAGATGTTCTTGATCCGACTTATCCTCGAACTAAACTCATTGCTCATTCAATCGCTTCCCAATGGTCTGGTATTAATATTATTCCGAAGACATATGGTGACTTCTGGCTAACAATAGGTATTAGTTACTTTATTGTTGATCGATTCTTGCAAAAGTTAATTGGAAACAATGAGTTTAGATACCGTCTTAAGAAGACCTCTGATCAGATTTTGGAACTGGACATTGGTCGTCCTTCGCTTTCGTATCCTAGTTTGAATCGGCCGATCTTAATGAAATCTTTTGATTTCATAGCTTTAAAGGGTCCAACTGTTCTTCATATTCTTGATACGCGAATGACCAAAGTCAGTGGTTCGTATAATTTATCTCGAGTAATTCCAAAGATTTTTCTCCAAGCAATGTCCGGAGAGTTAGTTGGCGGCCTGTTAAGCACTGGCCATTTTTCTCGCCTCTGCGAAAAAGTCAGTCTTCTAAAGCTAGATGGATTTTTTCGAAGCTGGGTCTATGGTTCCGGATATCCTGTTTTTCGAGTGACGCAGCGCTTCAATAAGAAGAAAATGTTCATAGAAATGGGAATTCGGCAAGTACAGTTGTCGGAGATTCCCCCACCCACTATGAGAGAAGATGAATTCCTCCAAAATTCCCGAGATCATATGAGAGGTTTTGCCGGTGTATCCATCCAACCGGTGTTTCCTGGTCCTATGACTATTCGTATTCACGAAGCAGACGGTACACCATATGAGCACATTGTTGATCTGAGAGAAGGCTTTACTAAGTTGGATATTCAATATAATACTAAATATAAACGTCTCAAGCGTGTTCGCAAACAGAGAGATAAACAGATTCAAGCAACAATGGAAAACTCTGAAGTAGCTCAATCTATGACCGACGTACTCTTACATTCTCTTGGTGACACTCTCCAGACGGATGAAGAAATGGAATCCTGGAAAATAACTGAATGGACAAAAGAGGATGAGGAAATGATGTGCTCAGAAGCATTTGAATGGATCAGATTGGATGCTGACTTTGAATGGATTTGCAAGATTCATATTAATCAGCCTGATTATATGTATCTTTCGCAGTTGCAGCAGGATCGTGACGTTATTGCTCAGTATGAAGCTGTGAAATATTTCTCTACTGCTCGCAAGTCTAAGATTTATTCATCTATTCTTATCAGGACCCTGATGGACCAACGCTATTACTACGGTATACGGGTTGAAGCAGCCGCTGCTCTTGCAGAATTTGCTGTTCCAGAAATTGATTATATTGGTAAATATCACTTGATGAAAGCTTTTCGTACTATGTTTTGTTTCGAGAACTCGTATTTGCCACTAGCTAACGATTTTACTAACGTTTCTCAATACTACGTCCGAAAAGCTATTATCAAAGCGTTAGGCTCGATCAAAGACGAAAATGGAGAAACTCCGATGGATGTGAAAAAATTTCTGTTAGACCTCATCCAGTATAACGATAATTCCAACAACCCTTATTCGGATTGTTATTATATTGGTGAATTAATTTTGTCTCTCAGTCAGGCTCTAATATCTCCAAATACCTCCAGCTCTCTCTTACATTCGAAGAAATCCGAGAATGACATTGGAGCCACTTCTAACGGCGCCGATGACTTCCAGATGGATTTTGACTTTGACATTCCCGATGAAGAGGATCACAGAAAATTTTTAGAGACAGCTATGGAGGTAATTGACAGCAGAATCAGAATGGATCAATGGGCACCATCTTATAATAGTATAATCACGGTACTAGGATTACAGGCCAAGGAGAAGCTAGCATTATCGAGAATGATTTGGCCTGATCTTAGTGAAGCTCTAAAGCTGACAGGACCTGAAAAGCTTGATATTGTTCGTCGTCAAGCAATTAGAAATCTATTATCTCTAGGAGGATTGAAAGTGCCTGGCATAATGAGGTATATATTTGCTATCCTTTGTCTTGATGATTCGCAGTATGTTAGAATGTCTGTTATGGAAGCCCTAGGTAGAGCAGCAGGTCTGATAGCCCTGAAAGGAAGTATTGATGCTCAAAAGACAGTGGATCGAAATTTAGTTCAGATTATTGAAGAACGATCAGAACTTACAACTGGTACCCGGCGCGAGAACCTTGCACGTGCTGGAATAGCAGGAGCTTTGACAATGGTACGAAAAGAAATCGGTGGCACCCCTTTTTTGCAGGTTATGATTGGTGATTTGCTTCATAGTGGCCGCTTAAATATTATCAACCAATGTCAAATGGTTGATTTGAGTGCTGCCATATTTTCCGCATCCCAATCTCTTATGGTCCGCCTTAAACTTCCACGGAGTAAGAAGCTGGCTTGCAAGCATAAGGGAAATGGATATGTTGTTATAAGTTGGGAATCCAAGTTCAAAATTACTCTCTCCAGACGAGTCAGCGAACTACCAGCAGATAGCACAATTACAGACATCAACAGTTCACAGAGCAGTAAATCAGGGAAAGGGACGGTTCTCAAATTGAGACTGAGTGGGCTTTCTACGTCTAAGCTAACACCATCTACTCCTTCGGGATCAAGAAAATATGCTGTTAAAACAGAGGATGAAACTCCTGTTGGCCCAATTTCGGAAACGCCACCCTTACCTGACTTAAATAGTGAAGAGATGATGGATGTGGATGAGGAAATTACAGAAGTAAAATCTGATCCGGTCTCCCCTGTTCCAGACGTTGTTTTTGATGAAGTAGATCAAAGCGTGTCCAGCGAGTTGCCTGTCCTCTCAACTAAGTCTAACACTACGCCCCCTCCAGTATTGCCGAAGATCAAGATCAAGTTTAAGATGCCACCGAAGAAAACTGAATAGTGCTTGCCACGAATTATCATATTAACGAACATTAATGAATTGTTAAAATTAATATATGTATTTTTACTTTACTAAACCTATGAATGATTATAAATAGAGAAGCCCATGAAGGGTTTAACGAGGATTCAAACCAATTCGTTCCTCCTTGGTGCGAGGTTGGCGGACTGGTGGATCGAAGTCGACATTTCTCAACGCTCGAGGATCAGGGTTTTTGATTGCTCTGAAACTTTCAGCCTTTCTCTCAATTTCTTTCCTGTCATCATACTCTAATACGTCAGCGGTTGTGGGCTTGATCTTGGACGGATCACGGCGTAACATAATTAATGAATTGGTTTATCTTAAAAGTTGATGGAAGGCGTTGAAGACAAATTGGGAAGAAAGAAAGAGCTTAAAATCCGGGAAATATCTGGGAATATAATTAGGCTTTGTCGAAGTAATTCTTAGTTACGTTCTAACTAAAATCATCCATTTCTCTTTGTAAATAAAATGGCCTCTTTAATATTAGACCAAGCCATGGTTGAAGAAGTGGCTCGATATTGTCCACAGCAGTTCTTAGATCTACACAAATGCCTTGGTGAAGCTAAAGTAAACGGTACACAACCCGATTGCTGGAAACTGCAAGCCAACCTGTCGGCTTGTGTTAAATCTGAAGTCCCTTCCTTCAAAAAAATCAAATCAGAGTGTAAAACTGAATTTTTCAATTATGAGACTTGTATCAAAAAGGAATCTGATTATCAAGCTATGTGCTTAGAGCCTTTACGTAATCTACGAGAGTGCTCGGCCAAAGTATTGGGCCTTGACGATTGGTATCAACCACGGAAAAATTAAACTATTAGATAAAATCAAATCAATTCTACTATAGAGAAAATGTAAAAAAATATGAATGTGTGATACATCCTTTTATCTATACAGATTTATACCTGTAAGCGCTGAAACTCGCCAATCATCTGCTGAAGATTGTCCAACTCAGCATTCAGTTGTTCAAGGCGAATACGATCCTTCTCTTGAGCATCCGGTTTGGCCTTAAGAGCATAATCTTCAGCATTTGTTCGCTTTAATAAAGTAGTCTTATCCTTCTCAGCCTTCTCAATTTTAGATTGTGCTTTGGCAATCTCAGCATCGAAGTCGATTTTACCTTTCACCTCCACCAAGACAATTGTATCGGCATTCACGGTATAGACGGAACATCCCTCAGGCTGCTCCGCACCAGCCTCTAATATCTCAACAGAATCGCAGTATTTAATCAGACTTTGAATACTACTAGTTTGCTCTCGAATCGAGTCTGTCAACTTAGAATTGGTACATTGCACAAATAATCGCACACCTGTTCGAATATCGTACTGAGAAATCAAAGACCGGCCTCCGCGAGCAATTGCCAGCATAAACTCATAGGCTGCATTGGCATCATAATCTTCTAAAGAGCTATCATACTCAGGATACTCGGCAATCACGATCGAAGGGGTTTCATCGCCTGGTCGACGAGGTATACGCTGCCACAATTCTTCCGTTAGATAAGGCATGTAAGGATGAATCATCCGCAGACCAGCATCGAGAGCATTATATAATGTATCTTGTGCAGATTTCTTTTGCTCTTCAGTTCCTTCAAGAATGAGAGTCTTCGAATTCTCAATGTATACATCGCAGAGTTCATATAGCCAGTAGCTGTAAATAGCAGTAGTACTTTCCAAAAAGGATCGACTGTCAAATGTTTCTACCATAGTCTTGGCACAAGTGGTTAATTTGTGAAGCATCCAGCGCTCAACTAAGGATTCCTTACCGGTTAACTTAATGGGGCCGGCTGGGGGCTTATAGTCTTCGCCTAAACGCATAAGCGCAAATTTGGTAGCTTGGTAAATCTTGTTACAAAATTTTCGGTATCCTTCAACACGAAGAATATCCAGGTTGATATCACGGCCACCTGTGGTATATGCACAAAGGGCAAAACGCATAGCATCAGTGCCACATTCAGGAATTCCTTTAGGGAAGCTCAATTTTTGGCCTTCCTTCGCCTTAGCTATTTCACGAGGATCCAAGTTTCCTTGAGCTAGTTTTTCAGCCAGCGCATCAAGAGAAGTTCCAGATATAACATCTAAAGGATCAATTACGTTGCCTAAAGACTTAGACATCTTGCGCCCTTGAGCATCGCGTACTAAAGAATGACAAAAAACCTCGGTAAATGGTACTTCACCAGTCATTTTGATACCAAGCATGATCATTCGAGCAACCCAAAAGAAAAGAATATCCCAACCAGTCTCAAGCATGTTCATAGGGTAGTAATCCTTCATATCCTGAGACTGTTCAGGCCATTTGAGAGTAGAGAACGGCCATAATCCAGAGGAGAACCAGGTATCCAATACATCTTCATCTTGATGAAGAGTAAACTGATGGTCTTTAGCCTCTTGGAAATTCTCCATAACGTAGGCGCGCGCCTCAGATTCTGACATTGCAGAAACCCAGAACTTCGAATCATTCCAGTCGGCTTTCAGCCCTTCGAATTCTACAAAATAGACAGGACATCTATGACCCCACCACAATTGACGAGAAATACACCAATCTTGGATATTGTTCATCCAATGCGAAAATTCTTGAGCCGAAGAAGAAGGGGTAATAGTAATTTTACCCGATTTCACGGCCTCAAGAGCTTCTTTAGCCATCTCTTTTTGTCTAACCCACCATTGTGGTTTCATGAGGGGCTCGATAACATCACCAGACTTAGCACAGAATGGCACAGACATTGCATTGTTCTCTTGTCCGATAAAGAGACCGATTTCTTTCAGTTTCTCAATAACAATACGACGAGCATCGAAGCGCTTCATGCCAGACCATTCACTGCCACAATTTTCATTGAGTGTTCCGTCATCATTCATTATGTTGATGAATTCAAGATTATGCCTGGTACCGGTGGCATAATCGTTGGGATCGTGCGCAGGAGTAATCTTGACAGCACCTGTTCCAAACTCCATATCTACAGCCTCACTGTCGGTAATTATCGGTATTTTACGATCAACAAAAGGGTGCTGGACAAACTTGCCATGAAGATGTCTGTAACGGGGATCATCGGGATGAACAGCAACAGCAGTATCTCCAAACAAGGTTTCTGGACGAGTGGTAGCTACAACAATTTTCTCGTCAGAACCTTCGATCGGATAAGCAAAGGACGTTATCACACCGAATTCCACCTTGTCGGTATAACCAGGAACGGATATAAGGGTGCGTCCAGGGATTTCCTTGTTCTCGACCTCTAGGTTAGATAGAGTGGTATTGAGGGCAACGCACCAATTCACCAGACGATTAGCACGATATATAATTCCTTCACGATGTAGTCTGACAAATGTTTCTAGAACCGCTCGAGACCTAACTTCATCAAGCGTGAAAGCCTCGCGGCTCCAATCATAAGAAGCACCAAGTCGCTTCAATTGGTTCTTGATACGGTCATGATACTCATTTTTCCATTCCCAAACAAGTTTGGTGAATTCTTCACGTCCGAGATCATGCCGAGTTTTGCCTTCTTTCTTCCAAAGCATTTTCTCGACTACAGATTGCGTAGAAATACCAGCGTGATCAAATCCGGGAATGAAAAGAGTTGTTTTGCCTCGCATACGATTAAATCGGATCAAGGTATCCTGGATTGCAATAGTTAGAGCATGTCCGATGTGCAGCGCACCGGTGACATTTGGAGGAGGTGCCGGGATGACGAAAGTACCTTTAGGCAATGGAGAGCCGTCAGGTTGGCGTCTAGGTTCAAAAAATCCCTGTTTTTCCCACCAAGCATACCAAGAAGATTCTACAATCTCAGGGTTATATGCTTTTAGAGCAGGGTGCTCTAAGCTCGGAAGGACTTTCTTCTCGCCTGGGACAGTAGGATCTTTGTACTCAGGAATAGGCTCAGCTACCTTTTTAGCTTTCTTTTCCTTATTTCCTGCTGCGGCAGCTTTAGCGGCAGCTTCAGCACGTTTAGCAAGTTTGGCTTCATAAGCGGCCTGCTTAGCAGCTTTTTTCTGTTTCTGCTTCGCTTCTCGTTCAACTAGTAGGTTAGATTATAATGAGCCTATAAAGAGGGTGTTACTTACGTTCTTTCTCAGTTTTTGGCGGAACAGATTCTGCAGACGCCATATTTCTAAAACAATGAAGAGGAATATGGGGCGCTCTAGGGCTATAACGCACAAAAGGACGATATAAAAACGTGGTGATTGATATAAGAAAAAGTTCTGGGAGTAACTAACTAACTTAGTTGGGAAATCAATCCTGTTCTTTCTTTGTGCGGCTGGCTCACTTCGATGGAACAGAATCCAACCGAGCCTAGATCGATTTACTGGCACGATACCTGTCTAAATATTTTAAAAAGTATGGTAGATATTAAAGAAAAATCTTTAGAAGTATAAGAAAAAAATGAAAAGTTCCATTCACTTGATATTAAAAAGTAACTACTACCTACAATTTCAGAAGATGAGAGACTAGTCAAGCATGTGTTAGTTTAGCCTTGTATTCTTCAGTGGGAGAAATCTGGTAGTGCAGAGAAAGCTGAGAGAAAAGTTAGCAGTATCTGAAGGCAGTTGAGGGTAGACATAGAGGTGAGAAAGAGGGAGAGTATAAGAAATTAATATCTTAAGGGCTGAGATACAAAGAACACAGATCAAGGCTCGACTTGCTTCATGGATCAAAGCAGGGGCCAAGTAAGGAGAAGATGGCACATCCCCTACAAAACTCGTAGACGGATTTGCCAATAAAACACTGAAAACTAGATAGCAGTATTTGCTAAAAGAAATATAGAACCAAGTTAAACAGATGCTTCGTTTTCTGCCCTAATAGGTGCGAAATAGGGATGTGCCATAGCTTCTTGGGCAGTGAGTCGCTCTTGATGATCGTAACGGAGAAGATGGTCGACAAAATCAAGACATTCAGGAGAGATGTACCGCGAGTTGTCGGGGTTTACAAACTTCGACCATGGTTTTCGAGGGCATTCGCCTAGAATTTCCCAGCATTCTTTCTCCAATTCTATATCGTACTTGTCTAAATATTGAAACAGGCCTTCTGTACCCAGAACTCTGGCGATCTTAACCAACTGGTCGGTGTTCGACGAGCCATGGAAAAACGGGTCCTTGCGAAAGACCATAGCAGCAAACATAGCACCTAGTGACCACATATCTAGACTGTAGTCGTACTCCTGGAAGTCTACCAAAAGCTCGGGGCCTTTAAAATAGCGGGAAGCTACCCTAACATTATATTCGGTTCCAGCATGATAGAACTCAGCCAAACCCCAGTCAATGAGGCGCAATTGTCGAGTTTTAGGGTTAATCATTACGTTATGTGGCTTGACGTCGCGATGCATGATACCTTTGGAGTGACAATAATCAAGGGCTTTGAGCAACTCGAAAATATAGTAACGAACATCATGATCTGAAAGAGTAGGATAAAGAACCCTAAAATCAGCATTATCAACATGCTCAAAAATCAAACTAGGAGTTTTGGAAGATGGATCTCTAACCACGTCCAGCAGAGCAATGATGTTTGGACCCCCCGCCAGATTCTGAAGAATCTTAATTTCGCGGCGGATTTTCTTTTTCTTGACAGGTTTCAAGACTTTAATAACACATTTAGATCCTTCCACAACATTAACTCCCTCAAACACCTCAGAGTATTTTCCACGCCCAATTCTCCGCACCACTTCGTAGTTATCTATGGCACCCCAAGTAATAGATAGAGCGTCATAGTCCCAGTATGCGCGGGGCATCCGGTCATTAACGTCGGCATAAACTCGCGCTATGGATCCCCTCATATTTTAAAGATCTAGTAACTTCGCTCTGTATGAAGGTAGAAATAATTCAGCCGTACGAGAAGCCTGATTTTTTTTTCTTGGCTCGTACTAGGCGAAAAGCGGAGACAAATGGTGAGGTTGGGTGGCTTTGGGACCAAAAATTCCTTCTTCCTGTCTTTTACTGGAGCAACCAACTAACTAACCTCACCTCAAAAGGTATAGCACCATATAGATCGCTATTAATAAAGGAACTACAATTAATCCTAATTGATGCCGTTTTGTGATCTCAATGTCCCTTGGGATAAAGACACACCTGCGGTTGTTGCGTTTCTTGTGGAACTTGGTTATACCCGGATAGCTCTATCCATCTTGGTTAATAAGAATGTACCTTCTCATGTTCCCATTCCTGAGGACCCTTTCCCAGAATATCCTCAGGTCACTTTTGTTCGCAGAATTACTATAGTGCTAGAAACTACAATCTCAAATCCAGTGCTGAAATTTTCTAAAGAATTTGATCTTGTCGCTGTTCGGCCTCTTTCTGAGAGAGCATTTCACACGGCCTGTACATCGCTCGATATCGATATAATTTCGTTCGACCCCACGCACCGTTTACCTTTTATTCCTCGACACGCTTCTATGGCTGCTGCTATTCAGAAAGGTGTGTATATGGAAATCGTATACGCTGCCGGAATAGGCGATTCTCGAGCTCGTCGAAGACTTATATCCAATGCATATACCATCATTCGCACTGCTAGAAAGCGTGGTCTTATAGTTTCTAGTGAAGCAAAATCTCCTCTTCATTGCAGGGCTCCACATGATCTGATAAATCTTCTTACATTATGGGACCTTCATGCTACTGGAGCTCGTGAGTCTATAGATGCCTATCCGAGTTTGGCTTTAAAGCAGGGCCTCTTGCGTAAATCTTCTCACAAACAAGTTGTTTGCCTTGTTGATAGTAGCAAAAGCGTGGACAGTTCGACAACCTCTAACCCAGCTAAAAGAAGCTCACTACAGCAACCTACTGATGATCCGAAGAGGCGCAAAATCAAATCGTAAGTACTCAGTCAAGATGATAGATCCACTCAAAGTACTTTTGCATAATATTATTATTTTACTACTCCTACTCATCTTTTTTCTTTTCAATTTTTCCAAGGAGAAGTGGATGGATCTGCAATTTATCGGCAATACCCGCCACAACAGTTTTCGTCCAATAATAAGACGAATAGCCTGCGTACAGGATGTACGAGCGAGTATAAGCAGGTTGTATATCAATGGCAAACCGATCAAGTCCTGGCACATAAGCAGATATATAGAAAAACAAGCCACCAATGACTAGGGGTAAATGGATATTCATTCTGGGAAATGGTTGTTTCAAAAGATGTGCCAAAATCATTCGTGACGACATTCTAGCTATGACCAAGGTCAGAGTTCCCATAACAATATAGTAATCCCGAGTTAAAATAGAAATTGGACTGACAATCCACAGGTACAGCCCAAGAGTAGCCGAAAGCAGAGGCATCAGGCCCGCCATGGTTGGTAGGAACGGAAGTTTTTCAGCCTTTCGTGCGCGGTAAACATTGTACATACATCCTGGCATATGTATACCTACGCATCCAAGAAACACCAGGAAATACCACAGGTCTTTTAATGTATAGAGGTTAAATTCCTGCGGAAGGTGAACTGGATCGATAGCGAAGCTTAAAGTATCAAATAGCGATTGCTGCCAGATAGCTGGACCGTATTTCCCGCTAATAATCATGGTGCCTACCACGCCAATGATACCTTCAGTTGGAGCATTGAGGTAGCCTAAGTATAAGGTATCGGTATAGTAGGTTTCCCAGCTAGACAGATACATACCGAAACCAGAGATCAGCAATATGTAGAAAGATTCGTTAGATTTACCTAGACCCAAAGTTGCAACTTCTAATAAGCCTCCCAATGTGCAGTTTAATGCATCGATTCCATGGTCCACCAACTCCCCTAATGGCGATGAAGAATTAGTTCGTCTGGCTTGTCGACCATCGATATTATCCATTGTGGAATAAAACCACACACTGGCTGCAAATACGTAAAATACCGCTGGGTCGCATTTACCATCTAACTCTGGACAAGTGAGAGATAAAATAAATAAACTAAATCCAATGGCTGTGAAACCCACTAGAGTTACTACATTCGGTGCCATCCAAAGAGGTAGCAGTTTAACCGCTGCATTCCAGTAATGCTTAAGGATATAATTTGAAATGAACGATTTGTCAACAGACTTATACTCGTAAGTATTTAAAGCATCGATATTTTCCAGTTCAAACTCATACATGTTATCGAATCTTGAAAGTAGTTCGTTAGACTTTCTAAGTTACATGAAATTCAGGTATAATAAATAGAGATCCAATCACATGGCTTTCTTCATGCACACCTTTCTATCGCAGACAGCAGCTATACTTTTTCGATTTTGTGATAGATTTTTTACGGTTATATAAATGACGGTGTCACTATTTGAGGAATTAAATAAATATGAATGATAATGCCGGTGTTATATTATGCAGTAGTATTTAGGTCAGGATAAGAAAGTGGTGGACAATAACAAAAGATCAGGATAAGTCGGTGATGGCTTTGAGTTTGGAATCGAAGGTGTCCGAGATAACAATAAGTTAGTCTCAGACACTTTATTGCTTTATTTTTTCAAGCTAAATGATAAATAATCAGTTCCCAATCGCAAGCATAGTCTAGTGGCAGTAAACCCCATGTTGCATGGGATCTCTTCAGACCCTTCTCGATGTCCTGAGACCCACGATACCGACACATGAAACTCATGATTAAAGTTCCTATAAGCTTCAGAAGGTAGAATTGATTTTAGTATTTCTGTGATATCTTTAAGCAGTAGAGTAGACTCATGGTCCACCATTAACGCGCGAAACGATCGTTGATCATTTTCGTTGCACAGCCATTTGATATTATTTGACAATCGAATTGAAATAGTACTGCTGATCTCCGAAACTCTTCTGGATGCAAGTTCCATCTTTTTAAGTGTATCATTGCGCTGAGAATTTGGGATTAGAAAAGTACTTGAGAGACTCAGATGCAGTGGTTTTAAAGTCCGTAACTCTGACCGAACTAAGCTATTTCCAATTACTGCCGCTTCTAAGATTCTATATTCACTCAAATCAGGATGCCACGGAATATACACAAATGCTGGAATTTGTCCCGTTCGAGGTGATACAACTAGATCTAACGGAGCAGGCGACCATGGATGATTCCCTTCTTCGTCAAAAAAATTCTCAGGAAGCAACTTTCTGGCAGCCGAGATTTTGTCAGTTATGGTATTAAATTCATCACTATCCATAAGATCAGAGGCTCTTACTAATTTTGGTACTGCCTGAGAGTGAGTCGGTCGGGTAAGAAGTAGAAAATCCTGAGAGTGTGTGTAAGGTAAGTTTAGTCCTATCTCATGCATATCGACGTCGAATCTACTTCTATCGCCATCGCAAAACATGTAGTTTATTTATTTTTTATTTTAGAAAAATAGCTTCTGTAATGAAAATAAAATTCATTAAAACCATCTATTCAATATGTACACAACTTGCACCATCATCAGCCAGCTCCAGTAGCGACCATCTACATTGAATATTCTGGGCTCGGAATCGATCGAGGATCTCGGTAGCAATACGTTCGAAATTATCCGTAGCCAATGCCAATATAGTAGGTCCTGCGCCAGATAAGCAAATTCCCAGCAAACCAGGATGTGATTTCGGGGTAACAGAAGCTAATATATCGGTGAGTCCCGGAATTAAATTCGATCTGTACGGCTGGTGGACTCGGTCTTGCATCGCAGAGTATATAAGCTCAGGGATCGGAGGAGATCGAGTAAGCGCAGTAGTCAAGACAGCCAATCGCTGTAAATTGAATATCAGATCCTTAGCAGAGTATGCCTTAGGTAAAACACTCCGCGCAGTCGCTGTCGAGACTTCAAAGTCTGGAATGATAGCAATTGCCTTGATCTCGGGCGCCCACCCGTATTTGATATGGCTACCAATTCCATTTGGAGGAAGGGGTGGTTGCAGCCCCGTCTCCACTCCTCCTGCTGGCTCGGGAAGCACCTCTGCTAAGGGAATTTCTATACGCTCCAGGTCCTTAGGGTTCAGCTCCTGAAGATAGGATCCAACAAAGCCACCCATCATGGCTGCAGTCACATTATCTGGATGACGCTCAATCATTAGTGTAAAGTCCATCATTCGGTCCTTCGATAATTTAAGATCTCCTAAAGCATTACCAAGCATCACCCCTGCTACAACAGCGGCACCAGACGACCCTAGTCCTCGGCCGAGGGGGATCGGGTTCTTAACATGAATGGAAGTACCAAGAGGAAAAGACTTATCGTGACACTTCAGAACATAGTTAGCGGTACGTGTTAGCAGATTCATACTGGCATCCAAAGGAACCTCATTAGCACCCTCACCTTCATAAGTTAACTTCGTGTTTAGAGGTTCGCCATTGTCTTTTCCGTCCACAGCAACGTGGAGTTCAAGGTACATAGACAATGCTAGACCGACCACATCAAAACCAGGGCCAATATTAGCCGAGGAGCATGGCACTTTGATCAGAAATTTCTTCATATCTACAAGCTGAAACAATATGTATAACGGACTCTGTAAAACAGACTCTGATGGGGATTTCACGAATATACTTTTCCAAATACCAGTAGACTTTTGCTACTCCCGACACCAGAAAGAATTTCTGACAGGCTATGTCGCTAATTGAACCATGCTCCAAGAATATATACTAATTCGCCAATAAGTATACATTTTCAAAGGTAGTATTCAGAACACATATCAATTTCTTAAGTTTCTCTTTTACTTTCCCCCTTCCCCCTTCACTAAAAGTAGATGATAGCACCTTCCTCTATACTTTTCTGCTCTTGCTCATCGCCCACGTTTCCTAATTAGGAAGTCCCAGTAAAATTCTACGAACAAAATAAACCTATAAATCTGCACTACAGCTACTATCTATTCTCGACAATCAATTATTCTTTCCTTTGCAATCTCAGCTTAATTAGGCCATGCAAGTTCTCATTGTTGGTAACGGTGGCCGTGAACATGCTATTGCGTGGAAATTAGCACAATCTACCAAAGTTGAAGATATATATGTTGCTCCAGGCAATGGTGGTACTGCCAATACCCCCAAAGTCCAGAATGTCGACATTTCTGCTTCAGATTTTCCATCCTTAGTAGCTTTTGCTGTGGAGCATGAGATAGATCTTGTGGTTCCTGGACCGGAACAGCCTTTGGTCGATGGCATAGAAAAACATTTCCGTAAAGTGGGTATTCCAGTATTTGGACCCAGCCAAGAAGCAGCCCGAATGGAAGGATCAAAGGCTTTTTCCAAAGACTTCATGAAACGTCATAACATTCCTACTGCTGCATATTCCAATTTTACTGACTATACTGCGGCTGTGGAGTATGTTAAATCCATTGATTTCCGTGTAGTCATCAAGGCTTCGGGCTTGGCGGCCGGAAAAGGCGTTCTGATTCCTGAGTCTAAAGAAGAGGCATTGGCTGCTTTGAAAGAAATAATGGTAGACAAAGCATTCGGTGATGCTGGTTCAGAGGTTGTAATTGAAGAGTTCATGGAAGGTGATGAGTTAAGTATTCTCGCTATCACGGATGGTTATACTGTCGTTGACCTTCCGCCTGCTCAAGATCACAAACGTGCTCTAGATGGAGATAAAGGCTTGAATACTGGCGGAATGGGTGCTTATGCTCCGGCTCCTGTAGCAACTCCTACCATCTTAGCTGAAATTAGATCTAAGATCATTCAGCCTACAATTATAGGCATGCGACATGATGGCTTTCCTATGGTTGGTGTTCTTTTCGTAGGAATCATGCTCACTAATTCTGGACCAAAAGTTTTGGAGTACAATGTAAGATTTGGTGACCCAGAAACACAGACTGTTTTGCCGTTGCTCGAAACAGATCTCTTCAAGATCATGATGGCTTGTACTAACCATACTCTTGATGCTGTCAAAATTCATATTCTTCCAGGATATTGTGCAACTGTGGTAATGGCTGCCGGCGGATATCCGAATAGCTATAAGAAAGGTGATGTTATAACAATCGCTGGTCCAAATGCCACATACGCTGGTGGTGCCTATATCTTCCATGCAGGAACCGCTTTGAATGCTGAAGGTCAGATCATTACTTCCGGGGGGCGTGTTATTGCTGCATCTGCTACTGATGAGACCTTGAAGGAAGCTGTTGATGCTGCCTATAAAGGTGTAGCTGCCGTTACTTTTCGGGGTAAATATAACCGCACAGACATTGCTCATCGCGCCTTCCGGGCTTCCCAAGAGAGTCATGGTCTCACATATGAGGCTGCTGGAGTTTCAGTGGCACGAGGTAACCAATTAGTTGAAGAAATCAAATCCATTGTAAAGTCTACAGCTCGCCCCGGTGCTGATTCTGATATTGGAGGTTTTGGTGGTGTTTTTGATCTCAAAAAGGCTGGCTATAATGATCCTCTATTGGTTGCGGCTACTGATGGCGTAGGTTCTAAACTTATGCTAGCTCATATAATGAACAAACATGATACTGTGGGAATCGACCTCGTTGCTATGAATGTGAACGATTTAGTTGTGCAAGGTGCTGAACCTCTACTTTTCTTGGATTATTTTGCCTGTGCAAAGCTTGATATCACTATTGCTCGTGATTTTATTTATGGTGTCTCTGAAGGCTGCAAAATGGCTGGATGTGCACTAGTAGGTGGAGAGACTTCTGAAATGCCGGGTCTTTATCATGGCAATGACTACGACACTAATGGAACAGCTGTCGGTGCGGTGAACCGCGACAGTGTTCTTCCACGCCTCTCTGATATGAAAAGCGGTGATGTTCTTTTAGGCTTGTCTTCTAGCGGTGTTCATTCCAACGGATATTCCTTGGTGCGAAAAATATTTGAAACTGTCAATGCTGACTATCATACACCTGCTCCCTTCGATAACTCAAAGACTCTGGGTGATATTCTGCTGACCCCTACCCGTATATATGTCAAGTCTTTATTGGCTGCAGTTGCTACCGGTAAGGTTCTCGGAATGTCTAATATCACCGGAGGTGGGTTAATTGAGAATATCCCTAGAGCTCTTCCTAATAATTTAGCCGCTGAAATTGACGTTACCGCTTGGCCTAGACCTCCTATATTTCAATGGTTACAATCTGTTGGTAAAGTTCCTGTTGATGATATGTGCCTCACATTTAACAATGGAATTGGAATGGTAGTTATAGTTCCTGCTGAAGCTGCGAACGAAGTTCAGCAAGTACTCGTTGAGGAAGGTGAATCTGTTTATAAGATTGGAAAACTTGTGGAACGTACTGATGAATCAGTTATATTGCAGAATCTTTCTAAATGGGCGTGATCTCTTTCTAGCTGTAACCTTAATATTGATTCATAACATTGTATTATACAACTCTTGTAATAAATAAATTCAACACACATCATTATCTGTGCTAAATTAAACTATATTGGGAGATCTCGTCTAGAATTTTGAGCCATCCAAGTCTACATTATACTTTCCCTCAAACTCGTAATTGAGGCAGACATAAGGTACATTTACCCTCAAACATATTCTAAACATGACAGTATATAAGCAACAATTCCTGTCAGTACTACTAATTTTGATGATATTAGCTTTTGTCTTTTTTATCATACGGCCTTACTGGGAACCGGTATTTGAAAGGCAATTCCCTGAACTCTACTCACGTGTTCGCCCGGCACTTCAAGCAACCGCATTTTTGGTACCAGGAGGTCGCAGTTCCGATCCTTACTATACAGATTTTGGTGTATCTATTAGCGATATCAATTTTGACACTGATTCTGAAGATGAAGAGCCATCAAGTTTCCACTCGAACGCTCAAGCAGGGCTTACATCTACGTCATTTGATCTAGAATCAAACGTCGAAGCTCAAGATCAAAGGGCAGGTCTCAATTCGAAGGCTGCTAAAATTGTCCGTAGAATTATGCAGAGAAAAAATGTTGATTTTGATACTGCAAGGACTATTTATTTCAGAAAGGTAATGGAAATGGCTGGAATAGGACCTGATGGCATGCCTTTAGATCCCCGTACTGCTACCTTATGAATGTGACTCTATGTGGAGACAGTTACCGGAAATTATATTTGATAAGTATGTCTAGAAATCTTCATGGGAAACCTTTAAAGTTATGCCCTTGTACAGTATTAGCATTATTAATAAATATGTGTCCTATGCTCATTTCGTGGCTTCGTGTTCAACTGGTACTCGGGCTAAAATCTCGTTCATTCGGAAAAAAGCATTGCTCCATTTTTCCTTCATAATTTTGTATGATTCTAGAGCTGCGCTTATATCTTCACTAGAATTGCGAAGATCAATCGATGATGACCTTTTGTTGTGTCGCAAAGACGTGGTGCTTGCAAATGATGAAAGTCGACGAGAAACAATTGACTCATTGGAGTTAGTCGTATACGTTTCTGCCGCTTTCTTTAATGGTTCCAACTGACGGTCACGGTCTTTAAACGTATAACCTATTTGAGTACAGGGCACTGGCTGCTTTTCTAAGCTGTTCAAAATGACGTCAAACCCGTGTAATCCTATATTATTGTCATCGATGTTTAATTGCCGCAGTGTATGATTTGTTTTCAGTAAATCACTGATTCGATATGCCCCATTTACTCCCAGTCGGTTGCCGTCAACATATAGAAGTCTCAGTGACTTATTCACTTTTAATTTGGGAAGGGCAACATTTAAATTGCTGCCAATCCGGGCCGTCTGCAGTTTCGAGTTTTCTCCGGACAGATAAAGCTCCTCCAAAGTATCGTTCTTTTCAAATAATTCACCAATGACTTGACATGTTTCCTCTGATGCATCCGCCGGAAGCATGATATAAGATAGATCAAGTATTTTGATTGATTTGTTCACGATTAAAGCTGATAAGAAGTTACAAAACGAAGCTTCCGATTCAAAGTCTGCCTTTGCAAAGGAGATGTTTGTCAGCATAGTACTTTCTTTCAACGCTTCTTTAACGAGCCCATCATCTTCATGCTTGCTCCAGGCACTGAACCTATTGTCTCCCAATAGTAATTTCAACCGAACAGCATGCTCTAACTTGCACATGTCAACAGATCGGATTAGCTTAGCCATACTTCTCTCAGAAAGTTGGCATCCTTGGAGAGAGATGGTCTCCAAACAAGGCATTTGAGGAAGCATTTGCGCCAGTGTCTCTATAGTAGAATCAGTGATAGTAGTACCGTCCAGAACAAGTGACCTCAGAGATTTCAGTCGCTTTAGCATAGATATGTGAAAAAGCGATTCATTAGAGTGACTTGGCCATTTAAGAGAATCCAGAACTAAGATTTCGACATGGCTCATGGCAGCTAAAGCACTATTAATCATTTCCGTCGTCACTCGACCAGGATTGCGGGATATATCTAGCACTCGCAAACGGGAAGGTTGTAGAGCAATTTGATCCAACATGATGGTCATCTCTCTCTCTTGTAATGAGCAGCCAGATAGATTCAACCGGTAAATTGAAGTAGATTTCTGGTCTTTTTTCAATCCACTTTCAATGGAATATGCAGAAGATTTTCTCGGTGATCCATATGTAAGTTTGATGATTTGAAGAAGAAGATCAAAGTTGTCAGAATCAATCGCTATTCCAGAAAGATTTAGGTCAGAAATTCTGCAGGATCCATGTTCTAAAATTGGCACTACGGCCCTCAACAGCTCAGTGACCATCTCATAATAGCTCCTTTGCTGGCCGTTTTGTACAAGTCGTGGTGACAGAGTATTAGACAAATCTAAAGCAGTTAAAGTTGAAGACCCTACCAAAAGGCCTCTTAACTCTACTGCCAGTACAGTTGATTTCAGAGCGGAAGCTTGGTCGTGCGAGGATCTAAGTTCTGCTTGGATACAGGTTATTTCGTTTAAACAAATATCAGCTAGTGAGACTTTTGAGAAGTCTGAATTAAATCTGAGGGCACGAAAAACAGCCAATAATTCCAAGCATGAATAGTTAGAACCAGAAACCGGGGCATATAACTGGAATGTTACCTCAGGTTCAGAGGAGTATAATTGATGGGTTTCAAATGAGATACTGTAAATAATATCTTGGAAAGAAACATTGTAGGCTGCACAGTATGCACGCAATGTTCTTTCAAATTCGGATCGGACCTTGAATTCATAAGTAGTGCCCAGTAAATCATGAGGATCAGGTATCTCTTCAGGTAGCAAAGGGGATATGATATCTACAAGGTCAGGATTATGTTCAACTTCAGCTTCTGGTAACTCTAAACACACGGGACAATAAAGCCATCGCGGACGTAGAAACCTTTCCACAGCTCTGACAGCTCTGGTCACTTGACAAGAATTCACGCAGGCAAGATTGAAAACTTTCGGTGACTGGAAAGGTGGTTGGAACTCTAACGAAAAGAAAGTATGCGAAGCAGAGAGGTAGATATCAGTTAGAGCCAGAATACCAAATGATGCAGCAAGTGTGAAAGACATAGTTGGCTGAAAAGCAGTTAATTTTGTATCTAAAGAAAGGGTACTCATGGAATCTTGAAGCTCGTTGGACAGAGAGGATGATGTTTCACTGACCTTATAAGAAATCAAATGTACTTTGTTTGCTCCTATAACTAATATGTAATGAAAAGCAGGAATAATAGATTTTGATAAATCATCTCCATTGCGCTGTTTGGTAGGCTTGTATCTTGTAGTTCTGACCATACTGAATGTAATAGGATCATAATCCTTTGCAGAGATCAAGAGATTACGTATCGACAGGACTTCATGAGGAGAAAACTTGAAGCAGCCAATAGAGCGGCTACAAACCCGAATGAGACACTCGATCCAATGACCACACTCCTCCTTGCTTGAAAACTGAAAAAGCAAGAAACTCCCTCTACCTTCTGACGAAATGTAATCAATTTGTAATGCATCACTAAGAGGACGGTAAATAGATACGATGCAGTCGACCTTGCATAATGCTGCAGTATATGGTGATGGGGAACGCTCTGTGAGTCCATTTTCGAGATTGTAGAATTCAGAAGCTTTTGAACGAGACTTAAAGCGCTCCAATCTGAAGGGGGTCAGCACAATAAAGGATTGCTTCTTTCCGCGGAACTTGCTACCAATCTCTGTAACGTTAGTAGCTAAATATGCAGCATTGGGACTGAAATTTGAATCTGATATATCAGTGGAGTCTGAATAGTCAGGACTATCTGTATCGCGAGAAGTAGGTGTTGGCATTTTACGGGCCGGTTGCGGAGCCGATTCCCCACAACTATCAGGAGCAGTGGCTCCTAAGGAAGTGCTCCACATTTCGAAATTATGGTTATCTGGACTCATAGGCGCTTCTAAAGTAGTGGGAGAAGGAAGAACAGGATCCTGACCAGTGTTAGAAATAGATGCCTCAACAGAGTCAGATGTAGTAGGATCCGCCTTAGAAATGGAAAAGGACGAGGAACTAGAATTAGAGCGCTTATGCCAAAAACTCAATCTTCTCGATAGAGCTGTAGTATGAGGAATAGCCATTCTGAACAGAATAAGAAAAAAGCTAAGAGATTGAGGTCACACACTATATGGCCTCAAGCCTCAATAGGAGTAAGTAAGCACAATAAACGGAAGAAAGAAAAGCTAAAAAGCGGATCAAGAGAAGAAATGCAACGATACAAAGAACTGGAATTTATTTATGGACAGATAATTATATTAACAAGCCAAAAATAAAAACTGCGTTAAAAACTACCAAATCAATGGAAGATTGCTCGGTAACGAAGCAAGAATATAAACGCTCCACACTGAGTAGAGCTCCCGGAGGGTCGGGAAAGTAAAAGAGATCTGGCCGGGAATTCTTAAAAACAGAGACAGGGGAAGAAATTAATCAACTGAGAAAAGACAGTTCTTAATTTGCAAATGAAAATAGCGGCGCAAAGCCGAGTGAAAACAGAGCTACAATAAGTGGGACTGCACCCTTGTTGCCTTGAGTATACAAACCGAAAAGTACGATCTACCAATAAGCCAAAGTAAGTGAGATTAAAGTTTAGGCGGATACATTTCTACAACCGAGTTAGATGAGGAATGTATTGAAGAATAAAGAAAGCACAAACAAATCTTTTCCTTTGGCTCTACTACCATTCTAGTAGACTAGAAATTTACGTTCAATTGTTCTAGGCTGGTTCTTCAAGTAAACGTGAGGAATGTATTTCAAGATATAGGCTAGAAAACCTCAAACATGGGGTAATCTATTACTGGTCATTTCATGATAAACACTCCCGAATTAAGTTATACTCTGATACAACTGCGGCCTGCCTTCCGCATTTACTTTTGGACCCACTAGAAAGAAAGGATTTATTACCAGGAATTTAATAAAAAATTCCGCTACAAAATTTACTCTCTTCTCTACTTTCTTCTGTGATTGTAAGTGGTAAAATCTAGTCGTTTCTTCGTCAAACCCTTCAGAAACTTTAATTTTCTTCTTAGATTCTTTGCGTTTGGGAGAGAATGATTCGATATACACATGGTGTATCTACAAATACAATGCAACCCTAACTTATCAACTATGGTCCAATTATTAAAGCATGAGTTACCAGAGTCACTAATCTACGAAAAGCAAAAAGTTATCTGGAATGTCTTTATGTGACTGTGAAGTATTTGCTAGCTAGAATTATAAGCTTCAAGCGCTTTACTTCTTATTTTATAAATTTATGAAGCTCAGAGTGAACTACTTAGATGGACTGTTCTATAGTTAGAAATCGACCCTGAAACCGACATCACGTGATTAGCCAGTGAGTAAACTGTTAAAGTTAATCTGTGTGCGGTGATGCTGGAACATTTCACATCCTGCATTAGCTGTATAAGGCGTTTGCCGGCCGCCGTGGTATTAAATACGAATTATAGAGAGAAGGCTCTAAAGAATATAGATATTAAATAAAAAAAATTAGTAAGAGTTGTGAATTTCTTTTTCTTTGTAGATTTTTAAGGTTGCTAGAAACTGAAGATACCGCTAGGATATACAAGATCTTTCCAGAAAAAGTAAGTATTACGGAAAAGGTAGGTTATCTAGCCCTGTGGCAAAACTGGCAAGCCGTTCTTAATGAGTGGATAATACAGCTCTGATACAAGAGCCAGAATGCATATCATCAAAAGCGGTGTTGATATCAGCCAATGTTCTGCGATGGGTAATGAATTCGTCCACCTTAAGTTTACCGTTCAAGTAATCTTGGACTAATCCAGGCAACTGAGATCGACCTTTCACTCCACCAAACGCACATCCACGCCATACGCGACCGGTGACCAGTTGGAATGGACGAGTTGATATTTCTTGACCAGCGGCAGCTACGCCAATAATAATAGATTCACCCCAACCTTTATGACAAGCCTCCAAAGCCGACCGCATAACATGTACGTTACCGGTACAATCGAAGGTCCACTCTAGACCTCCATCTGTCTCAGCAATAAGATAGTCTTGGATCTTTTGACCATCAGAAAGCTTAGTAGGGTTCACAAAGTCTGTAGCACCAAACTTCTTGGCCCATTCCTCCTTCCGATCATCAATGTCCACCACGAACAATCGGCCTTTTCCTTGCAGCTTCTCTGCCGCACCTTGAACAACAGACAGACCTACACATCCAGCACCAAAGACAGCAATATTGTCACCGGGCTCGATTTTTGCAGTGATGGTGGCAGCACCATAACCAGTAGTGATTCCACATCCAAGCAAGCAAGTACGATCCATTGGAGCATCCTGTTGCACAGCCACTACTGAAATGTCTGCAACCACAGTATACTGGCTAAATGTTGAAGTACCCATGAAATGCAATAAAGGCTGGCCAGTTTTAACAGACTTGAATCGAGAAGTTCCATCTGGCATGACGCCCTTGCCTTGTGTAGCGCGAATCTTGCCGCACAAGTTCGTTTTGCCACTAGTGCAGAACTTACATTCACCACATTCCGGTGTATACAACGCAACCACATGATCTCCAACCTTGACATTAGTAACACCTTCTCCAACTGATTCTACGGTACCGGCTCCTTCGTGGCCAAGAATAACAGGGAAGGCTCCTTCGGGGTCAGATCCAGACAAAGTATAGGCATCGGTATGGCATACACCGGTATACTCGATCTTAATTCGAACTTCATGTGCTTTAGGAGGAGCAACCTCGACATCCTCAACTGACAATGGCTTGCCTGCTTCCCAAGCAATGGCGGCTTTACAGACTATCGGCTTTCCTGCAGTGGACATAAGTACAGCTTGCAACAAATATTCCTAAATGAACTTCCTCGATAATATTATAGAAAAGAATTCGGCAGTTTTTCTAATTTCTAGCCAGTAAATTTAGCAGGATAAAGAATCAAACTGTCCGGAGTTTAGTCAGGAGAAAATATGAATAGCGGAGATAATTCCTCGGAACATGCTATATTTATATCGATAACGCAAAGGTGGAGGCCCACTAAGATTTGCGGGTTTGTGACGTAAAGACAACCCAATAGGAAATGAGGAATCAGTGAACTTTATAATATTTACAGTGTAGATGTCAGACACCATCTACATTGACAGTATTCCAGATGAACTATGTAAAACTGTCATATTTTTAGGACCACTTGATGTATTTATTTGCTTTGGATGCTAGAAATAATCATGCCCAAGTAAGCCGGGATCTTTAGAAGAGCCAAAGTGTGATTGACATGAACGCCAGTGATCGCTATAAGAAAATGATGACTCGTAGTACTAACTGAAAATGATTGTTTGTAGAATTTGCTGGAGGATCGGATTTAGTTTATTATAGACCAAACTGGTATATTATTGTACTTTGATATCTTTGAGTGCATGCACTAGATCGATATCGATATCGGCAAAAAGCTGGATTTCTCGGAAAGAAAATCACTAAACTTGCTTAGGATAAAATGACCATCCTTCTTTTTCTTTCTTTCTTTCTTTCTTTCTTTCTTTCTTTCTTTCTTCTCCTTTTTTAATGTAGAGTTATAAAAGAATGCATCTGGCCTTATAAATTGAATCGGGTATACTGAATTAGGGACCTGTTTCAGCTCTTATGTTGCTCCATGAATTCTTGAGCCCGAATTCGTTATCAATGACTATTCTGAAAAACCCTGATTAACTAATTGTCGAACGGGAGTGGCTGAGATCTCGCCGCATATACCAATTTAGGGAGTAATGGTAGTTTGTCTGCCCACTCCCAACGCCGGCCTTCCACAACCCATATCTGTAATTCATCGATAGCTCTCTTTCTTCCCTCCTACCTGCCGCTGTGGCAATATGATCCTCAACATTTCTGGCCCCGCTCACAACAGTAAGTGTTATTTACATATGGTCTATACCTTCTTTTGGTATAGTGATAATTATGAATATTAGTGGCAAATCTCTTATGCCCTTCTTAAATCGTTCAGTTTCTAATCTCAGCTATTGTCATGGACATTGATCCTGACACTTCTGGTCACCAGCTACGACACAACATAGCCGCAGCCGCGGGTATTAGTCCTAATTCTATCTGGCTGACTGCAAATGCTCACACAATAAATGATTCCGACTCTTTGCAGGATTTGGCTGCAGGCAGTGTTGTCTGCGCCAGCCTCAGAGTTCTAGGCGGTAAACCTAAATGCTCTCATGCTAAATGTACGTCTAGCCCACTTCGTCTTGTCGGAGATTGTCAGTTTTGTGGCGGCAAATTTTGTGCTAAGCACCGTTTGCTTGAAGATCATTCTTGTTCTGGTCTTCAAAGCTGTAAACAACAGATGCACGACCGTAATGCCCTCAAACTTCAGGAAGAACAGACGGTCGCCCCTAAGGTTTAGAATAAATATTAATGATATACCTGTATCTGTAGAAGGTTTGTCGAGAATGAAAATCACGCATGCCACGGTAGATTTTGTAACGATATTACATGCCTTACTGGAATAAGCAGTCATCAGATATCCGTTCCAGCAAATCTAGACTCGTGAGAACCATACAACGTAGTAGGTTCATTTGATAGTAGACTACCGAGATTCCAGGTAGTCTGACCTACAAACAGCCTGATATTCTTCTATTGTAGATGCTAAGCACTCTCTGGCATCGTCGAATTCTGCTCGATTTTCTCCAGCAAACATGGGCTGTTTGTAATATGGCTCAAGAAAAGCACCACGACGAATTAGACGGTCAAACTGGTCCATAAGCCTCTTAAGCGACCCTCCAATAGCACTATGGTTGGCTAGCATTACACCAGAAACCCTATTAGTTGCCGCTTCTTGGGCTGGACTTCTCCGACATAATGCTACTTGCAGTGATGCAGGACCCCAGGGAATGAACTCAGCTAATCTTCTTTCTCTTATTCTGATAAGAGACCTATGTACTTCTTTGGGGTCAATTTGTGTGCCCTGGATGATATCTAAAATAGAAAGGTATCGTGAATTCTGCGTATCTGCCGTAAGAGAGGTCGGAAGAGTGACCATTCGATTCTTAGGTTGCAAAAGTCTTCTTATGACATCCAGTACAGTAGTTCGTCTCACGAGCTTCGCATTTTCCACAGTTGAGCCTGTAAACGGTGTGTACGCAGCAGAGATAAAATGACAAGCAGGAACAGGAACTAAAGCAGCCAAAAGAGAGGCGAGACTGTTGTGCATGTAACCAGGAAACCTTAATGGACCAGTAGCTGCAGCGAGCATAGTGGCCACCAACTGGTTTGTTTGATCAAAGGAAGGAGACTGGGTGTGCAAGTGATCCATGGCGATACGGCCTAAGGCGGTGTTATCAAGAATGAGCACTGAATCAGCATGTTGTATAAGACGTTTAAGGGCTAGAACTGCATTGTATGGCTGAACTACGACATCAGAAACGGTGTTACTGGCAGGAAATACCGAGCAAGTCTGAATCAGTTTCTTGGGGTAACGGTCATTAAGAGCTTCAAGAAGAAATGATCCTAAGCCAGAGCCAGTTCCACCAGCAACCGAGTGAAGTAGCATGAAACCTTCTAAGCTTTCACTTCCATCAGCTTCGCGATCTACCATATCTAACAATTCTTCCTGTACTCGTTCAGCAGAGTGGTAGCCCACTGCCCAGTTGTTTCCAGCGCCGCCGCCGTCTTGGCTCAAGTAGATATTTTCAGGGTTGAACAACGCACCGTAAGGCGATTGAGAAAGCGTATTAATCACTCTTGGTTCCAGATCCGCCAAAATGGCGCGCGGCACATACCGAGTGTCGTCACTTTGGTAGAAAAACACGTCTTTTTGGTCCCCTAGGTCGTCATGAGTGACAGAACCATCGGGTGCCAATCCATGTTCATTGCACAGAGCTTCCCAAAACTTTGCGCCAACTTGATTACCGCATTGACCAGCTTGTATGGTAATTAACTCTCGCGGCATGACTGAGTGTTTACTTTTCTTAGGTTGATTCAAAAATCCTGTTGAATCTACCTACTACGCGTTGCCCGTTTGGGACATTATGATCTCCCAGCAGTTAAGAGACTGGGCGCTACAAATAACTTTGATCACCAGGATTGAAATAGCCATAAATATATATACAGTCATGTCGCTATTAATTGAAGCCTGTGAGCAGAGACTAATTGATTTGGAAGCCCAACCCGGTTCTTTTTCTACCATGCTAGTAGCTCAAGCTGTTTTAACGGATTTGGCCTTTGCTAGCAGATTCTTTCATGCGGCTTCTGTGCCTGATGAAACAGCTCATCTTCCTGGCGGATTCATGTCTGGTTCCAATTCAAGGGCCAGTCTAATGGCAGATACTGAATTAAATCTTCGACATATTGATGTCTTAACCGGTCGTGCGTGGGCTCTGAGGTCTGCTGCTCTGTTATCTATGAAAGTTGCAGATCGCCCGTCTACAGATATTGTTGACATGGACTACAATATGACCGACAATTAAGATAATAACGGATATAAACTCATTTAGCTACTTTGGCTTAAGGTTATTATACAAATAGTTGCCAGTAATGCAGGTTCTATTTCTGTTTTGCGGATACTCATGTATCCAGCGATGGTAGGATCCATGTCCTTCGGCTCTAATATGGCCATTATATCACCTCTGGGACTAAGGATTCTCTTAATTTTTCCTCCGGTAATTTTCAATCCTTCCAATTCTTGGGTGATAAATGTCATATAATCTCTTTGAAATAGGGACAATCTCTGCTCTTTCATTATGGCAGAGGTTACTGTTATATCTGGAGAAGTTATCCCTTCTTCCACCTGTGAATGGTCCGGTCTAGTTGCATTTAATCCCTCTTGATTCGATATTTTCTTTTGGGCTGCTTTTCTTCTTGCTAGTGAAAGCAGTGCAGTATCACGCTTGATGTTAGTATGAGTAAGGTTAGCTCTCCGGCCATCGCGGTAGAACAGCCCAATAATCTCGCCTCGTCTTTCCTGGTTAGACCCAGCTCCTCGCAACAGTAAAAGCTTTTCATTTCGACGCAGTGCTAATGTCTCATGAACTTTTTCTCTATTCTGCTCTTTATATATTTCGTAAAGAACGTTATCCAGTCCAGTCTGAGTTGCGATTGCTAGAGGGTAGTTAGCAAGCTCTACATTGTTGGGGTCTCTGTTTTTTTTCAAACCTAGTGCAAAATATACATGATCTGCAGGAGTATTAGGTCTTGATGTGCTTGCATACGGTGTCGTGAATAGATCCCGACCGTTTCGTAGAATCGTCATATGTATCCAACCATGCGCCGAGTCGACCATTATCTTTTCTGGACGAGGTATAGTCAATTTTATTAATAAGAACCTTTCTCTGCGCATATATGCAACCTCTGAAATATTGTCTGGGCCCCTCATTTTTGCTCCACGGTTCTCAGAATTCTCCAAAGCTCCCGTCTTAATTTGCATAGACTCGGCCCATGTACGTGACGCTGCTCTAGTCCAGAAAAGAATCTGGTTGTCGATCTCATCCATCACACTGGGCATCTCATACAAACATTTGATCATACTAGTTATGTGTCTTCTTTCTGTATTATATAAGCGTCTATTGAGACCATCGTGCTCTACAAATTCGCTACAGTCAGAAGGAGTGTCCATTATGTATATATAAGCGGTTCAGAAGCAGGGGTAAAGTATCTATTTAGAAAATATCCATTTGACATTGTAGCATATATTTATCATAATAACCATTTTTTTAATTCTTTTTTCTTTGTTGCAATTTTTAAGAAAGAACTTCTTTTTCTATATTCTGTAGACTCAAGCCCTTAAATTCAAATAGCTACTAATGATTCTACACTTCGACGAAATGTCGTTGGATGAGAAGATTGAGCTTTTCCGTTCAGACAATGACTCAGTTTCGGAATCTCTGGATGCTGAGAAAAAAATTCTACTGCATCAGAGTCTGCAAGATGAAATTTCGGCTGAGATGCTAAGAACAGGTCGCGCATTGAAAGAACGTGCAATGGCTTTTGATACTCAATTGGAGTTTGATAAGTTAGCCACTGACCGGGCTGTGGAATCGATTGATGCAAATGCACAAGGAATCTCTTCTGCAGCTAAAAAGTTAGAAGAATATAGAAAGAAGCAAGCTTTAAGCATCTGGTATGTTTATTTCGCTTATTTCGTCATTATTCTATTATTTCTTCTCTCTCTATTAGTGATATTCCAATTCTCAAAATCTCCAAAAGACAGTTCTCATAAGTATTTGACTCCTAAACTGTCTCACCTACTATATGTTACCAATATACCATCTCTGTTAATCTCATTTCCGAAGTATATTCATACCTTTGGTGGACAATCCGAAGATGGTCGCGCTTCTACTCCTACTTATACTCCGTTTCATACAACAACTACCTCCAATGAAATTTTGGTAGCTTCACCAACCGAGTTGTCCGAAGAATCAAAAAGTAACGGAGACTATGGTGAACTATTTAGCAGTAACCATGTAAGTGAAGAACGAACTGCCTCTTTCGCGACCTCTAATCCTAACGGACAAAAAGTTCCTTTATCTTCTGATCAATTAAGCAGTGTGGATGATACCATACCAGATGTCATCTCTTTGTCAAAGACTGAGGCTGAAGAGTTATCAGCAGACTTATTTGACTCCACATCATCATTCAGCACTCTCGTAAGCGATGAGCAGCTCTCTTTGAACTCTGAACCATCCGATTCTCTTCCATGTTCACCTCAGTCGAAAATGTCACACGTCTCTTTTAGTAGTCAGTTCTCAATAACAGATGATGTTGAAGTTTCATCGGCGCTATCCGATTTATATGTTGCTCGATCTGAAGAACCTGCTGTTTCCACTAGCCATTCAGAAGAATCTGGTTCAGATCATGATGAACTATAGGTTTTATTAACATTAATGTTTACAAATGGATGAACTATCTGAATTTTTGTTCAATTTCTTTTCTAAGTTTTTTCCTTACTTTTGTTTTTGATGAGTTTAATTAGACTGCGACTTGAAAGTACCTAATACATGGGAAGGTCGCTAAGAGTTCCTGGTTCCAGATTAAGAGCTACCTCTAAAGCTCTCCTTAATCCCGATTCCCCGCCATATTTATCTATCAAACTTTTAATTGCGCTCTTTTTCTTCTGCATTAGATGGATAAAACTGTTCCATTCTGCTGCTTTGATCTGTGTTGCGTCCACAACTCTTTCAAGATGAGACTTTCGTTGGCGCGAAGACTCCCCAATAACCAGTTCTGCAAATGATGCAATCACTACTATCGCCCATCCAAATTTGCTTTGCATCTGCCAAACTCTATTTACTTGACGGCGTCGGGCGTGAAGTACTGACTCTGACACATTGTTATCTTTCAGCCACTGCTTCTGCCATATTCTCAGTTTGTCTCTCTGTATACTTCTTTGAAGCAGAATTTCTTCCCTCTCAATGTCTTTGATTTGATTAGCCCTCCTCGTTTCTTCATCCATTGTGGAGGCTTGTTCTTTGCTGGAAGTCTGTTCTGCTTCCCAACCTTCCTCCAATTCATCATCTAGGTTTTGGTTATAGAGGTTGGTCCACCACCACTTCAACCACCTGGTTAGTCTGAGTTCTGGTGTCGGCTCCTTTCCAGATAATTCAGCTCTTTGGCGTATAACATCCTTCAACCAAGAGATATTCTCGTAGGTACGACCCTCATTTTTATATATCCAGTCCTCGATATCGTCTTTTTGTTGAGTGGCTGCATACATCGCCTCAACTATAGTGATTTTAGGACTTTTCGCCAATTCAGCTAAGCGAGATTTTATATCTAAAGGTGGTACTTGGATATTGTGGCCGACCTTCTCTGTTGTTTTCTTATTTGATGATAGGCCAGCCACATTGAGAGATTCAGGATTCAGAGATTGCACGAAGTCTGAGAAAATGGTCTGAATTACTCGACAACTCTCTTTATAGGCTTCCTCGGCACTAAACATGTGAAAAAACTTTGCCCTGGGTTTAGTGGATACTTTTGGAAAGTTTTTTTCTAAAATCACTTGCAAGTTGTCTTCAACTCTGACCATTTTAGCTGCCTTTGTGCTAGAATCAGCGTCGGTTCGTGCACGTTTTCTGATTTTCTCAAAAATAATGCCATCCCTTTTGTTTGGAGGCGCTGAAGTAAAGGAATGCGATTGAAATCCCTGATCAAATACCATATTTTTTTCTGTTTCATTGGAGATTCTGGAAACCTCTATGGTGTCTTTGATATTCTCTATCACTTCGTTTTTTACTGTTCTGGAAGTGATGGTTTCATTTTCTCTTTCCCAGTAGCCCCGTCTAGGAACTATATTCCGTAAATGATCTTCAAGTTTATACCCACTGTGGGCCATCGAAGCGCTTGAAGGACGTCGAGGTAGTTCATCGTCCGAATCATCAGGAACTGCTGGCATATATAGCGGCGCTGAAAATAAGTTACCTAGCTGGTGAGTAGGTGAAGGATGGATAAGCTGAGCTTTTGTTGATACCACAGTATACTGTAGACAGATCTTACGATCTGGAATATGTCTGTCTGGAATTTTACAGGCATTGTATCCTCCTTGCACCGTGGAAATTGAGGTATGCTCATTGTCGAAAATCTTTAGTTCTGTTAATTTCATCAACTTTTCTACACTAACTTCACCGAACTCAGTGACAAATGCGGCAGCATGGGCTAGTAGATCAAGTGAGGACATAGATTTGCCTATACCTTCCTGAGAGGTTTGGGAAGTTAGCAGAGCTAGAAACTGATGTGACTCTAGATCATCCTTCTTTTTCATGGATAATTGCGATAGGACTTGGCTTTGAGTGCTATCTAGGTCAAGGAAATGCTGGTGTTTATCAGTAGGCTGTATATGCGGTGCGCCGCAGACGGGTTGATCAGATGTCGGCATAATTAATATTTTGGAGATTTATGAGACAGATTCTGATCTTATATTTTTGATGAGATCAGCTAGCTCTCACAAAAATCTCGAGTGGTATTTTCTGGGGTTCACTGAAGGGAAATTAACTGCTAGTTCCCCGATAATACTAGAACTCAAAAAGCGTGATGCAATCAGAGAGCGGTAGTGAATTTATTCAAGAAATAAGTACTTAAAATTCTCGTCTTGTGGCTATGATTTATATCCCTGAGCGCTTGGTCCTTTGGACCCTGGAGGGCTTTACATTAAAGATACTAAATACTACTATCCTACGTACTCACTAACCCTGAATTCGTGCATCATACAATAGAAGAAAGTTAACTGCAGCATATAGAGTTCTGAATAAATGTATGAATTTTGAGTGAAATTGGTTATTTGCATTGTCATAAGAGTGAAAGCAGGATGAAAGTTTCTCGATCATGCATCTCTAGTCAGTAGCTTCTTCATGCAAATCGATCATCTGTGACTTGAATTTCGGTGCGTTACTGCTATTTCAAGATTAATATGATCGGCATTCCATTCAGAGTTTATATTTAATTTTTTTCTCTGAAGTATTCACAAGATATCCAGAACAGATATTTATAGAAAACAGAAGTTGGGTATGTGGCCTGAA
Source organism: Tortispora starmeri (assembly GCA_030574535.1). Lineage (NCBI taxonomy): Eukaryota > Fungi > Ascomycota > Trigonopsidomycetes > Trigonopsidales > Trigonopsidaceae > Tortispora > Tortispora starmeri. Next base: position 187,595 of record JAJMFD010000001.1, on the reverse strand, counting down.
TTCCTGTCTGGAACATTTCGGAAACCCTGACATTGGGATCGAGATCTCTTGATCCTTTTCATGCTACACTTGTTCTGAGACATGGATTCCACATAATCATGCTACAAGCAGAACTGAGCAAAGTTAAATCAAGTTATCCAGTATTGCTCTTTCATGCCCATAGATTGGCTAGTCTGAGTGTTTTCTGTTTGTGGAATCTGCATGCTCCCAGTACATCTGAGTAACCTTAAATGTGTGGTTATCATCCAATGATAAGACAGCATAAGGAGGTCAAAGGATAGATCTATGTATGTAGTGCATAATATTAGTAAAAACCATATGTGTCTTAATTTTATGCGTTATATATTGGTTGAAGCTGACTGATCTTGACCTGATATCTCCCGACTTCCATCAGAAAGAATTTCTGATGCATTACCCGAACCTTAAGTAAAGAATTATGTTATATTTCTTTCTATCGGGCACGTCCAAACATTTGGGACACTCAACATCTAGAAAGAGACGGATTTGATTTTACACTGCTGTTTAAGGCAAATAACTCCTCTGAAGGCTATAGAAAATCGTGTACTTCTACCATACAAGTCTCACTAAATGGGTTTTTCAGCTAGTGGTATTTTGTCATCTAATGGTAAGTAATAAACCATGAACCTCCAACTACATAGAAGATGTGTGTAGTCTGTTTAAAAAGGTTTTCTAAACTAACCTCAAGCTTTTAAACCAGAGCTAGACTATAATCATGCAGATGATAAAGAGTATCAAAGATTACGTGACGCTGCCAATTCTGAGTATGAGGCCCGTAAGCGCTGCTCGGAACAATCGCAAGAAGCCTACGATCGGGGTGATCATGACGCTGCAAGAGAATTTAGCGAAAAGGCCAAGCTTCATGGAATGAAAATGGATGAATACAACCAACAAGCTGCAGCTTTTGTTTTCCGAGCAAACAATGCCGATTCTGAGCCAGATGAAATTGATCTTCATGGCCTCTATGTGAAAGAAGCCGAAGAGTATCTGGCTGAACGCATAAGAGCTGCTAAAAACCGAGGTGAAACCCATCTGGAAGTCATTGTGGGTAAAGGATTGCACTCTGAGGGTGGTGTGGCTAAATTGAAGCCAGCGGTCGCTAAAATGTGTGACGAGATGAACTTCCGCTACTCTATTGACGAGGATAATCATGGAGTAATAGTAATTGATCTCCAGAGTCCAGGAGGAGAGGTTCCGCTCTCGCAAGTGAATCCAAAGCCGCGAACTCGGCCCGCTGCTGCGCAAGGCTTCCAATATTCACAAGTTCCTCCCGGTGGTGGCTACCAGCAGCAACAACAATACAATAGCAATTCTCGGCGACAGAACGGGTTTGTACGAGCAATTGAGGAAAGCTTCCGGCGTGAGGGCATGCACGCCATTAATCGCATAATAAATAAGCTGTTTCGCTCCATTTGCTGATTGGGGATGAAATGTGCCTACAAGTATTTGGAGTAATTCTGCCACAAGATCATGAATCTTCATGTAAACTAGTATTCAAAAACTCAGCAAATGCTGTACCTATGCGGTCTGTATCAACTGTTCTAGTTTTATGTAAACCAACAAATGCTCTTCGCAATCTATGTAATGATCCTGTAGAAACTGGTTCCGGGGGAAGCTGTACTACCACAGATGTATGAGGGACACTGGTCTCTGTATCCATATCTTTAGATGCTCGAACAATTGCAGCAACTATTTCGTTAGTCTGCTTTTCTAGTTCTACTAAATAGTTTCCTTGGGTTGCGGGTTTGAGAACCGTGGCTTGGTTAGGAGTTGGCGGTTTTTTCTCGACCAACTGATGCCATATCTCTGCCACGGGAGGCTCTTGGTCAAAATAAGGCACGATCATCAAAGGAGAATCCCATCGATTCCGACTGTCCGGTTCTTCATATCGCATTATCATAGCGTCTAAAACGTCTTCTGGCCATTCCTTGTTCCATTCACGGCACTTTTCAGCCGGTACCCCGACATACATCACACAACTGTTAGTAGATAATGCTTTGGCCTCGCAGTACAGCTGGTATCTAAACCCTTTAATATAGTTCGGTGCATCGAGAATAAGAATTTCTGTTCGTGTTAAAAATTTCTTGACTGCGGCCATCTCCGCAGCACGAAGAGTTTTCTCTGTTCGGCTCTCCTTGTAATACTCGTTGCCATATCCTAAAGATTGATCTGAGACAATCCGCACAGTGTACGAGTTATATGGACTACTAGCATTCTTTATTATTGCTTCTAAACCATTCTTTAACTGCTCCGACCTGAAGGATTTGCCGCTGCTGGGAAATCCAGTGACTATCACTAGAGGCATGCTATTCAGTATAGTGAAAAAGGTTGGATTTATATTTGGTATAAATAAGTCTAAAGAATGATAGAATCGACTTAACGACCGATCAGTCCAGTCTATCAAAACTATACTGTGAATGGGTTCTAATTAAAAGTCCACAAAAAAAGTATCCTCCAGTATTATTGTTAAAATTTAAAAAGTAGTTAATAAGATTGGGCTCATCATAGATGAGTCCATGTTTCCAATGAAGCATCGAGTGACTCATTGTATTCCATCTGATTACCACCATGTCTCGATTCGGCTTCCATTTTTTTCATAGTAGAATATTTAGATTCTGAGGCTGCCTGTCCAGATATGTATCCAGAATCTAAGGAGTAATCCCGAGATTGCGACTGGGGTAGAATATCACTTCGAGCTCTATGTGGAATTTGTTTGCTGCTTATATTTCCTGGAAAAGATAAAATAGGTGTCATACTGGAAGCAAAAGAAGCAGCAGATACTGGGTCATCCATTAAGTCAAATAAATTTTGCAAATAGTTGTCTGCAGGAACAGCTCCTGAGCCACTCGGCCGCGCAGTAAGCGGCGTTTGTGTTGCCCATTTCATCACATTTAGGCCTGTTGCATCTCCAGGAGAATTTGCATTAGAATCAGGAAAATTTGGGATATTTAAGCATGGGACTGAAGACTCTCCTATTCCATCTTGTGATACGGGTTGTGAAATTGATGGTGTTGTTTCGGTCTCCAAACTATCATCACCGTCAGATGCTCTTCCAGGATGAGAGCTTACAAGATCTGGAAGTGATTCTGTTCCAGAAGAGCCATCCCCACTAGTAGATGATTGCCGAGCATATAATCCGGGCTTTTCGGAAATATTATGCCACGATTCTGTCTGTTCTTCATTCATGCAACACGTCATACCTAACAGATTATCGCACAATTTCTCAAGAATCTGGTATTCTCCTCCAGATAGCCCTGGGTTCTCAAAAACACAGGTCAAACAAGTGCCTACTAACTTTCTAGCTTCCTTAATCAAATCGCCTGTCTTGGGATAATCCATGGCACCGTACAGGATGGTAACGCAGATAGATGATGCCAGCTTTGAGCAAGATACGGGAAATGTCCATAAAATGGTATCACTATTTTCCCTAAGATGAACCAAGAGTTGAGCAATTCTTTTAGCGGCAGTGACAGTTGCAGAAAGAGCAGAGCTAATGTTAGGTGAGCCATCAAATGTGACAGCGGGACGATTGATTAGTAGTCTTGACCAGTGATACATTATATAGATAAATGGTGCACTTGATACCGTTTTAGAAGTGACTCTGACATTGTTGTTAAGAAATTCAAGCTTTACATGACCTGGTACAGACTGCGACCAATGATGAAGATCGTCTTCAAGAGCTTGAATGGTAGCGCGATCTTGATTGCGATTAGACGGGAGATATAAAATATCCAATATCTTTGCAGTGATCTTGCAAAGATCAATTAACGTGAGAAAAGATGATAATCTGGTATGACCTAGGGACTGGTCACTGTCTGGGGCCATAGAATCAAGCATTAGGGGGTCGTCAACATCAGAGGGTAAAGCACATTCAAGACTTGCTTCATTAAGGGCTCTAGGGGTTCCCAGCTGTATGCTAGACAATATATCCAAAATGTAGACAGACCAGAAGATGCGTCGACGCATCTCCTTTTCAAGGATGGAACAAGCAAAAGATTTCTGGCATTGATTAAGCCCCAACCGCGAAATCAAACCGACGGAAATCATTTTATAATGATGCATGTCAGAATATAAACCAACTAATGCAAGATCTATTTGAGCCAAAATGAGTATCTGCAATGAGACTAAGGTTGGAGCCTTTATTACAGAATCAATTTGACTTTGCCATGCTTGAGCATAAGGATTGGCAGAGCGAGCAGAGCGAGCAGAAATAGAAAGGACTAAAAACAGTAAGACAAGAAAAGATGCATCAGTATTCCCGTTAAGAACAGAAAAGGCTGAATGGTAAGAGTCCATAAACGACGGCTCGTGCAATATGGGCATCAACTCCCAGTCGGCAAAGAAAGCTCGAACGAGTCTGTCAGCTTCGGTACGGCACGGCAGCTGCTTTATCAAATCAATAGGGGCAAGACTTGGCATTGAGCGCATAGGGAATTCAAATAAACGGCCGGCAAGCATATACAAACTAGGGTACCGTTCTCCGACCTTCTTCTGAAACAACTCAGCAAAATAACGACCGGAAGACGATCCTTCAAAAGTACCTTCAGATGTCAGAGATGAGGACTCTCTGACTGTAAAAGGTTCAGATTGTACGACTTCATTAGTACTGCAACCTACGGATGTAGTCCGTCGCTTATTAGGAATCGAAGGAAGAATCTGGGCCGTTTTGCTTTCCAGTTCAAGTAAGTCCTCCTTCTCATCAAGTAATGTTTTCAGATGACTATTTTCTGCCTCTAACCGTCTAACCATTGCCTCAAGACTTTCAGTATAGCCGCGAGGAAATGCACGGCGAGTTAGACGATCAGACGTTTTGCATTCAAAACCGATTGATTTACATTGACTACATTGTGGGCGAGCCCCATCACATCTAACCTTCTTAGATCGACACCTGTCGCAAGCTTGCGCAATACGCTCGTTTTGAGCGCCGGGTGGACGAATGGTTTTCCTGAGTTAGTGGATGTTGTTATTAAAAGGGCAATAATGGAGAAGTCGGAAGACCAGATGAGAAAAATTCAACTATTTGCTTAAGGAAAAAGTACATATAAAAAAAGATTATTTCAAAAAAATTAATCTAGAGTCCCGCAAACATCAGTGAAACAAACATCATAATCCATTAGAGTAAAAGAAGTTTGTAGCAGTGTTTCGTTATCTTCCGAGATGATGGAATACTTACAGTACTTGAACTCCGTCAGGCATTCAGCAAAGGTTGGCAATGACAGGACAAAAGTTAAAACAAAGCGCGTAGAGAAAGAAAGCACTGAAGATAGTGTTGTTTAGAAAAGTGTTATAAACCCGTCGAATTACTCGAAACAAGAAGCAAAAAGGGAGGCAAGAAATCGGGAATCGAAAATTAGTCTCAGTCCGGAGGAGGCTTTATATGACCGGAGGTTCTCACACTGGGTGACCAGTAAGAGAAGCTCAGTACATGCCCTAACCCATAATGTATGTGACGGCCATCTAAAGTTTGTCTACACAGGCTGTTGATTGGGTATATCATAACTAAGTTTGGCAGTAACAAACTAATGAGCTGGTTCGAAAAGTTTAACGGACCCTCGAAATCCGGGGTAAAGTATGTTTGCTGTCTTACGTGTTCTGTGTACAAAGTGGATACCGCCAACCAAATTCGTAATTATCAAGGGGGACAACCAAATAAATTAGTAGTTAGACTTATATACCAATTGAAAATTAATGTTAGCTGAGTTTTATTTAATCTAGGCAAAAAGCATCTATAATTTCAAATATTTAATCTCTGATTTGATTTCTTGCAACCTAATCGGAAAGTGTGTTCTGCTCGTTGTCGAGATACTACCATACTTCGGCCCAGTCCGCATGGTACATTCGAGCCAATGGGTTGGATAAAAAAAAACCAGCTTCCACCCCCTTAATTGTTCTTTGTGGTATACAATGAATAATTTCATTTGATAATTGCACTTTCTCGATCATTCGCTTCATGTTGCTCTCCTTCTTCCCTGATAGTTCACAATATATCTGAGTTTGCGTTGATCTGTTTCTCCCCCACCCTCTTGGCATGCATTGATCATTCACTATGTTGAAACTTTTCTCTATTGTTAGTTTCACAATTGAAGCTAAGAGTTCATGCAAATATAAGTAACTCTGAGGAAGGTACTAAGCACCCTCAATAGCTCCTGAAAATAGTCAACTCCAAGAGCTAAATCAGGCTCGCTGTGACATACAAATAGTTACTTATTTTATATAATTATCTCTATATACTTGTGGATCTTTTAATGTCTATAATAATACTGCCTTCCCCACTTCTTTTATCTAATAAGGCAGGAGGTACGGGAACTATTCCAGCACTTCTTGAGCTTAATTGTATCCTGGGCAATTACCCCAGATTTGGGAGCCAATGGCATCAAAGCTCTTCTTATCCCTAAATAACCCTCCTCTACTCTATAAGCAGATACCCTTGGCTACTTTCTTTTATCGATCTGATGCACATAGTATCTCACATTATAACTCTCTTAGCCAATAAGTTCTGTGTAGTCCAGTACTCTCTATAATGTCATATTTCTAATTTACCTTGCTCTATCATATACATTTAATTAATCAATTATCCTGTACCGAGAATAAGAGATTAAACACTAAAATATATCTTTTGCGCCTTTACTACAAGAATGTAAGCTAAAGCTGATATTTAATAATCCTAATGTCCGAACATGTTATTAGGTTTCCTAGCACGAGGCGGGATTCATTTGGAGATCCCAAAGAGATAAATTCAAAAAAACGGCTGCTTGCTAAATAGTAGCAGACATCTATTTAAACCACGTCTCTGCCGTGCAAGATAATAAGTGATTATGTTTATACCTCAGATGCACCATGTACTTTAACTTCCAGAGCTGCATCTTCAGGTGAGTATGCATACTTAGACGACGATCTGATGGCAGCACCATATCGATAGAAAAGAAATGGAATGAGGCAACAGGCCAAAGAGATGAAAGCCAATAATGTAGTAGCCCATTCATTTCCTAATTTGTGATACATCTGGAGAGTAAACAACGTTACACCTCCACCCCACATAGATCGCAAGAACGTTTTAGCTGCCAAAGCACTAGCAGCATATTGCTGGTAAGAGTCTACCAAGTAATTATTACCAGAATTGTACAGAAGAATGAACCCTAAACCACATGGAAAAGATCCAATTACTGGTCCTGTCCAATGAATCGTAGGATAAGAAGTCCAGGCAAATATAAAAAGTCCTATAGGAACTGTCCAACAACCAATCATCATAGGCACCAACCTCAATTCAGGAGGAGGCATTTCACCTCTATCGATGTATTTTTGAGACATCTTGTTATAACTTTTATTGATAAGTGGAGCAATAAAGCTACCTACTAAAGTTCCAATCAATACTCCAAGAAAAGCACATCCGGTCAAACCAGGATTCCAACCTTTGTCTTCTTCAAAGACGGCAGGAAATGCGAGGAAAAACATATATATCAGACCGTAAATCACTGACATGTAAACTGAGAAAAGAAATACGATCAATTCTCCAAACAGAAGCAAGAAGGGGCGAGTAAGAGAAATAACAGTCAGTTCCTTAAATGTTCGAGGTGCAAGCTCTTCATTAGACATATAGGAATTATCTCCAGTTTCTTTGCGGAGACGTTTAGCTCGTCTTTTTAATAAAGTCGGTGCATGAGTTTCAGGAATCACGCACATTATTAACAAAACAGAACCAGATAAGATCAGTAAAACCCAGTAAATCCATCGCCATCCCTTCTTCATGCCAATAAAACCACCGATCAAAGGACCGAGACTGGGTCCCATGAAGGGTGCCGCTGAGAAAAAAGCCATCGCTACACCTCGCTCTTCTGTGGCCCACATGTCTGCTAGCGTACCGCCCACTAAACACATCGGGGCAGAGAAGGCGACACCGTCAATAAAACGGCATACAATCAATGTACCGATATTAGGAGCAACTGCGCATGGAATGACAAATATCACAGCTAAAATTAATGTAAACACATAGACTGGTTTTCTGCCGATAATCTCAGATAGTGGTGCAAAAACCAATGGTCCTACACCGAATCCTACAACAAACAAGGCCACTTGCAAAATTGAAACCTCAAGAGAAACACCAAAAGTTTCTGCAACACCATTAAGATCACCTGTAATAATGGCAGATCCTAATGCCACGATGAAACAGGTATATGCTACAGATACTGTAACAACCCACTTCCGAGCCTTGGACCATGACTTAGGGTTTTGTGCGTCATCAGTTTTGAAAGTGACAAGCTTGAAATTATCCTGTTGAATAAATCCAGATTCTGTTCTTTCTAGATATTCATTTACGTCAATTGCTGGATTGTCAATATCCACAACTGACGGGAAATTGGCAGCGTCTATAGCAGATAGATGGTGGCTACCACGGTGAATAGCTTGTTGATGAACATGGCTGTATATTTGGGATACAGGCTCGTCACTAGATGAGGAACTAGTCCTAACGATATCATCGATACCGTTAGAGGCAGTACCAGAGGGTTCACTACTCATGAACAAAGCAAAATTTAAACAAATGAATTAGATTATTAAGATGAGAGTAGAGTTTGCAGGAAGTTCAATAGGTGTTCGCAGAAACTTTTGCTGTCAGTATCTAAAAATATCAATATATACGAGGAAGAAAAAAACTGACATAAAAAAAAGGAACTTAAACCAGATGTCTCATTTTATAGTCATATTTGACCGGCGGATGACCGAGACAGACAAGAAGTTGGTCTAGCCCACCAGTGCCGAATTCCGAACCAAGTCCTGTGATTGGTCGTTAAGTAACTTGTGTAACCATACACACCAGTAATCCGGTACGCACGGCCAATTATAGTCTCTTAGAGAGAATTTGCGAAAATTTGTGAAAAGTGAGTGATTGTATTGGAAAACACTGCGTGTGTTATTTGTATGAATAGTTTTTTAAGCGACAACAGTCCAGTAGTAATCGTAGATCAATATCTGATAGATCTAATAAGATACCCCTTAGGTTGAGTCAGCATATCGGTCTTCGTAAGAAAAATTTTTGACTATTACATAGATAATAGTTTGAAAATAACTATATCAGATAATACTCGTCTATTATCTGCAATTGGTCTCGGTTCTGTTGGATTAACAAAAAAATGGATACAGACGCCTATTCTTGATCTGCTGGTATGAACCCATAGTTCAGTAAAAACTCCATACGATCTTTGTCCCCATACGATATAAAGACTTCGCGGTCTTTCGCTATATCAGATGTAGCAATAAGAGAAAGTCCATTGCTGAGAATTTCAAAGCGAGCATTGGGCTTGTTAGAGTGATTGACAAGGTCAATTCCCGGAGCAATAGTCCGTCCATGGCCAGGAATTTCCATCGCTCTGCTCATAGCCCACTGTAGTGCCGTGATGGCGAACTTTTGATCTTTTTTCTCCTCTATTGCTTTAAAAGCATATTTCCGGAAGGCCATAATTGCAGGTTCGTGTTCAGAACCAGAGACAGCTGCTACAACCTGATCATGTGGCCAGCCCAAGAGATTTATAGGACTTTGAGGCAACTGTTTAATGTAAGGTATCCATTTAGCATCGTTTCTTATGCCTTCAAATACGTTTACTAGTCCTAATAATTCTTGAAACGGACTTGCCGGTTCTGGAAGACTTATTAAGGACTGCTCGGGTGTGAAGATTAGAGTAGAGCCAGCTTTTTTGAACGCGTTGGTGAATAAACCGGTACCAAATTGACCTTTTCTAGGTTCTGTGTCAAAGAACTTTACATCTAATAAATCCCAGGGCTCAGTGTCCATTAGTAACGGTAATCTGTAGCAGGACTGCACAGAATTTGGAGGCAGGTTAAGTTACATTCAGATGGGAATCGAAGATAAAAAAGCCAGAGCTAAACCGAGAGGTAGACGAACTATGCGAACATAGCAGATACTACATCTGCGCCTAAATAATTGTAAGATTATTCATACAAAATATCTATTTTTATTTTTTATACTTAATTTCTGGGCCGATAGACCTCAAATCCATAGACCTTGGCCCGAATATCGGCAGTTTCTGGTTCTTCCTCGAACATTGGGGACCAAGTTTCCTCTACCACCTGATGAGTTTCGAATCCTCGAGATCTGGCATTATCGAAAAAGGCAAAGTCTTTCTCTATCAGCTTAGGTCTGTGAGGAGTAAAAAAGACTAGGGCAGTCCCATTAGGACTCATACATTTCTCTATAGTATTCAAGAGTTTGTCATGTTCAGTGTGATTAAACACAAGATCCGCCAAGATCAGTAAATCGTACTGTCCCGGTCCTTCGAGCTCAGAAACATCATTGCCCCAGATATACCCTGATACCTGGATCCGGCCTTGCAGATCTTTCGGCAGAAGCGATATATTGTGTTTTAAGTTATCGAGCAATTCGTTGTCTGGATAGTCTGAAAGCACTACATGAGAAGCGTCTAGGGAGCATAAGAGTCCCGGTACTCCAGCACCTGCACCTAATTCTAACACTTTCTTTCCTGTAACTAGGCGCGATCGATTTCTATCTATGTAATTGGCACAACTTTTTCCGGCATTCCATAGTAAATGTCCCCATAGAGGACTCTTTCCAACCATTTGGACCTCGATCTGTTTGATCTCCCCAGGCTTAATACAATTGATGTCTCGGGGATATATCTCTACTGTAGGTGGAGGAGGTTCCTTGAAGTATCCTTCTGGCTCATTGAATAAATCTGTATTGATCATAAGTTCGTCGTCAGACATCTTACCAAAAAAACAGCTTTCGTTGAAGTTCTGGCTCAGGTAGTTTTCGAAAACTTAGTTTCCTTACCATCCAACCTTAACTTAGTACTGAAAGTAGTGTGGGCATAGCGAAGCAGCGATTTTCTTAGCCATAATCTCCATAACAGCGAAAAGTTTAAAAGATTTTGATACTGCTATATTTTTTTTGATTACTGAACATGTCTGTTCGCCGGCATGGTAGAAGTGATCCTTTAGAAGAGAGATCGATTAGTTGGAGAAACCTAGGATCGCTAAAGCTAGAGAACAGAAGTAGCACAGCCAGGGACCATTTAGCTAATGAGAGAACTTTTTTGGCTTGGGTTAGAACTTCTGTAACTTTTGCCTCGATTGGTGTAGCTGTAGTGCAGCTATTTCAACTTTTCAAGGATAATGCTACACTCAATCGGGCTGGCCCACCTTTAGGAGCACTGCTAGTCGCTGCAGGACTGATGGTTCTATGTTTAGGAACCTACAGATATTTTAAGTCTCAAAAACTGTTAATTGAAGGTTTCTTTCCTTCTGCTCGTCGGTCGGTGATGGCAGTGGCTGGAACGACGATATTGTTAACCATTGGTGCATTGATATTAGTGTTAATCTCTACTACTGAAAAATGAGCACTAAACCATGCTAAGCATAATTATTAGAATGATGAATCAGTTTTATTTGCAGTATCTGAAGTATGTGCACTTAAGTGTAAGCTGGCCTTACTTGTCTATCTGATTCTATAGATTTATGACTGCGCACTCTTTACTTCATCATTCGTTTCAGTTCAGCTCTGACTATGGGTTTGTGGGCTAACTACCGTAATTACATCATGTTATATGTCTGTGAAAACACATTCTTTTCATAAATAGTAATAAAAAAAGAATTTCCCATGTAATTTAATTATTCCTGATATACTAAGCTTCCTGCCCATCTCTAACCTTAAACCCAACTAAATCTTTCCTCTCGATTATACTTCAACAAACCAACAGTAATGGTAAGTCTTATATTCCGCAAGCAACTGGTGTACTAACACAGTCTCGTTTGGAGATTTTCAATCCACAAGGTCTTCGTCATGATGGCCGAAAGTTTAATGAGCTCCGCAGACTCCAATGTAGTCTAGGGGACCACCCTCAATTTGATGGATCGGCCACAGTCTTACTGGGTGCTACAAAAGTAGTCTGCACGGTAGAAGGCCCTCATTCACATAAGGGGAAAGCGGAGGTGAGCGTGAGTTTAGCAGTCGCTCCCTTCTCTACCTCAGATAGACAAACTAAAGTTAACGATCGTCGACTTACCGAGATTTGCAGTCTGCTTTCGCAGGCCTTCACGGCGGCTTGTGTGTCATTAAAAGGCACTGTTGACGTACGAATACAGGTCTTGGCCCAAGATGGTGGACTTATGGCTGCATGTACCAATGCCGCTACTTTAGCATTAATTGATGCTGCAATCCCGCTAAAGGATTATCTTTGTGCCTGTTCAGCTGGGGTTTATGATGAAACCCCTTTTTTAGATCTCAACGCTGTGGAAGAGCAGGATCTGTCCTTTTTGACGGTAGGCTCTTTTGGGCGGGAGTCAAAAGTCTCTCTTTTATTACTGGAAAACAAGATGCCTGCAGATAACCTTTCAATCATTTTGGATATGGCTTTAGCCGGGACACAGCTGGTTAAAGATGTGATGGATAAAGTAGTTCGACACACTACCCAGATCAGAATGACTAAACGTGCAATGGTTGGCTTATGTTGACTTTTATTTTTAATCAGATTACCGGTTTTCCTTAAAAAATAATGAGAATAACGAAAGAATAATACTGGAATCATCGTAATATTGTACAACTAATCTACATATCGCTTAATCGACCATTTCCCCTTCACGTGCATTGTCATGTGCTTCTGTTTCTTTTCTAACCTGCGCATCATCTCTCTCTTCTGCTGATTCTGCTAGTCGTTTATCTTCTTCTTCCAAATATCCAGTAATATCAGGGGGAGTGATTTGCATTTGTACACTGGGAGCATAGTTCATATAGCGAAGTTCCTGGATGATTCGTGAACGAGTCAATTCCAGATACTTTCGGGAGTTCTTATTTTCCGCTCGACCACCTAGATTTGGGTGCAGTGAATAATCTGGGCTAAAGAAGTTCATGAACGGTATATTGGACGGAAGTTTGGATTCCAAGTCCACTCCAAGACATACTGAGGTTTCATAGCACCAAAGTCTGGAGACATTTCGTGGTGTGTAACCACCACCACCTAAAACCATTAGAGTAACCCCGAGTGACCGAACAAACTTGACGCACTCCCCGTGGGCACGGATATTTAAGTTAAATACTCCAAGTCTATCTCCCCCGAGAGAATCGGCACCACATTGCATGACAACCACTGACGGTTGATAAAAATTGATACAAGGTTCTACAATGCTGCGGAACAAGCGGACATAAGATTCGTCATCAATACCGTCACGAAGAGGTACATTCAAAGCATGGTGCATGCCTAGACCGACGCCTATTTCGTCAAAATTTCCAGTTCCCGGAAAGTATTCACCATTATATTTATGAAACGATAAAGTCATAACCCTATCAGTAGCATAAAATGCCTCTTGAACGCCATCTCCGTGGTGAACGTCGATATCAATGTATAATACCCGAGGATATATCCGGAGTAAATTCAGAATAGCCAAGACAATATCGTTAACATAGCAGAAACCGCTCGGTTCAGATTTTTTGGCGTGATGCAAGCCTCCAGACCAGTTAATCGCAATATCGGAAACCCCAGATATGAGCTTACGAGAAGCATCAAGCGATGCCCCGGCATAGAGACTAGCATAATCATACATTCCATCGAAGATCGGACAGTCCCATCCAATATTGAATTTCTCTAGTACCTCTGCAAAAGACTCCGAGTTATCCGGTGATACCTTCTTTAAAAAATCGATATACTCGGAAGCATGGAAAGATAGGATCTCCTCTTCAGTCGCCCGTCGTGGTCGGTACCAATCCAGCTTCTCGTGCATTTTGTACCCCATGACAAGATGATCAGTTAACATTAGTCTAAAAGGTTTCATCGGGTGCATAGTACCATAATGGAAATGTGATACCTGTTCGTTGAAGTGGTAAGAAACTTTTCTGGACTCTACTGCTTTAATTTCAAACAAAGGCCTATAAGACTCGGTTTTGAACCCGTTAAAGAACGTTTGGTCTTGAACGCAGTCTAATGAGACCATGATTAAAACTCATAAAAGAGTCCTTCTGCGTTGATCTAGTCTCCTCCAACTATATTTGCTTGGCCAAAGTACGACGATACTTGAGAACTGTAGATGTTTCAGCACGTCAAGTAACGAAATATTGGGAGTATGGATACAGATATATAGTCCGAGTTACCAAGACTGGAGACTTAAATACTATTTGGCTAAACACTGCTTAACACTCTAATAATACTCAAGTATAAAAAAATACCTGGTTCAACTTTCTTGGTGTTTTCCTCCTTAATTGTATCATAGCAGTATTAGGTGGTTCTTACTTCATCAACTCCATATTAAGACTGGATCCTAATCCTTATTAATCTCGGCTACTAAAATGTCGAAGAAAGAAGATACTAAGCCTCCTGCTTGGAAATCGCTAGTAGCAGGTGGTCTAGCTGGTTCCATAGAAGCTGGTATTACATATCCTTTTGAATTTGCGAAAACTAGACTTCAATTAGTGGACAAATCTAATACAGGCACAAAGAACCCATTCAAATTAGTCGCTCAGGTTGCCAAACAAGAAGGCATATCTGGAATATACGCTGGATGCTCTACTCTGGTGATTGGATGTGGCTTTAAGGCTGCAGTCCGCTTTTTGGGTTTTGATACGATAAAGAAAGCCTTGGCTGATGAGAATGGCAAACTCTCTGGCGGTCGAGGGGTATTAGCCGGTCTAGGTGCTGGGGTTTTGGAGTCTGTATTTGCTGTCACTCCATTTGAGACGATTAAAACCGCTTTAATTGATGATGCGCAAAGCAAAAATCCCCGGTACCATGGTTTCTTGCACGGAAGCCGTCTCCTCATCAAGGAGAATGGCTTGTCTGGCGTATACAAAGGACTTCTGCCGGTGACCCTCCGCCAAGCTGGGAATTCCGCAGTGCGAATGGGTTCTTATAACCAAATGAAGGTATTTCTACAAAATAGGAAAGCAGATCCTGCTGCCCCTCTCTCTACTGGCGAAACATTTGCTGCCGGTGCCATCGCTGGAATTATTACTGTATATACCACCATGCCACTTGACACCGTGAAAACACGGATGCAGAGCCTTGATGCTCAAACCGAATATAGAAGCACTTTACATTGTGCTGCTAGAGTTTTTAAAGAAGAGGGTATACTGACATTCTGGAAAGGCACAACTCCTAGACTTTTTCGGTTGATTCTATCTGGCGGCATTATCTTCAGCATTTACGAAAAGACTATGCAGATCTTAGCCTAAAATTAGACATACAATAAAACTACTTTCTAAAGTATCATCCTGTCATTTTTCCCTTTTACCATAGTCGTTTTGCTACCATTTGGTATCTTCCAACTGAATCCAGATCCACCGTTACCTTTCTTGGACGATTAGGCAGCTTTTCAGTTGAATCATATAGTTGCTGGCGTACACCTGGAGTGAGATCCTTAGGGTTTCCGTCTAGTTTTTCGTCTTCGAGTTTCGGAGAGTTGACGGGTAGTTTCGCTTCATTCAAAACACCCATTCGGGTTGCTCTATCATGTGCATATTTGTATAAACTTGATCCCAGAACTAATTTTGTCAAAAGTAAAACTCCAAAACATAATCCAGTAACTAGAATAATTCCTAATGTAGACCATCTAAACAATGAATGTACATATTTCTTGAAGAAAGATGGACTCTCATCCATTTTTTGGCTCGTTCTGAACATTAAGACTAGGAGCTGATATACTGGTAGAAACGTTCGTAATAAAACAGAAACAAGTGGTATAACAGGAAGTCCTAGTCTTCTAATGATAGTTCGCTGCGAATACGTTCCTTTATATAAGTCCATACAGAGAACATCTAGAAATCGGCGATACACCCCGGGTCGAAAGTAATTGAATTTAGCTATATAAGCATGCTTGAGCCAATCAACCAAAACCTCAGATCCTAGCACAACAAGGCTTGGGCCCATGAATGCATTGATCCATTGAATAAACTCAGATGTGGCAGATTGTATCGCCGCGGAGCCAAAAGAGGCTGGTACAGTGATATATTCAGCACTGTTGCGAATAAAAATAGTCATTAAAAGCACTACTAACTGAAATCTTTCAGTAATGTCCGCACATGTCAGCTGGAATAAGTTTTCACGATCAAACCGCTTGAACACAGCAGACTTTATCTCACTGAACTGATTAGAAAGCAGTAAAGTTAAAAGTGCATTGTCATAGGAGTTGGCAGCGACATTTAATGTTAAGGCCATATAAAACAAGAGAATAGAATGAAATATATTGTAAACGATAGCGGCACATATGAAGAAAAATCGATGCAAAGGGGGGAATTTGAGAATGGAAGGGGTACATGTAATTTCGATAATATCCTCCCCGAAAGCAGATAGAAGTCGATCTCCTACTTCGAAAACATTATATATTACATATAACTTAACAGCCGCTTGTCTTCTAATTACATGGTATGCTTTGGAAGCATCAATATAGGTTAGCACCAGTAAAGACGTGGTAAGAAGAAGAAGTTTCATAAGATCTGAGTATATTAGTGAGGGTTTTGAGCGGTTCTTGATATCTAGAATTGCATGGTACAATGTGAAAAAAGTTCGTAGAGGAAGAATGGTGCATAAGAATAGACAAGAGTCCAAGCAACATAGAAACCCAAAAAGCATTGCACCTTCAAGAGCTGGTGGAATGAAGAGGAAATTGGAGATCAACTCAGATTTGACTGAAGACGGTGACTTTGGTACATCAGATTTCAATTGAAGTAACAATGTTTGCCAGAGTCCTCTTTTAGTATAGTCATCACCGCTATGTGAATATCTCAGATCAGGAGCACTATCGGAGTACGGAATAGACGGCCGGCGTACAGTTGCGGATTCAGTTTCGTGAATGTGTGATCGAGAATGACGAGTGCGTATGAATGATATATGTTCTATATTTGACTTATATTCATCTTTCCAAGAAAAATTGGCAGCTGAACTCGACCCAATTGGGGGATCAACAAGCGTAGGAGTAGTGGGAACAGCTGGTTTCGTAAAGTGAGCTTGGTCAATACTTTCCGCAGTTTGCATTTGCACTGAACCATGTTCCTCTTTAGATTCTACCATTTTAGATTCGTAATTTTGTTCAGGGAAAATCTAACCAGATTTACCGGTGGTCGGTGCGATTTCGCAGCTGTTTACCGACGATATATTTAGGGCGGTGATAATGGATGATTGGGAAGAGTGTGAAATTCAAGATTTCTTCTCTTGTAGATATACAGTAAAAGCGACAATGATTTGGGCAAAACGGGTAGTATTGACTGCACCTAGAATAGGTATGCGGCCTAGTATATTACAGCCGCCTATGACAAGAACTCTGACGGTTAGAAGTGTGAGGCAAGAGGTGTTAAGGACTATAAATATCATTGTTGGATTCACCTGTGTCGCGGCTACAGTGTCCATTCTAGGATACCTTGGTCTAGAGATCTATCTAGAGAGTAACTTACATACTCCTGAGGCTGCAAATAAGACATCGAGGGCAATGATGAGAACTGCTCGTCTTAATGATTGGTGGGCAGGTAATGATCGCCTATCTGCTACTGCTCTTCGAGCTGGAGTGTCTCTGATGCGAGGAGACGATCCGGCAGAGGTGAAAGCCGGCAAGGGATGTGCGCAGGCTCTGGCACGTGGAGAGATTTCTAAATATCCTCCTTTGAAGGAAATGAATAAAGAAGAGAGGGATGCACTGGCGATCATGCATGCCCAGCTTGCCGGGTACGAATACGAGCTTGGTGAAGCTGATCAGGCCAGAATTGACTTCGAACAAGCCCTTGATCTTGGTATTAATGAACCTATGCTTTTGAGCATGTGTCTCCAGAGATCTGCAGAGCTGGATATTGTTCTGCTTCAAAAAGATCGTAAGTCTCGATATTTGTCTCGGTCTGAATTTAAAAAATACGAGCCGATATTTAAAGAAGCAATCAAGGCAGTCGCCACGCCTTCAATGCTCGAGTCCGGGTCTTTATTAGTCTCTAGTAAAGATAAATTAATTACTCCGCGATTACTTGCTGCAACCCGTGGGATTGGAGAATTCTATGCAAAGTATGGACGACCGGCTGATGCTGCTCAGTATTTCGTGGCTGCCCTCTCGGCACTAGAGGGCCCAGTCTTATCCCGCAATGAAACTACTTTCCACATGCCAAGGATATCTCCTACACTTAAGGACTATGGGCCTGGTGGAATTGACGATTGTGAGTCTTCTTTGTTACGATTGCAGCTAGCCGAAACAATTTGGGCAACGTCTCCCAAAAACAGCGAAAAGCGCCAGAAAGCGTTGGAAATGACCGAGAAGGCTGCTGAAGAATCTGGTTTTGTGTCTAATTCATCAAGAGCGTGTGCTCAATGTCAAAAAGCTGCTCTATACAATACATCAAAAATGTACCGTGCGCTGGGTGATATATCTAAAGCTGACGAAATCGGCAAAGCTTCTCGACGGGTTTACATTCCTCTAAAGTCACGCCAAAGCGACTTCTCCAAGAACTTGTCTACCTTAATCTAACTTTTTTTTCTTTACGATACCTCTTATAATAGCAATGTCATTAATATTTACGTCAAGCTAATACTAGACTGGTTGGTCACCATGAAGCTTTGCGAACACCTTTCAGTTCACCGGCTAGAGCTTTCAAACGAAACTGGTATGCACAGAGTTGAAACTTGGTGATAATAGCCCGAGAGTGGCCAGACGCTAAGCACCGGTTGTGGATCTGAGACATAGAGGTGTACTTGGGCATTTGAGCCAGAGTCAGCTGAGCTTTAAGACGCACTCGACTTGGAAGCTCAGTATTATGAGATATGTACTTTAAGGCCAGGCGCTCAACTTCAGCGTCTGCAGCTTTCTGTCTTTTATAGTTGTCTTTGAGTACTCTCTTGTTTATGAAAGAACTCGGGAGAGGCATTTTAGAAAATCCCGGGAGCTTCATGATCGGTTCTAGTAGCTATAGTAGTTAGCTGCCTAAAGGAAAAGTGAGTTGAAGTTGCGGTAGTCAGGGAGATGTTCGTCGGTCACGTGACAGTTCCTGGGTCGTCCGTCGTGTTCCTATCGCTTAAGTAACAGAAAGCAGAGACGATCTTCGCACTTTGGCTTTTTAGCTAACACTACTGCATAAAATTAAAATATTAAAAATAAATTTCTAGAGTACTAAAAATTTTTGGTTCTGTATTATTTGATGACCTCAATTGTCTTTGTAGACAGGTAGCTGGCCTTGAAGTGCTTACTGGGCGAAGAAAGTCTTAATACCCAACAAACCGAGGAATAAAATTATCTGGGGTAAGAAATATATAGAGAGTACTACCTTCCCCACTAATCAGTTTTATCTTTCGTCGCAGCCAGGTTGTTGAGAACTCTGTTTAATTGCCGGGTGCTATAGAAGTTTTCTCTCACCTTTCTTAACTAAGGAAGTAAGGTGGTATATTCCGCCTGTGGCCTCACTGTTGTGTATTTCTTTTGAGACCTAAATTCGGTGTTCTCATTTTTTCTTGCCTGTTCTTATTGGCTGCAGCAAGTAACTGCTGTCGAAAATACACACCTGTACTAGCCCTGTATCGATTTATCTGTCAGTTGCGTGGGATTTACATTGCATTCATATCTATTTATACATTTACAATCCCCTTTAGGAAGAAGAATTGGTTTAATCTTGCTTCTCAGCTTCGCTGTCAACTGGGGATCTAACTAATTCCTTACAGGATGCCTCTGACTAATTTGCATTCTAGTACTACTTCTAGTCCTGAGTCAGAAATTCTAGAATTCACTCCTTCGTCATCTGTAAGATCCATGCCTCTCTCCAAATACGATCCTTCTTTGACAACTATTCCCTATCCTGAGTCCATCCGCATTAATGCCGAGGGAGCCTTCATAGTCAGTGATAAGGAAGATACTAGTCCCGCTCCATCTGACTCATCTTCATCTATAAGTTCTGTTAGTCAAGATCCACATGAGATCGCTTTACCTTATCACACTGCTGAAGTATCTCATATAGCTGTTGACATTGGAGGTACTTTAGCCAAAGTTGTCTATTTCACCAGGGATACCATTTGGACTGAAGGACGAGATAGTCCAGTAGGTGACAGCCCTGGTGGTCGCCTTAATTTTACCTCATTTGAAACCGATCATATTGATGAATGCATTGCTTTTATGAAGAAACTTTTAAACAAACGGCAGACTGCTCGCCAGAGCTCATTTCCGAATCTGCGCAAGATTCCAGAAATGGTAGTAATGGCTACTGGAGGTGGTGCCTATAAATTTTACGATCGTATGAGACAAGAACTAGGAGTCGAAATCATACAAGAAGATGAAATGCACTGCTTGATTGTTGGACTTGATTTCTTTATACATGAAATTCCTCAAGAAGTCTTTACTTTTTCTGAAGACGATAACCCGCCTCTACAATTTTCTGAGGCTTATAAAACTCCTTCAGTGTATCCATATCTACTAGTGAATATTGGCTCCGGAGTGAGTATGATTAAAGTAGATGGCCCTAGCAAATTTGTTCGCATTGGCGGCTCATCCTTAGGAGGTGGAACACTCTGGGGTCTAATGTCACTACTAACGGATGCCAAATCTTTTGACGACATGCTACGAATGGCAGAAAAAGGTGATAATTCTAAGGTTGATATGTTAGTCGGTGATATTTATGGGCGCGATTATTCGTCAATAGGTCTTAAATCTAGCACGATTGCCTCAAGCTTCGGGAAAGTATTCAAGGCCAGTAATTCCGATACCAATAAACCTAATGGATCATGTCGCACTTCTGAAGAACGGCGTAAGCAGTTCCGTCAAGAGGATATTGCACGGTCGTTATTATATGCAGTATCTAATAATATAGGGCAAATTAGCTACTTACAGGCTCAGAAGCATGGGCTCAAAACAATCTATTTTGGGGGCTCATTTATTCGAGGGCACGCCCAGACTATGAATACCTTGTCTTACGCTATTAGATTTTGGTCCAAGGGTGAGAAGAATGCTTTTTTTCTGCGTCACGAAGGCTATCTGGGTGCAGTTGGTGCATTTCTCCGACATCAGCCTAGAGGATTGGGCTGGAATAGACATCAGACTATGTCTTATGTTCTATAAGCCTAAACTTGGGCTTTGAATCTGTCAGCTCAGATTTCATTTCCAAACACAATGCATCTGTAGAAACTCTCCCTATGACGACGGCCTAATGAACCATCTGCGAATTATATACGTGAATGTATTACAAAAATGTAATATCAATACTGTGATGAAAGTTCGTTATTTCAATCTAGTAATATATTGACGCTTTTTATCACTATTGCTTTTAATGTTACCTCTATACGGTGTCCTCGTTATGATTACTGTAGTTTGTGTGTAAATCACTGCTACGATACTCAATCCTTTAATTAAACAGGCGAAATGTTTGCCAATCTATTTGTCTAAATTCAAAATTACACGATTTAACTCATTAAATCTTTTACTGAAACCCTGTGTCGGTTGTCATGGCAATATGATAACAACCTGATGTTCACCCCTACACCCTACCCTTAACCTCACATTTACAATCAGCAACCTAAACACCAGTGGTATTGAATCATAGAGACCGTGGAGTGTTTGATCTTCTAAGATTTAATCGCTATATATTTGCTAGTTGTCGTAGTATATTCTTCTGTGCTAAGTGTTAGATACCTTAAACTTCATTGACCTTTTCTTTCCGGAAAAGTCCCGCAAAGGTTTTTCTTCTTTCGCCCTCTATATCATCAGTATCGGTCTAGCCTTAGTAGACTGACAAAGCTTTACTTTTGCTATACATATAAATAGCTGTGCTAGTTTTTTCTTCCATATTGAGTCTCGTTTATCTGTCTTCTTCTTCTCTGACTCAATTCTTATGTCTCAGTCTGCAGAACAGACCAAACAGCTAGCCAAAGATGCTAAAACCTTAGCTCAGGCTCAAGCTCAGGATCCTAATTTTTACTCTGCTGCAGGCCATTCAGCATATTATTTTAATCCTGATCCGACTATTATTAGTAGATATTCGGAAAGTATGCCTATATTGCCTCACCCTGCTGCTAACCCTACTGTTCCATCCCAGACTGTTCCATCTAACCAAACCACGACGAACAATCCAGATTCTGGGGCATCTTCTGGAGTTTCTGTTCTACGTCCGCGAAAAGCGCGCGTCAAATGGACCGAGCGTGAGACAGAGTATCTTCTTAAAGGATGTTCTAAACACGGTGTGGGTAATTGGAAAAGGATTTTGAATGACCCGGAACTGCGATTTAACAATCGCTCCGCAGTTGACTTGAAGGATCGTTTTCGAACCTATTTTCCAGAAGAATATCGTAGACTCTATCCCAATGCCAATACCCATGTAGATGGGTATCAAAAAACTCGTCTCAACGGCGGGTTTATAAAACTTAATCGAAAGGAGCGCCGAGCATTTAGTCCTGAAGAAGATGCCCGGCTCCTTCAAGGTTTTTTGGCTCATGGTGCCCACTGGAGCAAAATTCAGAAAGATCCTCGGTTTGATTTCTCTCACCGCAGAGGTACTGATCTTCGTGACCGCTTCCGGATCGCTTTCCCTGATCGTTATGCATCAGCAGGCTTCAAACCAAAAGGTTCTGCCTCTCGTACTGTTGAGCATCGCACTCCTCCAACTACGACAACGGGAGATTACGCACCGAATGATCTGCTCAATATTTATGCTCAGCAGCGACAACCGTCCCAGATGCAAAGCATGACTTCCATACCAGTTAAAGCACCTCCTACCCCTGAGCAGATGGAGAATCGTAATTACCTTCTTGCTCTTCAACAGGCTGAAGTAATAGATCATTCAGAGCTGATGGCGCGTCAGCATTTGGCTCAAGCTTCTGTGCCTCGGCCAGTGGATGGTTCGCAACCTGGTGACTCGCATCATCCAGCTGTGTCCGTTGCCGCGGCCGCCGCTTTAGTGCCAGTTCACAACAATGCGGTACATAATAATCAAGATCAGCGTCCACGCAGTATTACTCAAAATCAAGCAGATGTAGCGGCTGCTGCTGCGGCTGCTGCGGCTGCTCCGCCGCCTAGTTTGTTTCAGTCTATGTCGGATGATCAGCTCCAAATCGATCCCTCATTAGGATCTTCGTTTGGTTTAATGAAAAAGAATCAATCCTTTTATTATCGCGACTAAAGCTTGTGCTGTCCTCTTTTAGGAACAGCCTCATTCAGTGGCTTATCTTCCCAGGCTTACAGTTATATCCTTTCAAACTAATGGTGTTGTACACAATATACGCTTATGATTTTTAGAAATTTATCTTTTGCTGTTTTAGTGAGCTGTTCTGTAAATACTCCCTATTCTTTTTATATTCTTGATTCGAATAAGTATCAGAATATGTAGCTTAGATAACAATAATTGATCTACTCATACTGTTTGCTACCTGGGAATTAACCCGAGTAAAACTTAGAACAGACCATGCCTCTCCAACTCTTTGATGGTGCTACAAATACAGAACCCCGTGCAGCCTTGGTTTCTTACTTGGATTCTGTGGATAAACCAACGGCTATTATATCATTCTATCCTGACATTGATACCCCATGGCCTGAGTATTCCAAGTCTAAAAATTGGATCAGTATACGGCCCGATCAGTACCAGGCTGCTCTGAAATCCCTACCCGCACAATTGGCTTCTCTTGATATCGATTTAGTAGTCATAGAGTATCCTGAATGTCTTGTTGTTTGTGAGATTAGTGTAAGTGAGATTTTGGACCTAATAGACAATATTAGTCAAAAGTATCAATTAGTTGTTTCATCATTGCGACCTGTATTGGATGCTGAGAAACAACTCAGATCAGGTCTCTTATCACGGTCTTCCCAAATAGTGTGTATTGATCCGCTCTCTACAGGTCGTTCTTCAGAAGTTTGTGGACGAATTCGAGTATTACAAGGTCCTCAGACTGATAATACGTTAGCGGATAGTACTACTGACTCCTACTTTTACCGCATTCACAGACATCGTCTAGTCCGCGTAGATAGTCTCTGATGCAGGTTTTCGGGATTTTTTACTGATAGTGCGTGACTCTGAATAGTTACAGCTTGTTTCTCGTTGCCTTCCCCGATTTCAGATACTCTATCCTAATCACCATAAATGAATCCGGAAATATACCCTTCCTCTCTCCCAACCGGCGAATCTTTCTTCCTAGCGTCTTACATACACTTTTCCATCCAACTGTTTCTTACCACTATATTGATATTAACGTCATCTTTGTTTCATTTGTGAAGGTATCGGAATAAATGAGTGTCAATAGAGCTGTGAAATTATGTCCCTTGGTGGCTAGCCGCTCGTACTCATCAATGAGGCATTCTTATCATGACACGATCCGTACCATGGCAATGCCGAAGCCCTTCTGTCTACCGGCCACAGCTTCTAATGCTCCGAGTATAACTCAGCCTAAATTGTATCTACGCAACTTGTACAGAAGGATACGGTTGAATATAATGAACACCATTATGATAGCTATGTATCGCATGAAGGCGACTGACAAAATTCGATTGGTTGAAATGAAAAATTCTGCTCTGAAAGTCTTTGTGGAAGCACATGAGGCATTTGCCAGTAGGGACATTGCAACAATAAATGACACATGTGGAGTGTTCACTGCAAATCATCTTGAAAAGCGACTGGACAGCTTGGATCCCAATACCAAACTATCCTGGGAACTGGTACAGTATAATAGCACACCACGTTTATCATTGTTCCTTTCGGCAGAATTGCCGAATCAGCCACCAGCAATTCTCTGTGTATATCGTGTTGATTCTCGTCAACGGACTACTATTCAACCCAAAGGAAAGGATCCCCAAGTTATCGAACGGGACGTAATACAGTATCCAGTTTTTTCATTCAATACCCTAGTGGAGCCTGCTAGACCATTCCTAGTTGGCACTCTATTTGAAACGGACCCCCAGGAAAAGGCCATATGGCCTTTGAGTCGCGCAGATATTTCTGATGATGAAGGAGACGAGATGAAGTTTGTTATGTCAAGTACAGATGTGTTCCGTTCCAAACCAACTCCAAAACTTTTGCATCAGAGTTAGAAGTGGAGAGAAAAATTCTATTGTTTATGGACATTAGAATCACGTTTATGTAAATATTTAAATAGCTTCCAGGTACACTACGTGTTACTCTTCGATATATGATTATATATGAATTCCCTCACTCACTCAGGTAGGCTAGGTAGGTATGAGATGACAATAAAGTCAATGGTCCCAACGTCTTAATCCTCGCACACACTCAATTATATCTGTCGTTAGTTTCTCTAAGGAGTAAAGAAACCAGCTGCATTTCTAGAATCCCATAATCCAGTAATGTGGCTGAGCTTTCTATTACTTGTTTGGGTCTGTACTGTTGCTGAAGACAGCGTAACTGCAGCCTTGAAGCTCTTAGATGATGCCAGAGACACTATACCTATTGAAGGATCTAAATTCTCCTTCTTTCATTCCTTGTCTAATAAATACAACTTGGCTAATAACAATTGGGAATCTATCATTAGTCTTCTTAACAATCCAGATGTGGATACTGCTTCTACCCATATGATTCAAGCTGACATCAACCTGTTCGGCAATGCTTCTTATCCTAGAAACTATTCCGCAGCGTTGTACCATTACAAGGTGGTGGCAGATCAATATGGCGATCCATATGCTCAAACAATGGTTGCTTTTTTATATTCCATTGCCCCATTTGGTGAATTTCCTCGCGACATGGCTCGCTCTACGTTGTATCTCCATATGGCTGCACAGCAGAACTACACCCCGGCTGTAGTGGCCGCTGCCTATCGTTATCAAAATGGAATTGGTGTCCCTGAGGACTGTGCTAAAGCTCTTTCATATTATAGGCAAGCTGCAGATATGTCCATGGAGTATTATCGGGCTCATTACCCATTTCATAATGGTTTGACATATTATAATTGGCGCCTCAGTGAGCCAGAAGGTGGCATATACGGCGCAGGTGCTTCCGAGAATCTCGGCCCTCCTTCGGGATTCATTGCTGGGCATCTTTCAGGGTCTCCTTTGGTAGACGCTATTGACTACTACTACTATATGGCGAGTAAGAATGACCCTCGCTTTCAGACTCGTTTAGCTTTACTCTACTTTGAACAGGGTCGCTTTGTGCCTCGAGATTACTCAAAATCTTACAATTTCTTTAAAATGGTTACCAACCAATTTCTTGAACCGTCACCTCCTCATGACTTTCTTCCTGGTCTATCGAATCATCGATTTGCTTCCTTGGCTGCTAATGCTGCTGCTTACCTAGGTCTCTTCTATTTTCACGGGTATTATGTTCCTCAGAATTATACTGCTGCGTTTGAATGGTTTCAGGCTGGAGGTAAGTTGCGCAAACCCATGGCTAACGCGGGCTTAGGCTACATGTATTATCGAGGCTTAGGAGTGACGTCAAATTTGGACACTGCTCTTACTTATTACAGTCAAGCAGCAAATTCTCATTATCCAGCAGCAGAGGCTTGGTTAGGTAAATACCTTTTGCGTAATGGTATGACGGACAAAGCATTTGATTTCTTTGAAATGGCTGCTGCAACGGGAGACCTTGATGCCATTTATTACGTAGCCGAATCATACTCTTCTGGTATCAATAGACAAGTTTCTTGTCAGCATGCGTGCAACTATTATAAAGTGATTGTTGAAAGAGTGTTGGCTCAAAACTCTAGTCTTCCGTGGGCCTTCGATCGGTATGACTCCGGAGACTTGGAGTCGGCTTTATTGGGTTTTCTACTGGCTGCTGAACAAGGCTATGAAGCCGCTCAATCCAATGCAGCATACCTTCTAGACAACCAAAAACAGGCGATTGATCTTGAATTAATTTTTATGAAAGTTATATCGAGGCTTTCTTCTAATATTGGAACTTTTTCCAGCATCTATCGACTATTGTGGAGTCCGATATCAGGTCTTATTAATAAGATCTGGGGGTTGGTGTGGTTCAAAAGCACAGCAGCTTATCCGCAGAACACCCGTTTCCCATTGCCTAAGAATGCTGAGCGACATCCATGGTATGATGAAGAAGCATTACTGAACTGGATAAGATCCGCAAATCAAGCTAATTTTGATGCAATAGTTAAAGTTGGTGACTATTATTGCCGGGGAATCGGTACAGCAAAGGACTATAAAAAAGCAGTAAGTTGTTATGAAAAAGCGGCTGAAATGGGTCAAAGCGGCATTGCCTACTGGAATTGGGGCTGGATGTATGAGAATGGATATGGCCTACCGAAAGACTTTCATCTGGCTAAGCGATACTATGACCAAGCCTTGGAGACGAACCCTCGGGCTTCATTTCCTGTGAGTTTGTCGCTATTTAAACTGCGGCTCAGATCTTTATGGAATCAGCTACGAGGTACAGATGTTCGGAGTATAGACTACGATAATGGTAATGATAATACCGATCAGACGCCCTGGTCTATAAAAGCTATGTGGCAAAGACTTTTGGCAAACGAACAACGAGCATATAGAATGCAGGCGCAAGAACGTGTTAAGCATGATGCAGTGGATGAAATGGATGAATTGGTTGACGATGTGATCATGGATGAGTATTACGAAAATGACATGTCTGAACATATTACAGAAGATGAGATGACAGGGATCATTGTGGCTGGATCGTTGTTGGCCGCTTGGGCCATCTATCGATTAGCAGCTATGCTCCAACGGAGAAGAAATCGTCGAGAAGAACAAGTCCCGAACGGTGAGGCGAATAATGAAAATGAGAGGGTTAATAATGAACGAAATGGCCAGAATGATCAAGGGAATGTGTTTCCTCTGCCTGAAGACCCGCAATTCGGTCTATGGATGGCCCCTCCTCTGTAAAAAGGAAATTGGGGGACTATGACATTAATGCATCTACGAATACAGTGTATATTTTAATTATGTCGTAAAAATTTAACCTAATAGTAACCGGAGCCAACCAAGATCTTGTTCATGATTGAGAAGGACTTGCTTCACCTTATCGACCAGGCGGGGACGGTAGAGACGGTGAATTCTGAAGTAAGGGTGAATGACACCCTGAAGGTTGTCGCGACACTTTCCTTGGGCTACTAAGTGGTGGAGACGATTGAGGTGGTGGAAATTCGGGTATTGGGCTTTGATCCAGGGATACTACTCGATGATTCTCCTTTCCTGCCTTGGGGCTGGTTTTGGTTGGAGTGATCCGCGATGGATCCACACGATCTTGTCGTTTACGGACTAAGAGTTTGTCATTCATCATTGTGAGAATTTTGTTATGTACTGATATATTCTTTTAAAAGAAAAAATGATTCCTAGAACCCCTCAACTGAGATAAGTTAATATAATCACGAACGCGAACCTGTCTCACCTGACGTAAAGAAGAGACGCGACGATATAAGCCTTCTGTTGGAAATATAGTTGTCGTGACAACGAAATCGGAACTGTCACTCACATATTATTACACCCAAAAAAAAAAAAGCAAGAGGTCCCAAAGACCAATTTTTTTATATAGAAAGCTTATCGAGATCATTTACTTCGTGGAAAAAAAGAAAAAATAATAACTGACCATTTACACAATGGCAGTGAAGAAATCCACCAAAAAATTTGTTAAGAAACATTTAAGTAAATCTCTCGAGCATCAAAAAACGATTAGAAAAGCAAAGCAGAAACGTGAAGCAACAGAGAAAAAAAGAGAAGCAATTAAGTCCAAAGCTGATGCTCGCCAGAAACGTATTGAAGAAGAACTCGATCAAGAATCTGATATCGGTGAGTTTTCTCTTGATGATATCATGGGGTCGGCTCCTGCTCCTGCTCCTGTCGTGACCAAAGGCGATGATGCTTCTGATTCTGATTCTGATGTTAATGTTGAAGATCTTAAAACTGATCTCGATAATTTAGCAGAAAAAGATCCCGAGTTTTACAAATATTTAGCGAATAATGATCGCAATCTACTAGAATTTGATCCTGATGATATACCTGAACTTTCCGATGACGATAATTCTGATCATGTTCAGCAAGAGCCCCAGGCTGGTGGTACTAGTACTATCGAACTCGATCTTAAAACAGTTAAACGCTGGCAGAGCCTCTTGTCGGAAAACAACTCTATTCCAGCTCTGTACAAGGTGGTCTCGGCGTTTAGAGCTGCAATTAATGTACAAGAAGATAAAACCTATCGCTATTCTGTGAGCAGCCCTAAGGTCTATTCCGCTCTTGCTAGTGTTGTGCTATACGATATTCCCGGGGTGTTGGCCCATCATATACCTCCACGTGAAGCCAGCTCCGGTCGCTTGATTGTCAATACTGGTGATAAGAAGTTTCAGAAACTCAACCCTATTATACGAACTCATGCTGCTAATCTCCTTGCTCTTCTTGATGATGCTGCTGCTCGAGAAAATGTTACGCCGGTCATTGAAAACGCCCGCCAGTTACTACCTTATATTGAATCCTTCAAAAAAATGGTGTCTGAGTATATCAAGGCGATCGTAGATATCTGGAGTACTTCTGCTGATGAGCAGACTCGCTTGGCTGCCTTTATCTACCTCAAGCATGCTGCTGAAGGCTATGCGGATCTCAGGGATTCAGTTTTGAAAAAATGCTATGCTGGTCTGGTAAAACAATGTCGCAAGACTAATTCCATGGCTATGCCTTTGATCAATTTTTTGAAAAATACTGCTGTAACACTATTTGGTATTGACCAAAATGCCTCTTATCCTATTGCATTCCAGTTCATTCGTCAGTTGGCTATTCATTTGCGCACTAGCCACCAAAATAAAACTAAAGAAAGTTATCGCTTGGTATATAACTGGCAATTCTGCCATTCCTTGGATTTCTGGTCTAGAGTTTTAGGTTCCCTCTGCGAATCTTCCCAGGAATCCGGTTTAACTAACGATTTTGTTCTTCAGCCCCTGATTTATCCCGTCGTTCAATTGACCATTGGTACTATTAGGTTGATTCCAACTGAGCAGTTTTTTCCTCTAAGGTTCTACCTACTGCGAAGTTTGATTCGGCTCGCCCGCCATACAGGTGTTTTTATTCCTTTAGCCCCTATTATTCATGAAATTTTTACTTCATCCCTTTTCTCCAAGAAGTGCAAACCCTCTTCTTTAAAGCCTCTTGATTTTGATTATACGCTGCATGCACCAGAATCTTACCTCGGCACCAAGATTTATCATGATGGTGTGGTTGATCAGGCCGCTGAATTGTACGCTGAGTATTACGTGCTGTACTGTAAGAGTATAGCTTTCCCAGAGCTTGTCGTTCCAACCACCATTCATCTACGTCGTTTTATAAAACATAGCAAAGATTCGGGGGTTAATCGTACCCTGCAATCGATAGTCGAGCGCTTGGAAGCTAATTCTGAATACATCATGTCAGAGCGTCAGAAAGTATCATTCTCTCCTCTGCACAAAACTGAAGCGCTCAACTTCCTTTCATCTGTGAAGTGGGAAACTACCCCTCTGGGAAAATTCGTAGATGCCAAAAGAAAACTCCGGGCCGAGCAGGCAAGGCTATTGGAATCTGCAATGGATGACAATGCAGACTCCGAAGGAAACATGACTAAGAAAGTTAATAAGAAGCATGTTGAACAACAACTTGATGAAATTTTCAGTGATGACGATACCAATTCAGTGCCTCGCAAGAAAAAATTTCAAAGCGGTGATGGTAAGAAGGCAAAAAGGTCCAAGAATCGTTCTCGTCGCGGTTAGTGACGCATTAGACTCATAATTATCGCTCAATTATGATTTCATAAGCATTAGTAATATAACCCTCACTCCAGTAAATGGTAGAAAGCTTCGTACGCATTGTTGATGTCGAACAGTAGTTGTCTCGATTGTTCATCAGATATCTCTTCCGTAGCTTTCATGGCATTTAAAGTAATGAGCCATTGAACAATCTTGGCTCTACCCTCAAAATCTGCTGTGGTCACTTTATTTACTGAAGTCATGAGATCTGATAGCAGTGGATGCAATCTATCCTTCGCTCTATAGTTCAGTTTCAAAGCATCCATGAAAGTGATAAAGGAACCAGTAGCATCGGCAGCAGCTCGAGCAGAATAGCCTGGTAGAGCTGCTGAAGAAGTAGATGGTGTGGGTATATCAGCAGAAGCATGTTCGATTGTAGCTGGCATGTTTACGGCAATCCGAGATGCCGCGGCAGAGCAAGATAAGTTGTATTTTAGCCTAAAAGCATCAATGCTACCAAATTCCTCCTCTATCTTGGTATTTTTCATAAGTGTATTATATTGAGCCAGTAATCTGTTACATATAGTAGTGTAATCAGCAGCTGAGATGGAATCTTTGACATATGCCTTTTCCAAAAGTTCTAGGGACGTTATTATAGAGTATAACTCGGCCAAGCCCTCATGGATATCCCTTTCTTCGGCGGATTCATTTAATTGCAGCTCTCTGTCATCTGCAAGGTTCTGTCCACGGGAGTATCCAGAATATGCAGTTGGTGCGTACGACTGCATTGTTGTTTTACAATATCAAGAGTATCTTTGGTCCTAATTAAGGATATTATAGGTTTGGGAATAATAGTAATCCCACAAATCTCCCAAAAGTAGAGAAATAGAGAATATCAAGTTCGTTTCATATGAAGCACTAAAAAAGCTCTGACCTGTGAATAGTTCACTATACCATATATCACTTATTTCCAGTTTATTCAGCAACATGTCTAAAGCCGAGAAAGAGGAGTTCGTTTCGGGGCTTACGGGTGGCTCTTCCACGGAGATTCTCGCTGTAACTGCAGTTTCCTTAGTAGGCTTTTATGTTTATTCTAGTTTATCTGTTAAGGGTGCTTTTAAAGGAAGCTTCAGTTTAGTAGCAGACTATTTATATAATTGGCTATTAATTCTCTTATCGATTACACTTTACTCATCTCAGCCCCTCTTACTCTGTGCATTGACGTTTGGAAGCACTGCTCTGGGTTGGGGGCTTAGTACACCTACTCGAAGACAATTGAAAAATGCAAGCTATTCCGGACCGAAAGCTTATCTTACCGTGTTTCGCTCTACGATGATGGTTATCACATGTCTGGCAATTCTAGCCGTGGACTTTCCAATCTTTCCTCGGCGGTTCGCGAAGGTTGAGACATGGGGCACATCTTTGATGGATCTAGGGGTAGGATCATTTGTATTCTCAACTGGCCTAGTATCTGCAAGGAATGTGCTGAAAGGAGGTAAAAGCATTTATACAGAGCTCATGACAGCTCTTAGACAAGCTACTGCGTTGCTTACACTAGGGTTTATTCGCCTAATCATGGTGAAGTACTCAGGTTATCAAGAACATGTTACCGAGTATGGAGTTCACTGGAATTTTTTCTTCACTTTGGGATTTTTGCCAATAGCTGCTACAATAATGAATAGGCTTTTCTGCAACTTACCTGTAACTATTGTTGCATTGACATTCAGCGCATTGTACGAGATTGCTTTGAACTCAACT
Organism: Tortispora starmeri; assembly: GCA_030574535.1. NCBI lineage: Eukaryota > Fungi > Ascomycota > Trigonopsidomycetes > Trigonopsidales > Trigonopsidaceae > Tortispora > Tortispora starmeri. The sequence goes on along the minus strand of JAJMFD010000001.1, from coordinate 155,250 downwards.
CCACTCTTAGCTCTAATCGTCTCGTCTGATCGCAGCTCGCTCTTTCTGGCAAATAAAGAAGGAATATTTTCTTTTATTGGATATTCTTCCATTTTCTTCATCGGTCAATCTACTGGGTTTCTGGTTCTACCAGAAAAGGTGAACAAAGGCTCGCTGATACTTAAAACATTTCAACCGAAAAACTCTAAAGCATCCTCAAATGACGCCGTGAACTTAAAACCTAACTCATCAGATCTAGTAGCCAAAAATCTTCTTGCTCGAGGAATAATATATGCTATGTCTTATTGGTTGCTGACTGAGGTGGATGGACTACAAGTATCTAGGCGTCTTGCAAACCTTCCATACGTCATTGGTGTCTGTGCTTTCAACTTGCTGTACCTCTGCGGATTTGCAATGGTGGAGAAATTATTGTATGGGAAGAGTGATTATACTTATCAGGAAAAGGTTCCGCCTCTCTTAGAGGCCGTGAACTACAATGGACTAGCTATATTTTTGGTTGCCAACCTTCTCACTGGCATCATAAATATGACTGTCGATACGCTACATGCACCCGATTCGAAAGCTTTATTGATTTTGATAGCATATTCTGTGTTTCTAGCATTTTTAGCACAGATACTATACTCTAAGAAATTGAGAATTCATTTGTAACTCGAAGAGATAGCTCTTTTATCTTATCTCTCAGTATGTATACCCTGGTACACTGGCTCATCAGTATTGTACAGGCCTTTACAATGTTTTCAATTTAACGAGATAGAATAGATTAATGAAGTAATTTTTTACGATCATTTTTTTTAGTTTCATTTCTGTATTTTAGCTCTGCGCTGTTATATAATGCCACCTACGAGACTGACTACATTAAAGTTTACGTCGCGGACGTTTCTGTTTATAAATTTCCTCTTTGGGTAAATTGAGTATTCTACTAAGCCTACTCCCTTCTATTTTATCTCTCCTTCCTTCCTACATACTTACCAAAGTTCGCTGAAACATATAAAAGATTGCCTTCAATTTATCTGATCTGTATAATTAATACAGATTGTGCAAACATTGATCCAACTAAACTATCAGTGCTGGTACACTTCCCTATCATAAACTATTCTTTATATCCCCCTCTAGGTAACTAATGGACACTCCTGTGAAAACCAGTGACCACAAACCTCCGTCCTATAACCACAGCCTTCCGGGTAGAGCTATAAATAGGCCACTTCCGTTAGTTACGTCGCAGTATGCCAACAGTCCTCATCGCGAAACTCCTGGCCGTTCTAGGAAAGTAACACCTCGTAAGGGTGGCATCTCCAAACCGTACGGAACACCCTCTAAGGCAATCGCAGAGAAAAATGCCAGAGCACTAGCCGGAAATAAAGCAGGAAATAAAAATTCTATTAGAATTTCAGCTGATCGCTATATTCCACATCGCCAAGCTTCGGCTACTGTCAATTCCAAAGTTAATACTGAGAACCAGGAAATGTATCAGGACGTTGTGGCACAAGCATGTGGGCTTACTTTAAGACAAAGAATTCTTGAGTTTAAGCCACCTGCGCCGCAGAGTCAAAAGAATTGTGATATTCAAGCTTATGCCAAGCCTAAAGAAATAGTACAAGCTCGACGCCGAATTCCTACTGTACCAGAAAGAGTATTAGATGCACCTGCATTACTTGATGATTTTTATCTAAATGTTCTTGATTGGTCTTCTGGAAACCAACTAGCAATTGGGCTTGAACGGAGCGTTTATGTTTGGAATGCCAGTACTGGAACGGTATCCTGCCTGTTAGACTCCCCTCCAGATACTTATGTATCCGGATTAAAGTGGTCAAATGATGGAACATATCTCTCAGTTGGAATGGCAGACGGAGATGTGCAAATTTGGGATGTTGAGGAAGGTGCAAAGCTACGTACCATGAGTGGTCATACTGCTCGAGTTGGCGTCATGTCTTGGAATGCACATATACTGTCATCAGGCTGTCGTGACGGTTCTATATATAACCATGACGTCAGAATTGCCGAACACAAAGTTTCTGAGCTGAGAAACCATACTTCAGAGGTCTGCGGTCTGGAGTGGAGGGCTGATGGGAATGTTATGGCCAGCGGAGGGAATGATAACTTAGTGAACATCTGGGATGCTCGCTCTACAGTTCCTAAATTTACAAAATCTAATCATAAGGCAGCTGTAAAAGCATTGGCTTGGTGTCCTTGGCAGCTAAATCTGTTAGCTACTGGAGGTGGCTCATGCGATAAGAATATTCATTTCTGGAGTGCAACTACTGGTGCTCGAGTAAATACAGTCGATACTGGATCCCAAGTGACCTCTATCAAGTGGAGCAACATATATAAAGAGTTTGTATCCTGCCATGGATACCCTAATAATGAGCTCATCATATGGAGTTACCCGACGCTGCATCGTCATGCTGAGATTGCTGCACATGACTCACGAGTTTTGCAAGCTTGCATATCGCCAGATGGATCAACTTTAGCTACAGCTGCCGGGGATGAAAATTTGAAATTCTGGAAAGTTTTTGAGAATACAACGAAGAAGCCTTCAAGCAGTGGAAGTAGTATTGCAGGCCAGAAAGAGCTCATGAGTGCTACAATGATTCGATAGTCTTAATTTAGCTTTAGTATATTTCGTAGGGATAATGCATCATAAGTATTATCGTAATCAAGTCATTAAAATATTAGTAATGAGATATCAAGGGATCTACACCTTGGGGGCAGAAACCACATTCATCAAGTTCTCAAACAAACCTTCAAGATTACCCATCGCATACTCAGGGCCGGTGAATACTGTCTCAAAACTATGTTCTCCAAGTACTACGTCTGAATCAGCCAGTATTTCACTGCCTTCAGTGACTTTCACAGAAATATCAGCAAATCGCTTATGCGGTTGGAGAGCAGACAGTACTGAGGTTTGTGTTACACCATCAGATACCGACTGTATTGAATCTGCCACCAAAAATTTCTGCTGGCTAATGGAGGTCAAATAAGAATCGGTTCCAAGGGCCAGGAATGAGTTGGTATGCTTACTATAAGTGATAGCGCTCACTGCTACGTCGAGCTTGGTCATATGAACTGGAGTAGGGTTATCAACAGAGAAGATGAACACTCGACCTTTAATCGAAGAGTCAGTTTTATCCGAGAAATTAGCGCCGACGGCGAAATACTGTGAGTCAGAAGACGGGATGATTAACCGTCTGCCATGGGATGGAGAAGCAAGTTTAATAGACCATTTCGTCTGGTTAGCAAGTAGATCAAAGACCACCAGCCGGGATTTAGTCATGCATACTAAATTTGATCCTATGATATCAATGGATCTTAAACGGGAGTCTGCAATGTTGGGTAAATTTTGAGTTATCTCAAAGGATTGTGCGTCAATAACCTGCATGAGGGTATCTCGCCCTAATACCAGCATCGAACCATCTCTAGACCATGAAATTGCCACAGATGTAGAGCCAGTATTCAGAGACGGCAATATATGACGCACAGTCCATTCAATTTGCCTAGAGGAAGAGAGGTCAAGTTCATTAGATGATGTTGTATGATGTGTCTTAGGCCTCCAAAGACGGACACTACCTGATTCACAAACTGTAACAAAAGCCTGGCCGTCATAAATAGTCTCGGGTGCAGCAGCTACAGCATAGATTTTTTTGGCAGCACCATGAGGACTTTCAACTCGAGTGGTTAAAACCCATTTGGTAGAAGAGGCAGGGTCTTTGCGCCAGAATTTCAAGTTAATCTGAGAATCGCTTTGAGAAATAACGTTATCAATAGGAGGGGTGGTAAGTTCATCAACTGTTAAAAGAAACTGACCATCCGGGGAAAGAGCCAGGTGCGTTAATTTGGCATCTTCAATTAGTTCTTCGTCGTATATCTTACCCATCTGAAGGGCAAAAGCGAACTGCTGAATATCGGCTTGTTCATCATTGATCCAATCGAAAGTCTGTAACATAGAGCCGTGTAAGGTCGGCAATAACACATGATTTTGCAAAGGATGAGAGACTAGTAAAGAAGTAGTATCGACTAAACGCTCAGATGATCTGAGTTTACTCTTTCTGTTGCGCCGTGTTTTCGTTTGAGTTTTCGGGAAAGCAGGTTTGAGGGAAGCTAAGGAAAGTTTAGGCAGTAAATCTGTGGCCGATAACAGAAGAATATCTTCAGAAAGAAAGCCTAAACTATAGTAAAAACCTGACTGATCAGCACTGATAGAGGAAATCGGACCAGGAAGCCTAGGAAGAAACTGAGTATTACTCGTTTCCAGTTGCCAAAAGACAAGGACCTTTTCTTGTCCACCTGAAAGAAGATATAGATCGTCTTGAGCGAAATCCAAGGCAGCCACGGGTTCCATATGCCATTTTAATGCCTGTGGAGTATTTGAATCGTTATCAGACTCAAATAAAGAGTAATATACATCTATTACACCGGTAGAGGAACCGATAGCGAGAGTGCCAGACCGGGAAAGGGCCAAAGAAACAGAAGGCATAGAACGAGATAGAGACCGAAGGTCTAATTCAAGATTTGGAGAAATACCCGAGAGACGACCAACTACAACCGAAGCACCGTCTAATAATGCAAAACAAGATCTTTGCCGATTAAGACGCAGTAATGGAGAGAGGGCTTCAGAACTGTAGAGCGTAGAATGAGAAGAGAAGGTTATAGTCTCATCGGATATGGCAGAAGTAGAGGCAACAATTAAAGATGTAGAAGAATCCGAATCAGAAAAGAATACTGCAGAATCATCAGAAATAGACAATAGAATACGAATAGGTGCTTGGAGATCGAACTGGCTAACAAAAGACCAATCAAAAGGATTAATCTTAAGGATTTTTCCATCTCGAAAAGCCACAAATAGATCCTCTTGGAGAAGCATATCTGCAACTTCCAAACCGTCTAGAGGGATATTTATAATACGTTTAGCTGTATTTAGAGTGTAAACTCTCAAAGCTTTCGGAGTGAGAACAAGAAACTGCTTTGAATCAGGCAAAATCAAGGAAGTAGTATAGGACCGTAAAGAAAGAAAAGAACCGCCACAGACCATTCGGTCTTGCCAGGGTTTTACAGACGTTGGCATATCTGAAATAATAGGAATAGAAGAGAAGATGATAATAGATCTTTTTCTTATGAAAGAGAAAAAAAAGTTAGTTGATGAGAAGAGTTCCCTGTCACTGGAGGTGGGAGAATTGGGTTGGGAGGGAAATTATATTCCTCCCTTTCAGTAAGAATTTGTCACCTCACATAATTTCCATCTCTATAGTCGGAAAAAGCGGGGCTTCAAAGTAAAATGATTATTCCTGTTCGATGCTTCTCTTGCGGGAAAGTCGTTGGCGATAAATGGGACACATATCTTCAGTACTTGCAGGAGGATATGAGTGAAGGCGATGCTCTGGACAAGCTAGGGTTGCGAAGATATTGTTGTCGGCGAATGGTCTTGACGCATGTTGATTTGATCGAGAAACTATTGCGATATAACCCTTTGGAACGTAAGGAAATATAATAAATGGTAAAATGAATGGATGCACAATCCCTTGTCTGTCTCTGGCTTGGGCAGCCTTACCGTACTGATAAATTTAGATGTTTTTTCCTCTTCTAGTTTACCTTCTGTAGCCAGGGTATTAGGTAATACGTCTACAAAATAGTTATAGGTTCTTTTCTTCTTAGAATTAACTCTCCTGACTAATTAACATGAGATTAATCGCGATTACCGTATTTTGATACTTTTTATGTCATAATATTTTATAAATGTGATGAATAGTGTTGTTATATGGAAACCGTAATGGAGCCAGTGCTTGTGATGAAAAACGAGAGGGTAAAGAATAAAATAAAAAGCGTTTCAAGTCTCCAAGTCTCCGATAATTTAATACAGACATCGCTGTGATTTTTGTCGGCAATCATTTACCATTCGTATTCTCCGCTGGCCTTGGAAAATACATAATCTCGACCACCCACCCGCAGAATTCCTTCTTTCAAGGAACATTTCCATTTATTCTTAGTTCTTTGGACCTTTTCATAAAGACATAACATAATCATCCCATCTTCAGCAGCTTCTTCCTCCTGAGAGTCTAGTTCATCATCTGAATCATCTAGATCAGAATTGATTGCATCTGAGTCCGATCCAGCTCCATCAAATTGGGTTCGAATATCCTGTGGTAAAGCATCATGAAGTGCGCTATCCCCCGAGAGCTCCCTCTGTACAACTGATCCACCGGATGCCAATATCCGACTTTTGATATCAGCATATCTTTCAGGCGCCGATTCTGCTGCTACAAAAGATAACTCTGCTATGTCTTCTGGTTCTAAAGATGGCGTCAAGTCTGCCTGACCATCTACCTGTGCTAACCTACCCCCACCCGGTAAAGCTAAATCATCATCTAGCCCACCTTGTCTCATAATTCCTCGAATACTTTCATCCGCACCCGAAGGATCTACCTCAGCATCCTGAGCATATTTCCGCACCTGCGAGACTGCCCGCATAGCAGCCATAGCTCGATTATGCGCAAGATCCGGATCTGTACCGAAATCTAGCGCTTCGGGATTCGCACTGGGATCTGGATAGACAGGATTCCACGGAAAATCTGCCACTTCTGTAGCAGAAAGTCGTTCCTGCCATAATAGTTGAAGATCGTTCAGTACTGACATATCGATGCCAGCATCCTCAAAATCCAGCCGAGACTCATTCACAACGTCATCAATAACTTTCCGGTAAAGCAATCCAACGACAGCGTTCGACATTGGGTCGGAGATGGGGATATTTCTGGAGGCACGATATGCCACACCGAGTCGAAGGGTAAGTGCAGGTATTTATACGATTTGTGGCAAATGGGTGTGGACTGAGGGTTGCGGTGACGGTATGGTATTTTCACCATACCCTAACCCAGATTCAATATCCAAGGTACCCCGGACTGCATGCATCATTCAATGCCTATTATTACTTGTGATACTGTGAAGTTATACAAGAGTATGCTACAAATATACTTTTTTATTAATACACATGAAAATAACACCAGATGGAATTCATTCAATGATTTAAAGTTAGAAAAATGAGAGGAGCCTGGTTGGCTGGTAATAGAAGAGTAGTAAATCAACTGCGAGAGATGTGTAGGTTTGTTAGTATTGCAGTTCGATCCAGCTTGGCCAGACTAACTCATCTTCAAGCAAACTCCTTAAGCGCTCTAGAATGAACTTTTCAAGTTTACCTACATTTTTCAAGACGCTAGATGGTGCCGATCCGGCATTATGGTCGCCAACTTCACTTTCGATTTTGATATCACGTAGAACAGCCACCTGGGCCGGTAGTCGAGACAAACCTTCTTCAGAGACAAAAGAGACATATATACTCTTACCAATCCATGTAAGTATAGCTGTACCAGCCAGTTCTACCGAAGTTACTAGTAATTTCACTGGCAGAGTTATAAAGTCTTCTGTAGGATAATTGATGGCTATGGTAGCGTTAATGTGAAGATGAATGTTACCTTGGTAATGGATTCTCGCAGTGACCTGTAAATCGTTCGTACCTGCTTTCGAGGGATGCTCATCATCTTTTGTTTGCAGATCACTTAAAGGAGAATTCGTAGGACGTAGAGGGGAAGGAGACGGACTGGAGATTCCTGGACTCGGGCTAGCAGTAGACTCTGACTCATAGAACTCAGGAAATGGATCGGATATATCTATTATATCAATGCTTGGAGCATCTCTACCAATATCAAATTCAGGAACCGAGACGGAAGAGATAAAGGAGGGTAGGGCCATAGTCCGGAAATGGTTATCTAAAAAGGCCCGAACGTTTTCAGAGATCCGTGCATGTTCTTCAGGAGAGATCCTATCCCAAGCTACATCAACAGACATAGAAATGCCCTGAGACTTACAAGCCGGTTTCTCTTTAGTATAAGCTTACTGTGTCTCGTTTGGCTGCTCAAGAAACAGTAGACGGGTTTCACGCAGTTTCTAACTACTACTTAGTATACATAAATTTGAAAGGTCACGTGAAATTGTTCTTCATCCTCCGTGTACCATGAAACTAGCAGCGGCCCAGGCCTTCGTGGAGGCAGTGCGGAGCAAGAATACTAAGGCTTTGCAAAAGATGGTGTCTATTTATCGAAATATGTATGAAGAATCCGAGGATATTTCTCCTTCGATGGTCAAGTACATCATATCAGACCCTCTACTGCGGTCCGTGTTCGTACACTCGGATGCCTACTTTAATGACATCAAAAATTTCCAGCTCGCTGCAAGTTTTAAGAATCAGCTTGAGGGCTTGAAGTGTATGACTCGTCTGGCTGCCAAGGAAGATCGCTGGTTGGTGCCCGTGTTGGCTACAATGTCCTGGGAACTCTATGGATGTGCTATAATTCTCGACACACAAACTGGAGGCTTTGAGTACCAAGAACAGACGGCACAACAAGTAAATAGAGTATTCAATCTTTGTTTGGGAGACAGGGAACCTGATATTTCTCGAAGCCGAAAATGGGGCATCTTTCGTATTATGAATCTACTGTTCCTTATATATTTCCGCACGAATCGCCGTCCCTTAGCAATTTCTTTGCGTAATGCCGTTGAGGCATCAGCTAAGGATCTGCCACCATTTGAAAAGTTTCCTCGATCTGATCGCTGTATGTTTCGATATTTTCAGGGTGTGTTACTAGTCTCCAATAATCAGTTTAACCAAGCATATGATAAGATTACTGATGCACTGAATTTATGCCAGACTAGGGATACCAAAAATGTCTCTCGAATACTTGTTTATTCTATTCCTTTATCACTATTATTACACCACAGACTTCCCTCCGAGGAATTACTCGCCAAATATCCTTCTTTAAACGCCGTATATGGAGAAATACTCGATGCTATAAGGATTGGCAATGTGTCAAGATATAATGCAATAATTGAGGAAAAGCGCAAATATTTTCTTAAGAAAAGCATATATCATGTAATGCGCAAAGCAGTCATTGTAGTCCAGCAACAATTGCTGTACCTCACTTACTGTGCACTGGACAAACCTACTCGACTACCAATTAGCGCTTACATTACTGCATTTTCTTTGCATGGGTTAAAAATGTCTAAAGATCAGGTAGAGTGTTACATCTCGAATATGATATACGACAACACAGTCAAAGGCTATCTTTCACATTCTGCAAGTGTTTTGGTGCTTCGGAAAGTAGATCCTTTCCTGAAACCCTCTGTAACGTTGTCATGAATAGAAATAAGTTTCCTCAATAAGTGAAATGATCGTTTTTTCCCTAATTCTATTTTATGTAAGTACTTCTAAAGTAAAGAAAAGGAGATTTTAATAGGCTCCTATCTCTATTTCCATTTCCATACTCGTCTATCGAATTGCTGGGGTTCTCCAAAATCGTCGTTGTCGGTTTCGACTTCGCAACTCAACTGAAACATACCTAAATTTCGAAGGAGTTGCCACATGGTCTCTCTCAGATCTTCGTAATGTGCTCGTAACGGCAGTTGAATAACTAAGCGTGATTCAGGATTTCTTTCCAAAAAAGTTTCAATGGTTTTTACGACCATTGCTGGATGATTCTCATCATAAATAGGATCAGCAATGAGCATATATCGAAAACTTCTGCCAAACAATGAAGATGATCTAGGAGAGGACCAATCCAACGACATGATCTCTACTAACTCAGATTGCAAATCCGAAGAAAGGTTTTCAGACACGTTGAACGATAAATTTGGTACAATATTCTTAAGGTCAGTGAGTACAACAGGATAACCAAGTCTGGCCGCCGTGATACCGGCTAAACCAGTTCCTGAACCCAGCTCCAATATGGGCGAAGAAGGACGACCAAAGTATTCAGGAGCTTGATGAATGAGGGCGCGAGATAAAACGTACGCAGAACCCCAGGTTTTCAGTCCTATATTATCGGAGGTTAAACTGGGTTCAAAAAGCTCAATCATATCCATTCCAGGTAATTTAACCAATCGAGATTGAGACGGTTGAGCAGTGCGGCCACATCTTTCTGCTAGACGTTTCGCAGCTAAAGCCCAGATAGCATCTTTATCATCATCTGAAGGAATCCAGTGCAGAGAAGAAGAAATCAAAGCAGTTAACCAGGAAGATATCCCCTTAGGAAATGGATCGGGACTGTTTTGAAAGTTTACAACAGGGCCAGGGGCCAATAACTGAAGTACTGATATTAAAGACTGAGAAGATGGAGACTGGTAGAGTTGAGGAAGATCAAGAGCATTAAGAGAAAGAATATCCATAATAAATCCAGAATGATGTACGATATATATAAATAATTTTTTTTTGTGGTTTTGTTTTCGTCAATACTAGTCTATATTTATGATCATAGGATCTGTCTATAATTCTGAAACATGCATGTAGGGAATGAATGAATAAATATGGAAACGACAGCTAATGAGGCTTTTTGTAGGAAAAGTTAGATACCTTTTCAGAACATTGGCATCATATAAAGCCCGTTACCAACGATGTAGAGTAGAGCAAAAGTCGAGAACACAAAAAGCATTGACAGACATATTTTACAGCTATTAAATTGATTAGTTAAGCGTAGAGAAATATATACTCTAACCAAAAAGCTTGGTGTAGAGTTTGGCTAAGACGTGAAGCCCAACTACGGAGAAAATAAACCCTAAAGCCAAAACGATGACTACCATAGGATCGACGCGAAGACCAGCAGCTTCGTCAGTATATAGTTTAAGCATAGTGGAGCTGGAACCACCAGCACCAGCTGCCCGGGTTGAAGAAGGGCGGTTAGCCTGCGAAGTGGCTCGTTCTTGGTTGGCTCGACGGCTAAGGAGGTTAGTACAAAGACAATAATGTAGAGAGATAGGAATTAGACATACCGAATTGCAGATTTAGGACCTCCAGGAACAGGGGAAGACTAGTGTTAGAAGCGTTTACCACACCAAGATTGGCTGAACATACCATTGTTAGAGGTTTAATAATAATAGTAGTAAGGGAAGGGAATGAGAGATGGGAGAAAGCCTAAAAACCCAGGGGAGGAAAGGGAAGGTGAGAAGAGAGGGGTCCCAGGCAGGAAGGAAAGGAAACTAAGTTCATTGGTACGGCAAGCAAAGTTCCCAAGGGTACTTTTACATAGCTACAATGGAGAAAAAAAAAGAGAAATCATGAAATAGAATAGAGGTATCTAAGCAGAGAATATGAGCAGGATAAAACCAACCTATTGGGGCTTAATGTAAGAAGAAAGAAGCCCCGATAGGTAGAGCTGGTCGAAGGAACTTGGACCGGGATAAACTACTACAGCTACATCACCTACTAAGTAAAAAGCTCATTATCCGTAAATGTCTACTGGGCGCACAGACACAGTAGTGCTAGGAGGGCGTTATACATTCCGCATCTAGTAGAAAGTAGACGGACGGGAGAAGGCGTACAAGGCCTTGGAGGGAGCCACACGGTGCGGAAGAGGAAACTTCAAGCCTGGAACAAGCAGCTGCTTGATGTTCTGGCGCTTAACATCGGAGGTCTTAGACAAAGCAACGACCTTAAGAACCTGAATAGAACTGAAGCGAGCACGGTGACGAGCAGCCATATCTTGGTACATGGCCTCGACGGCATCGGCACGGCTCAACTCACGGTACTCACGGTACATGTTGTGGGTACCGGAGCGCGAGTCATATCGGATCCAAACACCAAAGTTCTTGATGGTGTTAGGACGTTTCTCGTGGACCTGGCTGAGCGAAACAATCTCGCCAGCGGACTTTTTGATCTTCTTGAGCTTGCCCAAGAAGTACCAGAAACGCGACTTGGCCACTACAGTGTTGGGGGCAAAGATACGCATGCGGTAAAGAGTGGGTGCTGGTGTAGCCTCAGAGGGCAGTTCCCGGCCAATGACTTGGTACTCCTTGAAGTGTCCCATAGTTGTTTGAGGAAGTCGAGGTTGTAATTAAGTCCAAGCTACGGATTCACGATGCGTAGCTCTCTGGTCCCAAAAGTGCGTGACTGCTATTCTCATGGGCAGTTCGCTGGGACTTCCAGCCCTTACAACAACCCTAGCAAACTTGTCCCTGGACCACAGACCGCCCGCCCCTTTCTCCCAAATTATATGAGGCCTGCAATTACCGAAACTTTATTTTAAAATAGCTTTCATGTATATTCCTACTTCGAGTAGTTGCTCTTTTTACGGACGGTAGGTTACACGCGAGAGGTTCTAGAATGTGGTATCAATAATGTAGCCAGGTGCACTGAACCAAAAATAAAAACAATCTAATTAATTAGAGATGGAAAATACTTCATGGTGTAGGCTTAAACTCCTCTTTTATTTTCTATCCACTCTGATGCCTTAAACTTGTCACTCCACTTTAAACTCCGTTTCCTTACAGTTTCAGCCAATAGGATTTGGATGGTATGATTAATAAGCTTTAGGTTACCCCGGATTCTTTCATTCTTCTAGTACTTTTCACACCAACAATTTTCGCAGCTGTTTCTTTAATCTTCTTTCTTTTTTTGTTTGTGATAAAAGCATTTGCTTCTCTTTCATAAAAAGAACGTAACACTTGACTGCAGTAGCCTTAAATATATTTAACTATTGTCCTCTGAGGTTTTCTTTCTTGAAAAGCTAACAAACTTCTAATCTGATCTGTGTTATTCTAGATCACGGCTATTAACCATTCTAGTGTTTGATATTGATACGACTACCTACCAGATATCTCCCCCCAGTTTTTTCTCATTTTTACTTAACATCTAGTAAACAATATGGTATCTACGCCTTGGTTAGAACTTACTTCACCAATTTCCAAACCATTTCAGCCATCTGTACGGCGATCCTCATCTGTTTCTTCTACTGCTTCCAACACCGGAAACAATGGACTCAATCTAGTCCCAGTTGACAGTGCGCTTGAAGCTAGGAAACGCAGTGCTTCTATTTCCTCTTCGTCGGTTCCTGCTACTTCTACTGACCCTAACCAAGTCCGCCTGTGGGCCTCCAATTTGGTTGATGAAAGCCCATTTGAGGAATGATGCGAAGTGGAGGAAGGGGTGCTTGGTAAAGTGTATTCTTAGTATAGTTTTATAAGGGAAATTAAATAGTACTGTTTATCTTATTATAGTTTTTATTCATTTATATTAGTTGTAGTCTTATTTTAAGGAAGATGGTCATCGTGTCTCTATCAATGAATCAAGAGGGGGTTCAAGCAGATGTTAGGAACGTAGCATCAATTTGCTTTAATGACGGGCCTAGTGACAGCCGAACTTTGTTACGATAAGTCACCTGGTTATCGGTTTGCAAAGGATTGTGCTCAAAGTATACAGTCTCAAGATGTTCCATTTTCCCCAGCTGAGCCTCTACCTCTGCAAATGACGATAGCTTGTTGTAAGATGCCCATAGTTCCTCCAACTTAGACAGATGCGACAGATTCTCAAGGTGTTCAATCTCGTTGTTCGATATATCTAGTATGCGGAGTCGGGCGTTATTTTCAAGTCCCTCTATCCGTTTAATACCATTGTAACTAATGTAAAGTTCCTCCAACGCCTTCAAATTCTCTAATCCTTTCAAGCTCGTTAATCGATTGGACTGAATAGATAACAGCGTCAAAGTAGATGAAAGATTCACACCTAGGTTCTCCAGACTTGTAATCTTGTTCTTGCCCAACCACAACTGTTGAAGGTTGCGAAACCCATCCAGGTTTTCAATCTTCCGGATTCGGTTCCCCCCTAGCTCCAAGTTTATCAAAGTATCTGCCATTTGAGGAATATTTTTCTCCCTTAGTTCTGAGCTATACAAGTTTTCGATAGTGCTAATACGATTTTGCACAAAGTACAAGTTTTTTAACTTGTGTAAAGGAATTACTCCACGGTCTTCGGCGTCATGGGTCGGTACATGTTTCAGTTTGTTGAATGAGAGGTCCAAAGAAATCAGTCCCTTTAATCTTCCAACTCTGCTGGCATGTTTGATTAAATTGTCATAAAGATCCAAATCTTCTATCTCTTCCGGTAGGCCTTCGATCCCAGCCAATGATGTAATGAGATTCTGACGAAGTCCAAGGTATTTGAGATTAGGAAACCGTGGGGCTTCGGATGTACCAAAGTTGAGTCTTTCTAATGAAGTTATACGACAGTGTGTGAGCTCAATCTCAGTAGTGCTATCATCATAATCGTCTAAAAGATGAAGTTCTTGTTCTTCAGCATCGGGCATTTCATCTGTAGATTCTGGATCTTCTGGTTCTGGCGACATTACTAGTCTAGCATGCTTCTCTTCTTCCGACATTTTTATAAGAGGATAAAATTATTTAAACAACTACTTGTGTCTCCTTTAATTTAAATTTTCTTCCTTTATTTTCTCGTGGGGTGGGAAAGTATTGAAGTAAGTTGCCGATGTAGTGGTCCCAGTGGAGGAGAGAGAGAGAGTATGAGATTACTATTACTCTAATATGTATGATAGGGTGGTTGTAATGGAGTTAAGATACAGAGAAAATAGAGAAGTAAGCATAAACACATACGAATGCGATGAATCGCAGAAAAGAATACTTAGTTTGATATATTCACTACTGCATTAATTATATTTCTTAGTGAGTATTTGTCTGATTAGAGTTTATACCGTAACTTATCAGTTATTACTGAACAATGAGAACGTGTAGCCATCGAAAACCCCGTGAGTTTTTTATATCCTGTAACTCAAGATATGAAATAGATCTATTATAGAAATACTTCAGACATAGCAGTATCACCACCAGCTAGAATTGTGATATCAGTTTCTACCATATCCCACATCAGCAATGAAAATAACGATCGATGGGGGCTAAATTGTTCAGCAATTTCCTCCATGGCTGCCACAGAAAGAAATCTATCCGCATTTTTATTCTTCTTCGGAGAGGGTGTACCTTGTTTACCAGCGTAAGCTGATCGCATCATTTCCATCACTTTTGCCTTCTCGAACCGGCGAGTTGCATATATAGTAATTCCCTTTCGAACTCCTAGATCCCCTGTGGGGAATACATCAGATCGTCGCAGTCCAAACATGAGAAACATCTGTATAGACCATTCACCCAGTCCCCTGACTGCAATCAATGCATCAAAAACTTCTTGATCTGAGCTAGTACATAACATCTCATTAGATAAAGACCCTTTCGCAAACAACCTGGCTAGACCTGTGATATATTCTGCTTTTCTTTGAGAAAACCCGATCTCTCGCAATTTCTCCAAATCCACCGCTGCGACTGTTTCAGCGGTGGGAAACTGTCCCTCCGACCCCAATAACTCCACAAAACGACCCTCGATGACTTTGGCTACTTTTCCGCTAAGTTGTTGCCCTATAATGCTGCTACATAATATTTTGAAGCAGGGAATCTGTTCACTAAACTCTTCGGCGTACGGACCACGAGGCTTCCTGCTATCTAGAAGAGAACCTAAAGTTGGATCTATAGATAGTATATGTGCCCTAGCAGCTTGGTAGTCCGGTCTGGTCATAGGTTTCCTTTCAGTCGAAAGATAATTGCGTGATTCTGGAACTTTGAGAGACCTCTTTTTTGGAGTCGCTTCAGGAGTACTTGGAGGTACAGGAGACGGAGTGCGTCTACCTGTAGAAACTACATTTTTAGAAATACTTGGAGGTGTAGAGCGACGGCGTAGAATCATGAGAAAGAAGATATGAGTAGTGAAAGTTCCGTAAAATATTCTACTATAATTAGAGGTACAAGCAGATGCAAAATAAAAAAATTAAAGAAAGAGAGATATCAATGAAATTTGACGGGCTAAGAAGTATGGAGATATGATCAATCAATATACGGCAGGTATTGAAGTCGAGCGGTAAGAGTTTAGATATTGAACCATTAAACGAAAGTGAGCACATCACCACCAGAAAAAGTATTTACCAGCGAGGATTTCATAATTTTTTTTTGGATAGAATCGGTAAGAGTGACTCAATTAAATATTGATAAACTATAGTTTTTAAGGAGAGAAGAATATATAGATAAAAAGAAAAGGTAGCTAGAATATCTTACATTTTTTAGGATGGAGATATGCTGGGGAAGAACTATGCGTATTAGACGGAGATTTCAATGTGATACATCTAGAACTCGAGAAACGTCTGTCACTTGATAACCTGCCAAGTCCTTTAGAAAAGGAAGCATATCAACAAGTTCACTATCATGAGAGTCTGAAAACCAAGAGGAAATTGGAACAGCATGATCTGGCTGGAAGATGTACGAGGAAGGGGAATTGTCAATTATGATGACCTCATTAAGCGGGCGCCCCAACTGAGACAGGTCTTTCACGTAGTTGCCATTATGAACATAACAGGCTTCTCTAAATAGTCTATGATGAACTGAATGGTTAAAATCAAGTTTGTCGAGTAGAGGATCCCCATATTTTGCCACAGATGCAGTAAATACCACTACTTCAAACATGCGACCAACCGCTTCTAAGAACTGGTCCACGCCAGGTCTTTTCACAACATATACGCTCTGGTAAGTGCCCTCGATTTCAACTGGAATGATGAAGTCAGGGGCCGGAATCATCTTGAAAGAAGAATGGACCAAAGTCTCATCGAGATCAAGGACCAAACATTTCCGACCTAGCATGTCAGCCCGCATTGGATGCAAAAGCCACTGTTGAGTCATTCCCGGCGTGAGTGTAGTGCTAGTTTGCAGCTGGAAATCAGGATCATAATCATAGTCAAGCATGCGAAGGCTACGATCTGTTTCAGATGGAGCCAAACTAGATGTTCTTGAAGGGCGTAGACGGGAAGAAGATCGACTGTTTGAAGACTGATGTCTTGATTTTGATCTAGATTTTGATTTTCGACGGTCTGATACAAAAACATGGTCCCAGACACGCCCTAGGAGGGATTGGCCATGACTGTGGCGATCAGAGGAGTGTGAATCCGCACTATCCTGTCGTTCTATGGATTCATTAAGACGTTTAGCAGGTTTGCGACCACGCTGAGGTTCTGTGTCAATGTCATCAATGATCATAGAACGGCCGATATATGGGCGAGAAGAGCTAGAGCCTGTTGATTTGGTCGGACTTGGAGATGATGTGTCTTTATCGCTACTGGACGGAGATGAAGAGCGAGAGGTGGAATTGGATGTAGCAGCTGTAGAGGAGACAGTAGGGTTAGCGGAGAGAGCAGAAGAAAAGGATGAGGAAGAAGAAGGGGTACTAGTAGTAGGAGAACCAAGCAATTTATCTGCTTGACTGGACCCGCGAGGCAAAGAATCGTCGTCTGGTGGAGCAGATGGTTTATTGTCTGAGGAGGGATCAGTTTGGTGAGAGTGGAAAGATTCAGTAGCAGAAGATACAGTCAGTCGACGAACTGTAAGAGGTTCCTGAACAGAGTTCTCTCGCTGCTTCTCTAAATATATGGGGTCCAAACTTGGAGGAGGAGTATCTACTGAATACTCTTCCGGAGTCAGAACAGTATCAGCCAACGGGTCAGGAACAGCAGAAATAGGAGTAGGATCTTTCTTCGACAGAAGCACGGAATCACGACGAGTAGGTACTATGACAGATAACTCCGTAGCTGTGGATCCATTGGGACCCACAGGGATTGGTTGGTTAGAAGATTGTTGAGGCTTTTCTGACTGGACCGGCTGGACCGGTTTGGTAACTGAAGACTTAGTCTCATTTGGAATATTGGAAGAGTATGAAGAGGTACCGGGAATGTCATCAGGGGGAGAGCCACAACATAAAAGCCAATGACGACGACGAGGGGTGCGAGAGGCGGGAACTTTTGTATTTCCTTGGGAAATACTAGGAGTAGGCATGATAAGGGTAGACTATGAGAGATGAAAGAGAATACGACAGACAATAAAGCAACAAGCAAAGAATGAAAAGGCCCAAAGAAGACCTAAAATGGAGTAATTATACAGACAAATTTAATTGAAACAGGCACAATGGCCAGAAATTAGGGATGGGCCAGAGTTGGCAAATAGAGTGTTGATGTGTGTATATATGTATATGATAGTTACTAACTGGAAGGTTAGTTAAGTTGGCTTTGGGAGGAAACAGACCAACAGAGAGATGAGACGAACTAGGGTAGACCGACCGAGCAGAAAATTTGTACGTAATGTGGGATTGTTGGGATGCGCGGCAGGGTTAGGGGTGTCCCTGATGCCCACAAACTTACTTGCGAAGACCGGCAAATTTGAAAATGAAATAGAATACATAGGAGCGTAAAATAACCAAAAATAAGCCATATATTACATGATATATCGATTATCCGATTGTTACAGTAGGAAAAGAAGCAAGTATCAAAAGGACTTATATCAGTCTTTAAAATCAAATGTTGAGCTTGTACGCAGCTCTTCCTACGATTAATTAAAATGAAGAATTACTTTCAGACATCCCATCAATCTAATTGGTTCCTTAATTTACCCGTGTACCGGGCCAAGCTGTTTTAGGGTCGGATAAATTCCTGCAACTATATATATAGGATCGATCACCCACCCAAACCGAAAACTTTTTGACTTATCCAGTTCACTGGCTGCCTTTTATTGTCGAAGAAACCATCATGTCTTTAAAATTGAGCTCAGGCTACGTTATGCCTCTGGTAGGTTACGGTCTTTGGAAGGTTCCTACTGACATTTGTGCGGAACAGGTTTATAAAGTGCTGCAATCCGGATACCGCCTGTTAGATGGCGCTCAGGATTATGGCAACGAGGTTCAAGCGGGTGAAGGTGTTAAGAAGGCGATTGCCGATGGAATTGTCAAACGTGAAGATATCTTCATTACCTCTAAGCTGTGGAACAGCTTCCATGATCCTAAACATGTTGAGGAGATGTGCCGTCGCTCCCTCAAGGATTGGGGTGTGGACTATTTTGACTTGTTTTTGATCCACTTCCCCATTGCCCAAAAATACGTTGACCCTGCTGAGAAGTACCCTCCTACTTTCTACTGTGGAAAGGATGTTCCAACCATGGCCTTTGAGGATGTCCCCATCATTGAAACCTGGAAAGCTATGGAGTCATTAGTCGACAAGGGTTTAGTCCGTTCCATTGGTGTGTCTAACTTTCAAGGCTCTTTGATTATTGATCTTTTGCGCAGTGCTCGTATCCCCCCTGCTGTACTACAGGTTGAGCATCACCCTTACCTTACTCAGCCGGCTCTGATTTCCTTGGCTAAGCAAAAGAACATCGCTGTCACTGCATACTCTTCCTTTGGACCGCAATCCTTTCTGGAATTAGATTCGGCAAAAGCTCACAATACCAAACTCTTGCTGCAGCATGACCTTATCTTGGACATCGCCAAGCAACATAGTCGTACTCCTGCACAGGTATTACTGCGCTGGGCCACTCAACGCGGCATCGCTGTAATTCCCAAATCTTCCAACCCAACTCGTATGGCTGAGAACCTCGATGTGCTCTCTTTCGATCTCACTGAAGATCAGATTGAGCAGATCTCCGGACTGAACATGGGCTTGCGCTTCAACGATCCTGCCGATTGGCCTTATCCCATCTACATTTTTGCTTAGAGGAGTAGGGAACACAAACAAGCACTGGTCTGGGGCTTGCCTGACTTTTCGTCATTCGTCAAAGGTCTCTGGTTGGAATGTTTCTTTTCCAAAATACATCGGTTTAGTATTATAGAGTAGTACTACATATTTGACCGCGAACCTCCAATGAGGTCGCCTGTATTTATTTGTTTATTCCTATTTTCTCTGCCCAATTTTACTCTCTAAAATGTAGCGATAAAAAAAAAAGAAGAAAAAACACCACAAGGCAAATATTATTATTTTACGAATATAAGTTGCATAACGTACTTGCTCAGAAAATTATTCCACATACCACTAACTACATGGAGTAGGTATCTTCAATCTCCCATCACCCTTACTGTGCTTTCGTACAGAATTCACATGGCCCTTGCCCCACTTAGGCTCCTGGTATAGATAGCAAATGAGTCTTCGACGAAGATCTTCTGCTAGTCAGTCACAGGACGACCAAGAACTTGATACTCTATCCTATGACTATTTGGCTAAAATCATTCTGCTGGGTCCCTCTGGCGCTGGCAAGAGTTGCTTGCTACATAGATTCACCTATGGCGAATTCAAAGCACTGACCTCACATACTGTAGGAGTGGAGTTTACGGGCAGAACGTTAAAACTCACAGATACCCGATTAGGCCCGAAGGCTTCTGGGCGATCTGTGGTGAAACGCATGAAACTGCAGATTTGGGACACAGCCGGGCAAGAACGGTTTCGTGCGATAACTCGATCTTATTATCGTGGGTCAGCCGGAGTACTTCTTGTAGCTGATGCTGCCGATAGCTCTTCTCTACAGTCCTTGGAAGAATTTATTGCGGATATACAGGCTTTGACAAACTCTACAGTCTCTATAGTACTAGCCACGAACAAATCCGATCTTGTCACTGACCCTACGTTCACTCCCTCTGTGTCTGTTTCAAACAACTCTTCACTCAGGTCACCACCTACACAACCAATATCCTATGCACAGATAGAAGCTTTCCGAGCCCGACATCCCTCTATCGTAATTATATCCACCTCCGCTCAATCGGGCTCTAACGTTGATGAAGCTTTCACCCGACTAGCCACAATGATTCTTACTAAGATCGAACTTGGGCAGATTGATCCAGAAGATCCTGGAAGTGGTGTTCAGTATGGGGATAGAATGGCTTGGGAGGAGACTGTCTCAATAAAAACTAGGCGTGGTCAGTGCTGGTGTTGAAATAACCATATATCTTTGATATGTGCCTGTCAGCTAGCTATGGGTCTATGCCGACTATTGAATCATACAATAACGAGTTACATGGGGGTTAATCAAATATAGAGAGGAAAGGAAAGGAATAATAATAATTATAATACTAGTAAATTTATGCTAAAAAGCGAATCGTTTAACCCATAACTCGGGAACCATTGCGACTATATTAAATAATTTGCGAGGATCCTTAGACCAGCAAAATCATCTCATCATTGGACTCCATTAAGGACCTCCAGGTACATTCCCGACCATTATCTCGTTCATCCCAGGCCTGAAATATAAGACTTAACACCTTATCAAGGTTTCCAATGTTTGGCAAGGCCATCGGTTTGACCATACTCACTAGTTGCTGTGCGAAAGGTGAGTCTCTTCGGGACATCGTACCAGCTATACAAATCGGCCACACTAGCCCACGTAGCATATCTGTGTCGGGAACGTCTTGGAGAGCATCTACAGTAGCATCCACTGCTGAGTGAACATCGTGTCGATTCAACACAGTCCTCAAATAAACCATTGCTCCACAAATGAATGAGTAACTTGTCACTGCTCTCTGGGCCATACGGTGTTGCTCATTAAGGATACGTATAGGTAAAGGGGGCTTTTCGGAGCTAGTTTGCTTCGCAGATTCACGATTTGTGACATAAGTCCCCATATATCGCATCAATCGATCCTCTACAGATGCAACTACATCGTTCAAAGGGGATATGCATGGGTCCGGACGTTCTTTAAGCAGTCCACTTTCAAAATCAATAGATTCATTCGATACAGGTGACTCACGTATACCAGGGGGCAAGACTTTAGAGCCATTCTTCAATCGGTACTCTATGATAGCAATTTCTGCAATACACAGCAGCACATGGTTATAACAGCCCATTATGTTCCCCAGGGATATCCGAGCACGAGTCGCTGTTGCACTTAGAGCATCTTCTATAGAGTCATCCTCGCACAAAAGATGCTGGTAGGAAGAATAACCCTCGGGTGGCTGGCCAGTAATAGTGGCCGCACATATATCAAACCAAATAAGAATGCAGGAGTAAAAGTTAGCAGCAGATATTTCTGCTGGCTGTGAAAAGGGAGATGCAAAAGCCAATGCTTCTAAACCAGGACTGGAGCCGGTTCCGTCTGTAACTTCTGAGAAATTAGGACTTTGGATATTGGAGTGGATAAAATCTCCCGAAGAATGATCTGATTGACTAATTGTAAAATTTTTTGGACGAGAAGCTCTATTATAATAGAAAGACCAACCAATAGCTTTACATAGATTGAGGCCAGCCGATAAATGAATCTGCCAATGAGAAGTAGAATCGTTCAATACATCTAAGGCTACCAACTGGCATATCGACGCCAAAGTTTCGACGATAGAAAAAAAAGATCTCAGAGATTCAGATATAACGCAAGATATCGATTGCTGCAGAGCCTTAAGGGACATCGAATAGTACTTTTCCAGTTCTTCGGTAACTTGCGGAGAAATATCAATAGCCGCAGTACGCAGAACAAACTGCTGATGTCGAGCAGCCGCAGCCAAAGATGCTGAATACAAGGGAGTCGATTTGAGCAGCATAACAAGAAGCCAACCTCGAGAACCATCGCGAATCATTGGAGTATAAAGAGTGAATTGCAATGTAAATAGAGTGTCCACGAAATGCATAAGTAAAGCACTCTCTCTATCACGAATGAACCTGATTCCATCATCGTTGGAGCTAAAGTGCTCTACCATTACTTTTGCACCATCTTTGCCATCTTCCATTTTGGAGGGAGGTGATGGAGGACCAGCAGAGGGCCGGGATACAGGAGTAGGCAATCGAGAGGTGTTGGCAAAGGACACGGAGCCATCTCTAGATGGCTTTTCAGCACGTTTACGTTCTTGACTTTGTTTTATCTGTTTCTTAATCAAATTTAGAGCAGAGTTCTTAGATTCTGCATCATCAGCCCATGGACTCTCCTTAGAGTAGCCAAAACATTCTATCCGAAGATCCGAACATCGAGCGCAGATAGGACGGGACTCATCACATTTCTTTCGTCTAAGTCGGCAAGTCCAGCAGCCAGTCCTAGAACGAGACCTATGTTGTCTTCGGGGATCAGAAGCAGCCGGATCTGACATGTGATGAACAGTTTCGATAAGGAATACACAACAATCCTACTCTATCTGGATCAAGAGAGTTGCTTTGCTCTATGGGGTCTAAGAAAAGTGCAAATCCAAATTGCTCACACGAAATAAAATATTAAAAATTTCCAAAGAATGAAAGGATTTGCTTATATATCAGCGATCTGGCTCAAAAGGAAAAGTTAGCGAGAGTTGTGAAGAACAAGATACTATTAGGATAAGATACAGAAGGTTAGTAGTGGACTGGCGAAAGTGTGATAGCTCTACTGAAACTTGCCAATTAAAAAAGCCATTATCATAAACATTACATATCACAGTGTACGGGAATATATGGGAATAGCACTTTTTTAAGAAATTAGGGAGCCCAACATTTTTAGTCAATTGAAAATACCAGATATCTCCTATATTAGATTTTCTTTACAGCAATAATGAAGACAAGTAGTGCGAGTTAGGGGACAGAGCACAACTATAAGAAAAACGAGAGACTAAAAATCTGTAGTATGATAATAGGAATTAAAAAAAAAAAATAATTGATGACCCAGATACCCAGATACCCTTACGGAGCTTGATGATGTTTGATAGTCTTCATCAGAAACTGCGCGAGGAAATTATAAATCCGATTCCGGCCCAGGCCCAGCTATCATAACCTTTACTCCTTTACCAGAGCGAACATGATCAATAGCCTTTTGAGCATCTTCAAATGAAAAACGGTCTGAAATTAAAGCATCAATATTGATACAACCTCGTGCAGTCAGGTCAATGGCTAATGAGTAATCACCTTCAGAGTATCGAAAAGAACCTTTCATGGTCGCTTCTTTAATGCAGAGCTCTGAGATGGGGAAGCCATCAATAGCATCTTTTCCCATTCCTGCTTGAACATAGACACCTCCCTTTTCTAAGACTTTGCAAGCTGCCATAATAGAGGGAGCAGCACCCGAAGCCTCCAATGCGGCTTGCGGAGCACCGC
Source organism: Tortispora starmeri (assembly GCA_030574535.1). NCBI lineage: Eukaryota > Fungi > Ascomycota > Trigonopsidomycetes > Trigonopsidales > Trigonopsidaceae > Tortispora > Tortispora starmeri. The sequence continues at coordinate 131,551 of JAJMFD010000001.1, read as the reverse complement.
CAAGAATCTCTATAACCTTTGAAGCAGTTTCATCTGGAGTAGATCCTGCAAAAACGGGCAAGAGCCCAAGCGTTTTAGCCAGATCCAGGCGAGGTTCAGATATATCAACTATTGCGACAGCAGCAGCTCCAAAAGCACGAGCAGATTGGGCAATTAACAAACCAACAGGGCCCGCACCAAATACTACTACTTTATGACCTGGTCGGATCTCACCTTGTCGGACCACATGAATTCCTACTGCCAATGGCTCCATGAGCGCTCCATGTTCGTAAGACATGGATTCAGGCAGCACATAACAGAAATCTTCCGGAAGAACATAGTACCGACAAAGAGTACCATCATAGGGAGGAGTAGCAGCAAACTTCATATCATCATCAAGATTATACCTGCCACTCTTGGTCCAATGTGAGTATCGACCAGGCACACCTGGTTCCATAGCCACTCGATCCCCCACTTTCAGTGATCGCACATCGGGCCCTAATTGAACCACTTTTCCTGCTGATTCATGACCCAATACCATAGGATCCTTTACCACAAAGTCTCCAATTGATCCATGTACATAGTAATGTACATCGGATCCACATATACCTGTTTGCATTACCTGGATCAGCACTTCGCGGGACCCAGGCGTGGGAACAGGACGTTCTTGGAATTCCGTGGTATTTGGTTTAAGTAATACAAATGAAGGGTTTCGTCCTACTACTGCCATTATAGATATGAGGTAATGATATTGTAATGAGTATTTGGGATTCAAGAACAAATAATGTGTAGTGGGATGGATGAAGCCTTTTATATATCTCCAATTAAATTACCCCAGGAAATCTTCCGTCAATTGTCCCGCCCGGGTTAAAGTTGCAAATTACCGAAAGTGGAACGGTACTCGCTCGCGTGCGATACATGATGCAGGAATGGTTCAAAAAGATTAAAATACGAAATATAGAGAAAAGAATTTTAGAAAGTTAATAGACAATTTTTCATTAAGAAAACATTTGCTCGGGTTGACGGACACTCTGGAGCAGTTAAGAATTTGTTTCGTGACGTAGATCATTATTATGCCTTTTCTTTCAACATGAAAAAAGACACTTAAAACAAGTAAAACACTGAGAAAATCATAGTAGTCTAAATCTTCTGTTTAATAAGACCATTCAGCATGTCAAAAGAGTTCCCGTCAGGTTGTAGTGAGTAAAATCGGCCATTCTCCCTATCAAGATCATTCAATTCGGCAACTTCAAGAAGGCCGAACTCAGGACTAATACCTTTGATTTTGCAACGTACATCATTGTGCGTTTTCAATCTGATAACTTGATCTGTATGAAGCCAATAAGAGTAGTACCGATTCAATAAAGGTGCGAAGCCATTGGAAACGAATATATTATACAAGGACTCAAAATGAGTCAATATTCTGGCAAGCAACTTCTCTCTAGTATATTCCGGTAGTTCTGGTAAGCCTTTTCTAACCCTCGATGGGTTCACCACAGAATTTAGAACAGTATTCAAGGATGTAGTAGGAGCGAAATTCGTGGTGTTGATTCCACATCCCACAACTACCATATAGCTATTCTCGTGTATATTCGAGCTGACCAGAATTCCGGCGAGTTTTACATATTCTGGCTTACTGGGATCTTCTATGTGCTCGGGATTTTGAATGTAGATATCATTCGGCCATTTTATACGTACACGCATTTCGGAATATTCTCCAGCACATATAGTTTCAGCTATAGCTAAGGCTGCCAGGTACTGTATCAATACTATGGATGGAGAAGAACGATCGGTGGAATATGGATGGCGAAGCACTGTTGAGAAAATCAGACAACCGTACGGAGATACCCAGACATTATTTCCTCGACCTCTACCAGCAACCTGTGTAGTAGCCACAGCGGTATATCCGTGTGGAAGTTTGCGCAAAATAGCAAAGTTTGCATCCATGATAGTATTTGTTGAGGTGATGACATCCGCGTACATCAGTATCGAACCGAGCTGAATCTCCGGGAATGATTCCTGCTCATGAGCCTGCACGAGAGATTTGTAATAGAGAGCATGATTGAAAAAAGGAGTATCCAAAGGAGCAGGAAGTGTTCCAGAGCGATAAATCTGAACAGTTTTAAGAACTTTATGAGGATCAAAGTCATCCTCTGACTGAGGCATACCAGATTGTACAGATTCAGTTAAAGTTGTTGAATCAGCTGAGATAAAGTGGAATTTGTCGTTGTCTCCTTGATAATAGCCATTTTCATCGGCCAAAGGCTTGACAACAGAATCAATAAACTCATCGATCAGATGTGAAGAGAGGGAAGTTAGCGCTAAAGGAGTAGGTCTTGGCATATCAGGTTTCGGATTCACTTTAAGACCCAATCCAGCAGTTCCCAGCATAAACTGAAGAAACCTAATGCGAGACTCGTTGGTTTCCGTCAGCTTCGAAAGAACATCATCAGCGACGCGATGATTCGAGTCGGATTTCGATTGGCGACGAAGAATCTCGGGGGAAAACTCAGGATGCGGACCAGTAAGCACAGCGACTCCATTTCCTACCGTGCATTTTACAACGGCAGCATCCCCTCCTTCCACAGCAACTGGTTCAGTGTATTTAGCCAGAACTGTTGTATTCGGATAGGATTCTGCATCTACAAAAAGACCTCCTCCATTGTAGTAGGATACTGCAGTATCAGGCCCGGACTCAGATTCGTAATTTAAGGTAACAGCTCTAGCACCGGCTTCTGAATCATAAACAAACCCAGGAAAAGCACAACCACGATCAACGCCGGGAAACAGTTTCAACTCGCGGGAGCCTTTAATGGCCATTCTAGGATTATTGACCTCAAATTCGACATATGCTGAGCCGTAGTAGCCGCCAGCACAAAATCCCAGATATTTACCACCATTCAGAATCCAATTCAGAATTTTTTTATTAGCAAGGCCGTTCAATGCGTCACAATATGGAAGATCAGCCCCACCGGGCATAACCAAACAGGAGGTATGTGCGGGCCAAGGATGATGCAGAAGAGCATCGGCATCAATCGTGGTCACAGCATAGTAAGGTGATAGCAGCCAGCGTAGCTGGTGACAGGCATGACGGACCGATTCTGGAGAAGAACCTTTGCCTGAGTATACTAGTACGTTCATCTCGATGGTTGGGTATATTAGATAGAGCGGTGGGAATCAAAAGTTTATTTCATAGCTTTCGATAATGGAGGAGGAAGACGAATGGTAGGTATAAATCTTTCTTTTCACCATAAAAGGAGAGAAAAATGTATGGGCCGGAACTGAATCTGCTTATTCTATCTACTGTATTATAAGGCAATCAAACTAACTCAGGGATGCTCGTATCAGGAGCACCGGTTGTAAAGGTGAGTTATTTATGCAAATGGCGGACAGGGCACTATGTAGCTGACTTTAGACGAAAATGACAAGCTTACAGATTGCTATTTTGAGACAAAAGACTGGAGAAAATGTACCAAAGAAATGATGGAGTTTAGGAAATGTTGGGCTGCACATCAAGTTGCCGAAAATACCGAGACCTCAAAACCAGCGCAGCACAACTGATCTAACTTTCATTGCAGGTTTCTCTAATATATTCTACTATTATTAAATAAACCAACACAATTAAGTATAAATCACATATCCATATCTTGGAATTAGAGCCGTTATTGCCTGCCTTTATTTTTCTTTAAGGCTATTATTACTCACTCACTTACTTACTACCTGTCATTCTTTCTCTCCCAACTGATAGGTAACTTCATGTTCCCTTTTAAACGTAAAGAAGCAGTTCCAGATCCGTTTGTATCAGCACCGCAATCCACTATGAGTAGTGGTCGCACGCTTCCGGTGAAATCTGTACCGAATAACGAGCTTGCGCTAACTAATTGCTTGATAGTTAACCCTAACGAACTACCCGACAATGAATATGTCATTGTCGATAGAGCCTTTGTCTTTACCACAAAGGCCTCGCCGCTCCAAGAGCCCGGCTATATTGGTGCATCTGGCGCTCAAAGAGAATGGGCTGGCTGGTCTTTAGGCGCTCAAGCACTGGTAGAGCCTTACAATCCCTTTGCTCGGGGCCATGGTGCCTATTTAGGGGCCATGGATGTTGAAATAACTTTCAATTCTCGCTCCAAGACTTCTACTGATACATATGACCAGGACGCTTTGGCTAAATGGTTATCAAATGTATTTCAGAATCAGATCTTTGCTCCGGGACAGCGTTTTCTCATGGAGTACAAAACTATAATCTTCAAACTTGTGGTTAGATCTGTTCAAATCGTAGATTTAGGAGAGAAGAATCTGGACTCTGTTGAAATCAGCACCTCCCCTTCATCCAGAGGAATACTTACCGCTCATACTTTTATAAATTTCCATCGCGCACCAAACAGCACAATCAAGCTTAAGGCTTCTGCTAAACGCCCTCCACCGAACTCCATTCTTAAGGCCAACTTCAACTTTGAGTCAATGGGAATTGGAGGCCTTGACGAGGAGTTCTCTACTATATTTCGTCGAGCATTTGCTTCACGTACTGTGTCACCAGCTCTTATTGAGCGCCTCGGTGTTCAACATGTGAAGGGTATGCTACTTTACGGCCCCCCTGGTACAGGAAAGACTCTAATTGCTCGGAAGATCGGCGAACTTCTGAATGCTAGACCTCCAAAAATTGTAAATGGTCCGGAAATTTTGAATAAGTATGTTGGACAGTCCGAGGAGAATGTTCGAAAGCTTTTCGAGGATGCTGAGAAAGAGTATCGACAGAAAGGCGATGAGTCCGAATTACATATCATTATTTTTGATGAACTTGATGCAGTTTGTAAACAACGAGGTAGCAAGAACGATGGAACTGGAGTTGGAGATTCAGTGGTGAATCAACTTCTTTCCAAAATGGACGGTGTCGAGCAACTTAACAATATTCTTGTGATAGGTATGACTAATCGTAAAGACCTGATCGACGAGGCTTTGCTGCGACCAGGTCGGTTGGAAGTCCATGTACCGATATCCTTACCTGACGAACGTGGTCGAGTCCAGATTTTAAATATCCACACGGCCAAAATGAGGAAGAATCATGCGATTGCAAGCGATGTTTCTCTTGAAGAAATCGCTAGTCTGACCAAGAATTTTTCTGGAGCCGAGCTCAGTGGCTTAGTTCGTAGCGCCACAAGTTTTGCTCTAGCACGAAATGTGAAGGGTGGAAGTCTGCAAATTGCTGAAGATAAAGTGCAAGTCTCTCGGGAGGACTTCATTAGCGCACTAGATGAAGTAAAACCGGCTTTCGGTGTAGCTGAGGATGATTTCAAGAACCGGCTGCGCAATGGAATTGTTAATTACGCTCCTAAGATTGAGCGCATTCTTGAGGAAGGCCGTCTTTTGGTAGAGGAAGTGCGGGATAGTAAAGATAGCCGTATTGTCTCTATGTTACTTTACGGACCTTCAGCTTCTGGAAAAACTACCCTTGCTGCCGCTATGTCTATGAGTTCACAGTTCCCCAGTATGAAGATTATATCGCCTGGAGCGATGGTGGGAATGACCGAAAGCCAGAAGGTCAGTTATATCTCAAAAGTGTTTGCAGACTCCTACAACACACCTTTGAATGTTATTTTATTGGATTCTATCGAGATTTTGATCGATTGGTCTCCAGTTGGTTTACGATATTCCAATGCCGTTCTACAAGCCATTAAGGTTTTGATTCAAGAAGAACCTCCTTCTAATAGAAAACTGATGGTGATTGCAACAACATCGGAGCGATCGGCTTTGGATAAGATGGGTCTTTTGAATCTTTTCAATGTTCAAACTGCTGTTCCTAATGTGAGCACTCTCAATGAACTGCTAAGTTTGTTGATAGAGTCTAAATCATTTGATGAATCTACATCTAAAGCCATTGTCGAACAACTGCAGACTTACTCTGGCGGCGATACAGTTAATGTAGGTGTGAAGACTATCTTATTCAATGTTCGGATGTCTCAGAGATCTGCATCACCCGCGGAATATTTCACGGAGCTGATGGTAGAGTCTATCGGACGAAATAATCTCTCTATTTAATAACTGGATAGAAATCAGTAAAAAAAGTTATTATCTATACACATTTTGTTTAAACTAATACAATATTTACATTTTAAGGTGGAAAGTTTGTGATTTAAATTTATTATGAATAGATTGCGGTTTTTAGACTTTTTCGCTTTCTGTTAAGTCCAAAAAGTCTAAAAACACCGAAAATGTCGGATTCGGAGAGTATTTCCAATTATGACCAGCTCAAAACTGGCGATAACGAGCTAGATTTCGAATCTGAAGGAAGCGATGACTATGCAACACTTACAAAATGTATCTTATGTGAAGAAAAATTCCATGGCGCTGAATCTGTCTGGATCCATTGTAAAGAAGTGCACCAGTTTGATTTTGATGAATATTGCAAAAAGCACAAGCTAGACTTCTATGGTAAGACAAGATTTATTAATTTTCTGAGAAAAGTACAACCAAAGAACCCAAATGTCGATCCTAATGAATATTTGAATGATGATATTTTCTTGAAACCTGTCCTTGAGGATGATGCCCTGCTGTTCGAATTAGAGGATGACTCTCCAGACGATCCTTCTGGTGATCTTCGGGAGTACGTTCCTTTCAAAGATGATGATGCAGATTCTTTAGACAATGACACTTATTACTTTAACTCTTATAGTCATACAGAGATACATGAGACCATGATCAAAGACACTGTTAGGACTGATTCGTATCGAGATTTCATTTATGAGAACAAGGATCTGTTCAAAGACAAAGTTGTTTTAGATGTTGGATGTGGAACTGGTATTCTATCTATGTTCTGTGCCAGAGCAGGTGCTAAAAAAGTGTATGCCGTCGACAACTCGGCTATTATAACCTCTGCTAAAGCCAATGTATGGGAGAATGATCTCGCTGATATTATAACCTGCATTCGGGGAAAGATCGAAGACTTAGATCTTGGAGAACAAGTCGATATTATTGTTTCGGAGTGGATGGGATACGGTCTACTATTTGAAGCCATGCTAGACTCTGTTATAGTTGCCCGGGATAGGTTCCTTAAACCTGATGGATTAATGGTGCCTGCTGAGACTAGGTTGGTAATTACTGCAGTTGAGGATCCTGACTTTTTGGGTGATAAGCTAAATTTCTGGAAAGATGTATATGGTTTCAAGATGTCTGCCATGCAGACTAGCATTTTCACTGAGCCATTCATTATCGATGTACCCGAGCAAGCTATAATTGGCTCGCAGTGTATTTTTGCATCGTTAGATCTACATAAAGTCTCCATTAGTGACCTAAAAACAATTTGCTCCTCTTTCAAGATAAATATAGAGAAGTCAGGTACTCTTGATGGGCTTTTGGTTTACTTTGATACCTTCTTCACCAGAAGTCGGAACTACCAAGTGCCAGCAGATGCATTAGCGGCTACCTGGCCAAGCAAGGGTTCTTGTCCCGGAACTTTAGGAACTTCTTTCACAACTGGCCCATATGGAAAACCTACTCATTGGCATAGTTGTGCTTTTATATTGTCAGGCGGACTTCGTCAGTATCAAGTGAAACAAGGGGACGTAATTACTGGTCAAATAGTCATGGACAAGAATGCTGAAAATCCTCGACAATTGGATATTTTACTTGAGGCAGAAACTAATGGATGTAGTAGTCGCCAAAAGTACGAACTTAAATAATATATATTATATACCAGTTTAAAGTTTCTATTATGCTCTAGATTATAATACATCGAACCAAGTTGTCTAATGATTCCATAATTCACTGTGTTTACAGGTCATATACACCACATTCCTCTAAACTGAACCTGGCTTCTTCATCTGACAAGGTAGCTATCTGCAGGCATTTATTGAACAGATCTTCGTCACGTTCAAACTTATAGGCTGATGCCCATTGAATCTTGCGTGTAAGATCCATGACAATTCGAGCTGCTGTCCTATAACGCTCAAAATTGACTAAAGGCATAGACTGTGACGGTTGTTGCTCATCATAAGGATTTAAAATGTAAGCATCACGTTCTGCATTAAATGTTAAATCTGATAAAACCAATCCTAAAAAGGGTATAAATCCAGAACTAGCAGTTGCTTGAGAGGCCAAATGACGAAGAGCCCGAAAGTTATGTAGCGGCGAAGCGATGGCCTCCATTTCACGTAGCAATGCAATATCAGACGGAGAAACTAATTCCCAAGCTTTAACTAATCTCTGAACTCGGTCTGCCGTAAGAGCAATCATAATTTGCATAAACGTTGAAGCATTGAAATTTTGCCTAGCACAATTAGCGATATGAACAAATTTAGTCAAAACAAGTGCTTTCATAGAAGGTGATTTGGTAAGTAAGATCTCTGATATTATCCAGTTTATCATCATGGCAAATCGAGAAGTAACTACCGAAGTGCCATAGCTTCTAGAGTCATTGGAAAATTCAGCCCATGTTCGATGGTAATCTATTTCACTAGACCAAGACAAGTCAGTAAGCTCCAACCAATCAATCTCAGCTAAAAGATCTCTCTCTATAAGGGTAAATTGTTCAAATAGAGCCTGAGATGAGTAAGCTAATATGAAAGGAGTGTGTAGTTTCATGGCCTCTTTTAATACTGACTTCCAGGGTTCTGGGGTCGTTCTAGCAGCCGGCGATGCTATAGGAGAGAGATGAGGTCTATATATTACAGTTCCAGTATCTGAGTCATTAATAGAGGGAAGAGGTTTTGACCGAGCTAGTTGCAATTGAGAATGTGACGAGCGTCTTCGTAAATCATTAGATGATTTAGGAGTAGGGGATGAGACCGCTTGATTTGTTGGGATTGAAAACTCTTGCACATCATTCAAGTAAGAATCAGTAAGAGAGTTGGATATGTGATCCCGCAAAGGAGATAATGCCGATTGTGAGGAGCGAAGTCTACCAATGGACGTGCGGACCCTCAAATGAGATTCTGATGAGATTGAGGTCATACTGTAAGAGTTTGTAGGGCTACGAACAGCACTTAAGGAACCATCACTACATAGACGGGAAGCAGATGTGGATCTAGCAGATGAACCTACTGAAAACTGACCCAGTGAGGTAGAATTGGCTAAAGAAAAAGGTTCTCGAAAACCTAATGCAGAATCTTGAAACTCAGGGGAGGTGGACAAGTTGCGCGGTGCGGAAAAGGACATGCTTTGCGAATTAGGTAGACCAGGCTCGGCACCAAAACCAGAAAAAGATACAGGGGTGTTAGAAGAGAGAACATTGTCAAACTCAGTCTGCTGGGTACGATCCAAAGAGTAAGAGGTAGGAGTGAGACTAGAGGACGAGACTGAAGCTTTACCGACCACCTCTTGGCCGCGAAGACAGAGGAAGTCGTATGCCGGTGTCGAAGTAGAAGATTCAGGTCGCTTTTTAAATGCCGAGCGAAAAGCCTGATTAAATTTAGAGAATTTGGACTTAGTGGACTCTGAGAATGTAGACTGTTGGGGGGTTTCCTTATCTTTCGAGGGAGTGGTGACAATGGACTCAACGCCGGGGTTATAGTTAGAGGTTGTAAAAGAAGTAGAGACAGAATGATGGAGCAATTGGAGAATTGAACGTCGATTTATAGAGTTTCGAGATGTATGAGAATCCTGAGCTTGAGATTGAGCTTGAGATTGCTCCGAAAGATGGTATAATAAACGTAATTTACTAGCCAGTTCGGTCCGGGGAGCCGCATTATCTAGGCCTTCTGTATAGCTAGGAAGTTTTGTGGTGCCCACAGCCCCTCCAGAAGGAATAGGAGCTCCAGAAATTAGCTTAGGCACCAGTTCCGTGGGCAAGGGCCAATATCTGGAGAGCTGATCTAGCCAAACCAAAATCAGTTCTGAGGTGACTTTTCGAGCCAGAGGTGCGGAGGGGCTCAGGTGCGTTAGAAAACCAGCACACTGGGCTCGGAGTTGTTGCTCAGGTACGAAATCGTCACCAAAGTAGTTCAGAAGCCAATGGCGAAAAGCCACAAAGGTTCGAACCAGGGCAGCGCGATGATCCTCATCTGAACTTTGCATAGCCCAGATCAGCCTTGAGCACAAGGTATCAAGCAGCTCATGAGGAGACATGAAGTTGCGGTAAGTCAAAAAAAAGTCGGTCAGTAAATCATAGTCGACCATAGAGGGAGAACATAGCTCGACTACTAGACGTAACGGGGTGGCCGCGACAAGTTTAGCAGATCGTGAATCGTAGCGAGCCAAGGTAGAGTTTACAACGGTGTTTTTATCATTAAAAGAATCAAACACGGCCGGAGCCAATGCTGGAAACGTGTCCATTAGCAACGGACTTCTGGTTTCTTGGTTAACTGTCAAGTTTGGTAGACGGTGGACTGTTTGTTGTTATTGGTTTTCGCGATGAGTGAAGTGGACGCGAGCGAGACCTTGTCTATAGACCACCCGTTCTATTGTGTTTGGCTAGATCCTCCCAAACCGGCACCACATGCAGTTTAGTTGACAGTCTGGATTTCCTGTTGCCATGGCAAAAACTGAATTCAGCTTCTACCATTGGCTACATCTGGGACCTTTATTTGTCCTAAGTTTGGTTATATGTCCCAGACAGATCTTTGCTCATAACTAACTATATCGGGTTAGACCCTTTATTTCCTTTCCATCCTTCAGTTTGCCTGAACTTCTTCCTTCCATTCCTAACGCTTAAGTGATTCCACTCATCAGCTAGACCACATATATCCACAGCAACAACAAGCAAGAAGGTATACGTAATATATCTGATATTCTCGCTGTTGTTTTCTTTCGTCTGACTCTAACAAACTTCTTGCATTGAAGACTTAAATTTGCCCTTGTCAGTCCCCCTAATTCTTCTTTCATAATTATAAACAACTGTCTAATCTGGTTTTTGTTCTTTCATTTCCCCAACTGAAACCACTCAAACTCCCCTATATTCTACTATAAAAGTAAACTTCCACCCCTTTTTTCTTTTCTTTTCTTTTCTTTTCTCGCTCCCTCTTTTAAATGGCTTTCCTGTTTAATCGTGGTAATAAGCCCAGATCTCCTCAGGAGCTAGTCCGTTCTGCTGCGGAGGCTTGCTCCCGATTAGACTTGGATGATCGTAGACCAGCGGAAGATGTATCTCGGTTGGTTCTACAGATGAAAACTATACTATATGGTGACTCAGACACTCCGCCTAATCCCGACCAAGTGGCTGCTCTTTGTTCCGAGCTGCTCCAATCCGAATGTCTGCAAACTCTTATACTGAACCTTGCACGATTTGATTTTGACTGCCGCAAGGACATTGTTGTGCTATTTACTCATCTGCTGCATTACACTCAGAAATCCTCCTCCTCTCATCCAGGCAGCAAGTACGTACTCTCTCATCCAAAATTGCTCATTTGCTTGCTCAAAGGTCCTGAAGACGACAAAGTCGCACTAAACACAGGCTCCATGTTACGAGAATGTCTCAAACATGAGCAGATACATGCCGCTGTTCTTCAATCTCCTGAGCTCTGGAACTACTTCAATTATGCTCAGGATCCCTCCTTCGAAGTTTCTACCGATTCTTTCTCTAGTCTCAGGGATATCTTTCTCTTACACCGTAAGCTGGTGTTTACTTTCTTGACAGCCAATCAAGAAAGATTTTTTGCAGAGTTTGACGGTATCATGGCTTCTTCAAACTACATCACCAAACGTCAGTCTGTGAAGCTTCTTTCTGAGATTCTTATAGAGCGTCATAACTATCCTGTCATGACTGCTTATATAGAATCTCCAAAGCGTCTGAAACTTATCATGAATCTACTTCGGGACAAAAGCCGAAACATCCAATATGAAGCCTTCCATATTTTCAAGGTTTTCGTCGCAAACCCCAAGAAACCGCAACCTGTTCTGGACATATTATTAAAGAATCGGGAAAAACTACTAGAATTTCTTCAAAACTTTTCCACTGATCGGAAAAGTTCTCAATTTGAAGACGAGAAGAATTTTGTGATCAAGTTAATCCAACAACTGGCTCCACCATCTCCCGTACGCGAAGAACATCGTCCAGCTGCCACTAGCCCTTCTCGCAAGCCTCCTACTACATACGAACAAACTCCCACAAGATTGTTTCAGAACGATCCCAGTCCGACGTCAGGATCATCTCCCTTGAAGATGTCTTCAAAGCTGCCGGTTAGAGCACCACCTCTAAATCACCCTCAGAAGATATCAAAGCCCCTTCCACTTTCAGGGCTTAGCGAGATTCCAAGAGGACATTAACTACTATGATTTTACGATTTATCTTTGCATTGGTAATACTTTTATACGGATATTATGCATTAATTCTCTTTTCCTTTTTTGCTCTTTTAAACTTGTAAAAACCACCGTATATCAATTATCAATTAGTAAACAACTCCCAAATCCTCGTTTGTTTAATAGATGCACGACATAATAGTACGGAGGTTAATACCAGTCCAGCAAAACAATTGTCTAGATTGGTCTATCAATGGGAACTTTCTAGTATGCACCAACACGAAAATAATAGTCTACGCCCCTATTTTACCAGGATCGCTAGCGTCTGATGTTCCAGACGACATGTTAGAGCCTCCTGTGCTAGAATATAAGACAGATGAGATTCTTCTTGGTGATTCTGGTTCTCCCTTATGGTCAGACAATACTCCGACACTGCATTTAAATGAAGCCATTGATGAACCTCGTTATGTATCTGCACTATGGTCTGCAGGCAGCACCGTAGGGGAATGTTACATAGCTGCACTTACCAATACTAATCTCTTGATCATATACGAATCGACTGATCCCGCCGGCTGGGGTTCATGGCATATCAAATGTATTATCAATTATATTGAACAGAACATAAAATCCAATATAGTGGTGACCGAATTGCCTTTGATGAAATCCATGCGTATTCATAGCTATGGCTGGTCTCATCCCATATATCCTTCATCCCCCGGCCGAGGTTCTAGTCTTCTAGCCACTGGACACGAGAACGGCGATATAAAAATCTGGGACATGGAATCTAGTGCTGTAATGATCTCCACAAAATTTAATGGTATCATTTCTGATCTTGAGTGGTCCCCGTGGTTTGACAACTCTGCCTGGATAGCTACGGTTGTAGATGCTTCTGCCATTTACCTCGCCAAAGTCCATCACCAAGGGTCATCACTCCAGTCTTTTACTTTAATTGAGGACTCTGCATCTTCTTGGTTCTTATCATGGATTAATGAGACCCTGTTATTTATTGCCAGACCCAACAAAGTCATGGTTTACAATACCAAAAATTCTGTATGTACTCGAGCGACCACTCCTATTGTCGACACTATTATTAATATACACACAGAGGTAGCATTTGATGTTGTTGAGATCACTTTAATATCATCTCTAGGATGTACTCTGGAATGTATCTATCATATTTCTGCAGGCAATATAGACATTCGCCCTGCCGATCTCGGCAGATCGCTGACGACAAAACGCTCAAATACTCAGAACCAGTTAGAAACTCCACTTTACTACAGGATATATGGTATGGTGGCGAGCTCTACTCAGTTTGGATCACTGATTGCAGTGGCATCGACACTCTTCCCGGAAAATTCCTTGATATATCCGATTGAAGCCGAGTTCATCACAAATATATCCTTCCATCATACAAAATTGAAACCAGGCTCTAGCACTCATCTTTCTAGCTTACTTGAAGCAACACCAACCATATTTTGTTACCACGCTGTCTATTTTCTATGTCGGATGAGCCTTTCCGTTTCTGGTGCTTTGGAGAAAGCAATAGAGATCGTAGATACTGCTGAGACTCGGTCGGTCTATACCCCAGAAATCAACTCATTAGATGAACTTGCAGTTATTCTTTATGACAAGGAAGAAAGTATCAAATCCATCTATAAAATGGCCGTTCTTAGATTATTTTCTAAACATATGGATGAGAACATGACCTTTTACCTTACTGAAAGACTTGACTTATTAATCGAAACAGTATTTAATAAGGTTGCAACAGTATCAATGTCAGAGTCTTCTTTGCAAATACTTTACAACTACCTTTTGTATAATCGTACAAGGGAATGCAGCGACACGGAAGAGACTGTTCGAATACTGAGAGCATTCAAGTTTGACATATCAAGCATAATCAATATCGACTATGATCCTCAGACTAGGCCTCTAAAATGCCCAGCAACGAACAGTATGCTTGCTCTTGATGCGAACATGCCATTACAGGCCACACCTGAAGGCGCCTCATTTTCTTGGGCTAGGTGCGGACTGACGCTGATACCAATTTTGTCTATTGAACAAAGACAAAGCTCTAATGCAGAAATAATACAGATATTTTATTCCATAATGGACGAAAATGAACCACATGGGTCCCTTTTCAGGATTTTAAACTCTGGTTTAGCAGGTACATGCTTATATTTTGGAGACATCCTTGGCACACTACGCCAGTAGTCAGGCTACAGGTACAAGATCAGAACTAAAAGGCATAACTAGAAATTGAGACTTCTGGTTAAGGTAATGAGACAAATCCTGCTATTATCTGATTTCCGGTGGCCAAATTACTCTTTGTCTCCTCCTCAGATGTTTTCCTACCACTGGTAATATGAGCTAGGGGTTTGAGGAGCTTTTATTGGACCAAATGGTGAGTGCTATCATTTTGCGCAGCATTATTTAGGATTTCTGGTACAGACTCTGCCAAAACTATGGTTTTTGGAGGAGGAAGTGGTGGACATTCTTGTGGAGGCGGGCCGCACCACTTAGACTTGAATTTGATATATGCGGCACAAATGACGACAACTATTTCTTTAGTATCTGAAGAATCGATTTCGAGTGAGTATGAAGTCCAGACCTCATGGGGATTGTGTTTGCTACCAATAGGAACTACTTTAGCTTTACGCTCTATTGCACAATGGAAAGATAAACCAACTTCATTGGGATCAGCTAATCTATTGCTGATCCGCTCAAGATAACTTGAACTTGATTTCCAGACAAATGGGTCCCCATTCTCCATATAAATTAATACATCGTTCAGACTGTAAGACAAAGAGGTTCTGGAAACAGTTGGCTTGTTAGCTTGAAGCACTAATAGCTCGACATATTGATGCACAAACCCCAGATGAAGAATTCCTATCAAGTGATCTGTACCTGAAGGACGGATATAATAATCACGCCCAAGATTTCCCATTGGGATTATATCTAACAGAGGTTCTCCTTGAGGTCTTGATACTTTTGCATGCTTACTCCTGTTATTGATCTCCAAACAGAGGGACATTGAACAATCATTATGCACAGCATTCGCGCAAGGTATGTAACGCTCAATTTCATTCGAGCTCCTGGGCGACATAGTATTGAACACCAGGTTGATACTTTCGCATATTTGAGACCAGATCATCATTATTAATTGTGTGAGTGCCTAGATCACACTCATATGTATGCATACTAGGCGCACCATATTTTCCAATTGCTTATACATAGACTGCTGCAAAGAAGAGATTTTCCTATATCAAGACCATGTTTTGAGTCGTATTTTGCAACTACTTTTCACTGGATTTGTGCTCCAAATGCAGAATATTTAGTCACACTAGCCATACGACAATTGTATAGTATTTAGAGATCGAAGATGCAGTTTATTATGTATCTCTTTATTTTTTTATATGAATTATTATCTATTCCTTACAAACTATGATATCACTAGCTGATTCAATATTAAGATTGCCCAACTAATTCCAATGTTTGTAAGAAGAAATCTAAGTTTTGCTAAGCACGTAATGAGACTCTCGATTAAATAAAGTTCAGTAGATAAATATAGGTTCTCGGTCTTCCCCGGATTTCGACATCATCATTTTTCACACATGACTACCAAAGCTATATCTACGGAAGACGCTGCTGTTCAATTACAAGCAAAGTACACTGATGTAGTTGGATCTAAAGTTGGTGGATATATTGTTTCATTCAGCGACGAGTGGTTTGCAGAAGCTGCCAATCTCCTGAAACCTCAACCTCCTCGAAGTTGCAAAGGTGAGTTCTCTTTTGCCGGAGCTGTTTTTGATGGCTGGGAAACTCGCAGACACAATCCAGATCATGACTGGGTTATCATTAAGACCGGTGTAGCCAGTGCTACAGTTCGTGGTGTAGAAGTCGACACTGCTTTCTTTGATGGTAATCATGCCCCGGAGATAGATGTGGAGGCTACTTTTGTCTCAGAAGGTGATTCTTTGGAAAATGCAGTCTGGAACAAAATCATTGATCGACATGAATGTGGACCTTCTCGACGCCATCACTTCATTCGTGATGCGGAAACTCCTGAAGCTTACACGCACATTCGTCTGAACATGTATCCGGATGGTGGCATTGCCAGATTTCGGGTTTGGGGAAGACCCAAAGTTGTTTTACCAGAGGATAAAAATGCTATAGTAGACTTGGCAGCTGTAGCCAATGGTGGTCAAGCTGTATCATGCTCAGATCAGCATTTTGGTACTATAGACAACTTGCTTCTTCCTGGCCGGGGAAAAGATATGGGCGATGGTTGGGAAACTAAACGGTCTCGTGAAAAGGGCCACGTGGACTGGGCTATCATTCGACTTGGTGCTAAGACCATACCGGATCATATTGTAGTTGATACTGCCCATTTCCGGGGTAACTTCCCACAGAAAGTTCAGATTGAGGGCATCGAATGGAATGGGTCAGAGGATCCTGAATGTGATAATGCCGGGTGGACTGTGTTGCTGGATCCCCAGCCCTGCAAGCCGGACTTTGAACACAAGTTTTCCAATCTTAAAACCGATAAGCCTATCACTCATGTGAAGCTGGTGATTATTCCTGACGGCGGTGTTAAACGTATCCGGGTTTATGGAAAGGTCGCATCCTAATTCCTCACCTGCGAAAAACAAAATTACCAGTAAACAATATTTATAGTCTTCAATTTTATAAAACAGAATAGTATCAAATAGTTAGAAAGCCTTTTAAAAAATAGCGAGCAAACAAACACACAGTAACAGTACAATGATCGGGAATATTATTAACCTATTTTTAGCTAACCTATATCGTATTAACCAGTGCCTCAGCACAGAGAGAGCAATTTGTTTAACTGGGAATCTGATTCAGAAGATGAAGCAATCCTTCTATATCGGAATTTTTGTCAACCTCAACGTTTTGAACGTTACCAAAGAAATCAGTCAGTAAGACATCAGCGGGGTCACGTAAAAATAGGTCAGTACGTATACCCGGCACGGAATGAATCAGTTCTGGATTGTAAGAGTCGAACAGGTCCTTCAGAGTCTTGTTAGACGTTTTTGTTACATTTTCTAGAAACTCTAGATTATAGTAAGTAAATCTGTCAATAACAGCTACTCCGAGATCAGTGTCTGCATGATGTGAATAAGAAGACTCGTCCAGACGAGAGGAGCCCACCGCAAGAACATTGGGAGAATAGAAGTGAGAGTACATTGTGTTCGCTTGGCAAGTGTCAATCATGAACAGGATTTCATTGTAGCGACGTTTTTCGTACATTTGCTCGAAAGCATCGGCGATGTCATGAGCACTGATTTCCTCAGCATCTTGAAACTTGAGGAACTCGTTACCACCATGGCCAGTCATGTAGATAAAAATATTAGATCGATCATCTGTGAGTAACCGTTTTGATCGAGGAGTATTAGTTTCCACCCTGTCGGTCAATAACCGAATAAAGTTCTCTACAGTAACTTCATACCCTCGATAATCCACTTCTACATTATCACCATAGAGATCCAAGGCTCTATCAGCATTATTATAGACTGTACCAGGAAAGGTATTCCGAGGATTGCATGCTATGTCATCAGCTAGGAGCAGGAGAATCTGAGAATCTGGAATTCCTAGACGTTTGACAGTGCGATACATGGAGAGGGCATTGGCAACGTGACGGTAGTTGAACCAAAATCTCGACGTACATACTAGAACTGCCCAATTATTAGTATGATTCGCTGCTGCAACCAGTCCCAGAAAGAGAATGGCAATAGCAAACCAATGCATTGGTTATTTGTATTATGAATAATATCTAGATTTGATTCTATTATTACCTTGGGTGTTCGGGGAAGGGGTCAGTTTGGGAGTTTCGGGATTGTTTCATTCAAGAAGCTGGAATTGCTGGGATTAATTATATTCCTTCTTGTATCTATTGGGTTTGGACGCTTACTTTGATTCTTTCACTAGTGTGTTAAATATGGCAGAAAGAACCCCTAAAATCAATACCCTAAAACGTTTTAGTAAAGCAGCTTCAAAATGTTCAGTTCCAGCCAGTGCTTATGGAAAATGTATACTTAGTAACTATCAAAGTGTCTCGCAGAATATGTGCCAAAAGGAGTTTCTTGAGTTTAAACGCTGCGTTCAATCGGAGATGGGCCGACAATGGTGAACTAATAGCCCATTTTTCCTAATTATTATTTATGACTGATAGGTAATCTACTATCCAAAACTTTTATGGTGGAAAATAGGATATAAAATAAGAATATAAAACAATAACTGCTGTATTATTCTAAAAAAATCTCAGAGTTTTAGTAGACGTAAAGTAAATCTAACATCTTGAATATCTTGTTCTTCGGTAGCGATTTCTTCTCCTTCGGTAGATAACGGTTCTAAAGGCCGGCGTAAAGTCTTTGCTAAAATGTCACCGTGAGTTACAAAAACTTTGCCGAGCCCTATAGGATCGTCTCCATGTAACTGGTACTGCATCCTCACATCATCTGTGGCTTGTAATCCAGCTTTCTTTCTGAGGCGTTGAACACGGTTGATGATTTCTCGCGCAAGTCCGTCACCTTTCAGAGCATCATAAAGCCCAGTATCTAGCAATATCAGAACATCATTATCACTACGGGAGTCCAGCCGCGCAGTATTAGGCGCAACATCATCAGGCACCTCCAAGGACACCACGCGATTGACTCGCAAGTCTCCTTTTTCCAAGGCAATTCCATCCACCGTGATCTTTCCGGTATCAGCATACAATTTGGCATCTTCAGAAGAGACGCTCGGTAAAGCTTTCTTAACCCTTTGAACGTCCTTTTTCAACTTCTTGCCCAATACCGGCCAGTCGGCTTCACAGGTATATTTGACTCCATATGCAGCCTCATCATTGGTGAAAAGAATGTTCTTCACATTCAACTCTTCCTGTATATAGTCCTTTAGAGTCTTAACATCTTCGAGATACTGAGGATCATGATGAAGTACAATCAATTCTTTCAGAGGATTTTTCAAGCTAATAAGGCGCTTGTCACGAATAGATCGTCCAAGCTCTATCACACTCTGCATGCGTTTAACGGCCCGCATGATTTCGTCATTTTGTCCATCAGAATTAACCTGAGGATATGGCATAAAGTGCACCGATCGAGTATCTTCACCAGTAAGCAATGATTCAGGAAGGAATGGTTTCAATCGCTGATAAATATTGTCACTCAAAAAGGGAGTAAACGGAGCCATTGCGCGTACCAACGTGTAAAGAACATCAAACAAAGTATTCAACGATATGACTGTTTCCTCATCCCCAAGCTCACCTTTGAGACGGCGACGATTAAAACGAATATACCAATTAGTTAATTCATCAATTAGTTCAAGTAAAACCGGTACTACAGAAAATAGACGGTACTCAGCCATTTCTTGATGAATATAACTAATCAGGCTTTGAGTCTTAGCCACCATCCACTTGTCCATAAAGTTGTCTCCTCTTAAAGAAGGATCATACTGGAAGGTTTTGCCCAAAGTCTTCTGACGTAAGAGTTCTTGTCCTTCAAAAAATTTATAAGAGTTCCACCATGGAAGCAATACTTTCGACACTACTTCTTTAACTCCTTCTTCTTTGAAGCGTAAAGGATCAGCTCGAAGCACAGGTGAATTGATGAGATATAAACGTAAAGCATCAGCACCATAGTTGTTCAAGACGTGAATAGGATCAGGGTAGTTCTTGAGTCGCTTAGACATTTTCTTTCCATCAGAGGCTAAAACGATTCCGGAAACAATGCAGTTTTTGAAAGGAACCCGATTGAAGAGATGAGTGCCTATAACACAGAGAGTATAGAACCAACCTCTAGTTTGATCCAGACCTTCGGAGATGAAGTCTGCAGGGAATGACTTTTTGAAGTGTTCTTCATTTTCAAAAGGATAATGCTGAGCAGCATAAGGCATAGAGCCCGATTCAAACCAGCA
Organism: Tortispora starmeri; assembly: GCA_030574535.1. NCBI lineage: Eukaryota > Fungi > Ascomycota > Trigonopsidomycetes > Trigonopsidales > Trigonopsidaceae > Tortispora > Tortispora starmeri. The sequence goes on along the minus strand of JAJMFD010000001.1, from coordinate 111,472 downwards.
ATCAAACACCTCTTCAATGCGATGAAGTGTACCACGACCGGTTTTGGAGGGAATAGTGATATGGTCAATCTTATCACGATGAAGATCAGTAATAGAACCAGCAGGAAGACCGGCAAGGTCTTCAAGCTGTTTTACAGAGCTAATGCACACCAGTTCTTCATAATCATCAGACGCCCAGATAGGAAGGGGAGTACCCCAATAACGATTGCGGGATATATTCCAATCGCGGGCATTGGCAATCCAGTTGGCAAAACGACCTTCTTTGATGGTATTGGGAACCCATCGAGTGGTTTCTAGAGACTCTAAGATGTTGGGAATGATTTCTTTAACCCGAACAAACCAGGCAGGAACAGCTCGGTAGATCAGTGGAGTATCCGAACGCCAACAGAAAGGATAAGAGTGGCGAATTTGGGAGTCTACTAAGAGACGATTACGCGCCTTAAGATCTTTTATAATCTTCCGATCAGCAGTCTTTACATATTCGCCTTGATAATCAGGAACAGCAGCCGTGAAGTTTCCTTGTTCATCCACAGGATTAGGAGGCAGAAGAGACTCGTTGAAAATGCCGGCTTGCTGACAATGCAGAAAATCATCCTCACCGAAAGCTGGAGCTTGGTGAACCAAACCTGTACCCGAATCAGCGGAGACATAATCAGCACCAATAACCCGGAACGCGCAATCCTTAAAGGTTTCATAAAAGTACGGGAATGCCGGCTCATACTTAAGACCCACAAGTTCCGATCCCGGTACACGTTTAACTACCGAAAATTTGGCCTTTTTAGGGTCTTTGTAAAGAGTTGAGATAAGAGATTCCAGAATGTAGTAGTTCATATTGGAATTGTCATCATGGATCAAGGCGTACTCAAAGTTGGGATTGACCGCAACTGCAAGGTTGGAGGGCAAAGTCCAAGGAGTAGTAGTCCAAATGAGTAGTGCAGTTTGAGAATCAGATACCAAGGGAAAAGACACCACGACGGCTGGATCCAAAACTTCCTTGTAATTTTGCTGGGCCTCGAAATTGGAAAGAGGGGTAGTAAGACCAGTAGAGTACGGCATAACACGATAGGACCGATAAACCATATTCTTATCAAAGATTTGGCCGAAAACCCACCACACTGATTCCATGAACGAAAAGTTCAATGTTTTGTAGTCATTATCAAAATCAATCCACCGGCCCATACGATCGATGGTGAAGCGCCATTCGGAAGCGTATCGCATAACAATAGCACGACACTCTTCATTATACTTTGCGATTCCCATGGCTTCGACGTCGTGCTTGGTGTTGATGCCAAGTTTCTTGTCAATTTCATGTTCGACAGGCACGCCATGGGTATCCCAGCCGAATCTGCGTTCAACGGAATATCCATTCATATGAGCGTACCGAGGAATGATATCTTTAATGGTTGAAGCCAAGATATGGCCGTAATGGGGGGTTCCAGTAGCGAAAGGAGGTCCGTCATAAAAAGTGAATTTAGGCTTGTCTTTGTTCAGTTTAAGAGAAGTTTGGAAAGCGTCCCAGTCTTTCCATAACCCCAGGATCCTTTCTTCTTCTTTAGGAAAATCCATAATACAAGAAATCTACAAATCGAGGTTAAGACAGAGAAGTATCAGGTAGAAAAGAGCGGAGGGGGGAAAGTGTGGAGGAAGGAAAAAAAGTTTAGGAACTATTGTGACTAATTAGAGTTTCCTTTGCTTGGGCTCTATGATAACTAGATAGTTAAACTAATCCATATAAATATTTATATTTACAAGAAATAAGGGGTGAAGAAACTTAATTACTAAATAAAAAAAATATTATATCAGGCGAAGAAAAGAAGCCTCTCTAAAAATATAGGTAAAATGGAAAAAAGAATAATATTATTAAGCAGAGAGGACAGAGAAGATGGATCATGATGACATTCGAGGGGAAAGACAGAGAAGAGGAAATACACTAGAAGGAAAAGTGGAGCCGCCAGTCGAGTGTTTGAATGTTCATATTAATATAAGTTTACTAAAGCGAATAGAGAAGTAAGAACAACCGCCATGATTCCTGCGTATCTATCGAGCCATACGGGGCCAACGGCCACGACAGCAGAACCAGCACTACTGGATACTGCAGCCAATAAAGAAGAGACCACTGAATTAAAAGTAGCGATATTGGCGGAATTGACAGAACAGTAGGAGTGAACATACGATGTCATGGTTTCGATACTTGCGGTACCACATTCCTTCGAGACGCATTCGGCTAGAGCGCTGACGAATAGCTCATTTTCGCAATAGCACTCGGCATCTAAAGATCCACAGTTACTAGAGGCAACAGCATCGAAAGCACAGTCGGTAGCACAAGGTGGAATCACATCGGCCAAGGCACTAGTGGCACTAGCAACTAAAGCGCTAGTGTTCGCTGTAGTAATGCTGGCTATAACTTCATGAATAGCTGAGGACTGTTCGGCCAAACTGGGGAACGAATCGGATATTTGGCTTATTGCCTTGTCTACATCGACACTATCGGCGGCAAAGGCGGTGGAGGCAGAAATCAGGCCGAGAAATAATACAGATCTTAATTTGACCATGGTAATAAAAATTAATTGAATGTAAAAAGAGAGAGTAGAATAAGATGGGTGAATGGAGTTTAAAATTCAAATAGCAAAAGCAGGTGCGGATGAAGCGGATGGATGGGCAAAGGTTATTTATTTATGTGGTTTAGATAGAAGGGCTCAGTTAGAGTGAAAGGGACAACAGGCAGACAGGGAGGGAGACAGGGTTCGTAAACTATATAGAGTTTGTTCGGGCCATTTTATTGGTTACTTCTGGTCCAACCTAACCAAAGAAACGAATTTTTTCTCGTCCAAAACGATGACGAGAAAACCGAGAAGCTAAAAAATAAATGGCGTCCTTGGTTTGTTCATTTATGAGTCAATTACTATGATACGCTTTTCAGGAACTGGCAGTCTTGTTGGTCTTATTGAGTAACATATAGAAAGTTAAACTGAGTGAATCACCAATCAAGCTCAAGTTTAAGAGAGCCGCGACATAAATAGTTCGGTTGGTAAAGAGAGGGTTTGTGCAAGGGACAGAGGGATACAGGTTGAACATATGATTGGACATTATAAAGACCTATATTAAGAGATCGCAATACTAGTGGCTAACTACATTGAAGTTTCAAAAGGGGTTGTATACCACCGATTAGTGATGAGCATTCTATTGCATAGTTCTAGACCGGATTGACCTAGCCGTAACTGTACGGCTAGGTGGTGAATGGCAGGCGACTGGCTCTTAGTCGTGCATCATGTTCATACTTTGTCCATCGGATATGGAGTAAAAATAGACAGTCACCTAACCCGGCAAGCACGAGCGCCGAACACATATAGAGTTGTGGCATAACTGAAGAAGCGCTACAACAGTTATGCCAATTGTCTAGAATTGCGGTGTTTAATATTGTCCCAAACCGTATCCAATCAGAGGGATGCTGATCGCGAGGTCCCACTAAAGTTTGCTAACTAACGCAACAAACAATAAAGCAGATATTCGATACTAAACCAAAATAGTATGAGTAGTATAAGCAGATAAACCGTTACAGAATGACTCGAGGTACTATTTGGTAAAAAGTAGGTGTTGATCCACTAACTATCGATGAAGATATGGTCCCAGTAAGATCGAAGATCTGGGACAATTAAGGCATCATCTAAAACTCTAAATTCCCAATGGGGAAGAAGAGGCTTTCTAGGCGATTCAATACTTGGCAAGCTCCTAGATATATATATACCAGAACCAGATCTGGGTTTCTTATTAGTTCTTACTAGTAGTCATACACTGAAATACAAGGAGCATAATTTCACAGATGGATCCATCAACGTTGAACAAAGTCCGAGAAGAGATCTATATCCCCACCCCTAAACTGGATCGAGTGCCGTCGATCCCGGGACACCATCCCTCGTTGGTGTTATCAGATAGATTAGCAGATAGTACTAATCGTAAACAATGTGGTTGTTCTGGGGACAGTTGCATTAAAGAGAAAGCATGGTGGTCTAAGAGATCTATGCGATCCTAATATGCGGGTTGGTTTAGTATTATTTGGTGAATTTTTACTGCAGCTAGGAGCTAATAATAGTAGTAATAGGATGATTTTAGTATATAGTGTGAGTAGATAGTGTACTGATGATAAGAGAGGGCCAAATATCTAACAAGTTCAGATACGATTTTCTCTTTTTGTTTTTTGTATTGTTGTGACTATAATACAAAAAACAAAAAGAAAAAGCAGCCAGGAACTAGCTACTGGCCTTAATTCAGGATACTGGAAGGGCCACACGAGCAATGACGAGCCAAGTGGACCGTTTATCTATTTATTTCCCCTATCATTCATCACCCAACGGCTGGTACTACTCTTTTGGCTACTAATAGCCTGGGCATCTTTTTACATAGCAACCATCCATCCCTCTGCTCTCTGCTCTCTACTTTCTCAACAAAAAGAAAAAAATAAAATAAAAATACTAGAAAATAAATGGATTTCCCCGAATCCGAAGATGGGTTTCTGGATAAATCCTATAGCCAAATTTCAAAAATCAATCAGATCTACCAATCTCAATTAGACAGAACCACTCCGTATGTGCTTTATCGATGGTTAGCAGAACTCGGGCTCTTGGCCATATTCATGCTTCGGATCCTTTTGGCCCAAGGATGGTACATTATTTGCTACACCTTGTTTATCTACTTACTTAATTTGTTTGTGGCCTTTTTACAGCCCAAATTCGACCCGAGTTTAGAGCAAGAACAACGCGATATCGACGTTGAGGAAGGTCGTCCAGGTGAAGAAGACCTTTTCGATCCTTCTGCTATTGGCGCTGGTTCTTCATCGAGCGTTGGAGCTGGCACTTCTCCGGGCTCTGATGAGTTTAGACCGTTTATTCGACGACTACCTGAATTCAAATTCTGGCTCTCGGCCACTCGGGCTACTGTTCTGGCCATCATAGCTACTGGTTTCACGGTTTTCGACGTGCCGGTATTTTGGCCCATCTTGGTCATTTATTTCTTCGCTTTATTTGCTATGACCATGCGCCACCAGATTCGTCATATGATTAAGTACCGCTATTTGCCCTTCGATATAGGTAAAGCCCGATACTAACCAATGCTTTGGCTTGCATCTTTTCCTCTTCTTATGAACTATGCGTCTTGCGTCTAGTGCAGCTTATTGACGTCTTATGACAATCTTAAAAAAAGGAAATAGAACCGCTTACAAGAAACAGATCCTGATTTCTCTGGTATTTGGCTGGTCTTCTTGTTTTATCGTTTCATTTTCTTTTCCGTCCTAGCCTTTATCTTACCCTGTTCATCTAATAATTCTACAAAAGTATCCGGCAAAATGTCATTTTCATAATAATGTTCGTAAATCTAAGGAGGTTTGTTATCTTACAGAGAACCGTTTCTTTATGGCCAGCCATTAAGCGCTAACGGGTATAAGGTTCGGCGTAGATTTATCAGTAGATAAACCAGTTTTTTTCTCACAGCATAATGCAGAAAAATCCGGTTTGACCCAAGAGAGCAGTTGTGCACACCTAGAAAATGTTGATTCAGTCTCAATCAGCTCGTGTTCGCTATCACTTTCGGAATCAGACTCACTATCTTTACATAAGGCAGGCGCTTGGCCATCCTCTGCTGGTTGGCTAGAAACACTAGCAGGTGCACGAACAAACGAGCTAGATTCTTCTTGTCGAGTATTGGTAACTGAAGAAACTGGGCCAGACATATCTTTGACTTGAACTACAAATGCAAGTTCTTCAGATATATCCATTTCTTCTTCCTCGTCCTCTTCTTCCAGAAGAGGCATCACCTTATAAGACTTTCGACGATCGCTCGGTTCTTCAAAACGCACAGTCAAATGATTATAGTTTGTTTCTAATGACGAATCTAGAGATTCGTCACTGGAAGAGTCTGTATCGCGATCTAAGCCCGGGATGGAATCTGAGTCGGAGTCTGAATCTGAATCCGAGGCCTGATCGGAGTCATCAGAGAAATAGTCATCTTCATACATGGACTTGGAGCTCGTATTGTCATCAAGAGGAGCAGTAATCGTTTCCAAGTAATAAGATCGGTCGTTCACCTTAGCAACTAGGGCGTCCAAGAAGTTCGCATGCATCACAATCGCCCGCAGGTTATGATCTGGCTCATCTAGAGATCGATTCAGTTTACTGCGAGCTCGATTGGCTAATAAATATGTTTCGGTAAAGCTAAGACGAGGATATCGTTTCGTAGTTGCACTCATGGGGTGAAATTTAGCAAACCAGTCGGGGTTGAGTTATGTATATATATCCAAAGAGAAAAACAGGTAAAAATACGTCAGATGGTTGATCAGATCAGATGGTCTAACTATAAGGGCGACAATAACAGATCAACAGACTAGAATTATAATGTCTAAAATACAGTCAATAGTACAAAAGTACAATACAGTATACTAAATATATGCAATAAGTGAAACTTATAGGCGTGGGGTGGGTGGGCATGGCAAGTCTATTATATATATATAAAAAAAATTGTATTAATCATTTCTGGTAAAGCCGGAACTGAGTCAGACCGTGCCGAGGAAAGTTAAATTGAAAGAAAGTTTCGGTCTTTGGTGTCTGGTATTGTGCAAGTAGCTCTTTCCACAATAGTTAGCCACAATCTACAATGATTTAAAGACTCACAGTTGCTCATTCTACTAAAATATTCAATATGAATATTTTTCTAACAAGAATCAGTATCTCTATCGAGCTGGAATCAATATCCGGCTTAGTTCCGCGAATCTGAAATAATCGAATAGGGACAAATGGGTCATTTAAAGTTTGGTTAATTATTTCTTGTGGGTTCCTTTTTCCATCATTATAAATTGAATATTACACATCAACTCAATAGTCCATCGTCCTAACTCCGGGATCGCCGGATTCAACATATCTTATCTCCTTTTTAAACACAAATGTCAATTACTAATTCTTTATAATATCAAAAAACATACTAGAGTACCACCTGGTTTATTTAAAAAATAGAAAGAAAAACTAAGAAACCAATATAGATGGCTTAGTACTAATCTCCATTCGTAAGTCCTGATTTTCGTCCCAATTTGGCCAGCTGGGTACATTAATCATCTATATTTCGCTCCTCGCTTACGCAAGCTCCGGCACCAGGAAACTCCGGGCCGAAAAAATCGCCTTTTAAAACCTTAATTTTCCAATTGGTAATGCTGTACTTTATTTAAATCCTTATATCGGATAACAGATTTATAATCAATTACATAATAGAACCAAGTTCCTGGTCTTTCTGTTTTTCTTTGTAGTTAATTAGATAGTAATCAAGAGTTGCAGTATTCGTCAGTCACCCAGTGTTTAGACCAACCGCTCGTCTAATCGTACGGCTGGATTGGTTTCAATAAAGTCCAAGCTGACTTTATGGCCTAATAGCTCACGGATATTTTTCACTTCATATTTGATCATTGTAGGTCGTTCCAGACTTAATCCAAATCCAATTACGCGCAAGTTTGACGGCAGACCCATGGGCTCAAGCATCTCAGGCCGGAACAGTCCTGAGTTGCCAATTTCTACCCATTTCTCAAGTCCCCGATGCCAGGCATATATTTCCAAAGATGGTTCAGTATAGGGGTTATAAGTGGGTTTGAAGCGAAGACCCGAGACACCCATCCGACTGAAAAAGGCATCCATAAATCCAATTAAGTCTCCCAAAGTTAGATCGTAATCAGCAATCACGCCTTCGATCTGATGGAACTCAGCCAAATGGGTAGCGTCAACAGCTTCGTTTCGGAATACTCGGTCAATTGAAAAGTACCGCACTGGTCTAGGGTCAGAGGCCAAATCGTGAAGCATGCGACTAGACGTCGCCGTGGTATGAGTGCGCAGCACTAACCGTTGCGTCTCACTAAGAGTCCAAGGATATCGGTACCCGATGGATCCGAAATGTCCTCCTTCATGTGCTTTTTTAACATTCTCTAGATACACTTTATCACTGGGCAGCTGGCCTTGAGCCGGGTCCTTAATGTAGAACGTATCCTGCAGGTCTCGGGCAGGGTGCTGCTGCGGTACATACAGCGCATCGAAGTTCCAAAACCCGGTCTCAACAAACTGGTTAGTAGGCATTTCAGTAAATCCCATAGAAAAGAAAAGCTGCCGGAACTCTTCGCGTACTTTGTTCAGCGGGTGCAAGGTTCCCCCGCCGGTCGGAGTACCCTCCGAATCAAAGTTATAGGCCTTAAACTGAGCATTCTTCCAGCTCCCCGTTTGAATCATTTCCGAGGTCAAGTCAGCCTCGTATTGTTTTAATTCTAGAGCAAATTCAGGCCCCTTTTCCACCGCAAACGAAATTAGACGCACCTTAGAAATCAGTTTTCGACGTTTTAGATCCGCCAGCACTTTTGCATCAGGATGAGTCTGATGTTCTTTTATATATGCTAGCTCTTCTCGAACCTCATCTTTCTCAGGAAGATTATCTTGCGGAGTCAATATACCATTTTCTAACTTGATCCATCGCTTCTGGAACGCCGTGGCTTGACCCCGTCGACCCTCCACACCCATCTTAGCTACTTCAGAAATACTCAAGCCATCCACCGCTTTAATAACTTCTTGTAGTAATCGCCACTCATGGCTACCATTAGCTACTATTTGCTGCGCCTCACTGGTCAATTCCCAATGTTCCTGGTCCAGTTGCTTAAATTGAACCATGTTTCGCGCAGCCAAGGAATTTAGTACTCCATGGACTGCTCCTGAGTCCACGCCAGGAAACGCCACAGATGTATCATCTATCGACCCCAGCTCATCCAGCCGGTGCAATAGTGTAGTGGCGTCCATAGATGCTCTTGGATTATTTTTTTTGGGTGCAAACTTTTCTGTTGTTTGTTCTGTAGCGGGGTGGTAGAAAGAAAAGAAAGAGAAAGTGTGTGAAGTGAGAAAGAGATTTACCCGGCCTCTACTCCCAAACCAGCAAGCAAACCAGTTTAGACTGAAGTAAGGAGTACATTAGCCTCTCTTTTCCTCCCCGATAGTCACAAACTCTCTGTTTTATCCATCTGGTCATACGAAGCGGAAGCAACCACTGCCACGGCGATTAACCCGATGAACACGCATTCTGCCCCGCAACAATTGGAACCTTTTAAGGAGATCCCTGGTAAACGCCGGGTGGCGTACTTCTATGATGCGGATGTCGGCAACTATTCCTACGGCGCCGGTCATCCTATGAAACCTCATCGTATTCGGATGACCCACTCGCTGGTAATGAACTACGGTCTTTATAAGAAAATGGAGATCTACCGTGCCAAGCCTGCCTCGAAGCAGGAAATGTGCCAGTTCCATTCTGACGAGTACATCGACTTTATCTACAAAAACAGCCCCGAGACCATTGATGCCTACGCTAAGGACCTCACCAAGTTCAATGTAGCTGATGAAAACCCAGTATTCGAGGGTTTGTTTGAGTTCTGTTCTATTTCGGCGGGAGGTTCGATGGAGGGAGCCGCTCGTCTCAATCGAGGCAAGTGTGATGTGGCCGTGAATTATGCTGGCGGACTACACCATGCCAAAAAGTCGGAGGCTTCTGGGTTCTGTCATGTCAATGATATTGTGCTGGGAATCATTGAACTTCTTCGATACCATCCGCGTGTCCTGTATATAGACACCGATGTCCACCATGGCGATGGTGTGGAGGAGGCTTTCTATACCACCGACCGGGTCATGACCTGCTCCTTCCATAAGTACGGTGAATACTTTCCCGGAACAGGCGAACTGAGAGATATTGGTATTGGCAAAGGTAAATACCATGCTGTGAACGTCCCTCTCCGTGATGGCATCGATGATGTTACCTACAAATCTGTCTTTGAGCCCGTTATTCAGGCTATTATGGACTGGTACCAACCCGGAGCGGTCGTTTTACAGTGCGGCGGCGATTCCTTGTCTGGCGATCGTCTAGGCTGTTTTAACTTGTCGATGTACGGGCATGCTAATTGTGTACGATTTGTAAGGTCTTTCAATTTACCTACCATGGTTCTGGGCGGTGGAGGTTACACTATGCGTAACGTGGCCCGGGCTTGGAGTTACGAGTGTGGTCTATTAACCGGTAATGTGGTAGGACCTGAGATTCCATACAACGACTACTATGAGTATTTCGGTCCAGACTATATGCTTGAGGTTCGGCAATCTAACATGCAGAACGCAAACACTCCCCAGTACCTCAATAAAATTCTCTCCTCTGTCCTGGAGAACTTGGAAAGAACCAAGTTTGCTCCCAGTGTTCAGGTTCAGGATACTCCTCGAGATGCGCCGGAAGATCCTCCAGTTGATGAAGATGCCACTGCTGATTTGCGAAATGGCGGTCAAGCCGGCTGGGATAGTACTATTCAGCATGATGGAGAGCTCAGCGACTCAGAAGACGAAGGTGAAGGAGGTCGCCGCAACCGGCATTCTAACAAAAACTCCGCGTTCAATGCTTCCGAGTCATTTTCTCGCCCCAGGCCAGAGATAAGTATTGCTGAACCTATCTTGAAGGACCAAACCACTCCATTAACTAAAAATGACTTGGCTCATGTTCTTGGCACATCTTCCAGCGCTGATAGTAACAGTACCGGCGCAGCTAATCCGGAGCCTTCTTCAGCCCCAGTGGAAGAAGACGAGGCAATGCCCGACGCATAATCATGACACACACATTCTATCTATACATACATGGGGAGTAATAGCAGCGATTTTTTTTCCTCGATAATTTGGAGACTGAAGAACTGAAGAAGACCTTACGAGCGAAACCTGCTCCCTCTTCATACCTTCTCTAGTAGTGAGTGGTCCCAATTGATTTGATTTCCCTTGACCTTGGCTGCTCAAGTACTAGATATGTCTACTGGGTGCTTTAGGTTATTGTACTAATAAAAACTGACGAATTTTAATATTACAAATAGATTATAGTTATTTTATTATCTTTTCTTTCTTTTTTTTCCTTCTCTTTTCCCTTAGAACAGTTGTATCTCGGTCTGCTAGACTGGTGCTTTGTGGTTGGGATACGGCTAGGGCTGGGCCCTACGGAACAGTCACAAAGTCCCAACCAATAAGTCCGCAAGTGTGAGAATCCATCTTCACATTTACCATGTCGACCGGTACTAAATATCGCGTATCTCTCGGTCTGCCTACTGGCGCCGTTATTAACTGTGCCGACAACTCTGGTGCCCGTAACTTGTACATCATTGCCGTCAAGGGCTTTGGTGCCCGCTTGAACCGTCTTCCTGCCGCTGGTGTAGGTGACATGGTTATGGCCACTGTGAAGAAGGGAAAGCCCGAACTCCGCAAGAAAGTTATGCCTGCTATTGTTGTTCGTCAATCCAAGCCTTGGCGGAGAAAAGATGGTGTTTTCCTTTACTTCGAGGATAACGCCGGTGTTATTGTCAACCCTAAGGGAGAAATGAAGGGTTCTGCTATTTCTGGTCCTGTCGGTAAGGAATGTGCTGATCTCTGGCCCCGTATTGCTTCCAACTCTGGTGTGGTTGTTTAGATAATGCATTCATGATCATCTGATATGTAGTTTTGTAGCTGTAGTCAGATCACGCCATGCTTATAGCATGTTGATCTGGCCGGATTGGCCAGATTTCTTGATTCTATGAGCTGGTAGGTGAGACGAGACAAATGCTTTTCGTTTTGTTACTTATGAGTCTGTTTTGGCATATGATTATTGTACCTTTACTTTCTATTATATCGTTTATGCTTTTCTTGTTTCAGTTGTGCTAGGTTGATAGATGCTGAGGATTCTAGCAGGTTTTTTACTTTAAACTTTATTCTTCTTGAACCTTACTCCTACCGAGGATGCTTCTCCACACTTGTACTTAACCAGTGCACAAGCAAACAACCAGGCAATCCAGGATTGATATAGTTAAGATATGAGTAAGATACGACGAACAATTAATGATTACCCATATGTTTTAGAAGAGGGTACACGTTGGGTAGATAACGACCAGTATGGGCATGTTAACAATGCGGTTTATTACTACTATTTCGACTCCATCATCAATACCTACTTGATTAAGCATTGTGGCGTTCACCCAATTGAAGCTGGTGACAAGAAAATTGACCCCGACTCTACCGAGGAATCTGATCAGCTGGGCTACGTGGTGTCTTCTAGTTGCCAGTACATCGACAGTGTCCAGTTCCCTGATCGCTTGTTGCTAGGAATGAGAATTGTCAACCTAGGCAAATCCAGCGTGAAGTACGAGGTAGGCGTTTTTCTTGCTGATGCAAAACCTACCGATCCTCCTAAAGCCGTAGGCGAAATTGTTCATGTATTTGTGGATCGTAGTACTCGACGACCCAACCCCCAAGGTATGTCTCCATGTTTGCGCCGTGGCTTGGCCGCACTCCAGTCAAAACAATCTAAGCTTTGAATCTACGTAGCGGATTTATTAGCTTATAGCATGTTCACGGCAATTTATACCTGTCTTTCTATGTGTGGACAGCTGGTCTTCCTTCGTAATTTAATATACTATAAACCCTAACCCAATCAAGATCCACTTCTCCCTTTCTGCGCCCGCTCTTATCGCGAGCATATCTTTCACTATCTCCATCTTCTGGGATTAAAGAGAAAACTCCTTAAAGCGAGCTGTAAGCCATCCCTCCGTTCTCCTCGCATACCCGTCTTCTATATTGATTTTTCTGTATTTATACTTGCATTTCTTCCCTCTTTTTGTTTTGTGAATGGCTCGGCTATAATGAAAAACAAGCCTCCTCCACCGTCACCTCTGGAGGAAACCCCATTGGTCCATCGTTCGATCTCCGCTTGTTCGCGTTGCCGGTCGAAGAAGATCAAATGTGACCACAAGTTTCCTTCTTGTTCTGCTTGTGAGAAGGCTGCTGTTGAATGCAAGGGCGTGGATCCGGCAACTGGCCGTGAAGTCCCTCGTTCTTATGTCCATAGCCTCCAGTCTAAGGTGGAGAAGCTCGAACGAGCCCTAGCTTCATATGGTGTAGACCCTGGTTCTGTATACCATTCAGAAGAACCCCCACCTTTGCCCCGAACGGCTGCAACTCGGTACAATAACTCTTCCAGTGCAGGTTCTACGCCTTCCAGACTTCCTCCCGATACTTTAGTATCGTCCGTGGGTCGGGTTTCGGCTAATGGAGCCTCTAATTCTTCTAATGCATTCCTTGGTGCTAGCTCTGGGATATCCTTTGCTCGGTTGATGTTTACGGCAGTTCAACTTCGTGGCTCTGATATCGATCCTACCCACTTCTCTTCTAGTTCTATTCCGAAATCCACCCAGGACCTGCCCCCAGTCTATCCGGCTCGTTTACCGCCAAAGGATGTCGCTGAACGTCTTCTTGAGACATTTTTCTCCCAAGCTAATGCTCAAATACCGATTATTCACCGTGAAGCCTTTCTAGAACGATGTTTCCGTCCAGTATATGGTGATTTAAGTCCCTCGGTTGTTCTATCTGCTACTCCGCCGGCCTCCACCCCTCCGTCCATCTCCACCCCTGGTTCGAGCTCGGATAATACATTCGGAGTTCCAGAAAACCAAGAAGCAGCCTCTCCCTATGCGCTTTATTTCTTGAATCTGGTCTTTGCTATAGCAATTGCTGTACACCATCAACACTATCCTAACCGGTTACCCGAGGCATACCATGCCGCAGCAATGCGTCACATGGACTCGATAATGACTCATCCAGACAAGCTGGAATCATTACAGGCAGTATTGCTTCTTTGTCTGTACTCCATCATGCGACCCGTCCATCCGGGGGTTTGGTACGTTTTGGGTGTCGCCCTCCGGATCTGTGTAGACTTGGGTCTTCACTCTGAAAGCGGTATACGGTCGTGGCGCAACCAGGCATCGGTGGCTGGTGTCCACAAGTTTCTGGCTACAGATGGCACAGAGTTGCCCAGTGAAAATAATTCGTCTGACCCTGAGCCCAAACGGCGTAAAACACAAATCGATCCTCGAGTCCAGGTTGATTCTTTTCGACTGGATATGCGCCGTCGTTTGTTCTGGTGTACTTATGCGATGGATAGACAAGTCTGCGTTTATTTAGGTCGGCCTCCTGGAATACCCGATGAAGCCATTCGTGTCGAGTTCCCCTCAATTCTAGATGACACATGTATAACCACCGAGGGATTCACTCGCCCCCCACGGGGATCCTCTCCTTCATATAAAAGAGTCTCTCATTCTATGTTTTGGATAAGAAGGCTGCAGTCGGAAATCCAGTTTATTCTCTATGATCGTGCTGAATTACCTCGTCGGTTTAATACCTTAGACGAATGGAGGTCTGATATGTGGTACCGAGTCCAAAAATGGTACCAACAGTGCCCCAAAAGCCCAAGTGACATGAGTTGTAATTTTAACTTGTCTTTTATAGACATCAATTATCACCAAACACGTATCTTACTATTCGGTCTTTGTCCAGCCTGTCCGAAGCTTAAACCTGAGAACAATTTGATCGTGGCCGATGCAGGGCGGAATATCATCTATATTTATTATCGACTGTTTCAGGATAAAACTATTAACTATACCTGGGTAGCCGTTCACAACTTGTTTATGGCAGGAACTTCATACTTGTACACCATCTATCATTCCCCAGAGGTTCGCGCTCAAACCAATGTTCGAGAGATTGAGGATGCTGGAGCTGCTTGTTTGAAAGTACTTGATTCTTTGATCGATAAATGTGATGCAGCAGTGGAATGTAGAGATACTTTCAAGTTGCTTACAACGGCAATAATCCAGCTGTTCACTCTTGAGGAGCAATCTAAAACTACTACTAGTTCCAGCAGTACTGTTAGTAATAGGGGCTCATATGAGCCTATAGGTGAAATGGGATTTGGCCATTCAAAATCACATTTACCAGCCGGTATATCGACCTTACGAGATTTTTGTGATGAGAACTCCAAAAATCAACCCGACTCGACTCAGAAAGTTAACGACCCTCTTAGTGGAGTCAGTGAGAGTACTTCGGACTGGGATGCTGATATGAAACTCTTTTTCCAGACTGCCGCTGGATTAGGTGATACGGGGTTGAATATGCCTGGACTGGGTGGTACAGAGTATCCTAGCTTCCCCGGTAGTGTAGGTCAAGACCAAACTCTGTCCTCTGATCCGTTGCTGGGTGGCTCTCGACAGCCGCCGCAAACTAGCGATCCTTTTCTGGGAGTTATGGACTATCAGGGATCTCCAGTATCTAACCTATCACCAGATATTGTCAACCCGGGACCGGCCAGTAATATCATAGGGCCTAACCCGCTACCGTTTCCTGTTTCAGGCCCCCCTACTTCTACCGGTCCCTTGCCTAGACCGCGAACTGGATTGCCGATGGATCCTCCCCGACCCCGGGTAGATCAACAATTAGATCTTCTTGAACCATATCCTTGGGAAGTTGCAGCCAAGAACGGAGATGGGGGATATTCGGGACCGAGTCAAGTGCAGCAGCAGTCACAGCCACAGGGTGAAGGTCAGCAAGTTTACGAAATGATGGTGGATATGGCAATGTCTTCAATTTGGGGCCAGTTTTTCTCGCCGGCTCCAAATACTAGTGGAAGTAATTCTTCGACGGGAGTTCCGTTTTTCGATCTATCTGGCGGCCAACAATTACCCAGTCAATCTTCAACCATGTACAATACTCCTAATGCAGGAAATGATGGACACTGAGCATCGAATCTTTATCAATCTAGGCAGGAAATGGTTTCAGCGTGTGGGAACTTAAGAGGAGACACCGGGGCGTGTTAGAGCCCGTAACTACCATACAATGGATGGGCAAAACTATAGGCATGTCTGCATTTCTTATAACCTTAAAGCATTTAAATACGATTAAATCGATCAGAAACTTACTTAAATCAAGTTACATACATTTATTTCTCTCTTTATTTTTTCTATTTTTGAGTGCTTTTTCCCTTTATCAAAAATAAATCTGGTCCCTAATCTTGTTCCTTACTAACTTAAAGGTTGGGAGTGTGGATTGGCTGGATCCCAAACTCAGATATCCCAATCGGGCAAAGGAAAATAAACAGTTAGTTAATATACAAACATGTTTCTTTCAATAAATAATCCAACTCTTTACCTCTACTTCCTCTACTCTTTTTCTTTCTCCTCGCCAATTTTGCCTGCAAGATAGCTGAGGACCTTATTTGGTTATTTGTAGTGCGTTTAGTAGTGTCAGTTTATATTTTATTTTTCAAAATTCTATAGCCTTTCCTTCTCTAAGGTGATTTCTTCGTCCCCCTTCACCTGCCCTTGATATAACCAATTTTTACTCCTTTAAGGTGAGTTTGGTTTGCAAAAGTGCCGTTTACACCCAGATTGAGTCATGGATTCTCGTCGCCCTTATGTTTTAAGAACCACTGCTCGTCATTATAACGAGAACGCTGTTCCTCGCGCTGCTCCCGTTGGCAAACCAGCTGCGAGGGCTGTAAAACCGACAGAGAATTCTCGCCGAGTTGTGCTTGGAAATGTTACAGCCAATGTCAACAAACCAGCAGATACCAAGAAAATCTACGTCCGATCTGATGCGACTAAGCTTCAATCCAAAAAGGACCACTCTCGACCTAAAGTTGCCGAGTCCAATCCACTCAGCGACGGCGAGGAAACTGACGTCTTGTCCGAGACAGATGACGAAAGGGACCTGGCCCTGAGTGAGGATTGTATTCGTACTGCTCACCCAGTCACTAACCCGGATGCTGTACGGTGTACCGTGGAAGCCGTAGACCGTGCGATCCTGTTGAATGCAGTTAATGAAATGCGGTCTCGTTTAACTGACGAAGTGATTGAGCAGGATGATGATACCTACGATATAACCATGGTATCTGAATATGCAGATGAGATTTTTGATTATATGAAGCGGTTGGAGGTGCAAATGGCCCCTGATCCAGCCTATATGGATGCTCAAGTGGAGATCAACTGGGATATGCGAGCTATTCTTGTGGAATGGCTGGTACAGGTCCATGGTCGGTTCAATTTCTTGCCGGAGACTTTATTTTTAACCATCAATTATGTTGATCGCTTCTTAAGTCGTAAAACAGTGTCTTTGCCTAAACTCCAACTAGTAGGCGCGGCTTGTTTACTTATCGCAGCCAAATTCGAAGAAATCAACTGCCCTTCGGTTCACGAAATAGTTTACATGGTCGATAAAAGCTATCCAGCGGAAGAAATACTCCGAGCTGAGCGCTATATTATCAGTATGTTGAACTACAATCTGGCGTACCCCGGTCCTATGAGTTTCATGCGGCGCACATCCAAGGCCGACGATTATGATAGTGACATTCGCACTTTAGCCAAATACCTGACTGAGATCACTTTGATGGATAAGCGTCTAGTTGGAGCTCCTCCCAGTTGGGTATCAGCAGCTGCACATGCACTTGCTCGTAAGTTCATAGTAAAGGACGAAGAGGCATGGACCACCGCCCACATTTTTTACTCTGGTTACACCTACCGCCAACTTAGTCCGGCCATGGCTATTATGCTAGAGTTGTGCTATCAGCCCGAAAAAACCCACAAGGCGATTTTTGAAAAATACTCCGAGCGTAGGTTTAAACGAGCTGCTTTATACGTGGCTGACGCTCTTCAAGAACCATTCTCAATTTAGATATAACTAGAGTCACTCATTTATATGGACACAAGCAATATTTACCAAACACACTCCCCCCCCCTCCCCCTCTTTTAATTTTCATTCATCACTATTCATTCTACAAGAAAAGAAAAGAAAAGAAAAGAGACCTCATTACACGTGTTCGCAATGTTATACCCTGCCTGAAATCCACATCGATCGCCCATCTTGGTAATGGTCTGAACTAATTAATGACCGATCATATCTATCTTTTTCTTTCAAACTCAAACTATACTTACTACCCATGGAACCAAACAATATTAAACGATTAATCAGTATCTCCAATTTGAAAATACTGTTGATACGATTAATGAATAAAGAAAACTGTGCAAAAAGAATTTGAAAGGATGTGTTCGAAGCTGAAAAGTTAACCTTTTCTTTTCCTGGTTGATCTATGTATAACTAGTTATTTCTAAGAAAGTAACTATCATAGGTTTTACATCACTTTCTATTTTTGTTTCTTTTCTTTTTGATAGCCTATACATATAAACAAACTAAAATTATATTTTTTCTCTTATTATATCGAAATATGAAACAGGTTCGAATCAAACCAGGGTGCTCTTTGTACTCATTACAAAGAAACAGACGCTGGAGCTTTATTGGGACCTCTCAAAACATAACTATCGTACCAGATAAAGACAGCTCATTGGCTACATCTGAACTTAAATGTAACTTACTCATTTAAACTCTTCATCGGTCTCTTCCCCAAATCAAGGGACTTACCGCCGACCAGACTTTTCGTGAAAATAATATTCAGATAGAAGCAACAATAGATCTAATTATACATATATACAAGCTGAAATTTGATGGCTTTTCTTCAAGAGCTTGAACAATGGGCTGAAGCTGTCGACTGGTACGACAAAGGCCGCCTGGAACGAGCAGTAAAGATATTTCATAGTATGGAAGAAACATCAAAGATTGCATTCAATATTGGAATAATATGCGCAGCAGCAGCAGATCATGAAATGGCCATCAAATTTTTCACTCGAGCGGTTTCAAGAGACCGTTACTTGGCTGTTGCGTACTTTCAACTTGGTGTATCGAATTTTCTGCTTGGCAATTTTGCAGAAGCCGCCGCCAATTTCAACGACGCTCTGATATGTTTAAGGGGAAATACTATGATTGACTACACATTACTAGGACTTGAGTTTAAACTATACTCATGCGAGATACTTTTCAATCGTGGCCTCTGTTTTATATATAAAGGGGATCACACCAAAGGGATGAACGATATGCAACATGCAGTCCAGGAGAAAAAACTTCCTGAAGCACATAATGTGATTGATGATGCTTTAATTAATGGCGGAAAGCAGTATACTGTATTTTCTGTGCCGATGGGGGTATTATTCCGACCGAGAGCTAGTAAACTGGAGTCTTTAAAGACAAGAAATTTCTTTTCCAAGTCCAATGTTCCCCCAGCCTCTCCAGCTAGTAGCCATTCCAATTCCTTAAGCTCATCTATTTCACTATCACCTGCTGTTTCTAGTAATAAAGATAGTCGTGAGTTCAATCCTCAAGGAATTAGCCCTGAAGAAATGAAATCTTTCGCCAAAGTCTTGAACAAGAACAGCCCTAAGCCAACGGTGAATTTGGTGGGATTCCAACCATCATATGGAGCTCGGGAACTAATAATGACCGATTTACGCTCCTCAGTTGGCTATTCTTCTCATTCAAGCCCTGACTCTTCACCGTCTGTGACTGAAAGGCACAGAGACCCCAGAGACTTACCCAACACTCAACAAACTCGGCCCAAGGCCAATAACTCGGAAGCAAATGAAAGAGTATCTCATCAAACTGCTCGATTCAAGCAATTTCCCGAAGAAGTCTTGTCTAAAGTGGATCACGTTCTCGGAGACAGTCTGCACAATCCATCCTTAGTTTCGCCAAACCCTGAAGCCGAGGTTTTTGAGAGCTACATGCCACAAAAGGTATCTGTACCACCGATTAGAAACGTCAATACTTTAGCTGCTACGTCAATTGAGTATCATAAGCGGAAGTCTGGCATATCCAATCTCCAATCGGAGAACCTGGCACAAGTTCAGCACAGTAGGTCGATATCTGATTCCAGTACCAACAGCAATGTGACTAACTCAGTACGACTAAAGATAAACTTTCAAGGAGATTTGCATTTGACCACTGTGCCTCAGGTAATGCGATTCCAACGTCTACAAGAGAAAATTCAGGAAAAACTAGGAGCTAGTAGACCCTTGAAGTTACACGTTCAAGATGAAGATGGAGACCGTGTAATCTTAGGCGATCAAGAGGACTGGGAAACGGCACTACTAGACACTGCCAATAATGCAGAAAATCGACTAGAAATCTGGGCTACGGAACGATAGGCTTATTATCAAAATTAATTTCATGAATAATCAGTTTACGGTTTAATAGAATGACTAAGAATTACTTCTAAGAACATTGTGTAAGAGTATAAGTGGAAGAAAAGAAAGAAGAAAAATAAAAGAAGTAAGAAAGGCGGGGAAGGATGACTATACTGGAAGATTTCTTCCTTTTTTCTCTTTTCGGTTTCTTATATAGCGAAGGTATAACCATATTACCAAACATTATCGCTAGTAGACTAAGACCATATTTTACACCACAGGTTTAACTTCAAAGAACCGTTTCAGGTACCAGATTTGAAAAGCCACATTTCCAGCCAATACAATAAGCTGGAAAGCCGACCACCACTTGACCCTCGAGTTAGTGGATTCGGCAGTATCGCGATGACGCTGTTCACGAGCAATAATGTACTCCTGTTCATCTTTAACTCGTTGAACAATATCACTCAAAGCGCGTACTTCGCGAGCCAATTCATCATCTAAACCTGGCTCCACATGCATAACTCCGTGAACATTGAAGTTAACCTCCTTGCTAGAAATTGGTGACCGCTCATTACCGAAACAGTAGGTGTACCTGCCCGGTTGAGATATCGCCAGTTCGAATTCACTATTAGATTTATCAGCCACATTATGAATAATTCGGTTATTAGGGTCTAATACAGTGAAATCCACTAGAGTCTCATCTTTATTATCGTGGTTTCGGTCTGAGGCCATGAAATTTAAACGTAGCACGTCCCCTGCACTGAGGTCTTCAAAAAAGCACTCTCGGGAGTGTGCTGGTAGCGCAACATTATGAGCTAAAACTGCAGAGGCTACTAGTAAGCCAGCAAAAAGCATATTTTACTGTATAATCTCAGATAGTTCGACTCTGTGCCCCTATATACGCGCTAGAGAGGTAAAAGAGGTAGTAAGAGAGGTAAGTAGGGTGCAGGAACCCATCCCTCAGTACAGCCGGGTAACTACTGGCTCTTTATGCGAGAATTGTACCTGCTTGCCGGCTGTGAACAATAAAGTCCAAAAGATACATGAAAATAAAATCATACTATAGTTTATGTAGTTAATTGCATCTAATAAATCAAAATGATAGTATCATAAAGAATGAGAACGCAGGAAGTTAACTGCTAGTAAAGTTTAATGTATAGTAGAGGTGAGGTCATCCACGGCCTTCCAATGAGTGAAAAATCCAGAAATATATTTCACAAACAGTTCTACATCCTTAGAACCAGTAGTGGCTCGGATAGAGTGCATCGACAGTTGCGGGATACCTATTTCAGATGCCCGGCATCCAATCGACGAAGAGAGCATGGGGCCCACTGTACCACCCGATCGAGAATCGTTTCGAATTTGGAAGTACTGTAAGGTAGTTCCGGTACGTCGAGCTATTTCCAAAGCGATAGCATGACTCACAGCATCTGTAGTCATATGGCCATTAGGATCGAAACTAATTGTTGGTCCTACATTGAGCAGTGGTTTGTGATTTTCCAGGTACTGGTTGTCGAAGTTGGGATTGTAAGCATGAGTTACATCTCCTGAAACCAGGTAAGATCGAGCCAAGGCCGGCACTAGGTCTACTTCTAGACCAGCCACTATACGAGTCATGGTGGATTCCAATAATCCACCGCGAGCTCCTTGGCGGGTCAAGCTACCGATTTCCTCGTTATCAAACAGAGCAACAACCGCTACGGCATCTCCACTAGACGAGTAAGAGTCTGCTACTTCCAAAAGCGACTGAATAGCCGAGAAAGAACAGATCTTATCGTCAATACGAGGTGCATACAGGAAATCTTTTCGTAGCCCGCCCACAGTAGCCGGCTGGACATCGAACATCTCCAGATCCCAGTCGATTAAATCGGCTACAGAGACTTTCAGCTCATCAGCAATGGCACGAATGAGACCAATATGATGACGACCAACTAAAGGAGACTTCGATTCCTCGGGACTCGGTTCGGGTTCAGAATTCGAAGATTCTAAACCAATAACCGGCACCATCTGAGTCTCCAAATTGAAGGGTCCGTCTGCCGGGGCTCCGAAATGAGGGGCCAAAGTCGGAATATGAGCAACAGGGTAGGGTAAACGAACAAGTTTCTGCACATACTTGTCGCCGGATCGAACAACCACTCGACCGCCAACTCCTAGATCCCGATCCCACCAAGTTGGACCCAAACCGCCCGCATAGGGAGCAACACCTAGCAGTTCATAGCCCTCTTTACTTGGTTTCTTAGACACTGGTTTGAGTTTAGCTGCCAAAGAATCGACATGCCCGGCAAAGATACCAAACCCCCAATTGGACAGATCTTTGGCTGGCTTACCGCCCACTACAAAAGCCACCAAGGACGAGCCGTTGCGAATGGTATAGCCTTTGGCTCCAAGAGGAGCTTTCCACGTGTCTCTTTCTAAGTATTCAGTAAACCCAGCTGCCTTCAATTGAGCTGCCAAAGCTGCCACAGCATGGTAAACTGTGGGATTGGAGTTGGTGAACTCGATATACTTGTCAGTCAGGCTATTATTCGACGAGGCGGTGGTGGCATTAAATGAAGCCGGCCTTTCTGATTCTGTTAGTTTACGAATCAATTCTTGATTCTGAACAGTCATTGCTTGCAATGCATTTAATAGTTCTTGGTTCATAACTATGCTATGCTATATATTATAATATATTCGGGTTAGTTAAGAAGTGGCTTGGGCTTCGAAGGGGGGGAGAACAATGGACTCGATTCGCCGCATTACTGGATTAGGCATGATAAGTTGATTTCCCAGATATCAAAATAAGGTTTTCAGTCTGCTCACTGGGCAGTGGTGAAAGAAGGTGTCGTCTGGCCCGAAGAGATATTCACAGATCTGTGATTAGTGACAAATCATAGGAAATGGTGATAAACGTAAATCGTTAATTGGTAATAAACGAATAGGTAACTAAGAAGAAACGTATAGCTAAATTAGAAAATCTAAACTTCTCACCCTTGTAGTTTCTGCCTTGGTCATATACCTTTCCTAAAGGGTTCATACTTTCAGGGTTCCAGCACTTATCCTCAGCTACTTTTTTGGGGTACTTTTTCCATTTTCCTGATAAGCATCCCTTTATTTTCTAGAATACAAAATCTGATTCAATAAATATCGTTTTTTTTTTATCTGATCTCGCACATATCTTCAGCGTAACGCTCAGCAACCATTGGATTTTCGGCCTTCCCCGTCGGCGCTTGCGCAAACTCTCAGCCCGCCGGCCTTATCAAACCTTATTTTTCGAGTCGGCCATATTTCATATAAAGGTGCTTACTACTTGCAAGGAACAGAGAATTGCTAGTTTCCTCAGTCAGCCATGTCGTTTTGGACCATTTCTGACTGGACTTCTCATCAACGGGCGCTCTCTAGCGCTGATGGATTACAGTGCTTGCTGGATCACCTGGCGAGCCAGGACCCTGATCATCCTGCCTGGATTCAGATCGGCACTCCCCGACAAATCACTGCTCAATGGGAATACCTACAATCTTTGCCTAATCCTAAGGATCTACCGTTATATGGTGTCCCATTTGTGGTTAAAGATAACATCGACGTGTTTGGGTTCAACTCTACCGCGGCATGCCCGGCTTATTCCTACCCGGCTCCCGCTGATTCGGTCACTGTGGCTCGGTTGAAGGAGGCCGGCGCTATTGTATTGGGCAAGAGTAACCTCGATCAATTTGCTACTGGCTTGGTAGGTACTCGCTCGCCTTACGGTAAGGTTCCTAATGCCTTCTCGCCAGTTCATGTTTCTGGGGGCTCTTCATCGGGCTCCGCCAGTACTGTGGCTCGCGGAATCGCTCCCTTTTCTTTAGGTACCGATACCGCTGGTTCGGGACGGGTTCCTGCTAGCTTGAATAACTTGATTGGCGTCAAGCCCTCTCTGGGTCTTTTGTCCAGCACTGGTCTTATCCCGGCTTGTCGCTCTTTGGACACTATATCTATATTCACTTTAGTACTTTCCGATGCCCAATTGGTCTTTTCCATTGTCGCTAAATTCGATCCTTTGGACGGTTACTCTCGGCCCTTGCCAGCTTTCCCTAAAACTTCGTTTGGCCCAACTCCTCGTTTTGCTATTCCTGACGTCCCCAAATGGTTTGGCGATGTACAGAATCCGCCAGTATATGATGCTGCTTTACAGAAATTCAGGGACATCGGGGTTGAGCTGGTTCCTATGGACTTTTCGATCTTGTATAAGCTGGCTTTATGCTTGTACGAAGGCCCCTGGGTTGCCGAAAGATATGCTGCAATTTCAGATTTCATTAAGACCAATGCCAGCGATATGGACCCCGTCGTCCGTGAAATCATCTTAAAGGCCGAAAACTTCTCGGCAGCTGACGCTTTCAAGTATGAGTATTTAAGAAAGGATATTTTGCGACAGGTCGAATTGGAATTCGGCTCTTTCGATGGACTCATAGTCCCTACCTGTCCTTTGGTACCATCTTTTGAAGATATCGCCAAAGAACCCATAGCTTGCAACAGTCGCCAAGGAACTTACACAAACTTTGTAAACTTGAGTGACATGTGTGCTCTAGCTATTCCTGTGGGGTTCCGTGCTGACGGCTTTCCGTTTGGAGTTACTCTCATTTCTCAGAAGTTCAATGATTATGCTCTCATGGATTTAGCCCAGGTGTTCCTCAAGCTCTCTCCTCGTACCGTCGGAGCTGCTAAGTCCACTATAGATGTTAGTTTAGATACACTTTCCAATACTTTGGTTTCAAAGCCTCCTTCTATCCGGTTTTGCGTCGTCGGAGCTCACCTGAAGGGCATGCCTCTACATTATCAAATCGTTGATGCTAAAGCTGAATTTGTCTCTATTACCACTACTGCTCCTAAGTATGAGCTCTATGCCCTGGCCAATTCTACTCCTCCTAAACCCGGCCTCAGAAAAGTATCCTCTAATGGAGCCGCTATCGAAGTAGAGGTTTACGACGTCTCCCCTGAGGCCTTTGGAACCTTTGTCTCTCTCATACCTCCTCCTTTGGGTATAGGCTCAGTAGAACTAATTGACGGCACTATTGTCAAGGGATTTATCTGTGAAGAAGCTGGATATGCTGATGCTACTAATATCACATCCTTCGGTGGATGGCGCAAGTACATCGAGTCTTTGAAAACTACAACCGACAAATCTCAGGCCATCTTCGATAAAGTTTTGATTGCTAACCGTGGAGAAATCGCTGTGCGTATAATAAAAACATTAAAGCGTTTAGGTATCAAATCAGTGGGTATCTACTCCGAACCAGATCGATATGCTCCGCATGCCTTAGAAACTGATGAGGCCGTTTTCCTTGAGGGTTCCAAACCAGCTGATACCTACTTATCTATTGAAAAAGTTATTGCTGCCGCAAAGAAAACTGGAGCTCAGGCTATCATTCCAGGTTATGGCTTTTTATCCGAGAATGCGGACTTCGCTGATGCTTGTGATGCTAATGGGATTGTCTTCGTCGGTCCATCCGGTGATGTGATTCGCTCTATGGGCCTTAAACATTCGGCGAGGGAGATTGCTGAAAAGGCTGGAGTTCCTCTTGTACCAGGTACCGGATTACTGGAATCATTAGAGGAGACAATCGTCCAAGCGGACAAAATCGGATACCCAGTCATGCTCAAATCCACCGCCGGTGGTGGAGGAATTGGGTTGCAGCGCTGCAATGATAAAGAGGAGCTGATTAAGGCCTATGATTCTGTTCGTCGTCAAGGTCTTCAATTTTTTAACGATGCCGGGGTATTTCTTGAACTATTTGTAGATAATGCCCGTCATGTGGAAGTTCAGGTATTTGGTGATGGCAATGGAGGAGCTATATCTTTGGGCGAGCGAGATTGTTCTCTTCAGCGCCGTAACCAGAAAGTCATTGAAGAAACCCCTGGGCCATACATTCCCGATTCAGTTCGTAAAGGTCTTCGGGATGCTGCTGCCAATCTTGTTCGGGTGATGAAGTACAAGTGCGCCGGAACAGTTGAGTTCATTTATGATGCGACTCGTGAGAAATTTTACTTTTTAGAAGTCAATACTCGTTTGCAAGTGGAGCACCCGGTCACTGAAGAAGTTACAGGACTAGACTTGGTTGAATGGATGCTGTTGGTTGCTGCCAATACTCCTCCTGACTTTTCTCAAACCATTACTACATCTGGTGCCTCAATGGAAGCTCGGTTATATGCTGAGAATCCGGTCAAGGATTTCTTACCGTCACCGGGACAGATTATCAACATTGCTTTCCCCAAAGATGCCCGCATTGATACCTGGGTTGCCAAAGGTACTGAAGTATCTGCCGACTTCGACCCTCTAATTGCTAAAATCATTGTTTACGGAAAAGATCGTGATGAGGCTCTTGACAAGCTTATAAAGGCATTGGATGAGACCGACGTTGGAGGAATCGTGACTAATATCGATTACCTTCGTTCGATTGCTCGAGCTGACTTTTTCCGATCTGGTGCCGTATACACTCGCATATTGGATAGCTATAAGTACCAGCCTAATGCTATTGAGATAACTGCTCCTGGAAGCTATACCACTGTGCAGGATTATCCTGGCCGCACCAACTTGTGGAAGGTCGGTGTGCCTCCTTCTGGTCCTATGGATGCCTACGCTTTCCGTATGGCCAACCGCATTGTAGGTAATCATAGTAAATCTCCCGGCATTGAATGCACCTTGATAGGTCCATCAATCAAGTTCTACAAAGATTCTACTGTTGCTGTTACTGGAGGTGAGTGCCCAGTAACAATCGATGATGTTGAACAGCCTATGTGGAAACCAATTACGATCAAAGCAGGACAGAAACTTAGTGTAGGACGACTATCTTCTGGCTGCCGTTCTTATGTTGCCATAAGAGGCGGCATTGATGTCCCCGAGTATCTGGGTAGCCGCTCCACCTTTGCCTTGGGTAACATGGGTGGGTTCAATGGCCGAGTGCTTAAGTTCGGTGATGTGATATTTTTGGGCGATGAGACCATTAAAGGATGTACTCTTCCTCCCCCTGTAGCTAAGCCTTGGACTCCCTCTTCTGCAGTGGTTCCTAAGTATGGCAAGCAATGGAAAATTGGTGTTATGGCGGGACCTCATACATCTCCTGATTTCTTCACTACTGAATCTGTTAAGAAACTTTTGTCTTCAGAATGGAAAGTCCACTATAACTCAAATCGATTTGGTGTTCGTCTAATTGGACCTAAACCGGACTGGGCTCGTCCCGATGGTGGTGAAGCTGGTCTACATCCGTCCAATGCTCATGACTATGTTTATGCTATTGGAGCTATCAATTTTACTGGAGATGAGCCGGTCATTCTTACTTGTGATGGGCCATCTCTGGGAGGATTTGTTTGTCCTGCAGTAGTGGTTGATGCTGAAATGTGGAAGGTCGGACAGGTTAAACCTGGCGACACTATCCAGTTTGTGCTGGTCGACTTCAATGGCGCGGTTGCTTTGAAAGAGGATTACAATGCACTTATTGAGCAAGGAGCATTTTCCAACTTGGATGTTCCTGAATCCAGAATCGAGGAGCTTAAAGTAGACCTTGAAGATCCTATTATTTTCCAAAGCGAAGCTGCTAACGGAGTGCCAAAAATAGTTTACAGGCAAGCTGGTGATCGATATATTTTAGTGGAGTATGGAGAGAACATTATGGACCTCCGGATGCCCTATCGGGTCTGGCGCCTGAGTGAGCTGGTGCGAATCCATGCTACTAAGGGAGTGGTTGAGATGTCGCCTGGTGTGCGTTCTGTTCTCATTGAGTTTGATAGTTCTCGCACCACGCAAAAGGCCCTTTTAGAGACTTTAATTGGTTTTGAGAAAGATTTGGTATTTGACGATAACTGGAAAGTGCCATCTCGTCGTATTCGTTTACCAATGGCTTTTGAAGACCAAAAGACACTAGCAGCCGTGAAGCGGTATCAAGAAACCATCAGATCCACTGCTCCATGGTTACCTAATAATGTAGACTTTTTGCAGAAAGTCAATCATATGAAAGATCGAAATGAGATCAAAGATCTTATGTATCGAGCGAAGTTCCTAGTACTTGGACTAGGCGATGTGTTCCTCGGGGCACCCTGCGCCGTTCCTCTTGATCCTCGCGACCGACTGGTGGGTACCAAGTATAACCCCTCTCGTACTTATACGCCTGAAGGTACCGTTGGATTGGGAGGCATGTATATGTGCATTTACGGAATGGATTCACCTGGTGGATACCAATTGATTGGTCGAACGATTCCGATTTGGGATAAGCTCACACTTGGACAACAGGATGTCCCGTGGTTGTTGCGAACATTTGATGTTGTTGAGTTTTATCCGATCGATGAAGAAGAACTCGAGAAACTGACCGAAGAGACCAAACATGGCCGGTATTTGATTGATATCAAGGAGGATGTGTTTGATTTCGGAGCCTATAGTCGCTGGATGGAAGAGAACAGGGAAAGCATTGATAAATACCAGTCCACGGTGATGGAAGGTACTGAAGAGATTGCTAAATTAATTCAAGTGGCCAATGCTGAACTAGAGCAAAGCTCAGTTAGTGGTCCGGTTGAGGAAGAAGACTTTGGCGAGGACGCTATCCCAGTGTATGGAGAAGTAGCTGGCAGGTTCTGGAAATCCCTGGTTTCTGTGGGTGATGAAGTTAAAAAGGGCGACGGACTAATTGTTGTCGAAGCCATGAAGACAGAAATGACCGTTTCTGCTCCGGCAGATGGTAAAGTAGTCAAGCTTTGCTACAAATCTGGAGATTTCGTTGAAGCTGGAGATCTGGTAGCTGTTTTGAAGTGAAAGTCAATTACTACTGTTATGTAATATCTTTATTTATAGAATCATAGCTCTTTATTAATAAATCACGTACATATCTAAAACACTGAACCTCGTAATTACTTTAAATTAGACAATGAGTCACAATATGAACGATCTTCAGCTTTAGCGATTAAACGAACCCCATTTCCCTAATTATGTACTATGCAAAGAAAACCTTAAATTCCCATGGCACTAAGTAATTAATCATCCATTCCTTTCTGTGTCATAGTCTTAGAATCAAAGAATAAATATTCATTTTTAGAGAGGTTATCTATTGGATTTATCTGATTTGTTTTTTTTTTTAATTTACTCCAACTAATAGTACGCCCATACGCATATATACCGCTGGCCGAAAAGCAGCCTTTCTCATTTCATTATCCATGGCTAAGAATACAGGGTCCTTCCCCTCCACAGACGCTCTCTGGTCTAAATCACCCTCTGAATCCCCTAGCGATCCTCGTGGGTCAGGATCTTCTGCTATAGAAAACAGTAATGAAGGGTCTACAAATACATACAAAGGTGCAAATAGGCCCTGCGATATGTGTCGAAAGCGAAAGTCCCGCTGTGTATTCGAAGAAGGGAAATCTCAATGTGTATTGTGTTTATTTCGACATCAGAAATGTACGTTTTTAGAAGGACCCCCGCGCAAGAGGAAAAAGTCTACAGTTGGTGAGACCCCGAATTCTAAAGACGCTAACTCTGCCGGGGAGCCCCCATTGGTCGATTATGCTGACATGAAGGGCCATACTCTACTGAAAAAGACTTTAGGTCTACAATACCCCCGTTGTTCCGCTATAATTGGACCTACATCGTCCTATGAGCGTCGGGTACTTCGCCTAGTTAACTTCAATGGGAAAGATGAGGCAGAGATCTCTCCAGGAGTTCGGTTACGAAAAGTTGCCCCAGATACGATCTTCCTTATGGAGAATGACCACCATATTAAAAGTTTCGACAACGTTCTGGAACATTGTGACTCAGTTGAGAAAATAGTTGCCCCTTATGGAGCTTCATTGATCGATCTTTATTTCCGAATTGTCCACCCCAATTTTCCTATTATACATCAAAAGGTCTTTTTAGAGAAATACGAAAGATCTTACCGAGAGTTTTCGGCTCCATTACTTGCAGCAGTATATTTATTGGCTTTGAATTTTTGGGAGTATGATGACACTCTAGCTTCTCAGCCTAAACCTGACGTTTCTGCTCTTGAAGCTTTGGCTTACCGAACATTTGCTATGGTGACTCGAAGCCCAAAACTATCAACAGTACAAGCTGGACTATTATTACTTCAAAGAAGCTGGGTTGGTCTTAGTGGTGATTGGGCAATGGTTTCGCAGATTGTTGCTATATCTGAAGAACTTGGTCTTCATATTGATTGCCAAACCTGGAAAATCCCACGATGGGAACGGGGTTTACGTCGAAGACTTGCCTGGGCTCTCTGGGCTCAGGACAAATGGACCTCTTTACTAATGGGGCATCCTTCACGCATTAGTCCAGATGACTGGTTGGTCCATAAAGTAGCAAGTGAAGATTTTCCCGAAAAACCGCCAAGAGAAGAAAATTTCCAGAATGGATCTGTGGACATCGATGCGGGTCGCCAATTATTTAGAGAGTTTATCAATTTAACCGAGATTGTTAGTGAGATTCACAATGTTTTTTTCTCTTTGAGAGCTCTACAAAATCTGGTATATATCGAGGATGTTTTGGCTGCGGCAGAACCCATACAATCCAAACTGCGAAAGTGGTATCACTCCCTTCCCGATACCCTACACATGAAGAGCGTCCCAGCGCGGCAGTTATCTTCTAACGGATATTTACATTTGGCTTATTTCGCCGCAGAAATTATGCTCCATCGTCGGATAATCGAAGCCATCAATCCAGGAACGGCCAATGATGTGAAAGTGGCTTGCAGAGTAGCAGCCAGGGCCCGTGTCGTGGCTGCCATTGAGTTTGTGCGGAGTTTAAGAAAGGAACATATCCATTCTTTCTGGCATGCTGTTTCCGGGCAACATTTCGCTCTTATCGGCACTTTTGCAACCTTGTTATTAGTAACAGTAGAGTCGGAAGAAGACATCAAGTTCTACAGTGGTATGGTGGCAGATTATCGGTGGATTTTACAAATTTCTTGTCGGGGATTTCCTCCAATGGAATATGCCTTGAAACAGGTAAACTTGATGATTGCATGTTTACCGCCGAAACTCGGAGGCGGATTCCTTAAAACCCACAAACCTGCTCCTCATGAATCAGCAGATGTGGATGGTGTAGATGATGATGCTGATGCTGATGCTGATAATGGTGGTCATTGTGATATAAATGCCCCCATTTCATCTAATAGCGGTTACTCTCATGAAGTAATGCAACAAGTATCGGCACCTGTGGGGTACGATCCGCAAGCGCTTGATCAAGATATGGGTTCACTAGATTCAATGGGATCTATGGTTATGGGTGACATGATGAACTTAGGCAAGATAATTAATAGTAGCGAGCTATTTAATGGCGATAATCTCTACTCGAGCCTTCACGCTTCGCCCGAACAAGGTGTTAATGGGGGACCTGCTACGGACCCCCAAGTAAATCAATGGAACCAGTGAGAACCAGCTGGCGGATCATGATGGGAGTGAGAAGAGAGAAGAAGCACTATCTTGAAGTAATTTCTGTTTAAACACAAACCTTTCTATTCTTTTTCTATTTTTGTTTTTCATGTTTTTTTTTATTTTTCTCTGTTCAGTGTTGGCTCACCGTTTCGGTTCGTATGGACCTCGGGAACGTTGCATTTTTAGCCTCACGCGGCTCATTTTCGTCCCTAGCCAGCCGCGCCATTTGTCAATTAAGTTTGTCCCAAAATAAGAAGAGCCCAGGGGGGAAAAGCAAAGGTCCCTTGTTACACATTAGCACTAATAATAAACCCTTTTTCTCCTTCTTATTTCTAGTTGTTTATCAGCTAGAATTAGCGGATAATTCTTTTATCCGTTAAATCATGGCGTATAATTATGCTAATGGTCCGGAACCAGAAGCTTTTGATTCTTCCTCTCATTACTCTTATTCTTATACTTATCAGAACCCTTCATACATAACTCCAGCTCGGGGTCACATAGATCTTCCGACTCAAAATATCTCACCAACTCCGCCTCCTCGGTTGAGTGGCACTAGGAATCAACTCTACTCTTACTCTCCGCCTCCTCAAATCTCTCGGACCAATACTAACCTCTCAGAGTTCGAGGATGCCTACATCAATACACCCTACGAACCCGATGACATTCCGCTACGTCCACACCCCAAAGACAAATTTACTCCTCATGTACATGTGACTGCAGAAGATTCCAATTGCAGCAGTATCAACTCTCCATTCTCGTCTGTTCCTGAAGAATCAGATCGCTCAAATGACATAACCCCGCCGTGGTATATGTTTGGCAGCCAGTCCTGGAAAACATTCCCTTATTTCATTATTATCATAAGCCTTGTTCAGATTTGTGTATTTATTGCTGAATTGGCCAAAATGGGCGCTTTGACCGGCTCTCCTATACAAACCCAACCGAGTTTTAATCCTATGATTGGACCCAGTACTTATGTCCTGATCAACATGGGTGCCCGATTTGCTCCTTGTATGCATAACGTTCCAGATATCACCGACGACTTTAGTTTATCATTCCCCTGCCCAAACTCCACTAGTATTGCTACCAACGTCTGCTCGCTGAGTGAACTTTGCGGCTTTGGGGGAGTCGGCTCTCCTCCTGATCAGTGGTTCAGGTTTATTACTCCTATATTTCTTCACGCCGGATTCGTTCATATAATATTTAACCTGCTGCTTCAGATCCGTCTCGGTACTGTTCTTGAACGAGAGTTTGGAGTCGTCAGATTGTTCTTTGTATATGTTGCTGCGGGAATATTCGGGTTCATCTTTGGTGCCAACTATTCTCCAGATGGAGTAACTAGTACTGGGGCATCAGGGTCTTTATTTGGAATGCTAGCTCTGGATATTCTAGATTTATTTTTTAATTGGCACTTATATGTGCGACCAGTGCGCTTGCTGGTTTTCCATATCATCGAAATCATCATATCGTTTGCTCTTGGACTGTTACCTGGTTTGGATAACTTCGCCCATATTGGAGGATTTATCATGGGTCTGCTATTAGGAATCACTCTTCTTCGTTCTCCACATCCAATTCGAAAGAAGTGTCGCAGTTTGTACCGAGAGCAAGCTCGTAAGAACCCGCAGTTGAAAGAACAGCATGTGAATGTTAAGGCAGCCCAATTCTCGTTCAACTGGTCTGATCCCTTGACTCTCAAACATCCTCGGCCCAAAATATGGTATTTTTGGGTTTTGTTGCGCTTATCGACTTTAGGAGTCGCAATTATGGCATTTGTTCTTCTACTACAAGAATTCTACAACGGAGGAGGAAATTGCTCATGGTGCAAATATATCAACTGTCTCCCGGTAAATGGATGGTGTGATATAGGGACTCTAACTACTACTACTACTCAGACCGCTAACCCTACACGAATGTTGCTTCGCAAATAACAGTGGATCTGATTATATAGTCAGAAATTTAATGAGAATTTTACGAATAGATATCTTACGGCATAGAATAATTAACCGTCAGGAAGATCTTCTCATGTATTTGGGGAAGCCGTTTGATCTTCTTTTTGGAGGATGGAAGGTGGGTGGAGGATTTTGTGGCCAATCAGAAAGCCCAGACTGGGCTATCTATATCTCTATATACCTCACACCCTTATTTCCCACCGCCTCCCCTCGGTCTGGTATATATCCTTAGGTTTACATTTTTAGACACATTATCAGCCCATAATTAGGGTCTTTTTATTGAGCTTAGATAAAGCAGAGACGTTCCTGGTTCCATGGAAGTGGAGCGCCCGCAACGGTTCAGGGGGAGTTGCCAGCGGTGTCGGAAGCAACGTAAACGGTGTGATCGTTCTAGACCGTCGTGTTCCAGCTGTCGGAAAAATGGGGCAGATTGCGAATATTGTGTTTTTCAGTTTTACGTCCGAACGGACTCTTCAAGAAGTCATCGAGCCTATGTGCGGGAACTTCCTCCCTGCGGGTTTTCGCTGCAGCCCGATCTGCCCGATGGGCCGATTTCGACTTCTCATGGAATCCATCTGGTATCTGATTTCCACTCCACTCTAGCAAATCTTCCAACCGAAGATTCATTTACAGATTCTGGATTCACTGAATCTACACAGTTCCCCGACCGCCTTTTTGACGATGATCTGATGTCGGTGCCGGATACCAGCACCTATGATGCCATTATGCCTATCTTAACTACCGAACCAGCGTCTGCATCTGATCATCAGCTGGAAGATTCTACAGACTATAAAGTCTCCAATAGTTTGATTAAACCACCGCCTATTGTTTCATATGTTCTTAAGTATACAGATGCTAATGGGTTATGGGAGTTTTACGTCGCCAGCACAGCCCGCTTTTGCGCTATACACCAGCTTCCTACTCCTTTTGTTTCCACTCTTGTCCCTATGGCTGTGAGTAATCCATATTTGATGACCTCATTGCTGCATCTTGCATATAGCCACCAAGCTAAGGTCTTCAGATACATTCCCGATAGTAACACACAATGCGAGTTAGCCATGACCTCGGCTCGGGGGCTGAGTCAGGCTATCGAGTTACAGACTATTGGCGAGAACATTGTAGGCTTATCTAATCTATCGGCTTCTTTAGCCTTAGCCACAAGTTATGTTATTCAAAATGACCTTCCCTTGGTTGAGATGCACTGTGTAGGTGCAGTTAATGTTTTACGATCCATAGTTGCTGGCTTAAACGGCGATCCTCCAAGCTCAGAATTATGGTTTTTGATAAAATGGCTAACTTATACCATTGTTCTTGTAACATCGGGTATGCTGCGTGATTTTCGTCCCAGTCCTGCTGTTTTGGATGGAATCGATTTTCTTCTTGGATTCTGGGAACTGCGATGGCCTGAAGATCCCGATGCTAAGGATGCAATTGATCTGTTTTACGGATTCTCAGCTCGTCTCACCACTATGCTTATACGAGTTATTACTTGCCGCAGCAAGAGTTTATCTCCTGCTGAATTAGATACTATGGAGCTGCAGTTATGGAAAGCCCAAGTGGAATCACATTATCGACGTCAAACTTCCACTATCATAGACCAGGAAAGATTCTTGGTGTATTGTGATGAAGCATTCCACTCTGCAGCAATGTTGTACTTTTTCATATTTATTCGGCCAGAAAAACTTGAGGA
This sequence comes from Tortispora starmeri, assembly GCA_030574535.1. Lineage (NCBI taxonomy): Eukaryota > Fungi > Ascomycota > Trigonopsidomycetes > Trigonopsidales > Trigonopsidaceae > Tortispora > Tortispora starmeri. Next base: position 76,590 of record JAJMFD010000001.1, on the reverse strand, counting down.
GCACCGAGACTCTCTAGTGGATAATATCAAAATTCAGGTCGACCAGATCGATCCAAACTCGAGAACTGCGGCCGCTTTGCCATTTGTTATGTTAATGGCAAGTGTTTGTGCGCGTATAGAGGACAGAAACTACTTTTATAACAGAATTATAGAGATTGAAATGGTTTGTATGACCAATATCAAACCCATCCTACAAGTCATAGCCTATGTGTGGCCGGTCATCGATACTGGAATCTCAATAGGCGATGCTTTCCGACAACTACCTGATCACTTGGCCTACATCAGCCTCTACTAAATGACGGATATTAATTTAATGATTGCTAGTTTATAATTTTGTATATATCTATAGTTTTTCTTTTCTGTTTTTTACCATTCTAGTTTCGGTTTCATTGCATCTGAGGAATCTTCTCCTTATGGCCATACGAATTTCAAGTAAGCCCTAACCTCGTCTTTGTCGAGATCCCAAAACTGAGATCGCCAGCCACGACTGTGCCCCACGTTTATAAACTCCTATTATAGTCTATATTACTGGCCCCCCAGCATCATGGACTGTGGGGAAATAAAGTTAATACGCTTGGCTATCTCCCCACACTTTTGCTCGGGCAGTATATAAAGGACCTATACCCCAGATTGAGGGCTTAAGTCTTTTACTGAAATTATTTTAAATCATGGCGTGTGAAGGTTGTACTTGTGGTCGAGCAGAGCAGGAAGCCAAACCCAATGGAGTGAGCCTTTCTCCTGAAGAACTCAAACAGAAACTACTAGAGGCTGAAAAGCGCGCTGCGGCTGCTGAAAAAATGCTAAGTGATTTGAAGCGTCTAGAAAACGCTTCTTCAGGTCTTTCTGGACCTAAACGCAAGTATCGTAGTGAGATTTGGTTTAATAATCAGGAAGATCCTAGTGCAACCGCTCTCCATGTTGAGCGCTATTTAAACTACGGACTTACTCGAGAAGAACTCAAAAGCGGTAAGCCAATCATTGGTATTGCCCAAACAGGAAGTGATTTATCTCCTTGCAATCGATATCATCTTGAATTGGCTAAGCGCGTTCGCGAAGGAATCCGATCTATGGGAGGGGTAGCTCTCGAGTTTCCTACTCACCCAATTCAGGAAACTGGAAAGCGACCAACGGCTTGTTTAGACCGAAATCTAGCCTATCTTGGATTAGTAGAGTTGCTTTTTGGTTATCCCATCGATGGTGTAGTTTTGCTTACAGGGTGTGACAAAACTACCCCGGCTTGTCTTATGGCTGCTGCTACATTAGATATTCCTGCCATTGTTATGAACGTAGGACCAATGCTTAATGGTTACTGGAATGGTGAATATGCTGGTAGTGGTACCGCTTTGTGGAAAGCTCGTGAAATGCTTGCTACCGGTGAAATTACTGCAAACCAGTTCCAGGAACTGGCGGAAAGTAGTGCCCCCAGTGTCGGACACTGCAATACCATGGGAACCGCTTCCACGATGAACGCTATGGCCGAGGCTTTAGGAATGGCTCTACCTGGATCCGCTACTATTCCTGCCCCATATCGCGATCGGGCAGAATGTGCGTACCTTACTGGAAAACGGATAGTTGAGCTCACCGAGCAAAATATTAAGCCTTCTGATATTTTGACAAAGAAAGCTTTCGAAAACGCTATAGCCATTAATAGTGCTATTGGTGGTAGTACCAACGCTCCCATTCACGTTAATGCTATCGCTAAATGCATAGGGGTTCCTTTGACTAATGACGACTGGGAACGGGTGGGTTACGAGGTTCCACTTTTGTTAAATATCCAACCGGCTGGCCAGTACCTTTGTGAGGAATATTATCGGGCTGGTGCGCAACCTGCTATTGTGGCAGAACTCATCGATATTGGCAAAATTCACCAAGATGCACTGACAGTTAACGGTAAAACAATGGGTGAGAACTGTCAGGGAAAGTACACATCAGATCGTCGAGTCATATACTCACATAGTAAGCCGCTTGTACAGCATGCTGGATTTCTTAATCTGAAAGGAACAATGTTTGACTCTGCCATCATGAAAACCAGTGTTATATCCAAAGAGTTTCGTGATCGTTATCTGAGCAATCCTGAAGACCCCGAAGCATTTGAAGGTCCTGTTGTCGTGTTTGATGGGCCAGAGGACTACCATTCTCGAATTGAGAATAGTCCGGAAATCGATGAAAATACTATTTTGCTCATGCGCGGTGCAGGACCCGTTGGATACCCTGGTGCCGCTGAGGTGGTCAATATGCAACCTCCAGCCCGTCTGCTTCAACAAAAAGTGACCAGTCTTCCTTGCATTGGTGATGGCCGTCAATCCGGAACCAGTGGTTCTCCTTCTATATTGAATGCTTCCCCAGAAGCAGCTTTAAATCAAGGCTTGGCCATTCTTCGAAGTGGAGATAGGGTGAGGATTGATTTACGAAAGCGTCGAGCTGATATTCTTTTGAGTGACAAAGAAATACAGCAACGAAAAGAAGAATTAATGAAGAATGGCGGATACAAAATACCAGAGAGTCAGACACCTTGGCAAGAAATATACCGGGATACCGTGGAGCAGCTTAGTGAGGGTATGGTGGTACGTTGTGCCCCCAAATATCAGCGAATTGCTGATAAGTTCATTCCTCGTGATAGTCACTGAACTATTTGTAGCTAGTCTCACTAATAATATCAACATAGGATTAAAAGAATGTGTGGGTAAATGTTAGTGGTTGCCTATTGCGGTATATGTAATCGAATGTACTTGCAGTCGGAATTTCTGGACTATTTATTTATCGGGGGCCATAAGCGCGGCAAAAGAGATCTATCTATCTACAAAATAAAAGTTGACTAGTACTAACACAATGTTCTCTAGAGAATAAATTATAACCGTGTAGATCCTTTAAGGAGCTGGGGTGTAGTTAACACTGAACTGACCAGCAACATTGCCAACAGGAGTGAAGAGACACACAGTGGTGTATAATCCTCCAGGACAGGCATAAGTAGCACAACCAACGTCGGTAGTAGCAGCCCAAACAATTTGGGACAGGTATCCGTAGTTAGCAAGGTTGGTGGGGGTAGGGTCAGTCATGGCTTCGGTTCCAGAACCAGCAAGAGCACTCCATTGCTTAACGACAGACATCATACCGAACTCGCTTTGTCCAGCCAAGTAGCCGGTAGTAGCAGTAGCACGGCTGACGCAGTCGCAGTTCTGAGCAAACTGAAGGGCTTGGGCAGCCAAAGTATCGGACCAGGTAAGAGGGGTGACACCGCCGTGAACAGAACGGAGGCCATTAAATTGATCCAAGATAGCAGTGGCATAAGCAGATCCAGCAGCCTGGGCAGATCCGTAACCAGATTCATAAGGAGCGGGAGAACCGTCCTCCTGGTTTTGGTTGCCTCGGAGGATAATGACATCGTAGTCTTTAGCATCGAAGCAGACAAGCTTGCGGGAGCGGATAATAGCCTGTCCATTAGCAACAATAACAGACTTACCAGCGTCACCATGGTCTTTCTTGTCGTATGAGGTATCATGCTCAGACTTGGAGAAAAGGGTGTACCAAGAACCGTGCCATTTGCTGTCGTCGCCTTCTTCATCGTCACAGTCATCAGTAGGCTTGGCGGCATGACTGGTGGTAAAAGTGCTGCAGACAGAAGAGACAATGGGATGAGAATCACGCAAAACATCGAAGGTAGCATCATCAGCCTCACAGTTAGCTCCAGGAGGAACAATGGCGTACGGCTTGGATAAAGTAGACGAAGACTGGACGTAGCAGTATCTAGTATCGTCCTGGTTGCGGTCGACAACAATAACGGAGCCGGAACCGCCGGCACCAGAGAGAGCATTTTTGACTAAATTTTTCTCCTCAGTAGACAAGTAATTCTCGGTATCAACGTAGTTGACTGCAGAAGTAGCAACAGCGCAAGGGTCGCAGGTGGAAGTGCGAGAGCATTTGCCAGCAGCCTTGGAGGGCTCAGCAAGAGCAATATTGACAAAGGACAGGAAAGCAAAAATGTACCACATGTCTTTAATTCGGTAGAATGGGGTATCAAATTATTCAGGCATTCTTATATACCTTTTTCTTTGTTCGCGTGGCATGTTTCGCTTAAGGTGAATGCATAGTGGGGATGCATAGACTAAGGGCTATCCTGCAATTCTAACTGCCGGTTGATTCAAGAAGTTTTACGGGCTTCTATTCGCGGCATGTATGTTCCCTTTAGTGAAGAAGCTCTGTTATTTGACAAGCTGGGTTTCGCCCCGGCAGTTGAGGACCCTATCAGTTAATGGGTAACCCGTTTGTTTAAGGAGAAGTAAGATTATCAGGGTCTGGTGTCGATGGTTTCTTGCCAGTAACTATACTTTCCGACTCAGAATATGCATAACGCATAAGAATACCCTTGACCTCAGAAGAGACCTGCTCTTCATTGTCCATGGCCCAGATAGCATCGAGATGTTCGTAATCAGGTATGACTTTTGCATGAATTAGAGAGAGATTTGGTTCATGTTCCAGTAAATAAGAAACAAGTCGAGGTCCATCGACTAATGTATCATTTGCACCTATCCACAATGCTGTGGGAGGGGTTTGGGGAGTGAACAAAGGCTCAGATCTAGTTTCGGGATTGATATCAGGATCATTGAGATCAAATATACATTTCCGGTCAGCAAATGAGTTGGCACCCAGCCACCATCGCATACTTTCTGCAGAAATATACACCGGAGAAAATATAAATTGTCTTCCCCTGAGCTTTCGATCCCAACGTCGGTCGGACCAAGAAAACAGAAAGCTGAATACCAGGTACCCCAGGTCGGTGTAGATACGTTTCGGTAAGATGCTCTGCATAGACATCATTAAGGGCATAAAACTGGTATTACCGAAACACAACCTGAAAATCTTCAGAGATAAGTGAAATCCACGGAAGAAAGGCCGATTGACTAAATTTCCCGCAAAAACGGCTGGAGAGAGTGCGCAGAAACAGGAGATTTTGGTACCCAAAGAAGGAGAGATAAAGCGAGATAACGCCATGAAAGTTTGTGCAGTACCTTGGGAATGAGCAACAATACCAACTTTTTTAAATTCTTGGTCACAATTTTGTAGAACATAGTCTACCATCGTAGGTAGATCATAGGCAGCCATATGCCTGACGTCCCAGGACCACATCCGGGGGTCGTTTTTAGAGTATAGTTCATGTTCAGGAGTGAATCCACATCGATTATTGCCCAACCAAACATCAAATCCGTTTCTCGCCAAATAAAATGCTAATGACCTGTCTTCGTTTACACAGAAAGCCCCCGCCGATTGCAATAGACCATGGATCAGAAGTACCGGTGGCTTAGGTACGTTTTTGGAAACAGCAGAGGTGGGAAATATTCGATGCATCTGTAACCTGAATCCATCAGGAGTAGTTATCTTATGATCGGTTATAGATATTCGAGATAATGAAGCGTAGTGATGGAGATCAAATATGATCTTTCTTGAAGCAGGATCGCGGCCTCGATGAGCTTGCTGTTCCAAATGAAGAAACGGTCGAGCTTTACGTGCGTCACGACCACAACATATACTATGTATCCCTGCCATAATAAACAGACTAGATAAATAGAAGAAAGACACTATACTAGACGATACTCTAAGAGAGATATTAGTGATCTTGCCGGTGACGGATGGTCGGTACGGTTCTAGGTTAGACTCTTAGGCTAAAGAGGGGTGAATGGAAAAATTACATACTTGGTTCCACATAACGGGGATTTATTTTAGACAGATTATGATAGCCAAGTTCTAGATCAAATGGCTGGGATGAATTGTTGGAGGAGGATGAAGAGGGTGATGATGGCATGAGAGATGGAAGGAGGAGAGATATAGATTAGGATGGCATATTGGGAAGAGAGAGTAGAGAAAGCAAGCAGAACAAGTAGGACTGAGGCAGCTCTAATATAAACAGTAGATAGAGAAAAAGATAAACTGCTGTTACTGGAAGTTTAGCACGAAGGATAATGTGCAAAACAGAATGGCAATTAATCAATCTGCGCGGAGGTTCTGTCGTCCACTAATAGCTGTGCGATAGATAAGGTCCCGACGAGCAAAAGAAGGAGATGTTTGATTGTATACACTCCATATTTCTTCGGACAACCTGACAGCAAAGTCTCGGGATGTGAAAGATTTTGACTGCTCCAAAATCCAAATGAATGCTTGACGTGTGCGTTGACGCTGAGTCAAGGAGATGGGCATGTCCATAGACTTCGCACCAGTGAGTCTTCTCTTTACCGTCTTCAGAATGGGAGCCAATAAATCCAAAGCTTCTTTCAGTACATGAACGGGATCCATACGGCTTTTTAAATGAAGCAAGTATAATGCTCGTCCAAGGACTTTTTGCGCCTGACCTTTCTTGCCGTGACGCATGATCAAGTTCACACATTGAGATAGGATTGGATCCTCCTTTAAAGGAATGTCCAGATTTTTCAGGGCATCAACTTCAGCTTGCTGTTCGGGAGTGAGCAACTGTCCATTTCTCCACATAACCTTGTCCCGATAAGCCCTGGCCATATCCGAGGCAGCGTCTTCAGGCGTCCAATTCAAGCCTGCGTTTCGCATGGTTTCCAACTGTCGTCCTAGTTGATAGTAGTCTTCCTTTTTAGGTATATTATATCCTTTAAGAATTCTCTGGTTGGAAATAGGATTGAAAACCTTAGAGAAATCGAGGTGAGGACGTCTTCGTTTGGGTTTTTCCTCGATTTCTCGTTTAAGAAACTCGGGCATTTCTTCTAAAGTATCCTTTTCCCGCTCGAGAATCTCCGAAACAGGAACTCCATGCACTTCTTCTGGAGGAGGAACTGGCTTGAGTTCATCTTTGTTTAAGATAGCTTCGACTTTCTCCGATTCGGTGTTAATGTCTTCAGGAAAATCGGTTTCTTTTGCTAAGAACGGCGCAGAACGAAATGTCCGGACTGGCGTCAATCTGGCCGCAGCAAATGGGCGAATTTGAGAACGTATAATCGGTCGAAAAAACATAATTCTCAAAATGAAAAGAAAAGAAAGGGCCGAAAGTTAGCTTAGATAGAAGAGGAAAGATTGGTGAAAATTACGGGAGTTAGTTGGGTAAGTGGAAGAAGGGCCGATTGATTGCTTGTGAGCTGTGATTGAATAGTACCAAAAGTACGTACATTAAAAGGACGCCCAAAGTAACCCAAGCTATGATAGTAAAGTTTTTATTATTCAATGTACAAAAAGATTTTTCAGTTGAATAAAAGATATTTTAGATGAAAAGTACTCAATTTCTCAGCTCGTACTCAGTAACCGGTTGTTACCACGGTTCTACCGTTCATTCAACCATTGGAACTACTCGCTGGTAAAGTTTGAGCTAAAGTTTTTTGAGATTCATAACTAAGATCAATTCTTATTAGATAATAATTATATACAGCTTCCAAAAACCACTTGCATAAAATCAGAAATACTATATTTATCTTTCTCTAAAATCTAATACAGAACTCCAAATCCATAGACTATCACCTGGCAATAAAAGAGCCCACGCAGAGTAACCATCATCAGATGGATTATCTAATACAGACAGACAGCTGTAAACCTTAAATACGTACATTTGAATTCTATCCCAACTCAAGATAATACTTATTATTGTTCTTTATTCTACCCTCTTCCTAAGATTGTGGGAAATGTATGCAAACTTTTCCGGTCAATATAAACGAGGAAGATCGGTAAATCTAGGTGGTTCAGGTCGCAGACACGCATCGGCACAGCTTCTGTTGCAGCAAGCTGCTGAGTATAGACAGAACCGTTTACTAGAGCAAAAACAAGCTCAGGCCGCCACCCTGATTCAAAAGTATTGGCGTCGCACATATGCTCGTAAACTCGTATATAAGGCTATTCCAGTTCCTAAGGATGATGATAGTTTGCTTTTCTACTGCTCTATGGTCGGACGCCCGGCGTATCCAGTTCTGCTTGAATGGGCTCGAAACCGAGCCCAGTTGACAGATCAGAAGCCGGAACTACATCTATCCTCTATCGACACTTCTCGAATAATCGAGATCATTGCCGATCTTTTAAATTTGAAACCGAAAGGTGCTGAGAATCTATTGGTACTTCTTCAAGAGTTTCGTCCCTATAGAAATGAAGTAGCTCTTGTACATCTCTCCTTCTCTACTGCCTCCTATTACTTGTACCATGCTCCAGAATACATGGAACCATTACTCGAAGATGCCATCAAGAGTAATGACCCATCTTCTGCTTTAATATTTCAAGCACCTTTTCCTCCTAATTTTTCATTTAAAAGGCTCTTTGATGAAGTTAGTATGGTAAGTCTTGCTCGGGTTTTGAGAGACTCGATATGCCAAAACGAACCAACATTCGATAACACGAAAAATAACAGGAATACTTTCCTTTACCGAAAATCCTCTTTTATAAAAAACTTCAATCTGAACAAAACTCCGCCTTATTTGCTTAACGTCATTCAATTGTTTGAATCCTCGGAAAAATCAACAACTGATGTTTTTGCTTTATTCAGTATTATGCGCAGCTTAACCCTCGATCTTCGGAGGACACTTATATATTTTCCTGAATCTGTTTTATTATCTTCCTCTTCTAACTCTAAGTCTTCTTTGGCGAAAAACGAACTCGACCTTGAACTTGGCGATTTAGAAGACGAAACCGCCTCCTCTCCTGCTATAAATTACCTTATTTTCCACTCCGAAGATCTGACTCTCGATATGTACTCACAAATAGAATCATCATTGTTCATCCCTCTGTTGGAGATGCTTTTGCCTCTTACTGAATCCTACTTATTTTCTGAGTACTTTCAATATCTCTCTACTCTATATCACACTTTTCCTCAGTGGCGAATGCGTCTCATTTTATACTGTGTTAGTATCGCTCCAAAAATCTTGCCTTCTTTTTGGAATTCCTTTAAACATCACAAGTCTACTACCTATTTCACTGGCCTTAAATTCGAAACTTCCGAAGCGCCTGTATATACACCGTCCTTAGAAGAAGGTATTACTGTTAGTATTACATACACAATAGTCTTCTTTATTCAGCTCTTATCCACTTTAAGTGATTTGTCAAATGATCAAGATTATTTAAAAGAGAAGTACATATCCTTGAAGGATCTAGCAGACATACTCACATATTTGAAACGGCTAGCTCTATTCTTTTGTGATCAGAGATCAAATTCTTCAGACTCTGAAAGTCTATTTGGTCTCAATACCTTTCGCCATTTGTACGTACAAGACCTCCTATTTTCCACAATTCAAAAGTACTATTGGCGAGATTCTCGTCGCAAGTTTCTCCCAGAAGACTTTTGGCCAGAATTAACCACTATGCCGGAATCTCGCCTCAATTTCCGGGCTAGTGATCTCTTTCATAAGCTCAGCTTAGAAACTCTGATGGAGTGCTCGAATTATAGCGACAATAGCATGTGGTTATATGTTAAAGATCATATTATGACTTCAAAAATGGCTTGCTTGACTTCTTTCCCTATCCGAGCCGCAATATTTACCAGAGTCATGCAAGCTGTTCGTGAAGATTTCGACGAAAATCCCATGGCAAAGGTACATCCATTTCAGATCGACCGCAATAACGTGTTAGGCTCTGCTCTGAAAGAATTCAAGGGGGGAACAAACAAGTTTCATCGTTGTTTCAATATCGCATTTTATAATGAACTTGGAACTGAAGCAGGAATCGACGGTGGAGGACTTACAAAAGAGTTCATTACATTAGCTTGTAAAGAAGGATTTGACCCTCAGAATGGTATGTTCATTGAGAGTCCTTCTCACTTTCTTTATCCTAACCCGTCTAAGACATCACCAGAGGACTTGTGGTTTTATTATGTCATGGGTTTGATCATTGGCGAGGCCTTAGTACTAGGAGTCTTGGTCGATGTACAATTTGCTCCTTTCTTCCTCCGAAAATGGCAGTCCAGGCACGCCAAGAATTCAGAAGACGATCTTTATGATTTAGATCCTGAACTTCATAGTAACCTCTTGAAGCTCAAAGATTATACAGGGAATATTGAGAAAGACCTAGGTCTTACATTCTCTTACACCAATAACTCTGGTACGGAGGTTCCACTAATCCCAAATGGAGAGAATATACCAGTAACTAATGAATCTAAATCATTATATGTGTACATATTCAGTGAGTACAAACTGAATAAGGAGTTAGCATTGGCATCTGATGCCTTTCTTCGCGGTGTGAACCGGGTCGTCGAGCTCTCGTGGTTGGCACTGTTTAATCCACAGGAATTGCGAGCTCTGATTGGCGGAACTTCGTCAGGAATTGATTTGGATGACTTGAAGAAGAACACAAGTTATAGTATTTATGATGCTTCGAGCTTGACGATACAGCACTTTTGGGAAGTGGTAAGCGAGATGACTAACGAGGAGAAAGGAAAATTATTACAATTCGCCACTTCCTCGTCTCGTCCTCCATTGATGGGATTTAGCCAACTAAATCCACCATTTACCATCAGACATGCTGGGCAAGAGCGCGGTCGTTTACCTACAGCATCCACGTGTATGAACCTTCTAAAATTACCAGATTATCGTGATAAAGAACTATTAAGGGAGAGGCTACTATACGCAATTAATTCTTCTGAGGGATTCCAGTTGTCTTAATTACCGACTGAAAGACACAAACGCAGGTGCAGGTACAAAAAGAGAAATCAATTGACTTCAATACTGCATCCTCTAATAACATAATATGTGCGATATGCAATAATAATTCTCGATAAGTCAAAACTGACTGCGGTCAGTCACACGAATCATACTCCTTCTATTATTTCTCTAAAGTTTAGCGAAGCGAGTGTGTTTGGGAAGTTGAAACTTTTTTTTCCTTATGTTTTTTCTAGCTGTGTCAAGATCTTCCTGACTCCACAGGTTAAACAATGACCAATAAACTGCGCCGTTACTATAGCAACCGCCAAATTTTCCAGATAGAACCGCTACTCTTTGGGATCAGGAGGCAAAGACGCAGATTTTCTTTCTTTTAGACACGCTTCTTTCAACACTAAAGACCTTATCTTACAATCGACTAACTTGAACAGAATAAAGAGACTTTCTATCGTATAATCGTTTGACAGTCCCTTTTTCCTTTCTATTAGTCTTTATATACCAAAAAACCTATAAAATCTTAAAACAGTGACTTCGCGTCGCGCCCTTTATAGCTTTAAAAAAAATTTCATCTCATTGAGTTCGATCAGTTAATTTTCTGACACGACTCTCTGTATTCTTATTCTGCAAATCTTTCTGTTTTATATTTTTTGTTTCTTCAAAAAATCGGAGATTGTTTGCTCTAAATTCTTTTTCGATTCTTATAACCTGATCATCAATTATGTCTGACCCTGCTCTTGAATCTGCCGTCAAGAACTTGTCTCTTGCTGACTCGGCTACCCCAGAAGCTGCTCCTGAAGTAGCATCTGATGCCACTGTCGCTTCTGAAACTCCTTCTGCCGTCTCTCAACCTCCTACCGAACAGAGCGAAGGTGCAACCGCTGCCCAGACTGCAGCTGCTGCCTCTGCCTCTCTCTATGTTGGAGAATTGGACCCTGCTGTTACTGAGGCTCAGCTCTTTGAGCTTTTCAGCAACATCGGTACTGTTGCATCTATCCGTGTGTGCCGCGATGCTGTTACTCGTCAATCTCTTGGTTACGCTTACGTCAACTTCCAGAATATCGAAGACGGTGAGCGTGCTTTGGAGGAGCTGAACTATACCCCTATTAAGGGTCGTCCTTGCCGGATTATGTGGTCTCAGCGTGATCCCCAGCTTCGTAAGAATGGTGCAGGAAATATTTTCATTAAGAATCTTGATCCGTCTATTGATAACAAGGCTCTTCATGACACTTTCTCTGCTTTCGGTAAGATCTTATCCTGTAAGATTGCTACCGATGAGTATGGTAACTCTAAGGGTTTCGGATTTGTCCACTATGAGACTGCTGAGGCTGCTGAGGCTGCTATTACTCATGTGAATGGCATGTTGCTAAATGACCGTAAAGTCTATGTTGGTCTCCATGTTTCTAAGAAAGACCGCATCTCACGTTTTGAGGAGCTCAAAGCCAAATTTACCAACATATATGTGAAGAACCTCGATCCTGAAATAACTAGTGAACAGTTTGAAGAACGATTTGCCAAATTCGGTACCATTACTTCATCTAGTCTGTCTCTGAATCCCGACGGCACTTCTCGAGGATTTGGATTTGTCAATTACGAATCTCACGAATCTGCTGCCAAGGCTGTGGAGGAGCTTAACGACACTGAGTGGAATGGCAAAAAACTATATGTCGGTCGGGCCCAAAAGAAGTATGAGCGAGAAGAGGAACTTCGCAAACAGTACGAGGCCATTCGTCGTGAGAAGATGTCCAAGTACCAAGGAGTCAATCTCTATGTCAAGAATTTAGCCGACGATATTGACGATGAGGCTCTTGCCAAGGAATTTGAATCTTTCGGAAACATCACTTCAGCGAAGGTTATGACTGACGATACCGGCAAATCTCGCGGATTCGGTTTCGTATGTTTCTCTACTCCTGAGGAGGCTAGTAAAGCTATTGCTGAAATGAACCAACGTATGATTAACGGCAAGCCTGTTTATGTTGCTCTTGCCCTACGCAAAGATGTGCGACGTTCTCAGATGGAGCAGCAAGCAGCTGCTCGCAACAGCATGCGCATGCCCCATCCTGGTGCTATGGGTGGACAGTATATGGGCGGTCCTATGTTCTACGGTGGACAACAGACCGGCTACCCTGTTCCTGGTGGACGTGGAATGATTCCGCCTCAAAACCAGCAGATGATGATGCAACAGATGGCTATGGGTGGACGGCCTGGAATGCCTCCTCAACAATGGGGTCCTCGTGGGCCTGTAGCACCCAATGGTCAGCCTATGCCCATGTATGGTATGCCCGCTATGGGTGTATATAATGGCTATATGCCTCCCCAAGGTCGCCCTGGTCCTCAAGGCCGAGGACAGTTCCCTGGACAGGGACCTGTTCCAGGAACAAGACCCGGTCGTGCTGAAGGTCAAAGTCCGAGCGCTGAATTGGCGGCTGCTTTGGAATTCCATAGTCAAATGCCAGAAATGCAGAAGCAAATTCTCGGTCAAGCCCTTTATCATAAGATCTCGGAGAACCACAAGCCGGAAATTGCAGGAAAATTGTCTGGAATGCTCTTGGAAGTTGATCAACAAGAGCTTCTGCCTCTTTTTGATGATGACGCTGCTTTCCAAAATAAAGTGCAGGAAGCTTTGGTTGCTTACGAAGAGCACCAGGCACAGCAAGGAGGAGCTGGTGAAGAGCCCGCTGCTGCTGCTACTGAAGCCGCTGCTTGAATGTTATTCTAACATTCTCTTGTTATCTTTTTGATGGTGGCTTGAGTTCTCTCTTTAGTTCCACTGTTGATGCTTACTATGGCTCTTACGTTAGGTTTGATTCAAGATGTAGTGCTACGCTACTATCGAAAATGTTGTTTAATGTACCTGTAATTCTCGTATTGTAGAATATGTAAATTTCTCCATTTCCAAGTGTCTTTTATTCTTTTATTTTAATCCATTTCTTTCTGTTATTTGCTGAAACTGTGCCTAATTGGGTGGGTGTATTCATAAACTTCTATCTATTGCTCATTAAATGTTGGCCGGATGATCTGAGGGGAAATATCAATTAACTGTTTTAGCAATTACGGAACACAGTTCCGTACAAGAATTTGTGGTACATAATAAATTGCAAATCAAAATTAAAATATGGGGAAAAATTTACATTTATTTTATTCATTAATGCCGACAATCATCTTATCTACATATGATTTTCAATCCAGCCCCGTTTAATTTGCCTGATAGATAGCTTAGCTACACCTGATTCGGTTGGTCTAATGAGTCACGTTGGCCAACAAAGTTTAACCTTATAAAGTTAACATTTTTCGCGTCCCGATTTAGCCAATAGAGCTTTTGGGAAGTAAAGACGCTTATTGGTTTAAACTTTGGAGTTGAGGCCCTTATCTTTGCTTCCTACTTCCCCGACTTTATTAATTAAATCCGGTTCACTTTCCGGATACAATAGATAATTCTAGTCTTGCGGCTTTATAAAGACCGAGTGCCCTTCGCCTTCTCCACTTTTCGTTCTTTCTCTGCACATTATTTCCTTACGCTGCTCTTTAACAATTTCAGCAGTCCATAGAATCATATCGTATTGCCCCGCTCTTGTCTATCTCGTTCGCCGCGTCTGATTTTGACACACGACAGTACTTTCCCCTAGACTATTTTGATACTCTATCTACTAGCTGGTTTAGTAATGATCTCTGCTCGCCTTGCAACTGCTCGATCTACTTCGCGTTTTGTTATGAAACCGATTTGGCCTCTAGCTAGTCCTGGTTTCTGTATGGTTGCGGCCCATCAGCGGATACATAGTCGCAACGTGGCGTCTTCAACGATCACCACTAGCCCCAGCCCGACTCCTACACCCCAAACTCCTATGCCTGCACCTATTGCCCCCGGTAAGACGTTCTTATCTCGTCTTAGTGCGATAGATCTCCTTCGATACACTGTGGTCTCTTTCATGTCCTCTAATCCTCTCTTAGTGAAACTATCAGTGTTTTTATTGCCTTATATTCCTGAATTTATAGTTCGTCATTTTGTCTGCCCTGTGTACACTGGCGGTGAGACCCCTCAACAAGTATTGAAAACGATCAGACGACTTCAGCAGCGCCATTTTGCTAATGTAATTTTGAACTATGTAGTGGAGAATGCTGAAGATCATACTATTGCTAAGAAGACCAAGTCGTCTATGGAATCCAGCGTGTTGTTGCAGATCCATTCCATTGAAGAGGTCTTCTTGAAGGTGAAAACTGCAGATAGTCTGGGAGGCCAGCCTACTAGCGATGCGGATACTGCTGGTATGTGCGCCCTAAAACCCACAGGACTAACAGCTGATGCTGCCATGGCCCTTAGACGCTACATGGAACCATGGGGTGTAGATCCAAAACTTGATGAAGCCAGAAAATCATTGGTACAAGCTTGTCGCAGTATTTGTGACTATGTGATGGAGAAAGGTCAGGACAAAGTAATCCTCATCTTGGACGCTGAGAAGTACAATCTTCAACAGGGAGTGTATGCTTTGCAGCGCCAAATGATGGAAGAATATAATCGCAATGGTCGTATGATTATTGGTGGCACCATTCAAATGTATTTGAAAGATTCCCTGAAAACACTAAAGGAGGATATTGCTTTAGCTCGTGAAAAGGGATATAAAGTATGCCTGAAACTGGTTAGAGGTGCCTATATATTTTCCGAGCCGGATCGCAGTGTCATTCATGATACCAAGGAAGATACCGATAATTGTTACGACGAGGGTATAAGGATTGCCATCCAGGATGCGGGGGACGTGGTCACTAAACTCATTGTTGCATCCCATAACCGGGTAAGCATGGATAAGGCTGATAAACTTTTGCGTGAATATGAATCATCCAGCCCTAAAGATGAGGCACCGGGTCGAGTAGTGTTTGCCCAATTGATGGGCATGTGTGAAGACGACGGGGATGCTATAATTAGTCGAGGGCGTATCGTGTTGAAATATGTGCCTTGGGGTCCTGTGCGAGAAACTCGAGACTATTTGACTCGCAGACTAGAAGAGAACGCTACAACGTTAAACACAGTTGGAGCTCAGCCGTTGTGGGATTCTCTCAGAGAGATTCGTCGACGCCTATTCTTTCGCCCGGATACGACAACTACTCATTCCTAATTTGATCAAAAGTTTCAACAGATAGCTGTTAAATTGATTACCTACCATAATAGTCTACAGTGAATTAATGCTGGAAAATGTTCATAGTTATGTCAGCGTAATGGTGCCAGAGAGGAAAAGCTGGAGGTAAATTCAAATCTGCTTATCATGGTTGCACCGATGCGAGATATACAATTACACCATCCAAATAATATTGCAATATCAATTTAGCTAGAGCATAAAAGAGAAAGCTATAATCTAAATGGCATATTTACGGTAAAGTCCTTTCTCAGACCTTGTAGGCTATTTATAACCGAAGACCGAATCCACAGAACAATGATTTAAAAATAAAGTTTATCATAGCTGCAGGGCCCGCGATAACATAGATTGGTTCCAAAGATATACATTACTTGAACTGATAAGTCTGGTTGGTTAATTTTTAGTAATTTCTCGTTTTAAGTACTGTGAGCATAAAATGAACACTTTCTACGCTCTCTGGCTTCAATCTAGTTCTATACTTACAGTACTGATATCGCGTTTAAACTTATAAAATTAAATACGTTCCGTAATACCCTAACCCCCTTAAGTGCGATTCCAGCTTAAGTTCCGGACCCGCTAACACACTAGACTACACACCTTGCTACTCTTTTATATCAGCTAATTCCTACCACGGTTCATCAATGGCCGAACGGAATGGTAGCCTCTTCAAAACACCTGGTGAGGTAACTCAAAAAGTTTTAGATGCAACAAAAAAGTTCGGTGATAGCGATCCTGCTGGTGATAATGTCGACGATGCCATGGCCCGTCAGTCTTATCCCGAGAATCGTACTCAATTCGTAAGTACTATTGGGGATGAGAGTTTACCAGATTCACTTTAGTTTGGTTTTTTCCTGATTTTTTTTTTCTGTTTTTGTTCTTACTTTCTCTCTTCCTTTGTAACCTCCCTGATATTGAACTAACCTATAGACGCCTGGATTTGAAATGGCTTCTAAACCCTCTGAGGGCTTTACTCATGATCAGCCGGAAGCAGCTTCTACTCCGTTGCGTAACCAATCTTTATCTGCTGAAGCTCAAGCAAAGAAAGCTGCTGTTGATCAGTTAGTGTCGTCTAATGCTCAGACCGATGACTCTGCAAGTGCTTTGGTGGCCGGACAAAAAGCTGCTACTGAAGCTGTTCAAGAGCCTGGTACTCCTCAGAAAGCTGAACAGGTTGAAGAACCTGTTAAAACTAAAGAAGCTGCAAATGCCGATAATGTCAAGTCGTCAGTTTCCGATAAAGAAGCCTCCAAGGCTGACGTCAAAACTGTAGCTATTGCTAAACCCCCTCCGGATGCCAGTGCGGTTGGCTGGAAGGAAGTTGGGGGTTGGTATCCTGGCATCGCAGACGCTGTAAAGAATTTTGATTTGCTTCAGACGAGGACTTATTTGGATCTGTATTTGCAGGACAAATTTTTTGGAGATTGGTGGCACAATGCCGGCGCAATTGTTCTAACAGGCTTCTCCTGTTGGCTCTCTGGGTATTTCGGTGGGGGGATAACTTGGCCAGTACTCATTCTTGCGTTTACTTCTACTTATTATCGCACTTCCATTCGCCGTCTACGACGTAATGTTCGCGACGATGTTGTTCGTGAGTTAGCACTTCGTAAACTCGAAACTGACTCCGAAACTATGGAGTGGCTCAATAGCTTTCTGGTTAAATTCTGGGTCATATACGAGCCAGTTCTTTCTGCTACTGTGGTTGGAACTACCAACCAGGTCCTGGCTGGCAACACCCCCTCGTTTATTGAATCTATGGCCCTTGATACTTTCACTCTTGGCACTAAACCTCCCCGAATTGATTCTGTTCGTACTTACCCCAAAACGGAAGAGGATATTGTGGTTATGGATTGGAAATTTTCTTTTCTTCCTAATGATACGGAAGATCTAACTGCTAAACAATTGGCCTCCAAGGTTAATCCAAAAATCGTTTTTAAAATAAGAATAGGTAAGGCTATGATTTCCAAGAGTCTGCCGATTTTGCTGGAAGACATGGCTTTCTCAGGTCACCTGCGAGTAAGGATGAAACTTATGACCTCTTTCCCGCATATTCAAACGGTGGATATTTCTTTTCTTGAACCTCCTTACTTTGACTATGTTTTGAAACCCATCGGTGGTGAAACGTTTGGATTCGATATAAATATTCTTCCTGGACTAGACTCCTTCATCAAAGATATGGTACATTCCAATCTAGGCCCGATGATGTATGCTCCTCATTTTTTTCAAATAAATGTGGAGGAAATGCTGGCTGGCGCAGGAGACTCTTCCATTGGTGTCTTGGCTGTCGTTATGTACTCGGCCCAGGGTCTCAGTGGCTCAAGCAGTATGAATCCGTATGTTCGGTTTGGATTTAATGAGGCTGATGAAGCTGCCCGTACTTCTACAAAACAGCAAACTAATAATCCACGCTGGAACGAAACTAGCTATATCCTTGTGAAAAATATGGGAGATACGCTTTACATGCAGCTTTTTGATGCGTCAAAGCGCAAAGATCAACTCATTGGAATTACTTCTCTTCCTCTAGAAGTTTTTGAAGATCAAGAATCTGTGACTAATCAAGTTTCTTCCTTGATATCTAATGCTAGAGTTTGTGGAGAGCTTAAGTATGATGCGCATTTCTTCAAAGTGGAAAAAGGTCGCGAACTCGAAGACGGAACTGTTGAACCTCCTCCCAATTTGAATACTGGTATACTCCGGTTTACCGTCCATCAGGCCAAAGATCTAGATTCTGGAAAATCTCTGGTCGGGTCTTTGTCACCTTACGCAGAACTGCTTATTGACGGAAAGCCAGTTCATGTTACAAAACGTTTGAAGCGGACCAATAACCCGGTATGGGATGAGCATTATGAGTGTGTTATTAGAGACCGCCAAAAGACCAAAGTGGGCGTGCGGATATATGATAATCGTACCGGTACAGATCCAGTGATTGCTTCTTACACTGGTAAGCTCGATTCTATTCTGAATCATTTGCAAGACAACAATGACTGGTTTTCTCTGCATTCAGTAGGGAAGGTACGCCTTGGTGCTTTGTTTAAGCCAGTGTTGATTAAAGGCATATCTAGTGTTGGTGGTTATATTCCTCCAATTGGGGTTTTGCGGTTTAAATTTATCAGAGCTACCGATTTGCGCAATATTGAGACTCTAGGCAAGATTGATCCTTACGTCCGTGTTTTACTCAATAACTTCATGCGCAGCCGTACCTCAACTATCGAGAATGAATTAAACCCTGAGTGGAATGAATACGCCTATGCCGCCGTCTATAATAGTCATGAAAGGTGCACTATTGAAGTTATGGACTCTGAGAAAAGTGGACACGATCGTAGCCTAGGAAGCTTCAGTTTTGGCACTGATAAAATTATTAAAAGCTTACCTACTGGAGAATTTGCTGCGGTTGACGATGATACTATTCATAAAGCTCATTTGCTGGTTAACAATCGTTCACCGAAGGGAGTCTTGGAATATAAAGTCAGCTTTTTCCCGGTTTATGCGGTTCTAACTCCTGAAGAAGAAGAAGAGGAACGTAAGAGACTGGAAGAAGCTAAAGAAAGTGGAGAAGAAGTCAAGAAAAATGAAAGTAAATCAGTTGCCGATGAGGATGAGGATGAAGATGACTCTGAAAAAGAACCCCAGAAGCATAAATTAACTCTGGAAGAGCTGATAAATTATAACTCTGGTGTTCTTGTGTTCTCGTTCAAGGAAGCTGTGCTCAATTCTTCCAACTGCTATATTGAAGTTTTGCTTGACGACTGGGCATATCCGTCCTATTCTAGCGCTAGAGCAACATCTACTCGCTTTCAAATTAACGAAACTAATGATGCCATTGTTAGAGAACTTGAAGAGTCTCAGATAACTATCCGTGTTTCCAAGAAGCCGTACTCTATGGATCCTGATCATCATAAAGAATTTGTGACAATTCCTACGCTTAAACTTCTCAAGAGCTCTTATGACGCTCCCTATACAGTTACACTCAAAGATTCTTCCGGTGCCACTTCAACGGTTAGTTTACTGTGTCGATTCCAGCCCCTCTTGATGACTGTTCCACCAGATGATAGTGTCATGAACATGGGCCATTTACGAATCGATCTTCTTGATGCGGCGGAACTTCCAGCTGCTGATCGTTCTGGAAAGAGTGACCCCTATACTACTTTTGAGCTGAATGGAGAAAACGTGTTCAAATCCAAAGTAATAAAGAAGACTCTTCATCCAGCATGGAATGAGTTTTTCGAAATTCCAGTCCATAATCGAATTAACGACGAGCTTAAAATCTCTGTCTATGACTGGGACATGGGACCAGCCAATGACGATTTTCTTGGATCAGGAATAATTGACTTGACTAAAGTAGAGCCACATCAGCCCTATACCTATGTAATTGACTTATTTGGGGAAAATAACGAACCAGCAGGTAAAGTTCGAGTCACAGTCCTATTTAGACCAGAATACGTCATACGAAAGAGTCGCATAGATAGCACTGATCTGATTAGTGGCACATTTGCTCCTGCTGGAAAGCTAGTGATGGGAGTTGGTTCTATGCCATTAAAGGGTGTAAGTATGGCTTCTAGTGGTGCTCGGAAACTCACCGGTAAACTCTTTGGCCGAGGAAAAGATATCACTGTTGATCCAAACTCGGGAGAAGAGGTTGAAGAGCATGAAGCCACTATGGCCAAGCCCATTACTGAACAAATCACTCCAGCGGATGATAGCAATATGGACACTACAGCAGACACTACGATTGGAACCATGGAGTCAACTGACATGTCTGGCGCGAATGATGGATCCTTGGTTGTTCCAGGCAGAGGAAGAAGCAGCTCCATCAACAGTGGAATGACTTCTAATACTACGAAATCACGGTCTGCTTACCAGTCTTTGGGAATTGTATTGCTGTCTGCTACTGGATTTTCAGAGGGAGAACACATATTTATTCGTGTCTATAGTGTGAGCGAGAGTGGTAAGACTAAAGAGATTCATAAGAGCAAGTCTGCCAAAGCGACTGCCGGGCAGCCGAAATTCGATGAGGCTTTCGTCTCCAGTAAGGTTTTTGTGGGTGGTTCCATCTTGTTTAAATTGTATGACCACAAGACCATCGGTAGAAGTACGCCTTTAGGTGAGTGCAGTATTCGACTTTCTGAAATTGAAAGTGGAAACTCTGTATGGCTACCAATTGATCATAATCGTGAACTGCATGTGAAACTTAACCTTAGAGGTTAATTGACGCTGTTATATATTGTAAGAGATTATCAAATAGTTATTAGAAATATATATTTTTGCATATTCTTATTCAACTTAAGTTAGCTACTTACTGCTACTGCAACCCAACCATCATTTATATATAGATTGGGAAAAGAGCAATAGTTTCTCACATAGCCAGATCTTTATCTAGTTTCCCTAGGTGCATCTGAAATAGTTTATTATTATTTCAGTCCACTTGGGGATAGAGTAAATTGATCAGTTTGAGGCTTGTAGAATATTCTGGTTTCTGCATGCTATAGGAGTTATCATACATATCTTAGTATATCTAACCTTAGGTTTCTGCTTTGTAGTAAATTTTACGTTTAGACAAATGAAAGTAGTAGGTCTTGTATCGGGTGGGAAAGACTCATGCTTTAATTTGATGCATTGCGTCCATTTGGGGCATGAAATTATAGCAATCGCCAATTTGTGTCCGGAATCAGGTGATGAACTAGATAGCTATATGTATCAAACTGTAGGCCATGACGTGGTACCGTTGATTGCACAATGTCTCGATGTGCCATGTGTACGCAAATTCATAAAGGGTACTGCGGTGGAAACTGGCATGCAATATTCTGAAACACTTAATGATGAAACGGAAGACTTGTATGATCTTCTGAGCCTTGTTAAGACTCGATTCCCTGAAGTACAGGCTGTGTCGGTCGGCGCCATATTGTCTAATTATCAGCGTATACGAGTTGAGAATGTCTGCTCGCGGCTCGGGCTTACCTCATTAGCTTACTTATGGGATCAGGATCAAAAGTTTCTTTTAGACTCGATGATTTCCAATTGTTTGAGTGCTGTATTAGTAAAAGTAGCTGCAGTAGGGCTAAAGACTGTACATCTTGGTCGATCTTTGGCCGAGATGCACTCTACTCTAATCAAACTTCATGAAGTATATGAGCTTCATCCTTGTGGTGAAGGTGGTGAGTATGAGACTATTGTACTGGATTGTCCACTGTTTAGAAAGTTCAAAATTGATTTAAAAAGCTGGACTACAGTCAATCTTCCTGGTGATGTAGCCTATATGACAAAGCCAATCATGGAACTAGTTCCTAAAGACTCTGGCGAGGACCGAGCTTTAACTTTTCAATCCACTGCTAATTATTTGCACTCTTTATCCGAGCCAGAAGTACCACCTCTATCTTTGTTGAATTCTACCCCAATACATATGCGATCTTTGGTGCCTAAACCTTTCTACAATGAGTTCTCGGCAGTGAATCTTAGTGGCAGTTCCGTTAGTGAGATCCTTCGTACTGCCCAGATGAAAAACTCTCGACCTATTGCGTTCGTGTCTTTGCTGCTAAAATCAATGGATGATTTTCATAAGATTAACAAAGAGTATGTTAAATACTTCTCAGATCCGCTTCCACCTGCGCGCTACTGTATTCAGCCTAAAACTGATCACACAACACCTGATGTTACTGTACATATTAGGTATGAAGCTCCTGGAATTCTGCGGGAAGGTCTCCATATCCAGAGTCATAGTTACTGGGCACCGGCCAACATTGGCCCTTACTCTCAGGGAATTTATAGCAATGGTATTACATACGTTTCCGGTCAAATTCCTTTGATTCCGGAGACTGGAAAATTAGATTCTAGTCTTACCTTGTATCAATCTGCTTCATTATCATTTCGTCATATGCTAAGGATTCTTCGCAAGGTGTCTAAAAATAACAGAAATTCGATTACAGTTCCTTACGTTGTGGCGTTCACGGTAGGCGGAGATCAAACTGTTGAAGCTACCTTACAAGTTTGGGCAAATCAGGATTCATTGGAGGGTCCATTTTTCATAGCAGAAATTGAGCGATTACCACGAGATGCACAAGTTGAGTGGGTAACTATTGGAGTAGATTCTTCTGATGAGAATGTTGAACCGCAACTTTTATCGTCGCTTAACTCACACCCAATATCTAATATTCAGATTAAAACAAAATCTGATGTATCTTCTGATGAATTGAGCAGTTTATCCTCGAATATTCATTGGGGTGTATACTTGTGCGGTGACAAGTCTGAACCAGTCAATCCCCCGGCCAATCTGGAAATAGCAAATGTGTCTAGACTATTTAGTGGATCTCAGGAAGTCAGAAACGTGTTAATAGTTGCCAAAATCTTATAGAACCTGAAACTGTTTTCCTTGCAGAATACGTTTCTTTCGGGCACTTCGAATAGCATCACGTTTCTTTGTCTTAAGTTGACGCCCAAATTCAGCCTTTTTATCCCAGAACTCTTTTTCCCATGTTTCACGATCAAACAGAGACAGCTGAGGAAGTGTCTCTACAATGGCCCTTGATGATAAGAAAGGGGAATATTCATGGAAAAAGAACATAGGTTTGTTCGAGGTTGGTGGTGGTGGGGTTGGAATTTTCACTGCTATAGCATCATCCCCAGAACTATGAGTTTTTAAAGGTGTTTTGTCTTTTTTAACAGTATCTTCATGCGTAGAGTTACCAAATAGTGAGAATGACGTATGTTCTGAGGAGAATAATGCTCTTAAAGCTTCTGTTTGAGGGTTCTGTGCTTTCTTTTTTGAAGTTGCGGGACTTGATTTATCAGCTTTTTGTGATCCTGCTGATGCCGAATCCGAAGATGCTTCAGATTCTGTTGAATTTACAGAACTATCACTTTCAGAACCATCAGATGATTGTGAAGCACTCTCACTTGAAGCAGATGCAGATGCGGAAGCTTCCTCCATGCTCACATCACTTTCAATCCCTTGATCGACTATTTCATTCGTTATTAAAGGTTGGCTATATTCAGGTATCGGACTTGGAGGAGCAATATTCGGATCATCACTATCTGAATCAGACTGAGCATGCGTTTTCGTATTTTTCTTCTTATACTGAACTATTTTAGCAATTTCATCATGGTCACCAAATTCGACTAGATGCTCGGCTTTAGAATCATCAACCTGATCATGAGGAAGTGATATGGAATCCAAAACCGATTGAGCTATCTTTAATTGATCTTCCTCTATCCCACCTTTTTGAGTTTTTTCTTCTGTTTCAGTCAATCCGGGGAGTTTCTTTTCTGTAAAGGTTTCTAGGAGATGGCCATGTCCATCCAACCATCGGCCATTGACATATGCGGCAGTGAGCTGATGCGGTTCCCGCTGAGCAATTCCCCATACTTTCGTTTTTCTCAATCCCGGGACCAGCTTTATTATTCTCTTGCCATTGAAAACCCTTACAGACATCTTCTTAATATCCTTGCGTGGGGTTCTACGCATTACTGCTGGAATAGCCCCTTGGAGATCATGTCGATATATGGGATGTGTGATCACTGGATTTTCCCATTCGTATTTCAGGTAATCCATATAAGTTGGTTTTGCTTGCTCTACTACAAGGTGCACGCCCTTAAATCGAACATTATTTAACTTTGTGCGGACCTTTGGAACCTGATCCTCGGGTATCCTCACAGTAACATAACCAAATGCAGGTCCACAGATAGTGGTGTGTACCTCTAAAGTGCCTTCAACAGGCCCAAAACTTCGAAACTGTCTCAAAAGTGGTTCTGGGTCTTCTATTATTGCTTCGGGAAGCGGTTTGACGAAAAATCGTACACATGAATTCTCTTCCTCCATGGAGGAAAGAAAATAATTACGTCGGTGTTGGGAAGAAGAAAATTACATATAAGAGAATAATATGTAAGGAATGAATAAAATAGACTAGCCGCTCCATTACTTCAAATCAAATTATCTATCTACAGCTAAATAATTAGATTTTATTCTAGTACTAGATCTTTAGAACATATTATAAATTTTGATACGCGTTCCACATTTATTATTATCGGATTACAGTAGTGCTGGCGGTATGAGAGATTGATCTCTCTCCCAAGTCATCGAAGTAGGACAAAGTCTATAGAGGTTGAGTTAGTTAAATAGGAATTTTTTGAGTTGCGCATCTACATATACCTAATCCCTAAATCATGGCTCCGCCAATATCATTTAAAGGCCATGAATATTTAAGACAACGGTTGGTTTTGGCTACTTTATTAGGTCATACTATTAAAATTGAGCAGATCAGGTCAGAAGCGATGGAACCCGGTTTGAAAGACTATGAGATATCTTTTCTTCGCTTATTAGATCGTATCACCAATGGCGGTGTTGTAGACATTTCTTACACGGGAACCACAGTGATTTATAAACCGGGACTTTTAATAGGGGGCTCTCATACTCATGCTTGTCCTGAAAGTCGGGCTATTGGCTATTTCCTCGAGCCGATCCTAGCTCTGACCCCTTTCTGTAAAACTGCTACTACCATAACATTCACGGGAGTTTCGTCCAATCAGCTTGATCCGTCAGTCGATACTATTCGAACTAGCTTGTTTCCTATCTTAGAGAAGTTTGGTATCGAACGGATGGAATTGCGGATAGCCAAACGTGGATCGGCCCCTGATGGAGGAGCCGAAGTCATCTTTTCCAGTTCCCATCTTGTTTTGCAGCCGAAAACTCTACATGCGATAACTACTCCTAAAATTCACAGGATTCGTGGAATAGCCTACTCCACTCGTGTGAGTCCAACTAATGTTAATAGAATGATAAACTCGGCTCGTGATGTTCTTCGAGCTACTGGTTGTGAGACTTTCATTTATAGCGATGTTGCTAGAGGTTCAGAATCTGGTAAGTCTCCAGGGTTTGGTATAGTATTAGTGGCTGAAACCAAGCAAGGTTGGTGTATATCAGCTGAAGGGGTAGCAGAATCTGGCACGGCTCCGGACGAATTAGGTGCTCAGGTTGCACGGCAGCTCTTATACGAGCTATCTTTACAAGGAGTAGTCGGTCGCAACCAGGTGATCTTGACACTTTTGCTTATGTTCCTTGGTAAAGAGGATGTCGGTCGTATTAGATTAGGTAAGGGGGTGATTGATGAGAACGTGGTGCAGTTTTTACGAGATGTTCAGACTTTTACCGGACAACAAGTGATCATGAAGGACACCGCCGAAGTTGATTTGGACGAAGGAAATCCTAACGAGGTATTGATTTCAGTGAAAGGATTGGGATTTGTTAGTGCAAGCAAGAAGATTGCTTAGAAATGATTATCTTTAATGATTTTTTTGATGAAATAGTAAACGATAAGTAGATATTGAGTAGCTTTCTACCGGAACTGCATAGTTTCTGTGATAGAAATTATGCCTGAATTATTGTATGAAAAGAATATGTATGTGCATATATATATGTTTTGTCGTAGAGACTTGTCAACATCTTCAGGATTCAATTGAGCTTCCCACTGCGTCGTAAGTCTAGTGCTTGTTTATATGGAGGAGCAGTAGGAGATTGAACAGGATCCAGACTTTTAGTTGGAGGTCGAGTATAAGTGGCATCGGCATCATAAGCAGATAAATCTCCACAGGCCACGAAAGGGGCCACTACTCGTTCTTGGATAGGCAAACTGGTAAGGTCCGTGCCTGGTTCAGGTAATTCCAAAGGCGTCCATCCTGGTCTGGGGCAGTAATCTTGACAAACAATGAAAGATTCTAAAGAAGACAGTCTTGAAGATCGTGGTTTAGCACAGTATACTTTACCAAATAGTAGACCTGCCTGAGAGAAGAGCAAATCGATATCGCGGCCCCGGAATATTTTGGCCACAAATGTTCCTCCAGGGCGCAATAACCGAGTAGCTAAGGTCATAGCAGCATATATTAACTGCGCTTGAATAAATTCGTCCAGATCGTGCAATCCTGTGACGTCGGGTGCACCGTCGGATACTACGAGATCTGCAGGCCCCCCACCGAACAAAGACTCGATCTGTTTAGGAGTGTCCGGGTGAGTAATATCTGCTTGCAGGGTATGAACACCCTCTATGGGAGAAATAGGTTGTAGATCAACAGAAACAATTGTCACTGGGTTTTCTGACTGTGCCAGCTTCCTCGAGAGAACCTGAGACCAAGACCCCGGGGCAGCACAAAGATCCACTACGCGCGAGACATCTTTAAACAACTGAAATTCTTCATCCAGTTGAAGGAGTTTAAAAGCTGATCGAGCCCTCCAGCCTTCTTCTTTGGCTTTTCTTTGTTAGTCGTGATTCTTGCCAGATCAAAATTTGGCTGCACCATTAAAATCTTGCTTCCTACATCAACATTTCAACATCAAGGGGTTTCCGCCCTTCTACACCCGAAACGGACAGCTTCAGGATCAAAGTAACTTACCGATAATAAAGATCTCTTTTATCTTTGCTTGATTTCCCCATGGAGATATCGGATATTCCCGAGATTCTCCCTCACGATCAAGTGTATGTGATACAGCTTGGGAGCACGGTGTATAATATTAGGTAAGTGACGATGAACTAAACGAAGTACAAGGCCAAAATTAGAGAGAACTAACACATTTTTAGTGGAGCATCTTTGTCTTTTGATGCACCGTCTTATTTCACTTATTACTTCTTAAATCAAGCTAAGCCTACTAAACCGCTCTGCATCGATCGCTCAGCCAAGGTCTTTGATCGGATAGTTCAACATCTTCAAGGTTACAACGTTATTATTCACAATGCCGATGAATTCTATCAATTATATTCGGATGCTGTATTTTACCGGCTGCGAGGGTTGCTGCGAACCTTGCGAGACCATGATCTTTTTGTGGATATAGGAACAGAAACCTTTAAGATCGACCGAAATGTATTCAACTCTCCAGGGAACCATCCGAACTTCTTCCATGTGACGTTCGAGTTTTACTTCACTGATCTTATCCGCGATAATAGGATTTTGGTTAAAGAAGATAAGTTGCTGCGGCCTCCAGTTCTTGACATTCCCCGGGTCAAAGGCCGTAGTGCGCGTTTGTTTTCTGAGGTGCTATCCAAATTGCGTAATGAACCTGTTGTCATCCAGTCTGCTCAGCATAGACAGGCTTTAATCGAAGAGTGTCGATATTATGGATTTAGAGGACTTGCCCAATCGTTTATTTCTTGTGAGATCGGTGCAGTGACTCCTTCTAATCAGTTCGTAATCCCGAAAATGATTCCTCGCTTAAATCTCTCTGAGAAGCCTGTTCTTAGCGAGTATATTAAACTATCGATTAGTGATATAGTTCTTAGTGGGGTTACTCTTGCTTCTGCAAATTCTAGCTCCTTCCCGCGGGCACGATTTCCAGGCTACTTGGTGCAATACAAACGGCCATTTATTGATACTATTCCTCGGGATTTATACATCACTATTGATTCTGCAGAGACGGCATACATTTATCACAAATATCCAGGGCAAGGTAAAAATATCTCCAGCTTGTCTCTTCTACTTTCCGAGAAACTTGAATCCAAGTTCGTCGCTGTAATGCAGAAGGTGGGCAAACTATTGGATCCGGCGCCACAGTTCCACAATTTTGAAGATATCTCTATTGAAGTTCTGCCTGGTATAACACCTAAAATAATCCCTTCCAGTGCTCGAGCTGCTCTAATGGGTTCTGATACAAGTAACAATGATTCCACCGAAATTCCTGTTAAGCGGCAGAAGATCGATGCTAACACTCACAACACCCTCGAATTACCTGTTCTGATTAAAAACATAACATTGCGAATTGAGTTCCGATCTGATATACAGAAACTATCCCTGGTTCCACTATCCATCGAGTTAAATACTGAATGACATTCCAGTATACTTTGAAGGTCTAATAATGCTTCGGAGCACTACAGGGCACTGGCGGGTCTCCTTGAACTGGATCATTTTTGACGATTCCGACCTTCCAGTACTTAGGTTTAGATTCGAAAAACTCTCTCCAGTAGTTTATGGAATATTCGATCTCTCTTGGATCTAGTCCTCGCAAATCGTGGGTTAACTGGTCGGATCGATGGAGACAACCGTTAATGAACGCTCGAGTAGCATCCCGGCCAGCCAAGTTATGATATGAACCATGAGGACCATATAACGCCTTGCTTGCTGATACATCATATACTGTTCCATTCAATGCAATATATATGACATCTCCATTGACTCCGTTATACTTCGAGAGCTCTTGTGGAGTTAATACCAAAGATGGCTGAAACAAGTGTCGAAGATAGCGAGGGTTTGTGAGTTGGTGAGGGAAAGGGCACGTAGTATAATTAGCAAAATAATAATAAGCGATAGCTAGACATAATACTACACCCGAAAAAACTCGTAGTAGTTCTAAAAATTTGGATGGTTTCTCTGACCCCTTCGATGTCATTGTCTATCGGTTAAGGATTGTTTTATGTATGTCCTTGTGGATGCTAGGATGATGATTTATCCTATTTCAGAATAAAGTTAACGTTCAACTGTTGGACAACTGCTGAGTCTTGATACTCGCATCTGCACCCACGTTAAGCAGTGTAAATAATTGTACACAAATAAATGAATTAAAAGATAATATTCTCAATTTGAATAATAAATAATGTAATAGTAATATACATGATACCTTGTCCTTAGGAAGCATTAACTATTTATATCGGCAAAGTTCCTACATCAGCACCTGGTACACTCAGCATCTCCTCGAAGTTGATATCCATATCCCAGTATGAATCCCAACCCACAACTCCCCTGCCTTCTAAAACATCATTTAATAGAAGCCTACTAGAATCCTGCCACTGAGTTTTAAGAAATTCCCCTGCTTCATTGTTCTGTCCATTTTGATTAGACTGACCATTGAGCCCATTCTGTTCGTATTGGCTGACCGCGTCAGTATTATGGCCTGCCAAGCATTTCTGGAACCCTGCTGAATCAGGATTAGGCACAGATTCTGCAATCTTAAGTATATCAGCCACTTGATCTAGTACAGATTTGTTGCTATCTTGTGGCCAGGATTGAGAAACTGTCATAATGCGGTGAATAACCGAGAGCTTCTTCAAATATATATTGTTGGGAGACGCTTGAATTCGTTCGGCTATAACAATAGAGAATCTGTGGTTCAACGCATCAATCTTATCGTTTTCTTCTAAAAACATCTGATACACCTCTTCACCCTTCTGTCGAATAGTTCGTCGAAGGTACGTGTAAAGACTGGATGACAGAATGATTTGGCTATTAGCAACTAGCGGTAAGTTATCCACCATATTATCGGGATAGTTTATAAACATTTCAAACACTTCACAATAGTGATCGCAAAACATTTTTGAGTATTTCACAAATGAAGCATGGCTGTCACCATGAACCGTCTTTCGGGAAGCATGGTTGAGACAAAGACGAAGAGCACAAAAGCGAACCATGAGCAACGCAAACTTCACGCACCAATACGTCTCGTAAATCTGTTTTCTGGTATTTTGCATTCGTTCCAAATCCATCAGAAGCGAATCGACATAAGGTTCAATGACCAGAATATTACATCTGGCGCTTTGACCTTCGCGCGTGGCCATCATATTAATATTCTCTAATATACGAGCGATATCTACCATCTCGAGTAGTGCTTTGTCCTCACCTTTTAGATTTCTCTTCGCTGAAATACTATGGTAAGATGTCTCCAAAGCTTCGGACCACAGGAAGGAAGTAGGGTACTGAAAAGGGCCACACACCATAGCAGCTTGTACAAACAGTGCCAGATATAATCGACGCACTATGTAGGCAGCAGGGCTATCTGCAGCATCCGTATCTTCGCCAGTTTCCCCATCTTGTGCAAAACTTTCAGACGGAGGGGCAATGTTTTGAGCTAAACAGGCTCCAGTCCGAAGAGCATATCGTAAGGACGGAAAAGCTAAAAAATGAGCCATTGATATAGCATTCACAATATATGGATATACTTTCAAGTTTCCAAAAACTTCAGGAAATGTATACCACGAAACAGTAATCGTCATGGCCTGAATAAGATCTATGGACCGCTCACCTTGGAAAAGAATTGCAGAAGAGATGGTTTCTAAAAACGCGGTCTGGGCTTGAGTCTGAATATCACCATTGGATAGCTGCTGGGATGCAATAATAATAGCATTGAAAGTGAATGGAAAGTTCTTCCGCAAGGTTTCGAAGGATAAATGAGATATAGTAACTAAGGGACAGTTCTGATACATAGAATTCCGGTAATAATCCACACAATGCACAGCATCTGCTTTGGTAACTATACTTGAAGTTATAAAGTCTGTACAGCGATATTTCGTGATTAGCTTCATCCAATTACCCATTGTTTGAAACAGTGACTTATTCTCGTCGAAGTAATGTTGCAGTCGTTCGGCAGCATGAAGTTTCCAAAGATTGTCATTCTCGCGTGCTTCACAGCCTCCTGAATGCACAAATGCAGGTACAATTGCAGCAGGCGCTTGTCTATTCTTCTGAAATAAGTGTCGCATATAATCAACAGGGCCTTGGTCGGGGTTAAACTCGACTTCGTTATTCTGGACCATTCCTGTATGGTCCCTTGATGGCATGCTCTTCTCTATTAGTTGACGCCTAAGTTCTGCCACTTCTTCCTGTAGCTCTTGTAGACGTGCTTCGTTTCGTTTCCGCCGTTTTCTGGGGGCTTCATAAACACAAACCAGCTGTAACTTCAGACAGCGGCTACATGCAGATCCTGATGGGTCAGGAATACATCGAACCTTGGCAGATCTACATTGTTCACAGGCATGATTCAGACGAGGCTTTCCACCGGTACTAGGCGAAGCAGATTCTGACCTCGTGGTTCCGGTGCTCATCGTGTAATTAATGATGATGAGTAAGTAGCGATAGCTACTTAATATAGAGATTCGAGCCACTGCCAGCATGCGCACAGCAAGTTATGATTGGTGGTTATTACTATAGGGTAAGGGTATGTTCTATCGCCGCTTATGATTTAGGGTTTAGGGAGCGAGCATGTTGGGAAGCTGCTATCAGCTTAGTTGTTCTGGCGAGGTCACCCACCGACGAAACTTAAATTTGCAGGCATGCTAAGTAGGCCAGGCCAAAGAAAGTGTAGTAAAATACTATCAATAGAGCACTAGTTATTCATAGAGTTAAATTTACATCGTATCCGCAGTTTAGTAACTGCCGGTTCTAAGTTTCTATCTTTTTTTTCGTTGGAGGCTACTTGCCTTCAGCGTAGAGTTTGCAAGTATAATCCGGACCAGGATTAGTGCCATTCATGACGACTTTAGTTGCTGTTTCAGTATTGTTACCAACACCAGAAGGCATAGCTGTTGATGTGCTGGGACCTTTAGACCGGTTCAGTGCCATGTGGCTCTGAACTAAATGACCGGCTGCCAATGCAGAGCAAAGAGATAACTCGCCCGCAAGTACTCCGCAAGCAACAATTTTGGCCAAGTTGCGTGCATTTTGCCCAGGATCTGTCGCATGTGGCCCCCTGACACCAATTAAATCGAGCATAGCTCCTTGAGGATCTAGCACTGTACCTCCCCCAATAGTTCCTACTTCCACAGAAGGCATACTTACTGAAATCTGTAGGTCACCATTATAGTCGTCCATTCGTGTCAAGCAGTTGCTACTTTCCACATTTTGGGCAGGATCCTGCCCAGTAGCTAGAAAGATCGCAGTAACTAAATTTGCGGCTTGGGCATTTTGACCACCGGTAGATCCAGCAAGGGCACTACCGATGAAATTCTTACTGGTATTCACCCGCACCAGAGAAGCAACAGTGGTCTTCAAAACTGTTTCAACGATCTTTCTCGGAATTATGGCTTCCGCGACAACATGCTTACCACGGCCATCAATCCAGTTGATTGCTGACGGTTTCTTATCGATGCAGTAGTTTCCAGACACACTCACAATCGTCATATCCTCAAACCCGGCTTCTTCAACCATGACCTTTAGTGCATGTTCTACACCTTTTGATATCATATTCATACCCATAGCGTCACCTGTAGTGGCACGGAACCGAACAAACAATTCATGGCCAGCAATAGCAGTTTTGATGGATTGCAGACGAGCAAACCGTGAAGTAGACTCAAAGGCCTTTTTCATTACCCTTTGACCATCTTCTGAATCAAGCCATTGTTTGGCCTTAGCTGCTCTCGCCATAGTTGGGAATGAAACACATGGACCTCGAGTCATACCATCACCCAAAATCGCTGTTACCGCACCGCCACCTGCATTTATGGCTTTACAACCGCGCATAGTAGATGCAACTAAACACCCTTCGGTGGTGGCCATAGGAATGTGATAACTAACTCCGTCGATAATCATGGGCCCGGCAATACCCACTGGAAGTGGCAGGAATCCAACAACGTTTTCACAACAAGCACCAAAGACGCGTTTATAGTCATAATTAAGAAAAGGAAGTTTTGAATCAGCAATCATAGTACCATCGAACATTGGTATGCAATGTCTGCGCACCACCACTGCTCTAGCTGTATCGGCAAGCTGTTTTTCAAGAGCATAAAGTGGTAACTTGCCTTGTTTAACCAACAAAACGACTTCAGCATTGCTGAGCTCCTTTGTATTACCAGCTTTCATTATCTCAATACATGTTTCCAGGGGTCTCAAACTAGACGCAGCAAACTCTAGTGCTTCCTCGTCTGTATCAGAAGATGACTCAGAATCATTAATTATAGGAGAAGACGAGGGAGATATCGAAGACGTAGAAGTAACAGGTCTCGATTGGGGTACTTCAGATGCTTGAGTCTGAGTACGAAGCGAGTGGGCTACATTGATAGACGACCAAGCAGTAGACCGAACGCCGTTAAATAAATAAACGTTCAATCCTACGCTGAATGCAAGCACAAGAACAATTCCTTTCGAGAGGATGGGATCTCCAATGGTAGCTGACCAGTTAACAGAAACTTTAGAGAGAAAAGAATCTATCCAGCTTCCTTGGTCACGGAGCTCGTAAAGTGTTGGAGGCATTACAGTAAGAAAAGTTAAGCGATCAGCAGGTAATAAGCCAGCCAGTCGCTTCAAATATGAAGGATTGGCCATTTTTTCTGGGAGTGTATTTGAAGTAGCAAAATCTGCTAAAGAAGCACTAGACTCCCGAAACGGGGCAGACCAGAAATTCAATAAATTTAATGCAATGAAACAGAACACCATGAAAAGCTTGAACTTGGTGATGGTTGATGAGCCGCTAGCAATATTCGAGTTGAGGGAGAATTTGCTTTCGGAAAGCGAAGAAGCCGCACTGCCCTTAGAAATGGAGCGGGCACGAGCACGAGAAGATGCCCGGAGGCGACGTTCATCAGCCCTGGCAACAAGCTCAGCAGCATCAGTAGACAAGCCATCTTCTTCAAGAACATTTGTTATTTGAATATGCCTGCGCATACGATTAATCTCCAATTTGATAGTGAGAACGGAGATGAAGAAAGTGAAAAGAAAAATGCAGTCGTAGATCAATATCCACAAAGCCAAGAAAGAAAACGAACTCAGCCCACCAATTCCAGAGTTTGCACCTGCTGCTAGAACCACGCACTCAAGAAGGTAATCACGAACAATAGGAGGACCGCAGGCAGCAACCACGTCGACCATGACTTGAGTATTTGAGAGTTCTGGGTTAGCCCGAGCATGTTCAAGGGCAGCACGAGTGAGTTTTAAAGGGCGTTGAAAACCAATCAATACGACCAAAAATGGGAGACCTTCAGAAAGTAAAACCATAGACAAAGGTACTTTTAAATGCAGAGTAGTAGAGGTTGCGGCAACCAAAGCAAAAGCACCGTTGAGTAAAACCGTACATCCGAGCCAAAAGCGAGAGCCAAGTTGTCGCATGGATAAGAAAAGAGACACGAAAGTTAGATGCATGCAGATATATACCAGCGCCATCACAGCAATATCAAAAGATTCAGCTGAGCTCAATAAATCGGCGAACCGATCCGCCGATAAGTGAACCCAGGCAGACCAAAAGGAAATGGGAGAGGATGCTAAGGGTTTAGGTCGCCAGACGGAGTTATCCGAGGGAATTTGAGAATGTTCCTGTAACCAAAGACGGGCAACTGGTTCGGGTAATAACACGTCTATGGACTGTTTAGTGGCACGAACTATAGAGCCAGCATCAGCCGTAGCGAGAGTAAGATTAGGTGCTTCGGCACCAAAATCAAGTTCGTACAAAATATATTTCGAGTATGCAGCAGAGTCATCAGAAGGCTTAGCAGTAGACCAGGCATGAGTGAAAGGGTTAAACAGGACATTAACAGGCCTTGAACCGTCCAATGAAACCGAAAGAGTAGGGATAGCATCGTTCAAAACTGTTAGGTAGATAGTTGAAACGATCAAACTCACAAGTGTGACAGTTTCGATTGGTCTACGAGCAGCAGCACGAGAAATAGCGACTAATGGACGACGAATCCAATCCATTCTAGTATCAGTATTATGCTGTTTTCCGATCGCAGAGAGTGAAGAATGTACAAAAAGTAAGGGGGGTCAAAGCAAGGTACGTGACAAGGTGAAGGGCAGAAAAAAGAGACGGGCCAAGATTAAGTGAAGATAAACGAAAGAATGATTAAATTCAGAGAAAAAGATCGGTAGGATTTAAGAGATTAACCTACTAAACCGTGCAGTATAAAAGGATAGGATATGGGGTGAAATTGAACCTAAAAAGTAGCGTCGGGTTTCAAAGCTACCTAGAGATTTTTAAGAGTAGAGGAAAGGGGGGATGTATGGATGAAAGCAGGATTAGAGTACCCGAGGAAATTTGGGATAAATTCAGCCAATAGCAGGTCTCAGTTGATCCCAGTATGAGCTGCTCGGGGTGCCGACATTATTTTTTTTTTTCGATCATTAATCTCCCCTTTTAAGTAGATATTCTTGCAGTCCTTAGTAATCAGAGGCGGAATTTGTCAATTTAGATCATCAGTTTATCATCCTACCAGAAGACACAACCAGTGGGGAAACATTGCAATAACTATTAAAGTTTGTGCGATTTTTTTAGCCGGATTTGCTTGGAACTTATTAGCTTCTTAATTCTCTAAACGATCCGATGGCTGACGACTCTGAAGCTTATATTACTGCCGCCGAGGTGGAGGAGGAGATTGTAGAATCTGAAAGTGCTCCCCCACCTGAAGAAGATGAAGGAGAAGAAGAAGATCTGGTTCTCGATATGTCTAATAATTCTGCAGGCTATTTCGACCTTCATCAGGATTCTGTCTATCTAGTTGCAGCACATCCATCGAAACCGTTGATCCTGAGCGGTGGGGGAGATAATATGGCTTATGTTTGGTCTGCTGTGCTCTCTGCCCCTGGGGAACCTCAGCCAGTTGTTGCTACCTTAGAAGGACATACCGAAAGTGTTGTATGTGGCGGATTTTCTCCTGGAGGTGCACATATTGTCACCGCTGATATGGATGGTAACGTTCGTTTATGGAAGTCCGATCAGGATGGATCGGTCTGGGATTTCGTCGGTACAGAACAAATTGAAGAAGCTGTTTGGGCTGCTTTCCATCCCACAGAACCTTATGTAGCAGTGGGATCTGCAGACGGGTCAATTTCCGTATTCACCTACGATGATACTGACCTTACTCTATTTACCACTCTTTATGAACATACTATGGCATCTACCTGGGGCGAATTCATTCCCACAGCAACTGGCTCAAGTATAGAACTAGCTACCTGTTCAGAGGACGGAAGTATCATTTACTGGGATGTTGCCCTTAGTATTAAGAAGTTCAAATTATCAGGAATGCAGATTCGGGCAGGAGAACACACTTCTTTCGTTACTCTTTCGGTATCTCCTCAGAACAAGGCTATTGCAGTAGGGTCTCGAGACGGGAAAATTGTTATATTTAACCCACAAGGAAAAGTTTTGCAGATTTTAGAGACCGCGACGCCTACACAATCGCTAGAGGAAATCTCCATAGAATCTTTGTCGTGGTCAGATCTCGGATTAATGGCCGCAGGTGCGGTTTCGGGAACGGTGTATGTGTTCGAAAGTAGTCAATGGAGACTGCGACGAACTATTCAATGTAGTTCTGAAAGTGTCACTCGTGTAGAATTCGTTCATCGCAGTCCTTTGCTCACAGTCTCGAGCATGGACGGTATATTGCGGGCCTACGACGGTCGAAACGGTGCAGAACAATGGCAAGGTTCTGGCCACAATGCCGGTATTATAACGTTTGCATCACTTCCTAGTGGTCAGATAGTGACAGGTTCTGATGATAATGTATGTCTACTATTTGGGTTATCTTGAACTAAACGAATTATGAATCCCCGCCAGCCTCTGCTGGTAGACTTAGCAAGTATGAGCTTGGCCAACCTTATCTATGTTCTCTTTACTCTACTTAATTATTTTTTCTTCTCAGACACGTTTATAGTCTACAGTTAGATGTATAATAATATAATAATCGTCACTAATTAATCTGTGATTCTTAGATTTTCTTCGTTTAATCCCTGTTGCCAAGGATTGGCCCATTTAGTCATTAGCGCTTATCTTTCCAGCATATCTTAAACCCAGCCAAGCCAGACCTTACTTTGTAGGCCAAAACTCAATTAGTTCCTATTCGACTTACTAAAAAAACGCTTTTCTCCCATTTGTCCCAACTCCACTTCCCCCTATCCCTTTCGTCACGCCCTGCCACTCAATTTATATAACTCATTATGTCTGGTTTTCTCAGTATGTATATTGCCATTATTGAATATTAAAATACCCTTTATCTCGTTACTAACTCAGAGGGAATTCGATCGCTAGCAGGATCTGCTGATGCTTCGCCACAATCTCGTAGGCCTGAGTCATCTTCTTCTGTGCCTGTGAATGTCGACGATATCGATGAAGAAGGCGAGGAACAACACAACATTCTCATGAGCATGCTTACTTCGCTTCGTCCAGGTCAGGATCTTTCGCGCATCTCTCTCCCCACGTTTATTTTAGAACGTAAGTCTATGCTTGAGCGTATCACCAATCAACTTTCCCAGCCCCAGTACATGCTTGATGCCAACAACACTGAAGATGAACTACAGCGGATGCTCTTAATTGTTAAATGGTATTTATCTGGATGGCATATTGCTCCCAAAGCTGTAAAGAAGCCGTTGAATCCTATCCTACATGAATTCTTCACCTGTTACTGGGATATGCCTGATAATACCAAAGCTTATTATATCGCCGAACAGACTTCTCATCATCCTCCTATATCCTCTTACTTCTATATGAATCCAGCCAATGGAATCAGAGTCGATGGAATTCTTGTCCCCAAGTCTCGCTTTCTTGGAAACTCTGCGGCATCTATCATGGAGGGTGTCACCTATATTTCCCTGGCGCAACATTCAAAAGATGGCGTGCCAGAGACTTATGAAATGACCCAGCCAAACATATATGCTCGAGGAATTCTCTTTGGAAAACTGAAATATGAACTAGGTGATCATTGTATTATTTCCAAAGAAAATTCACCTTTGCGGGCTGACATAGAGTTCAAGACAAAAGGCTTTATTTCAGGTACTTACCATGCTATAAGTGGGAAAATATTCAACACCGATACAGACGAAGTTTACTACGAAATTTCGGGAAAATGGAATGAGGTCATCTACTATACCGATGTCAAGACTGGAAAGACCTCTGTACTATTCGATGTAGCTGAGTCCAAACCTGTTCTCCCTAAAGTCCGCCCTTTAGAGGAACAACACCCCCGTGAATCACGTAGACTTTGGAAAAAGGTTACTGATGCGTTAGCTGTTCGTGATCATAATGTCGCTACTGATGAAAAGTATAAGATAGAAGAACAACAACGAGCAGAAGCTCGAGCTCGTGAAGAAAAAGGTATTGAAGTTACTCCTCGGTTTTTCAAAAGAGTGGACGATCCTTCAATTCACAAAGGTCGCCTTCAATATCAGCTGGCCAAGAAAATTGATGAAACTACTCCAGAAGGTATGACCGAACAGATACTCCGTATTACTCCTATTATTGATGGTCAAGTTCCAACAATAGATCAGTGGGACGAAGAATATCTCTCACAAGCAGAATTCTTGAACCGTAAAACATCTAAATCCTAACTGCAACGTTTTTTCCATCCTTCCTTCTTTCTCCTTTTTCTGGTTTTGACTTTTTCTCGTTTCTCTACTTATCTGCCTACTTACTTACCTATCTATCTAATCTATCCATCTATCTATTCATCTATCCATCCTTATTCTTACACGCACTCTCACCTCGTAGTGTGTTTGTTTTATTGTCCGGTGTAAAGCGAAGCAAGATGACTGGTCTATGATCATATCATAAAATACACTCTGTTAAATTCTAAGTCTAGTTCTATACTAATTTTGAGGAGAAACTCGATCTTGAACTAAAGTAAAACCTCATCGCTTTGCTGGTAAATTCGCTCGGGTTTTTTATAGAACGATTGTGTTAAATATACATGATAATTTGATACTGCGATTAGCCGTAGAATGAATAACTGGTTTAACCAGAGGGTCTCTTTTCCTGAGAATACAGAACGCTCACTAAACAGAGCGAACAGGAGCTGATTCTGCCTGATTTTCTAGAAACTGTCGGCGAATCATCATACTCTGCATTTTGGTATATGTTGTCAATGCAACTCCAAAAACGATGACTGCTACCATCAGTGCAATGTTGCAAGGACGAGGATCGCCATTGAAAACACCATGAGTAATACGGTCTAGAGCGGTCTGCACAAAGTTGAAAAGTCCGGCAAAGGAAAAGATAAGCCCATAAATGGTGCCGAACGTTTCAAAACCAAAAACCTTGGCAGTCGAGTCAGACATAGTAGTGTAGTAGAAGGGACGGTAAGCCACAAATAAAGTCACACCGAGATACGCAGCAAAATGATTGCTTGAAATACCAAGAAGTCCGATCACTGTGGCAGTGATTACCAAAGTTGACAGAGCTGCAAAAGTAGAGAAGTTGTCAAGAATCAACCCGATGAATGGCACAGCTATGAGACCGCCAAGAGGTAAAGCAATATCAAAGTAATTGTTCAAAGCCGAGGCATCCTTCCAGGAACCAAATAAGAAGGTATACTGAGTGCGAATCGAAGCCACAAAGTAGTTTATACGAAGCATTTGCAAAGTAGTGAAGAACATGAGCAAGAAAAACCATGGGCTACAAATCTGCTCTTTCAGAGATTTACCGTGCATGACACCCCAAATTCCCGATTTATGAATTTTGCGCTCGAGGACAACTGAATGCCGACGAGTTACAACACTTTGACGACGAGAGTGGGCGCTGTTGTTTTGGAAATTGGTAGTTGAGCTAAAAGAAACAGTATTGGATTCGTTGAGCAAATTGGTAGTTTCGCTCGGTTCAGTCTCTTCAGTCTCGACATCGTAGTCACCATTTTCAAGAATAGACTCTACGTCCATATGAATAGCATGCATGGCAGCATTAGAAGGAGACTTGGCTACAGCAGCAAATCCGGCGTTCCAAGCCATGTCGTCCTCGTTAACAAAGGTACTAGCAATGGCCAGAGGGTCTGCACGCGATTGCTCCTCCATAGGAGGTTCCGTCACTGGGTCAGATTGAGGGTGGTTATGAATCTTGTAAGAATCGTAAGGAAGCACAAAAAGCTGCACAAAGAAGACAAAGGCCGGTACGACCAAGTAAACTAAGAAAAACTTTCTTGGGTAAAAAGCTCCGTCTGTAGCTTCGTATATCAAGCGGTAAATGAAGAAAACAGCAGAGGAAGCATCAAAGGCACCGGTGAGCATAGCCAAAACGGTTCCTGACATGTGAGGGAAAGCGTTGGAAAGCTGAAATGATGAAATATAGACAAAGGGACCTCCAAGAGCAAGGCACAAGTATCCAAATAAATATGCATCAAAAGTCACGATTTGGAAAGCATACGCCATTAATAAAGAGCCTACAGTTAATAGGAAAGCCCCGGTCAGGCCGCAAATGCGAGGCCCATAAACGTCGAGAACACGACCAACCATCAATGCCGCAACATTTGTAGACACTGCAGCACAAGTAAATATAACGTTCAGTTTTATTTCCTGCTCGGCGCATATGGGGACCTGCCGTTCGATCTCACGAGGAGTACAGGCTGACCTATAAACTCCTTCAGCAACAAGAACTGGCTTTAGGGCTGCGAAACCAAAAACAATTCCACCAGCCATGACGCAGTAGATGACAGCGCATGCTATTTGAGCGACTCGGCGCGTTAAAGAAACTTGGTGGTGGACCGGCATGACTGAGGAAGAGCAGAATTTGTATAGATAAGAACCCTAGGAAAAGAAAGGAAAATAGATAAGCGTATAGTTGGCTATACCTAATCGATTTATGGTCAATAACCAGGAATTTCCGTAGTAGAAACAAAAAGAGTGACTATACTATAACTAGAAAGAGTTTTCTCTTTATTTCCCTGTGCAACTTATAGATGACAACGTTGGATTAAGCAAGATCGAGTAAAAAGGCTCTTGGCTTACTTTATATACTGATTAAACTCGAACCGGAATTACCAGAAAGTTTGATAAAGAGCAAGGTGGGGAGTGGATTCTAGGTATTTGACTACTTACAATACTTGTCTCTATGTATTTCAACTATGAATAAAATTTGTTTTGGATGAGATCAATTGATTACAATGTATATTCCATTGGTTTTATGCTTGTTACGGATATATTGTGCGTTATTCTCTTCGTATCACATTTTCAAATAGCGATCATTTAAGCAAACTTTATTAGAAAATCTAGCCAATCCTCAGCCTTATTCATTGATATTGTAACGGATAACTCCGAGTTAGGTCGGCCGAATAAATTAACCATTATTTCCTATTTTTTTAATTTATTTTCCTTTAGAATATTTAGTTTATTAAAATAAAAATTGCGGTAGACCAATGGGGAAAGTATATGGGTAATAGATTGAACGGTGTTAGGATTTAGGATCTTTATGGTGTCTAAGCAAATCTTGTACTTGTGAGTATTCAATTTTTATTGCTCGTTATCTGTGTCGGCTAGTATATAGATATAGTATGAAATAATTAGGCTACCATAACTTACAGCAAAAGTAACAAATAACTAAAATA
The DNA here is from genome assembly GCA_030574535.1 of Tortispora starmeri. Lineage (NCBI taxonomy): Eukaryota > Fungi > Ascomycota > Trigonopsidomycetes > Trigonopsidales > Trigonopsidaceae > Tortispora > Tortispora starmeri. Next base: position 34,926 of record JAJMFD010000001.1, on the reverse strand, counting down.
GTATTATCTGGTCATAATATATCCTGCGACTGGTCAAAACAAAGAAAATTAAATAATAATATCGCGTAAATCTAACATTATTACAGTCTGATGTCTAGCCCATACGTATAACACCTGCTGCAGTTAAAATCTCGAACTTACGGCGCACTTCGGGGTTCTTCAAATGATCTTGAAGAGCTGCTGGATTCTGTTGTGCCTGCTGAAGAATAGTGTTCATGGCTGGATCTTGCAAGATGCTCATCACTTCAGGATCGTTGCGAATACGCTGCATGGTCTGCTCTTCGGTTTCTCCCTCCATCGCTTGGAACCGTTGGCTCATGGCCTTTTGCTTCAATTGAGCAATTTCATGCGCATTCTTTCCATCTGTATCGTGGTCTGTAGCGTCGTTCAAGGTCTCTAACATCTTAGAGTATTCACGCATGGCCATAAAACAAGTTGCTTTTCGGATATAAGCCTTCACAAACGACGGGTCTTTGCTGATCGCCATATCGCAGTCTTTAACTGCTTCAGGGAAAGACATCAATTTAGCCAGTGCAGCAGCACGATTAGAGTATCCACGGGCATCATCAGGGTTCCGCTTTATCATTTCAGTGTAAGCTTTGACAGCACCGGGCCAGTCACCCTGCTTGAACTTCTCATTTCCTTCTTCTCGAGCCTCTTCTGCTTTGGCGGGATCAATATAAGCGAGCTCTTGCTGCTGTTTGAGCTCCTTCTCGGCAGCTCTAAGTTTGGCGAGAGTATCGGGATGCCTGTGCTCGGTAAGACTCTTTGAGTACGCCTCAATTGCTTTATCAAGTTCGCCAAGTTTAGCATAAGTAGTACCTATGCGGGCAAAAGATTTCGCAACAACCTTATAATCGGCATGCATCTCACGTCCTTCGGCAATAGCCTTCTCACATGTATCGATACATTTGTCGTACTCGCCTTTCTCGTAGTAAGCAGCAGCCAAGTTGTTCAAGTAAGTAATATCCTTGTAAGTATCCCAGGCCTTTTGATAGTGTTGAATTGCAGTATCAAACTGGCGAGCTTTGTATGCTGTGTTCCCCTTCACTTTCTCAGCATCGGCTTCAGCTTTCTCGGGGTTTTCAGGTTCAGCGGGAGGAGCCGAAGAAGTAGGCTTCGATGCGGTCGAAGCTGCTGGCGTAGGTTCAGGAGCCGAGGTGGGTTCTGCTGAAGTAGTGGAAGTAGACTCTGAGGTTTGAGCATTCTGGCCGGGAGCTTGAGGGAGATCAAGACCAAGAAGAGCGCCCATGACTTGCATCAATCGAGGATCGGTCATAAGCTCGGTTTGCATCAAGCTAGGATTAGCTTGGATGTTCTTGAGTTTCTGAACAAACGCAGGATCGGCCAGCAACGACGAGGTGCGAGGATTAGTAGCGAGTTTAGCAAACAGGTTGGGATCACTGAGTATCTTGCCAATACCAAGGTCAGGAGTAGTACCGTCTTCGGCAGCTTCTCGGGAAATAGCATCCTCTACGGCTTTAACACCAGCCTTTGCTTGGGCATTGTTGGGGTCTTTAGCCAAAGCCTCGTTATAAGTATCCAATGCCCCGACCAGGTCACCTTTGCCATGAAGAGCAGCAGCTTTCCGGGTATAGCCTTTAGGCCAATCAGGAGAGATAGCAATACATTGATTGGCGTCTTCTAACGCTTTGTCGAACTGTTTCAACGAAGCATAGGCTCCAGAACGGTTAGAGTACAGGACGTGATTGGGCTCAGGAGAAGCAGCAATAGCTTGAGTGAAAAGATCTACAGCTTTGTCAAAGTCTTTAGCGGCAAAAGCAGCATTTCCCTGGGATTTCAATTCTTCGGCACTCATTGATTAGAGCTACAATATCTCTTTAACTTTTTTTAATAAGAATATAAGCAGAATATTTCAACAAATCGTAACAATGGTAGAAATGATTCAATAAGCTTGGGAAAGATGAGGATGGATGCTTTGGGAATGTTGAAGTTTATATATAGATTTCGACAATTGGGTACAGGGAAGGTTCTGGAAACCAAAGATGAGTTCCTCGTAAGTATGAATAATAACCGAAAAAAAAAATTTACAAACTGTCATTAAACAAATAATACTGTACTTGCAATGTACTATACCATTTGGTGAAGCTGACTATGCTGTGTTGTCATTGGTTATCGCTTGTTTTATAGTTACCAGTAGTAATCCTGCGTTGTATGATGGGTAGAAAAGCCGATTGCCAGTCTGACAGTCCCTTTTTGACTCCGCTTGACTTCATAGAGTACACACTAACAATAGGAGGTACTCTTTTGAGCGGTACCAAAGTCCCTCGTTTCCCTCGCTAGTCTGGCCGCGAGGATCACAGTTGAATACTGTCTATTATCTCTACTATCCCTTAGATATCTGGTTGTTCACGGTGTACTGGACTATGATAATGTTTATCAGTGTTCACTTAGCTGCTGCTTTGATAGCGTGTTATAATCATCGAAATTTGAAATTGGGTATAGGATTCATATTATCCTACGTTGGAATAGCTGCCCTAGAGGCTTTTGCTTCTGGTTCAATCATTGGGTTTGTGCTGGCAGCGGTCTATTCTACCGGTTCATTTTCTATGCCAACTTGGATCCCTTTCGTATGGGGGATTATACAGATTTTATATGTGATTATCACTTCGTACCAAAATATGGCGTCAGTGTTGTAATCTCATTTTAGGGCAATCTTTCCGTGGTTGGAAACCGTACCGTTGTCCGGGTCTATTTTGCAACCATTTCTATTTTATAGAATGGCAGAAACTACTACGATTTATGAATGACTATTGGGGGTTATAGAATATTAATATGGTTATTTCTTAAACTTTATCTGGATATTTTGTATGTGTAAAATACGTTAAAGCTTGGATTTCAAACCTCGGTTTTGGGGTCGTTTCGTGGGTTAATCTCTTTTTTTTACCCCACACTCATTCCTCCTCTTTGGGATGTATAGATAGTACTATAAATTACCCCGGATTCTCTAAACGTTCCCATCAGTTGGTCTGACAATGAAAGGCATCAACATCACCAAATACGTCAATTCGCCTTACGATTTAAAAATTGAGGATGTGCCTATTCCCACTCCCAAAGATACTGAAGTTTTGGTAAAGGTGGAATATGCTGGTGCGAATTTTTTTGATACTCTTCAGATGGCCGGCAAGTACCAGAATCAGCCTCCGTTCCCCTATGTTTTAGGGGCCGAGTTTTCTGGGAAAGTTGTGGAGTCTAAAAATCCCGAACTAAAACCTGGCGATGCTGTTTTTGGAAGTACACAAGGCTCTTATGGTGAATACTGCCTGGCAGGTCCCTTGAATGTCCGTAAAATCCCCCCAGGATGGACTACCGAGGACTCGGCCGGAATCTTTGTGACTCTGCCAACATCTTATTGTGCTTTAGCTATGCGTGCTCAACAGAAACCAGGAGAATTAGTTTTGGTGCATGCGGGTGCTGGTGGAGTAGGGATATACGCTATTCAGATCGCCAAGGCGCTAGGGGGGACTGTTATTGCTACTGCGGGCTCGAATGAGAAGCTTGAGGTCTGTCGGAGTTACGGTGCCGATTACGTCATAAACTACTCTAAAGGAAGCTGGATTGATGAGGTTAAGAAGATCTCTAAATCATTGCAGAAAGGTGGAGTTGATGTAGTTTACGACCCAGTTGGAATGGTGAATCAGTCTCTAAAAGTAGTGGGTTGGAATGCTCGTATTTTAGTTGTTGGATTTGCTGCTGGATCAATTGAATCCACACGTACTAATTTATTCTTATTGAAGCAGTGCTCGTTAGTTGGCGTTCATTGGGGTGCTTACTTTCAAAAGGATCCAGCTGGACTAAGCCGAATGTGGGACGGAATCACGCCGATGATTGCTAAAGGGCAAATAAGATCGGCCAATTTTAGTAAGATATATCAAGGATTAGAATCTGTACCCCAGGCATTGGATGACTTATCTTCTCGTCGAACTTGGGGCAAAGTGGTCATTAAAGTTGCTGACCTCAACAACAGCAGCAAATTATAGAATATACTTACAAACTAGTTCGAAGAAAGTGGGTAAAAGAGAAAGAAGGGAAGCAAGCGGGTTTAGTTCGAGGTTTATTTTCTGGTTTTCTTTTATCTTTTGGTATAATCAGTATTAGTAGCAGAGAACAAAAGCAATTGTAAATTATGACATTTAAGGAGTGTCTTAGCAAGACTTACAACCGTATTAAGTACTTAATGTTCCAGTATAGTGAGGCTTCCAGTAACCACCACGTTTTCAAGAATACTGCCATTAGGAATATCAATTCTCTGACCGTCATTGCAAACAATAATGACGGTTCCACGCAGTTGTACTCCCCTACCGAGATGAACATTACCGGTTATAGTTAGATGGTCTAATTCCACAATGCGAGGCATATAAGGAATTCGAGCTTGAAAGTCTTTGACTTTCTTAAAGTGCCCGCCCAGCTTGATTAATGGAGCAGGACCAAATCGAGATTTGTCGATTTCCAGTCTGCCAGATCGTAAAGTGTAGAGATCACTCTTCACTAACAACAAATCAGAGCTGGTCTTCACCGGTAAGAAACGAGATCGAGGAACATTAATGCCATGGGCGCCGGAGAAATGACGGATGGCAGCCCCTACAGCAGTCTCAAGCTGCAATACACTGGTCTCTTTGCCTTTGATGTCAACAGATTTATTGTTGGGGATAATTTCCAGCTGGAGCTGTCCAGCTTCGATGACTCGCTTGGCCGCGGGTAGATTGAGCCAGATATTATTGGTGTTGAAGTACTTGAATTTTTTGATAGACTTGAACTCCTCAGTGTGTTCGCTTGGCACTTGCGCAATTTCCAGTAATCGCACCGAGCCATCGTAGTCGATGATTGTGCCGCCTTTAACATCAGCTCGGGTCTTGTCGGTCAGTTCCATGATATATTCAGCCTTGGAGGTGACCATGTGGTTGAGAATGGAGAGGTCAACAACCGCACCAAGGTTGTCGATGTTAGAAACAAACAAGATCTCCTTTCCGCGAGCAATTAGCTGGTCCAAGACTCCCGAGTTGTGAAGTGCTTCGAACAAATCACCGTGTCCAGGAGGGTACCAGGACTCGATGGAGTCATCGAACGATTTCGGTACAGGAAGCTGCGAGTCCTTGTCCACACGAGGATATCGAGACTGGTTAAAAGTAAAGATCTCCACATTATGGCCCTCGTATTTACGGATGATTGATTGAGTGTCCGCGTCAGTGTTGAAAGAGTTCATCAGCAAGAAGGGAACATTGACGTTGTACTTATCGTTAAGGTGCTCGATCTGCCGGACCGAGAGATCCAGAAAAGACATACCATCCCGGACTTCAATGACACTTTTGGGACCAACACACCCCATTGAGGTGCCGAGTCCGCCATTCAGCTTCAATACCGCCAGTTTCGACATAAACTCCACAGAGACAGCGTCCTTGTCTAAGCTATCATAGGCAATTACTTGATCTGGATTGGGAGGCTGGATACGATCCCAGTCAAGAGTATTAGATTTAGTAGCTAAGAACCGAGAGTACAGCTGAAAGAAGTTGTCCATCTCGGTTTGGAATACCCGCCGACGCTCGGGGTCCGGAACAGTATCTGTCAGCTTGTTCAGCGCGTTCCGCATCCGTGAGGCGGCTACAGTCACCGATTTGTTCTCAAAGGCATGAGTGCTTTGGGATTTTAGATGTTTCCTCTCCATGTAAGAATGCTATAAGAAAGGGAGAGTTGGGGGGGTAGAAGAAGGGATCAGAAACTAACTAATTGTCTCACTAGCTAAATATATGACGACGCTAGGAATTTAGTGCTTCTGGGACATTTGGGTCCTGTGATAGGTGGTGAGAAAGCAAAAGAACCAACCCACTTACAAAACTTTAACGTAAATTGTGGATCCTCAACACCAGAACAGCATGGAACTTATGCACTGCGGAAAAGGAAGGCTTCAGCAATAATGAATCAAAATGCGACTACATAAGGAAGAGCAAAACCTTTGTTTATACAACTTCACCACTATGTAGTATATACTACTTACTTTACTTTTTGGATAAACATGCTTTATGTATTTCATGTTCCGTTCAGCGTTGCGTCGTCTAATATACCTCCCGGCCAAGAATAGATCCAATCTAGAATAGACTTTAATCGAGGTGTATACCATACCACTCATACCTGCCATTTGATTTCTGTTGTACAGTGTCACTAATTGTAACTGTGAAATATAGACAAGACTCATTGTATTAGCATTTTTTCTAGGTCTGGTATTAGCAAACTTCTATCTTCTTACAATCTCCTCATCACTAAATCTCTCCCTCGTCACACAGTTCCGCATCTCTATACCGTATTGGAACTTAATCTGCCTCTCGTTCCTCACTCAAAAGAAGTTCAGTCCACTTATATCATTCCTGAAACCATCCGTCACTCGGTGTACTACTTTCCCCAGACTGTATCTTAATTAAGAATCTTTTTTCTCTGTTTTCTTTTTTATTTCCAGCTGACTGTGCTCTTGGATTCTTACGTTTTTCACCTCTTTGTCCTCTGTTCCACTTCTCTCCTCTCTTCCCTCTCCCCCTATACCTCCTATACTTGATTATAGGGCCTGTCCATGCTCTGGTCCTCTTTTTTATGTACCACTTTAGCCTTAGCGGCCAATATTCAGTTCAGAGACTGTCTGGAGGATTACGCCTCCTCTGATCAGGATACTTATTTTCTACCAGTCTCTTTTGACGTGGTTTATGATGCCCAATCAGACATAGTCCATTATACTTTGTGGGGAAACGTCTCAGGCCAGATTCCAGATGTTCTCAATGGATATCAGTCATCTGTACAGTTGCAAACCGACTTGCTGAACTATCCGGTTGCTCCTGTGTTGTTTGAACCTTTGTGTGCTAGTGCCTCTACAACTTGTCCTCTGCAAGGCTACACTTCTGTGCAGCTGAGCCATAACCTTAGTTCTCAGTACCAGCTCTCCGCTTTAATTACACGAATCCGCATGATCAACCCTACTGGTATGGTGGTTGGCTGTGTAGTGGCTTCTTATACCCCGGTCTACGAAAAATACGTGTCTGACCTCCTCCAGTATATACTTGTCGCTATAACTATTGTTTTAGGTCTTTCGGTAGCTTTCGCTGCTATAGCTAACCCCTGGTCCGGCTCAACTGACTTATTCCGTTGGTCGGTACTCTTTCAAGCTCCTCCTGACACTATACGCTTAGTAACGCCCGGTATACCTGATCTTCTCCAGTACCTCCAGTTTATCGTCTTCGTTTCCTCTCTTTCGGTCTCCTATCCTCCGTATATGCAACCCACAACCTCTACCGTGGCTTGGAGTACCGGTCTCTTTGGATTATCCTTTGTTACTCGAACTGACTCAGTTGTAGCTAAGGATGGAATTTATGCACCCGATGGTCGATACTCTATCAGCAACATGGCTAGGTACGTAGGTCTAGGTTCCGACTTTGACATCTGGGCCTCTTTTATTGTATGGTTCTGTGTGGTACTCTTTGCCTTAATTGCTTTGGTTCAAATCATCTTTTTAGTAAGACCTCTCTATAATCGCTTCTTCTCGGCAAATATACGAGATCTTCGTCAGAAATACCTCCCGACTAATTGTGGAATGGTGGTTCGGGTATTTTGTGCCTATTTCTCTCTCCCTTTAGTAACTTTTGCATGCTTCCAATTTCTTATCTCTTCTTCTTCTTATGCTTACTTGTCTGGCCTGGCCGCTGTGTCTTTAGTGATATATTTCGCCATCTGGGGCTGCATCTTATATTACCTCTTTTCTACCCAGCCCACGAATATTCTCTTCACAGATATATCTACATTACTGGCCATTGGTCCAGTATATAATACTTTACGTCTTAGTCGAGTAGGCACTGCCAATGTTTTGGTACTTTTATCTACAACCCTACGCGGAATTGCCTTTGGAGCCCTGCAACACTCGGGTGTGGCTCAAATAGCTCTACTTGCGGTGACTGAAATTTCCTATTCTGCAGCTACTTATTACTTGCGACCTTATGACAGTATTACCAACATGAATCTCTACAATATAATATTGAGTGCTGCCCGTTTCGTCGTCATCATGCTGTCTATCACTTTCATTCCCAGTGTGAACGCTTCCCTATATGTCAGCTCGTGGGTTGGATATGTCATTCTTCTCATTCATGGACTGGTCTTGATCTTTGTATTTATTGTCCATATACTTTTCGCCAATTTTGAGATGCTCATGCGACTTTTCAGTGACATGAGCAAATCAGATCGGGGAATAATTGCATACTTTGTAAATAAGGATCGAAAATTCAATAGTGCTTTGGATTTGGAGATTCAAAAAGCGATGCCTGCGACTGATGTTGAAATGGAGCAATTTGCTCATGACCGTTTCGAGGCCTTGGATGGCGAAACTAGTTCTCCTCTGCCAATCAACGCCACATCATCATTAACTAGGTCACATGAGTCGCCTGCCTACTCTCAAGTGTTATCTCCGGCAACACAATTTTCGTCATCATATTATCGCCGACCGCGAAGGACTATAGAATCGATGGATAGTGCTAATGACCATGATTTGATTGCCCCCAGCGTTCCATTGATTGACCATTCTGCGAAACACGATGACAGCGCAAACTCTGAGCGAATATCACTTCATTCCGAGGTTTCAACTAGTAGCTCTAGTGCAATTGATGCCTCAGGAAAGAATGGAACTGATTATGCGGTACGTGAAGCCGATGTCTACTATCGAAGAGGGAGAGAGCCACTTTCTTCAACTACAAGATCTCGGAAGCCTCATACCGGGCCTTCCAATCCTACATCTGTGGGCGCGGGTGTGCGAGGCTGGTTAGAAAAGCATATTCCTAGGAAGCAACCAGTGCGAAGCTTTGAGGTTGTTCGCAGTAAACCTGTGCCGGCTATGACTATCTTAGGTGAAAATGAATCCCATAATGCACCGGAAAATAAAGAAACAAGTGAACCGTTATCAATGCCTATGCCTCTGGGAATGTCAACATCTGGCACTCTGAAACAAAAATCATCTTACTCAAGTTTGAATAGTGGTGAAAATCAAAAACAAAACGATGGATTGACGCCTCCTGCTAGTATTGCTATCTATGGGAGTGGTGCTATCAGCCCATTGCGGGCGCGCTCGCTGTCTCGAGGAGTGGCCAGCCCCGATAATCCCGGAAACCGGTCATCGCACTCCCCTTCTCCGTACGGTACTACCCTCCCTGAATCATATGGACAAGAAACTAGTCTTGGAAGGGCGGAGTTTATTCATCGAAACCCTCTACCATTGCATTTAGTTGAAGGAATGGTAACCCCGCCTTTCTTATCCCCAGGTCTATCCGAGGGGGGCCGATCTTCTGGAATGTCAGACAGTAGTTTCCAAACTGCTGCACAAATAGAAGGTCCCAGTAATGTGCTCCAAGCACGAGGAGAAAGGAGAGAGGCAGTCAGTTCTAGTCTTGGATTGGCAGCATCTACAGGAGAGCCAGAAAGTATGCCGATAGCTCGTCCAGATAGTATTCATAGCTCAGAGAGCGATAGTACTATTGGAGTTGCAGTGACAGATGATCAAATTCGAAGCACTTTTGAACTCTATGGAGACGATCACGTAGGCTTTGGGCTAGGCCAGATCGATACTGGACGCGTTAGTGTACAAACCATGGATGACGAACATCAGTCCCGATCAGGGGTTGTGGAAAACGAATAACTTTACGAAATATCTATCATATTAATTTTACTAATGTTTTTTTAAAAAAGAAGAAAAGGAACATTGGGTGTTCAACAATAAGGGTGCCTGGGATCTACTTAGAGATATATATGTATGTATATAGTATTTGAGAGTCGACATTCTCGCTTAGTTGCGGTATTAGAGTTCAGAAGGACTTATTCGATCAAAATGTCTTACACCCATTAGTAAAAAAGAAATTTACTCTACATGCTGTACTAACTGGTCTAAGAACATATTTCTTAACAACTTTAAGACAGTCGCATTTTTGTGTTGCTGGTATATACTATCAGTGATGGAAACCATTCGATGGCATCGGCTCATCATCCATCGTAAGCTCGTTTAAAGACAAATTAAACTTCGCTGGCCTTTCCCAATCAGGACATACCAATATTGTATTCCTGAACGTGCGACCTTACTAAATCCCCTCCTGTTCCCCGTATTGCTGCAGACTTCATTTTATTGTAAGGATCAGAACCTCTGTGTCAGTATAATTGTCCTATAGAGTCTGACACATGCATCTAGTCTCTTCCCTGTAAAGCCGTATCTGCCTAATCTGCCTAATCTATTGTTGCCTTATCAGTCATGCGGGCGATTTTGTCAGCCGGATTCAACTGTCTCTTTGCTGGATCCATTCTATTGTTCAGTCTGTACATTCCTGCTCTTAGAAGACACGGTTGGACAGTATTTGAGATCAATGAGATAAGTACGTCCGGAGAAATAGGTATGTACTTTACTGTGCCATTCTTCGGGTACTTGGGCGACCAGCGCGGTCCTGCTACTCTTAGCATGTGTGGCGGTGCATTGTTCGCTTGTGGTTATCTTCTGGCGGCTTGGGCATCTTATCAAACATTATTAATGCTTGCTTTTTTCTTGATAGGTGCTGCTACTACTTCTATGTACTTGTCTGGCGTTTTAACTTTTGCCAAGCGATTTGCTCATTCGCGCTCTAATCATAAGGGCCTCGCTCTCTCCATACCCACAGCCTGTTTTGGTCTCTCATCTATGTTTCTAGCGAAGATCACGGGATTGGGGATTTTTCGAAACCAAGGTGAGTTGCACCTCAGTCGGTTGTTCTTATCGTTTGCTGTTATACTAGGCCTTATAGGTCTAATTGGTGGTTTGGTTCTTCGGATCCCTGATCCCCTTCCTGAAGAAGATCGCCTACTATCGCAAGAAACTATGGATACCCATCCATTGATTCGTTTGGGACTCGATTGGCGGGCATATGTGTTTGGCCTAGCTATTCTTCTGGTTATGGGGCCTCTGGAGATGTTCATTAATAACATGTCCGCTATACTGTCTGCCGATAGTGCACAAGCCGCTAATTATGTCACTATGTTCTCTTTAGTATCCACTGGTACTAGGTTCATTAGTGGTGCTCTGTCCGATTTTCTCGCTCAAAGGAGAATCAGTCGTATGTGGTTACTATTGATATTTAGTGTTGTCTCTATGACCTGTCATACCTTGCTACTGCGGGGGCATGGTTCTGATTATCCTTATTTTATCTCCGGATTATTGGGGCTTTCCTATGGCGGAGTGTTCACGGTTTGCCCCTCCGTAGTGGCTGTGGTATGGGGTGTGGAGAACTTCGGGACTGTTTGGGGTATGTTTGCTACTATGGTGGCTTTGGGTTCTGTGATATACGGTCTTATTTACGGATGGCTATATGATGACTCTACTTTACAATCTTCTGCCTTGACATTCGCTTTAACTTCCTCCTCTGCAGCATTGAGTGTTGGGCTATGGGTTGCAGCATGGGCCGGCTGGCGCCATAATATAACACATAGTCGGCCTTAATACTCTAGTAGTTTGATTCGAGCTTTTCTTTGTAAAAAAAAACAAGAAGAAGAAGAAGAAGAAAAATTAATCTCACCGATAGATATTTGATGACTCCTTATAACCAATTTAGATCCTTTCCGTATACTAATCGCCCAGTTTCTTCTACTGTTTCTCAGATTGGCGTTGTATAGTTGAGAAAACCTAAAGTTCTCACTGGAGTGAGTACACACTCTTTTCTATACTCACATTCCCTGACATATGATCTGTGAAATATAGTCTCCATTTGGTACCCCTCGAAATAATATAATGAAACTTTCGAGTTACTGTCGAGCACAGTGGAATGTATTACGCCGCAGTGCGAATAGAACCAATGATCCGTTATTCAAACCTGATCCTGTCATAAACGCTCGACTGACACCAGAACAGGCTGCTATTGTGAACTCGGCTAATATTCGCAAACAAAATCAAAAGTCCCATACTCGAAATGACATCACTGTGAACTATAGAAATCTCATGAGTGACATTGGCACTGTTAAAGCTCTCCATGATCGTACCTTTGAAGCTGCTCGACACATTTTAACTAAACATCCCGACTTCTTTCCTTTGAAACACAGACCTTTACATTACAAGCAGGAAGTTTCTACTGATCTTCTGGCTCCAGGTGATTTGGTAGAATGGAGATCTGACAAAAATACATACTTGGGGGTTGTTCTGGCTATGAGCAACTCTCTCTCCGGCGAACTGTCGGTACTACATGCCAATGGTGAGATAGTTCCCATTGTAGATGGATCGGTAACTTTTGCAATTGATGGATTTGTGAATAAATCGGTCTTAGCTGAATGCATAACCCACAAAGTAGATACTCCTTTCACTCCAGATATGATTTCAGCAGAGGCTGTGCTCTTGATATCGCAAAGTCTGAAACGTTTACTCCGCGAGTCACAGTCTAAGCTAAGCAGCTTATTTCAGCTGCATAATCCACAAAAAGAGCCTATCATTAATGCATATATTTTCACTCTTGAGGAAATGGCATCTTCATTATCAGGCAATATCTTCAGTCCACATAATGATTTCGTACTGTCCTTGTACACTACTAATAAATACTTGTCTTCGCTTTCACGATTCTTCACTCCATTGAACATACCTCGCCATGTTAAAAAGTTTAGGTATTGGGTAAAACGTCCTGCAGCAGATACTCTGGCTTCTACTAGTGTCCTCAATCTTTTGCGAACTCGAAATACTCCTTTTAATTCCAAGTTTTATAGCGCTTTGTTAGATTCTATTAAACAAAGTCTGGCTTCAAAAGAAAAACCACTGGAATCAGTTTCGAATAAAAAAACTAAAGCAAAGTTGACTAAAAAAGCATCTCTTAAAGCCAAACAGGACATTATTCATGCTATGAAAAATTATGTCGAAATGGGTTTCCTGGGTTCTCGTTATGACAGCATGTTAGAATACTCTCTTTTGCCTACAATTATCAAGGATCTAGACAATTTCCCGGGTTCTGAAACTGTCAACCGCAACTCGATGCTTTTGTTTCTAACGGAAATAGCGGTTTACAAGCAGCATGAAAATATTCCAATTCTTGAACCATCTTGGCGTAAATTTATTGGGCTTGACGGTTTTGGCAACGACACCAATTCTGTTCCAGAACTATCTCTGAATGATTCTTGTGAAGCTTTTCGTCATGATTTCTGCGATCTTCCGGTATACTGTATCGATGACGCTAACCCCGATGAAATAGACGATGGTATATCCATTGAATCGGGTCCTGCTGATGGTCTCAAATGGGTACATGTACATATTGCTCATCCTACAGCATTTATTAACCCTGGTGATCAATGCTGGCAACGGGCCTATGTACAAACTAGCACACTTTATTATCCTGATGTTACCATTCCCATGCTTCCAAGTGAATTGGTGGATCACTGCAACTTACTACCAGGAAAAACATGTCCAACCCTTACTTTTTCTATTCTCTTGGATACGAATTCTTTCAAAGTGGAAGATGTTAATATCAGAATGGGTAAAGTTCGGAATGTTCATCGTCTGACCTACTCTTACGTTGATTCTGTGATTTCATCCGCTAGATCCAGTAATCAAATAGATGAAAATTTGCTGGAACTGGATAGGCTTGCAAACGGTTTACGGTCGAATCGTAATCTAGACATCTCTACATTCTCTGATAAATTACGAGTAACTCTGGACAATTCTACTCTAGACACTGACAACTTGAATGGTAACTCCTCTATTAAACTGGAAGTCCAGAAAACAGATTTATCTAGCTCTAGAAAGCTTGTTGAGGAATATATGGTTCTCGCTGGTAGAGTTGCAGGTGAATGGGCAATCAAAGAGAAGTTAGCGATACCATTTCGAAATTTGTATATACAGAATAACTCTCATCAAGCACTATACTTTGGTGCCAGAATTAAGGAACTCCAGCAAGATTTGAAAAATAACCTCTCACCAACACAGCGATATTTAACTAACATGAGACTAAGATATCTGCTAGGATCAGCCAAGAACTCCGTAAATAGTGGCTCGCATATTGGAATAGGTATGGAAGGATCTTATTGTCGGGTCACATCCCCGCTTCGAAGATTCACAGACTTATTGACTCATTGGCAAATTCAGAACCAACTGCAAGGCAGATCAAATGCTAACGACATCATCAGCTACAATAAACTGCGAAAGATGTTGGAACTTGTTAATTGCAGAGAATCTTTGGTCAAGCAAAAATATAACCAGGTAGAGAAGTTTTACAAACTATGTAAACTGGCCGAGGACTACATTATTGCAACCGAGAGAAATGATGTACTTAACTTAGAATGTGTGATTCTAGGAGCAAACATGGATCTGTATAAAGCCTATCTCAAAACTTATGACATAATTGTTATGGTCACTGGATCCCACAATCGACAATTCGTTCCTGGGGAAACAGTAATCTGCAATATTATACAGTCTATTGGGTTAGTCGATTTGCTTGCTGTTCTACGTGCACCAGAATAGTTAGCAACCTCTGCCTGATCTTAAGAACTTCTTTTTAACGAGATTTTCAGTTTATGATAATTACCAAGTTTTAAAATATCAAATTATTCTAAAAGCTGCATGACTAATAAAACGTCAATCTAGGCAGACAAACCAAAAGAATAAAAAAGTATCTGGTCCCTGGCGGGATCGAACCGCCGATCCTCGCGTATCAAACAAGGAGTTGTTATTAGCACGATGCCTTAACCAACTGGGCCAAGGGACCTAACACTTACGTGCAAAGTTGAAATAAATCTTATATTATCAAAAAAAAGGAGATTAAATTGAGTTGCTTCGACCTCATATTTTAAATATTCATCTTTTCTTACCCTTGTATCCAAATATCTCTGGACCGAACTTTTGTTATTGTGTTTTTAACTTATGCTTTTATGGTCTTATCTAACTCTTCAAACGTATGGCTTCGAGAAAATAGACTTCAGAAAGTAAGATCAGCAGAAAGAGCATTTGCACTTCATAATGAGCAATGGCATAGGCCTTTTGTGTCCAAACAAAAACCACAAAACAAACTATTTGATCGATTATACTGGTACCAACTATGTTATATTTCTTATTTTATAAAAACTCATCTAATAGATAAAACTGTTTTTGTTCATATTGGATCAGGATTTGATGTTTTAGAAGCTCTTTTCTCGAGCCCGAGTATCAGTATGGTGGTCGACATTGATCTACCTGAAATAATCAGTAGAAAGAAGGCCAATTTCTCCTCTCTAAAGTTTGAAAAATGTGAAAAGGAAGCTATATCTAAGTGGTATCATTTCCACGAGTTAGAATCTTTTGATATAAGGGATGTCGCATCAGTTCTTGACAGGGTCTATGATCTTTATAGTTCCAAAGGGACTACTATATGTTATCTGATCAGCGATGCTTCATTCATATATAACGAAGATGAACTCAATAGTTTAGTTTCACATATTAAGAACATTTGTGGTGAGTCAATTATTTACGGGCTCGAAGTTGTTCGATATCTAAGTGATCCTTTCTATAGCTCTCAGGTTAACTGGTATCAATCCAAAGGTATAACATTATTTCCGAGGCTATTGAATACTCTCCCCGACATTTTTCCTCTATTTGATCCATCATTTTTAAATGAAATACCGAATCTATGTGGTCCCAAATGGAGTTCCTTTGAAAATGAGTTTCCCTGGAGAGAATTTTATGAGACTCTTAAACATATCTGTATAGTGAACTATTCCGCCAATTTTTTAATATCCGAGAATGATAGCTCAATTTCGGAGAAGAGTTCCTTTAGCACTCAATTGGAGCTTCCAGGACAGGCTGTCATAGTGTCAAACTTCGACGATATCACAATAGGCTTATTTGGTGATTATTCATCTGATAATTTACAAGTGTTATATATAAGCTCCGAGGATATAGGGCTGAATTATGATTCTGTGACGACCCTTCCTGTCTGCCGGTCGGCTTATAGTGCTATCAAATTGGACGATGATTCTATTCTAGTCACTGGAGGCTATAATTCTTCTGGTAAATTCTGCTTGGACTGCATAATACTAACGGGTATCAAACTTAGAAAGCTAATGTGGAAGAAGGTGTCTCAATTGCCGAATCCGCGAGCTGGTCATTCCATGTGTACACTCCCGGATGGATCTTGCCTTCTATACGGTGGAACCAATAATCTGGCGGATTCTGCATTTTTACTGAATAGGCGGCCTTTTGACAAAAACTCGAAATGGATTCCTGTTGCTGCCGAAGTTGGTGGCTATCCATTATTACCTACAGTGGTAGAGCCAATATTGCTGTGGCAGGAGCGGCGCGGCATTGTTGGTTCAGGATTTAATTCTTCGAATGGACAGGCTATTTCTGAGTTGTTTTTGTTTCAGCTAGTTGATTTTGACAATATGATTGAACTTGTGCCTATTCGAAACATTCCGCAATCAATCGGACTTCGCGGGTGTACAAAAAAAGGCGGCTTTATTCTGTCAGGAGGATTGGCGTTATCTGAGAGGGAATTATTTGTAAGATCTCTGGCATTAAATTACACTGGTAATTATAACGTCGAAGTTCTTCCATTGGACATTTCTTTGGAAGGCCAACCTATCATGTTAGATGAAGCAGTAGCTCTAGTTGAGCCCAACTTACAACCTGTCTTATATCCTGGACGAAAGAACTTCTTTTGCTCTTCATTAGAGACGGAGCAGTTGAGGTTGTTTACGGTTGTAAAGACTGATGATTTATGCGATTTGGGTACAATCATGAAGTACTATGATTCTAGGGCAAGTGCATGCAGAGTGTCTCAAGTCACGGAAGCTAACTTGGCGGATTTTAAAATAATTAGCAATGGAGACCAACCATATATCTTTCATGATGTACCTATTGGAAGTTGCATAGACGATTGGTCTAGAGATTATTTGGTGTCCAAAATAGGTGGAAAAGAAAAGGTTATTGTGCATGAAGCTACCCGGGCGAATCTTCATTTCAGCAGTAAGAACTTTCGATATGTTACTCTTGATATGGAAGATTTCATGGAGAAAGTAAGCAATAAAGACACTAAGAATTATTACTACTTTCGATCACTATCTCGCACTGATCAAAAGAATAGACCGTCTAATTTTTGGAAAGATTTCGAGAGTATTGCCGGAGATTTTTCTTTGCCAGAAGAAATTCATCTTGGAGAATTAGTCTTTTCATCATGTTTTAGAATAAGCAGCTGCAAAGTCTCAGTATGGCTCCACTACGATGTGATGGCTAATGTTCTGTTTCAGATTCGAGGGCAGAAGACTGTAAAGTTGTATCCACCAAAAGATGTTGGGTTTCTGCAGATTGGAGGCGGAGAATCTTCTTCGATGCTACTTGATGTATTTGATGAACCGCCAGAAAACTCTGGTGTTCCAGTATCACCATATGAGGTAGTTATGAACCCTGGAGATATGTTATTCATTCCAGCGATGTGGTTACATGCAACAAGATCCGGTGATGATGAACCGAGTATTTCCATAAATGTGTTCTGGAAGAATTTAAATGAAAATAGCTACGGCAAGGGTAAAGATGTGTATGGTAACAAGGATCTTGAGGCGTATCATAACTGTCGAAAAAAAATAGATGGTATTCTTCAGGAGCTTTCTGGGCTTCCCGGGTACGTTCAAGAGTTTTATGGCACCCGACTGAGTGCCGAGCTCCTTGCGAAGGTAATTACGAAAGGTGCTGAATAGATTAATGAGATCGATATTTTGGTTCACTAATTTTCATTCCTCTTTTTTTTTTCACTCTGTCAATGAGGGACTCGCCAGATAGTAAAAACGGTCATTGTATTGAGTTACAGGAGTAGTAGCTACTGATAACTAGTATTATCGGAAAGTATAAAGAGTAAGTTAAAAGCAACCAAAAGAAAAACTATCATTGGAGAATAGCATGAACGGGACAAGATCCAGCGCCCTTTTTCTGGAACCAAGAAGCTATACAGGCTTTGTGAAATACACATAGGCACTCCAGACGGCCAACAATATCGTGAGAAGCAAACTCCTCGAGACATATGATACATTCCTTGCCGATCTCGTTCTGGGTCACTGGGTAGGTAACCATACGATTATGATAGGGCCTCTGCCTATCGGGTGATCCAGAGAATTCAGCGGCACTTAAACATTCTGAAACATGAGATACTCTGGATTCTTCGGAAGGCATCAGATCAAGCCGTCGGCCACATATAGGACATTGATCAGAGTCGTTAACTGGAGTATTAACAGGAAGAGTTTCTGTTTTGGACTTATTAGTTGATGAGTTATAGTTGAGTAGGGCTGCACAGTCGTCGCAAGTCCTCAGAGGTACCGAATAGACGTTGCGGGTAGTGGCAGGAAACGAATCGTCGGTGGAGGAGTCTGGAGGAGGAGCTACAGCGGTCGGGTAGACGAGGCGCGAAGAAGAACATACGTTACATACGACCCGGCCGCATTTCCTGCAGTGGTGACGTCTATTAAAAAAGGAAAACTGGTGGGAACACAACGGACATGCCGATACAGACGAATCGGGCTGCCAGATCGGAGTGGGTGTTGCCATTCGGTAAGAGGGACGTCGCCAGTCCCTCGATTCCCGCTAAGATACCTCGATATTAATGCTTTATTGGCTCACTATCTATTAGCACTGACCCCTCAGTGTGACTGCTTTCGCTATTGCTTTAGATAAAATCCGTCGTGATGGAAAAAGATATGGTGTTCTACAGCTAGCTTGATTTGATTACCATGGTCGGCCGATCCCATATTATTCCTCCCAACTTTTCCTGTCGTGGTTGTTCCTAGGTACCTGTCCGATACCAAACTGGTACGTCTCCATCAAAATGTATTCAACTGGATAACCGTTTATATCCCTTCTTATATAGTTTAACATATAGCATATCGTTTGCTTCTTCTGTTTGGAAATCAGAGATAGCTTATTAGGAGATTCGCCCCTTAAAGCCCGCGCGGTCAGTGAGTTGAGTGAGTAAATGTATCTAATTTTAGTTCTAAACCAGGTTTCTCAAACTTCAGTCCTCACATGGTTCAAATTGCTGGTGGCTCTCAACAGCAATTTATTGGATAATATCTTTGTAACTGATTAACCTATGAATCCTGGCTAGATTCCTTAGACTTTTCCTTCCGGGGTCTTCTTACTCTCTCCCTTCCAGGGTCCTTCTACGTTTCACTATACTCTACTGTCTAAAAATCCCTAGCTAGGGTCTATCTATACTTGCCGCCTTTCAATGATCATTCATTTATCTCAGAAAAGTTGATTTTGGTCGGTATCCCGCTATCCGAAGTTTTCGGTAATTTTTTCCCATTTTCCATTCTTGATTTTGTTTGAGAACCTTAACTTAATTGTTGTTACTTTTTGGACTAGCATTTGTTAGGTCCAATCATGTTTACCAACTGAAATATTGCAATGAAACCTCATAGAGACTTCTGCGTGTAAAATAGGAAGCTTTTTTGGATTCTCAAGAAGAGAAAATTATCATAGTATGTTGGTGTTTCGTGGAAATATCGAACCATCATCACTAAGCTCTCTCTATATGTGATCCACAATTTAACTTTTAACCTCTCATTCTAGTACTGATGGTAAAGCCACTCATGGCTGGGAATTCTGAATCTCATTGGTGATGGGACTTTAACGTTCAGGGTATATAGTTCCACTTTCCCATCTTTAAATCAATTTAATTAGCCCTAACCACTGGGGATTAGATAGCATATGGTCGAAGAATTGCAGAAAATCTTCAATTTTGAAAACACTCCTGGTCTATGTCTTCCTTTAAAATACTCTATGTCTTGAGGCACTAAATATCAAAAATCGAATCAACTTATTTTCTTTCTTTGGGCTGATTGTTCTGGTACTGAATGTGCCTAGTATCTATCAGACATACCCTTACTATTCTCACCCTACCAAGAACCCTTTTATCAGCTAACCCTGTTTCAAGATAATGAATGAATGTCGAGCTTTACTCTGTCAGATAATCAACTAAATTAGGGTGCTGTAAACCTGGCCAATAGCTGTTGATGAAACTCGGAACTTATGTCGGAGAAAGTACCTATCAACTGTCCCTAATCGGTTTCATCTATTTAGTCAATAATGCTATTGGCCCATAGAAAGGTTTTGGCTTTTTGTTTAATGTCTGTGGCTATTTTGGTTATTAGCGCCGTACCAACAACACCAACTGCTTATCAAATGATTTACATCTGTTCTTTTTGTCATAATTAGGCTCTATTGGCCCTTGTTTCATTTTTGGCTTTTCATTTATTTTTTTTCCTTTCGCTCTAGCCTATGCTGCATGGTAACAAGCTTACGTGATGGACCTATCCGCAAGTTTATAATCCGGGGCCTGCCAGGAATTTCTTCTATCCACAAGGCTTCCTCTTAGTGTCTCCTCAATATAGCATAACATGTTGTTGCATCTACTCTCTAGCATCCCGCTTGCTTTGGCCAATATGGACTCCATCAACGACTATAGGCCAGAAGATCAAGTTCAATACTCTTTAGCCAATGGTGCAGAGTACCTAGGGCACCCTTATGAATCGCATCGTACTTCTGGGGGTTTCCTAAACTTGGGGGACTACCATCTTCTGGAAGAACTGGCACACTTTGATCGTGAACGCATCCCAGAGCGAGTTGTGCATGCCAAAGGTGGTGGTGCTCATGGTTATTTTGTACTCACCGATTCCCTCGAAGACATTACCACTTGTGAAATGCTTACTGACGTTGGTGAAAGGACTAACCTGACTGTCCGTTTCTCCAGCGTTGCTCCTGAGAGCGGTGGTGCTGATACTCAGCGTGATCCCCGTGGTTTCGCTATCAAATTCCGAACCTCCAAAGGAATTATGGATTGGGTTTTTAACAACACCCCTATTTTCTTTATTCGTGACCCCCTCAAGTTTGTTCCTTTTATTCACTCCCAGAAACGTCATCCTGCCACTCATGCCAACCATGGTTATGACTCTAGCTTCTTCTGGGATTATGCCACTCAGAATTTGGAAATTCTTCATCAGATGACTTACCTTTTCGGCGAACGTGGTCTTCCCCGCTCTTGGCGTGAAATGAATGGTTACTCTGGTCATACTTTCAAGTTTATTAATGCCACCGGTGACACTCACTACGTTCAGATCCATCTTAAAGCTCGTCAAGGCGTGCATGGTTTGTCTGCAGAAGAGTATGCTACACTTGCCGGATCTTCTCCTGATTATCACAACATAGACCTCTATGAGCATATTGCCAATGGAGATTATCCAGTTTGGGACTGTTATGTACAGGTTATGACAGTTGAACAAGCTGAGAATTTTCGATACTCTGTCAATGATCTTACCAAGGTGTGGCCTCATGCTGATTATCCTCTTCGCAAATTTGGATATTTTACGCTCAATGAGAATGTAAAGAATTATTTTGCTGAGATCGAACAACTTGCTTTCAGTCCTGGCCATCTCTTGAATGGTATCCAGCCTTCTTTAGATCCTGTTCTTCAAGCTCGTCTCTTTTCGTACCCTGATACTCAACGCTATCGTCTTGGCGTTAACTATCAGCAGCTACCCGTCAACCGATGTCCATTCGGTTTTGGAAACATGCAGCGTGATGGTAGAGCTGTTATCGACAACCAAGGAGACCGTCTGCCCTACTACTCTAACTACCGTCCTTTCAATGTCTCCAGTCTACCCGATAATTATGCGAACAATCGTGATGATCCTACCTACGCGGCTCTGGATGAAGCACATAACGGAATCATGCGTGATGGTATCCGGCATTTCCTTATGCAAGTCGATGAGAGAGACTTTGAGCAACCTCGTGCTCTCTACCAGCGAGTATTTACTGAGGAGGGGCGTGCTGCATTCCGTTCCAACCTTATTGCTCATGCTTCCAACATCAAAGTAGACGGTTTGAAGCAGCGCGTAGCTGATGCATGGTCGCTGGTTGATCAGAAGCTTGGTGAACAGATTGCTGAAGGTCTAGGAGTTAATCCACCTAAAAATGTCACCTATTGGCAACCTACTGATCAGCAATTTCTTGTTTAGGTGATCGAGCTACATTTAAAAACTCTGTTTGGTAATATTTAGTACTAGAATTTTACATCTTCTTTTTTTTTTTTTGGACTTCAATATGAAAATTATTAGTATAAGTGTATAGAGTCTAGAAAGAAATTATTAAGTAATTGTTGGTAGTAGTCATAGTAGGCGTAAGAGAAAACCCCATATAACGGCTTCACTCTAGGCACACGCTAACTTAAAGAAATTAAAGGTTGACTTCGACCCGAGAATCTCCTGAACCAGGGAGATTGGGAAGCATGTATGTAATGTCGTCCCAAGGATGACGGTAAAGGCCTGTACGCAGACGTTTCTGATCGAGATGATGAGCAATTAATCCAATAGAACGTCCTAGAACAAAAAGTCCATTTAGAGCACCCATGCGAAGATAATCTTCAGCTTCTTCCGCAGAAAACGCGCCACAGTTGCGAAGCAAGTCGACAAAACAGACAGCAATGCAACCGTCGACATTCAATATAAGATTATCTTTCTTGCTTGTGGTTACAGTTTCCACTGCCAGGGCGTATTCAAGCATTGTGCAAACTGGGAAGTTTTTGCGGACGTAGTCTTTAACAAGTTCAACCCGATAGTCTGGGTTATTACGAGATTTGACTTTGTGTCCAATTCCAGGAATAAGTTTGTTTTGACGTCGCATAGTGTCTACGAATTCACGAGGAGACAGGCCACGATCGTAAGCATTAGAGAATTCATTAGCCGCGCCATCCAAAGCACCACCGAACCGTTCTCCAATGGTTAAGAGACCAGAAACTAGGGAAGAAATCAAATCTTTTCCGGCACGAGTGGTGATGATAGTGTTCATGGCTCCAGAAACAGCTGGACCATGGTCTGCGGTAAGCATCAGTACCATTTCCAAAAACTTGGTGGCGTACTTAGGTAGTCGACGACGAAACCATAAAAGAGACATGACACCACCGATTCCAATGTCTTCTTTGAAGACGTCAGAGATAGGCATTCCCGCGTAAAGAAGTTCCTGGCCTCTGTCATCAGAGATTGTGGAAATAAATGCGGCCGGTTTACGGACCAAACCGAGTTCTGTGGCCCAAGAGTAGTCCATAGGAATTTTAGGCACCTCTGGTTCAGGAGCAGGCACGATTACTTGAGCATCAACCAATTCTTTATAGACTTTTGCTAAAGTTTGCGGGAGATCTTCAAATGTCTCCGGGACATGAATTCCGGCGTCACGCATAGCTTTATTCTTCGCTACTGCAGTTTCGCGTTGAGAGTTCGCAAAAGATCCCGCATGTCCAAATTGTACTTCAGTGGTGAACATCGAAGCACAAGTACCGATAGCCCAAGCCACGATCGGTTTAGTGATGATTCCGGCTTTCAGGGCATCTATCACGCGGTATTCCTCGACCCCGCCTACCTCTCCGAGAAGAACAATGATCTTACAGTTAGGATCGGCTTGGAAACGGAGAATATGGTCAATGAATGTAGTGCCAGGGTAACGATCCCCACCTATGGCCACGCCCTCGTAGACTCCGTCGGTATTATGGGAAATGATATTGTTCAGTTCATTGGACATACCGCCGGATTTAGAGACATAGGCGACTGAACCAGGTCGGTACAGTTTGCTGGCTACTATGTTATCCATCATTCCACCGGTGTTGCCGATTTTGAAGCAGCCAGGCTTAATTCCACCAACAGTGGCAGGACCTATGATGGTAACTCCTTTTTTGGCAGCCAGATGTTGAATTTCTCGTGCACGTCGTTCGGGGACACCTTCTGCGATGATGGCGATGACCCGGAACTGCGGGTATTCAAGCAACTCCATGGTGGAGGAGTAGACGGAACGACTTGAAGCAAAGTTGACAACGACGTCCACTTCAGGGTGCTTTGCAGCAGCCTTGGAAACCTCTTGGTACACCGGTAGCAGTGTTTCTTTGGTTCCCCAGTACATTTTAGACACGAATTGACCACCGAAGGGATAGATAATTCCAGCTACGCTGGGAGTAGATCTTCGACAGATGTAGTCGAAATCAAGCATGCCCTGGCAAGCTTTAGGCTGCAAGCCGTATATAAACGCTCTAGTTTTGGCGTGGAACAGCTGGAACTCAGGAGGAGGAGATGAGGGCGCGGTAGGCGGCGCAAACCTGCGGATATTGGCGTTGGCAGAACCCGGTGTAGGTGTTTCCATGCTAAAAAGCGAAGATGTTATAAGCAATACGGGAGTTATGGAAGACAATGACCTACAATTGTCTATTACACTCTTCTTTACAAAGAAAGAGTCGACAAAAAAAAAAAAGAAAGAAGAGACAGCGCACTCGATAAGTGTTGGGGGTGGAAAAGAAAGTATCTAATAGTATGAAGTTAGAAGTACAGCAAGTAAGGGCAGCGGGCAGCGGGTTAGGGGTGGTTAAACTCTCATTTAGGTGAGGAGAGGGTGGTTGATAATGCCGAAATAGGAGTATGTCTCGGCAAGAGAGTTTCGGCCGCCTAGGAAAGTAAACGATAAAGATGGGAGGATATTGGCAGGTCTGCATAGTCCCTACAGAGGCCGGCTAAGTGCCCGGGGTACCAGTTGAGTGAAGATGTATAATTCATCAATGTAGTACATAATAGCAGTGTTTCTCTTCTCTTTCTTTTCTTTTTTTGCGTGGGCAGAGGTCTTACCGAAGGATAGCAATAGTAACTTTCGGGACCCTGGTACAATTGGGATGGGCTGTCGGGCTCGGACGCAATAGAAGAATGTTAGCTACATAACTTAGAGTTTGTTGGGAGACAAATTAAACTATCTCGATGAGTAAAGGAAATAAGGCTATGAACAACAAGTTAAGCTACCCCTCACGAGCAGTTTTTTCAGCCTCTAGGTGCAAATTCATCATAGCTAGCCTTTACATGCCCTTACACACAATGTCCCTGGCTCCAGAATGAGACATTTAACTCTGATATCCTCTTTCTTTTTCCTACCGCATTCTGCTGACCCTGAGCCTCTGGGTAATCATTCCCACCATTGCCTAGCAGCGATCCTGCAAGACTAGACTCATCGCCAAACTCTAACTAACGATTTTAGATTTGGCCCGGTATAGAGTTTCATGTGTCCCATTTCCCATCCTTGCTGTCCTAGCCATGGTTGGGGGTGGGAAAACTAAGTACTTCTTTCCTTCTTGTCGTATCTTTTATTGCTATTCTTCAAGATAGTAGAGGACAGAGAAGTTCCATTAATAGAGATACTATAACTACTTCATTGGTTGAGCCGTTCTTAGACCCCCTCTGTGTTGTACTTGTCCATTTTAGCTGAACTTCATCATGTCCGCTAAATCTATCTACGAGGCTGATGGCAAGGCCATTCTGGCTTATTGGCTGGCACGATCTCCTGTGTTTTGCACTGAAACTCCCAAAACTTCGTTTTCCACTGCGCCGAAACTTGTTCCTTTGAAGTTTGACGCTTCTTCTTCGTCTTCAGTGGAGCAAGTTTTTGCTGAGGCCGAGCAGAAGTTCCCCTGGGTCTTGGACCCGTCGGTTCGCTTGGTCGCTAAACCTGATCAATTGATTAAGCGTCGTGGAAAACTTGGTCTTGTTGCTTTGAATAAAACATGGGCAGAAGCCAAGGCCTGGGTGGCTGAACGGGCCAACACTACTTTGACTGTCGGCGCGGTATCTGCTTCCTTGCGGTCTTTCCTAATCGAGCCGTTTGTGCCTCATGACCAGTCTCAGGAATACTACATAAACATCAACTCCGTTCGAGAAGGTGACTGGATTCTCTTCTACCATGAAGGAGGTGTGGATGTTGGTGATGTTGACGCCAAGGCCGAGAAACTTTTAGTTCCTGTCGACCTGAAACATGAATATCCCTCTAACGATACCATTGAGAAATCATTATTGTCTCATGTGCCTCAAGAACAAAGGGCCACCTTGTTGGATTTTATTAATCGTCTTTATGCTGTCTATGTCGATATGCAATTCACTTACCTTGAAATCAATCCTTTGGTGGTATTGCCCCAGCCAGATGGCTCGGTCGCGGTGGAATACTTGGATTTGGCTGCTAAACTCGACCAAACTGCAGAGTTTGAATGCGGTGCTAAATGGGCTCAATGTCGCTCTGATTCGGCCTTGGGTATAGTTGCTTCGACATCCACTTCCTCCAGTGTCACTAACATCGACGGAGGCCCACCCATGGAATTCCCGGCTCCCTTTGGCCGTGAGCTTACAAAAGAGGAAGCTTATATTGCTGAACTTGATTCTAAGACCGGTGCCTCCTTGAAGCTCACAGTTCTGAACGCTGCAGGTCGCATCTGGACCTTGGTGGCCGGCGGCGGGGCCTCGGTAGTCTATGCTGATGCCATCGCCTCTGCAGGCTTTGCTGATGAACTGGCTAACTATGGTGAGTACTCTGGGGCACCTACAGAAACTCAAACTTATGAATATGCACGAACCATTCTTGACCTAATGACTCGAGGCGTCCCTCATCCAGAAGGTAAAGTCCTGTTCATCGGAGGAGGTATTGCTAACTTCACTCAAGTCGGTTCTACTTTCAAAGGTATCATTCGGGCTTTTAAGGAATATCAGCAACTTCTACACTCGCACAAAGTACGTATGTATGTTCGACGAGGTGGTCCTAACTGGCAAGAAGGTCTCCGTCTCATTAATACTTGTGCGGAAGAACTGGATCTTCCTATGGAAATATATGGTCCTGATATGCACGTTTCTGGAATTGTGCCTTTAGCTTTGCTTGGCAAACGTCCTACTGATATTCGTGCCTTTGCCATTACTTCTGCCGCTTCCAAGCTTATCAAGTCCTAGCTTAGTGGATTATACACATCTAATCCTAGCCAGCCCTGGCTTGCTCCCTCGTGATACACTTCTTTAGATATCTAATTATTATTTTCTTTTAAAACACTAATTTCAATATATGTTTACATATATAATTTCTCTCTCTTTCATCTTTACTATATATTTGTAAGAATCTAAAATGCACAATACAACCCTCTCATCTGTAGTCTACGTCTTTCTTTCTAGTTCCTATTTCTGTACTTTATCCCAATTTTACGTTTGTGATGAGCGTCATTTTCTCCCAGGGCTATAGTGTGGGAGGAAGGACTATAACATCACTGTGAGGCTACTGAGCTTAACAAGCCAAATTATACAAGGTCAATAAATAAACGTGCAGTAGTTTATCAAGATAGCTACAGCTACATCTCCTATTTCTACTAGTGGATGGAGGTGACAATCCGGGTCTGCGATTTGATTACTAGGATGACCTCCAGTTAAATACACTATCGGGACCCGCCCTACAGCTAATGTGACAGTTAGAGATGTAAACGTGGCAGCACCTATACAGACTAATCGAATGATTAACTAACAAAGTTTACACATTCGATATTAAAGTACATAATTATAATACTATAATAAGTTGTTAGCCTAGAAAAGTCAGGCCCAGAGGTGTATAAATTCACCTCAGATCACGTGTACCACCACAACGTTTCCCGAAACTTAGATTCCTTAAAATATATAGTTTAAGTAATTCCACATCACTAGCCAAACTAGTTACACCAGGACAATATAATTGAGATAAAAAGATCCATGCTCGCTTGATCTATATTAAATAAAATGAAACGGTCATTAGGAACTCGTCCTGTTACCCAGGAAGATAAATCCGCCGTATTAGCAGATCGATTATCTGGCCGCAAGTTGAATCCAGAACCGCCCAACCAGCCTTGGTTCTTTCATAATGCTATCTATCCCTTGGATGATCCAACCTCTCCTACTGAGTCACTTTCCCCTACCTCAAATGCTCAAGCACTCCCATATATGGATGAGCTTACAGCTTTGATCAACTCCGGTGCTCCTTACGACGATGTCGTACAGATCGCAACTAAGGCGCGGGAAAAGTGCGTCAAGTGGAAACCTTTTGATCCAGAAGACAACAAACGATTAGAGGAAGTTTATCAGGACTATGTTCAACATAATAACGATTCCGATAATTCTGATTTCCCTGAATTTTCCGTACCTGTTGGGGTGGATCAATTGTACAAAGTAGATGTGCACTCTGGAATTATGGTTCCTATTTATTGGTCACCTTTGATGGGTGATGCCGCTGTAGTTGTGAGATCCACTTGGTTTAATTCTCAAGATTTCCAGCCAATCCTCTTTGAAACAGAGAAAGCGTTAAATGAAGGGTATTCTGAGCTAGAACCATGGACAGAGGTATATTCTATAGAGTGTGAAACTGCTCAGAAGTATGGCCTCGAGGCTGAAGCCAAGCTCAAACATCCCATAGATAAGAGCAGGTATGTTTACTTTTACCCTTCTCAAAGGCCTCACTCTCATGATTCCAATGGTTCTTCGGCAACTAATTCCCAACAATTAAAGATTGATGCCCAGATCATCGCAAATTCTCTTATACTCCCTAACAATCTGTTTTCTAGAGTGTCTCCACTAAACTCGGTTTGCAGCAACAAACTAATTGGTACTCCAGCTATGCGAAATTTTGACTATGATGCGTGGCAGTCCAAAACCGGAATACCCTCTAATGCTGCCTTAAACAAAGAACTAAAATCTCGTCCCGTTACGCAGCTGGTTCTTGTGATTCATGGTATTGGTCAAAAGCTAAGCGAACGGAAGGAAACATCTTCATTCACTTACGCAACCAACCGTCTTCGGCAACTAGTAAATAATCAATGCCTCAGTCCTAAAGTTCTTCCTCATGTCAAAGGTCGCAATCGTGTCATGCTACTACCTATCAATTGGAGGCGTCGTATCAAGCCGGAGGACGACCCCTTTAGAAGTCATTATGTTCCAGCGAAGAATATTAAATCTAGCTCATCTTCAGTCAATTCCTCGCAAAGACACCAAACACTGAACCAATCTCTCTCCCTGCGCTCTGATCCTGATGATCTCGATTTAGGCACCGCAAGCAGTCCTCTCCTCCGGCATGAGATCGGTGTTCAGGATATAACTATTGACTCCATTCCGTCCGTGAGATCTTTAATCACAGATGTTTGTCTCGATATACCTTATTATCTCAGCCATCACCGCGAAAAACTCATCCAATCAGTCACGGAAGAAGCCAACAGAGTTTTTCGACTTTGGTGTAAAAACAACCCTGGATTTCAGCATTATGGGCAAGTTAGTTTAATTGGCCACAGTCTAGGCTCCATAATTGCTTTCGATATTCTCTGCCGTCAACCCGAAATAATCCCTGATTCTCAAACCAACAACAATACAGCCCACGATTCTGGGAGTTTTCTATCATTTCCAGTAAGAAATCTGTTTTGTGTCGGTTCTCCAGTAGCATTGTTTTTTCTCTTAAATAGAAAGAACCTCATACCGCGCAAAAGTCGGATGAAGACAGATAGCTCAAAATCTAACATCGGCTCCGACCAACCTGAATATGGGTGCCCACTAGTTGATAATGTTTATAATATCATGCATCTTTGTGATCCCATTGCTTATAAGCTCAATCCAACGGTCGATCTGCTGCTTGCTGAACAGATTGTACCAGCTCAAGTTCCAGCCAGTGTTTTAGCTACTTCTGATCTTTACCAGGCTTATCTTTCAGGCGAAACTGATAGCACATCGCCTTCGACTTTGGGTCTGCTCTCAACTATAGTCTCTTCTCTGCGTAAGCCTTCAGACTCAAAACCAAAAGCTATGACTGTGCTTAGTACTAATGCTTTAGACACAGGTAGTGATACTGAAATGGACAATACACTACCCAAAGAAGTCGAATTGACAACTAGGGATTTTGACCGTGAGGATCTGGCTGAAGCTAGGATGAATAACTTGAATGATAATGGACAAATTGACTATACTATATATCCCAGTTCCCTTGAGAGTCAATACATAAGCATGCTTTCTGCACATTCGAGCTACTGGACCAGTAGAGATTTTGCCCAACTAATTGCATTTGAGTGCCTTCGTCGCTCAGGAACTAAGTTTACTGTTCCTACTATGGTTGCTACAAAAATAAAGTCTATACCATAGCCTAGTCACTCGGACACTTTATTTGATCTACTTCCTCTATCATACTCTAACAAGCCAATAACTGAACACCACAAGAAGCAAAAAGAAAAAAAGAGACAATATGGTAGCTCCTATCTTATCAGAAGTTGTTGTTGGTTTCAAGTCTGGCACTTCCCGAAGATTGTAAAAGCCCGCACTTGCATCTCCCTTGGACGTACCGCTGCCATCATCCGCCGGCGGAGGAATTGTCTTCACGAATTGCATATTTGTTTGAAAAATCTCAAGTGCCGATAATTGAGCACCCAAATGTCCTCTTCCATCATTCTCCTCAACATACCATTGCTCACCACACATTTTTCCGTTGGGGCCTCCTGTACAAGTTCGTGCGGCAGCTATGGCTGACTTCTGCAGCAATGCTTTAATGATACTTCTGGACTCTGGGAGCAGCTCAGCTGTTACACCCATCCAACGGGTTAAATAAGCTTTGAAAGACTTCGCATCGACACTACAACTATTGTAAGGCTCACAAGCAGGTTCTTGTAATATCTCGTCCGGAAAGAAACGTTCTCGGACATGATCCAGAAACTTAAACGTTCTCTCTTTCCAAACATTATCTCTAGTATGGTCATACATGAATGCGCACCCGGCCATATAAACCCCTATATTATAGGACCATTGTATTGTCATTGGCGACTCACAGTTATCACTGTCATGCACGCCGTCATAGACAGCATAACTACTTGCATCAATATTTCCAATCTTTACGCTCCAATCATATGTTCGTATGGCCCAATCAATATATGTGTTATTGTGGGTATACCTTCCAAGCCTGGCGCCGATTAGGAAGAAGGCCCCATTGGTTATTGAATTTTTGTAGTCATAACCAGTATTGAACTGAAACTTTTGCCATCTCAAGCCACCACCACAAACATCGTCCCAAGTTACTGCCATAGTATTGAATACAGCCTGTGCAAGAGCTAACCACTGGGGTTGGTCTGGTGAAGGGTCGGGATACTTACGTTCGGCAGCAGATAGAACAGAAAAACCCCAGAAGGCCTGATCATCATTACCTAGTTCAGCAAACAATGCAGGATCCATATAGTTGCGACCGGGACCAACATGATGGAGTAAAGCCTCAGTGACGTAGTGATTATAAGAATCATCCCCAGTGAAGGCCCAATAGTCAATCAACGAACCCCAAGTAGCACCAGCTTGCCACCAATAAATAGGCCTGGGAAACTGCCCTAACAGAGACCTATCACCTTGAGCAGTAGGATAGAGAGACATAATATTCTCTGCTGCTGATTTAGCTGCATTCGCAATAGAAGTTTGGGAATTAATATCCAAATTCAACGAAAGCACATAGCTCACTCCAAACAGCAAGAATGACAGAGTTCCGTATTTGGAGCCAAACATACTAACTCCTTATGGACGTACAAATAGGCAAGAAATGATAATCTTTAAGAAATTAGGGTGGTTATTGTAGCTAGCTGTGGCATAGCATTCAGTAGTTTTCCGGCCCAATACTAGACCCTGAAACCCCCAGGGGAACTTATTTTTGACGTTGAGATTTACGACTGATAAGAATTCTAAAACACTATTATCTATTTCATACTCAAGAGTTTCAGCGCTACGAGAATAGACACGTCCATTGTGCCATTAAGCTGAATAAGGAAACCAGTGGAGATTCATGATCTACACAATAACTGCAATTGCTGAATAGTTAAATGTCCATCAATCTGATACTCCATACATCAATCAATCAGGTTTCAGTTATATACGCTGTGTTCATCCTTTTAATATCACGTCAACTCAAGCATAGCGGGATCTAATTGTGTTGAGTTTCATCTTTCATCAGGAGAGTTATACCCAGTTAAAGTTCGGAGTAAAAGTGTAAAGACATGATAGCTCTATTAACTTCATCGTACTTTATTACAGAATATACCAATATCTTGCGTTTTCCATTTTAGCAAATGTCCGAATTGTATGATCTTCCTAAACGATTGATTTACTAACTACCATAAGGAGAACCACCTGTAGCTCGTAGTTGTAGTTTTTGAATTCGATGTAGGGACCAGGATGTATGAAAATAACCAGTTTGCGTGTAAAAATAAACCCCGATGGTTATACCTTAAATGACCCATAGAACTGTAGTCTTAGGGAGCGCTTTCTGTATTGGAGGCATATATTCTATCCCATTTTGAGAATGCTACAAGGCAATGGTATACTTGCAAAATCATCTCCTCAAAATCCTGTTTCTTAACTTATATCTTGTACGAGGTTCTTGGGCTGTTAAAGAGGCTCTATTCAAAACTTTAGATGATCGAGATCAGAAATCGTTTAATTTCAACGATCGGGCCCGAACTTACGCTCATAATAGACCATTAATTACGCATGAAATAGATTCTCCTTGCTCTGACAAGTTTCTAGTTTCATTGACTTACGAATCAGGAATAATTACTGCTTTTGTGCTCCGATTAGTAGGTACCGCAGAGGGTTAGCTTTAAATCTTTTCTACTTTAGAACTACGCTACACTGCGGCAGCCGAATCTATCGTAAAGTTTGACTCTGGTAGCTAATCTGGTTTTTATTTTCTAGACTAAAACCGACTTCCGGAACGATATTGCCATTACGGAAATAAAATGAAAAACGTCGCGATCAAAGATGTGAACCACAAATAAGTAATTGGTGCATCATAGTTTCCTGATCCAGTGACAGTATGAGTAAGTGCAGTTCTTGAAGATGGTGCTGAAAGAAGTTTAGTGGTCTCAGAAGGATGGTTGGCCTGGGTTATTGTATGCGTGTATGGCACAGTCATAGTTCCTGGTAAATGAACAATAGATTTCTTCGGTCCTATAATGACAGAAGTGGTGTAATCACTAGGAAGTGTGACACACGGACATACTAACGGAGAACAAGTGTCTTGCTTGCAATATGTGATTGTCTTTGTGAAGATATCGGTAGTTGCAGCGACTTTAGTCGATTTAAAAGTAGGTGGTTCTGGTATTGGAATAGTTGATACAGCAGAGGCTACAGCATAGACAGTAACCTCCGAACACCCATCATTAGCAGAAATGTGAAGCCCATCATTACATCGATAGATTACTTGTTGCCCATCAAACAGAATCGGCCCATTTACAACCACCGTAGCGTTAATCGGGTGAAATCTTGTCTTTTAGCAAGAGCAGTATCTGATCCTAAAGTAATAATACCTGAACTGGTACCCAAGACCCCGGTCTGCCCGTACAGTCTGGAATAATTTCTGAGAACCCATGCTGAATAATCTGAAATAATCTGAGCATCAAAGCTATTCAAGTATCCAAGAGTAGAATCACCTTCTCGAACTTGTAAGCCCACTTCGATGGAGGTTGCAGAAGGAGGAGTTGAGGATACAGCTGTAGAACTATAACTAGAAGTGGATAAAGTAGCCAAAGTAGAAGATAAAGATGGGCTCTGGGAGTATGAACCTGAAGTTGTTGAAATAGATGATACACTTGTAGATGGTCCGTTGGGTGAGGGTCCACTTGGTGCAGGTCCACTAGTAGAAGGACCGCTTGGTGATGGTTCACTAGGTAATGGTCCACTAGTAGAAGGACCACTTGGTGCAGGTCCGCTTGGCGATGGTTCACTAGATGATGGACCACTTGGTGCAGGTTCACTAGGTAATGGTCCACTTGGTGCAGGCCACTAAGTAAAGGTCCGCTAGTAGAAGGCTCTCCAGGTCCACTAGGTAATGGTCCACTTGTAGATGGTCCACTTGGTGCAGGTCCACTAGGCGATGGTCCAATAGTTGGAGAAGACGACGCTCTTCCTGGTATAGGTACATCTAGGATGGATAGATCTCTATATCTCTTTACTTCTCGGTCTGCAGCCATATTAGTAAAAACAGTACATCTGGCTATTCCAGTATAAAATAAATAAGCGGCATTTGGAGATACAACATTTGTTATTTCCATACCATTCAAATCCATTTGCAATCGAAGAAATCCACTCTGCACTTCGGTCCACACTAAAGGCGAATGGTATGGACTCCCCGAACACCTTAAAACGTCGATGAGTGCAATCTTCTCGGCAAGGTTATGGTGAATGACCTCGATTCTAGTACTGTATGTCAGAACCGAGTTTTGATCGCAATATACCTGCCAGTTGTTTTCATTGTCGGGATCTTTTCGAAATATAAAAGAGCCTGGTCCGCCTTCCGCCATTCCAAGAGTTGTGAGAAAACCAACCTGAAACCAGTCTAGGGGAATAGAGGGTTCTTGCGAAGATGAGGCTATCAATGGAGCTTGAAATTCTTCTATTTCAGCAGCATCAGCAGCAAGAACTCCATACAATAAAGGAAAAAATAACATTATTAGAGAGAAAAAGGCATGAGTTTGCTATAGATATATATAGCAGTGGGCGTCCGACTAGTGTTTCTTATTCACAGCGCGTGTCAGATCGGATGATAGTTAGATTAAAAAAGCATTAAAGCTACTGAATAGAAAGATCGTACATGAGGTTAACACTATAGCGAAGTAGATAAGATGGAATCCGGTAGACGATCATAGTTTTTGAAGAGGTGCTTACCTCGGGAATTTAAAAATAGAATAGCGCTATACCACCCAGTAAGAAGAACCATCTAAGCCTACACTTGGAAGCGACGCTGTGCTGTTCAGTGACAGTATTAGGCATTGTGGTTCCTGTTTTTGAAGGCTCAGCTGTGATGACAGTTACAGTTCCGGAATAATCAGCATACTCAGTTGCATAAGTGGTTACTGTAGGTTCTATATATTTCGTGAGAGTTTCTGGACAAGCCACCACTATAGTAGTGTAATCTTGAGGTAATGTCTCACATGGGCAGGCTAAAGGGGAGCAGACAGCTTTAACGCAATAGGTTACGATTACAGTTACCAATGTTTCCGTGGTAGTAACAGTAGACACCGAGGCTGTGGTTAAGGTTTTCGTCATACTTCCAGTAGTAGAGCTGGTGATAGGGTGGTCTATCTGCAA